>VDFB02373365.1:60524332-60630158 GCA_007258455.2 Sequoia sempervirens | reverse complement strand
ACATTGACAAACCATGGCAATGGACCAACAAAATCAGTAAGACATCGGCCACAAGAGCAAAACCATGCATCCCAACCCCCGCTTGTCATAACAAACCAGACCAACCACGACCACAAGTATTCAGCCAAAACACAAATACTGATGTCGCCCACCTCGTAGCAACACTAGCCAATGTTGCCATCTTCTCCAAAGAGTTTTGTTACTGACACCCCATCTGCTCCTGCATTCGCCAGCCTATCCGCCATACCATTGGCTTCCCTGTAAATATGTCTTACTGTGTACTCGCCTATCCCTCTTGTGATTTCCCCGGCAGCCTCCAGCAAAGATTGAAGCTTCCAATTCACTATTGTCCCAACTTGAAAGGCTCGGATGACAAACATGGAGTCCCTTTCAATTTTCACCTTAGTTAGGTTCAATTTCCTACAAAGCTTCAATCCGGTGAGCAAAGCCTTCAACTCCGCTTCTGAATTTGTCCCAACTGGTAAAGGGACAGAGAGTTCCAATACCAGCCCCCCCTTGTCATCTGATATGCAACACCCCATCCCTGAGACACCCAGATTCCCACGGGATGCTCCATCGAAATTCATCTTATACCAACCATTCTTTGGTGGACACCACTTCGCATTCTCCCTTCCTTCCCCCAGTTTGTTCGCCTTGTTTCTAACTGCCATGGGGAGACCCAAACTGAACCAGTTTGTTCTCATCAAAGCATCCCATGACGTAAAGGTTGTCTCCTTCACCTTTTCCGCCACCCTGTTGTTCATGGTCTCAACAATAGCGGCTTCCAACCTGTTGGTGAAAGCAACAAGCCCCCACTCCTTCTCTGTGAATAGCCTCCTGTTGCATTCTTTCCAAAGCTCCCAAATGACCATAGATGGGCTAATTGTCTAGAGCTAGTGGAACGTTGAATGCTTGCACAATATCAGCCAAGCAACAAAGAGAGACCTGATATCTTTAGGTAAGGCTCCATACCATTCTAATTTGGTGCATAGCCAAAGCCAACAAGCCTGTGCAAACGGACAACCCAGAAGGAGGTGGTCCACGTCCTCCTCTGCACTCCTACACATAACACACCTCGATGGGCCCAGAAACCCCATCTTCCAGAATTTATCAGCTGTTAGAATGTACTTCTTTAGCGTGGCCCAAGCAAAGGTTCTGGCCTTCGGAAGGAAAGATCGGTCCCAACAGAGGTGCAATGGAAGATCCAAAGGCTCCTCCAACTCCACCTGTATTTTATAACCATCCTTTGTTGCATAATTTCCTGACGACAAGCCATCCCATATCAATCTATCCTCTCCTTCGCGAACTATCACCGTTCTGTTTCGCAACTCCTCCCACAAACGCTCTTCCTCCACCATTGGGATCACCCCAGGATCCGCACGCCTCCATTTGAACTCCTAAACACCTTCATTCCTAGACACCACCATGTAATCTCGAACATTGACACCCCAAGCTTGCGTAAGGATGTTCTTAGTTTGGTTCAGTCCCAAAGAACTATCCAGACTCGGAAGAGCTCCCCATGAGTCCTCCCAAAACTTTGCCGAGTTTCCATCCCGTATATCCCAAGAGAGGTGATCCCTGATGATCGGTCTGCAGGCCTTCACGAAGTTCCACACCCTGGAGCCATTCGGAAGATTGGTAGCCATTAGTATGCTAGATGCCTTATCATCCTCCAGATATTTACACTGTAAAATCTGCGCCCATTTTCCCTGATTACGCATATACATCGCCCATATTAGCTTGGCTCCAAGGACTTTGTTCTGCAGCAACGTGTTTCTAATCCCCACTCTGCCCATGACCTTTGGTTTGCAGACAGTGTCCCAAGAGATCAGAGGGATCTTCCTCTGGTCCAACATATCATACCAAAAAAACTTGCGCATGCATTGATTTATCGCCATGGCTAGACATGACAACAAGTATATGGGAAGTGCTGAAACCACAGCCTTGATCATTACAATCCTTGCTGCCCATGATAACCACCTACCTCCCTAAGATGCAATTTTTTTTTTAACTTTATCCAGCATTGGATCCCAAAGCTTCCCAATACTAACTCCCTTAGCTAATGGAATTCCCAGATAAATCATTGGCATCTGTCCAACTTTGAAGCCTAAGAATTTTGACACTTGTAATGCCAACCTTTCATCAGTGTTAAAGAAAAAAATCTCAGATTTGTCATTGTTTACCTGTTGGCCAAACGCATCAGCAAAGTTACTCAAAATGGTTTTTAACACCAGTTTATCTTCCCTATTGGGGGTGGCAAAACAAAGCGTGCCATCTGCAAATTGTTGATGCGAGATTGCTGGGAGTTTTCTTGTGACCTGGACACCCTTGAACTGTTTCCTTTCCAGTGCTAATTTGAAGGATCTCCCCAGGGCTTCTGCCATCAGTATATATAGAGCTGGAGACAATGGGTCACCTTGACGTAGACCACGAGAGACCTCGAAAAAACCAACGGATTATCCATTTTCTAGGACAGAAAAACGGGGAGTCGAGATGCAAGTGAAGATCCAAGATATCCAAGTTCTATCAAAACCAAACGCTCGAGTACCTTGCAGAGAAACCTCTAGTCCACCTTGTCATAAGCCTTCTTTATGTCTAATTTTATCAACATTCCTGGGCGGCCACTTGTTTGGAGCGAGTGAATTGCCTCTTGCGCAATAATAACCCCATCGAAAATTGAGCGGCCAGGAACAAAACCTGTTTGTTCCTCAGAGATAAGTCCAGGGATGATCCCCTTTAATCTATTTGCCATCACTTTCACCATAATTTTGTAAAGAGTATTGCACAACGAAATTGGCCTGAAATCGTCCAAGGAGGAAGGCTTCTCCTTTTTCAGAACTAAGGCAATAAAGGTGTTGTTGATGTCTTTTAGCAGCCTTCCCGACGCCCTGGATTCCTCTAATGCCTCCACAATTTCTGATCCTATGATACTCCAAAAGGTCTGAAAAAAGGAAGCAGGGAAACTGTCTAAGCCAGGGGCCTTATCAGGGTGCAGTTGAAAGGCAACGACCCGCACTTCCTCTGGATTAAAAGGTTTCAAGAGCAGCCAGTTCTGTTCTTGTGTTACTACTGATGGGATACCACTTAGTAGATCTTCCTGTGCACCTTTCTTGGAACCTTCCCAATTGTTTAGAATATTTTGAAAGTAGTTAACCGCCTCCCTGGCAACCAAATCTTGCCCTTCAACTATAGATCCATATGCTCTTTTCACACTTATGCTCTTGTTTGCCTCTCTTCGTGCCTGCGTTACATTGTGAAAGTATTTTGAATTTCTATCACCTTCCTTGATCCAGGTCGCACGAGACTTTTGTCGCCAAAACACTTCTTCCCTAGCCAAAACTTCCTCCCAATCCTTCAAAAGCTGCTTTTCCTGCAAAAAAAGATCCTTGCTTATCCCTCCCTTGAGGACTTGACTGTTCAGCTTCCCAAGATCATCCTCTAACCTCCTCTTCTCATTAAAAATGTTGCCAAAACACTTGAAGTTCCAAATCTCAATTTTTTGTTTCAGCACTTTTAGCTTACTGCAGATCCTGAAAAGGCCGTTTCCTTCCACCTTCGCACCATTCCACCATTCCTCAATCCTTTGTGAGAATGAGGGGTCTCTGAGCCACATCCTCTCGAATTTGAACAGGCTTTTAGTTGTTTTTCTTTTGCCAGCAATTTCCAAGAGAATTGGGTAGTGGTTCGATCCAGAGAAGGGAAGTATGCTCCCATTCAATGTGAAAGGAAAAGTTGAGAGATCTCCGGAAAATAAAAATCTGTCTAGCTTCTTTGCTATACCACTGCAGCCCAATCTGCGATTTGTCCAAGTGTAGTCTCCATTCACCAATAGGACATCCAATGGCGCATTCCTGTTGACAAAATTCTCAAAATCTGTTTGAGATTGGAGTTTCCTGGCTACCCCACCGCGCTTGTCCTTTGCTTTCAATATGGTGTTAAAGTCACCTCCAAGAATGAACACCGACTCCCTGCATTCTTCCATGTAGTGCTCAATTTCTTGCCATGTTCTTCTCTTCTGATAAACACTGGAGGGACCGTAAACATTGATCAATACAAAGGAAAAGCTCAATCGCAGGCTCCTAACTTTCGTCGCTAGCCACCGCTGACCAGAAGCCAATTCCTCCACTAACACTCCCTGATGATGCCACATTGTAATTAAATCTCCTGAAGCCCCATGTGCTTCAACCATAGAAATATGCCATAAATTCAATTTAGCCCTCATCCTCTCAACATCCTCCCCATTCAGTTTGGTTTCCTGAAGCAAAGTAATATCCACTGCCTTATCTTCAATTAAACGTCGTAGAAGGCATTTTTTGTTAGGGGCATTTAAGCCCCTAACATTCCAGCTAATTAACTTCATTATTTCCTGGGAAGGGAGGCGCCCTTCCCAAATCTTAAGTGCATTGTAATCTTTTGTTGCCCTACAGCCTCCCCTGCCAGTGAGCGCTTCTCCTCATTGGTTTTTCTACCCAACTTCTTCTCCCCACAGTCAGGTATTGCCTTGCCACAACCATTATCTTGCACTCCCAACTTCTTCTTGTTGGGCATGTTTGATGCCAAGACCGCCTTCTCTGTTGCCCCAACAATCTCAGGGAAACCAATCTCTTTTGGGTCCTCATGCCTAAAATCCTGGTTATCCCCTGCTTCCACTCCCTCTTCTATCTGACAATCCCACGACATTGCCCCATATGGGATGAGCTGGAGGTTACTCCCATCACCCCATTCTTTTTCATCCCAAGCTAGATCAGAGCCTTCCCCTGCCAAATCCATAGCACCTTCCCCAGACAGCGACCTCAGCTCGTTTCCTACCTCCATGATTGTTTCCCACTTGTGGAATTCATGAGCCTCACCCTCCCAATCCTGCTCTTCCACACCCTGACCTACTTTCTAAAACCTATCCTCCACCGCCAGACTAGGTTCCACCCCAAGGTTATCCTGATCCAAAGTGTTGATCTTGTTTTGCTCTTGGATGCCTGGCCTTCTTGCATTATCTGTTTCTTCCCCATCACCCTTTGCAGAATCCCTTTTAGAGGTTCCTTCCCCCGAGTCAGTAATATGTTTCCCTTTCAAATCTGATTTACAATTAGACCTGCAGCCATCTCTTTTCCAGATTTTCTTTACTGCCAATTGGCATTGGGACCAATTCCAATTTACTTTCTGATTCCACACCTTCTTGCCATGTTTAATTTCTATCTCCTCCTAGGGGTGACTCCACAACACCAACTCCATCAGTAATCTCATTTTTCCTTCATTGCCATCCTGAATTGCCGATTCATCTTCGCCCAAAACTACACCAATTGCACCACCAATAATATCTAGGGCTTGTTTGGACCAAAGTTCTGATGGTAGGTTCATCAGATCTATCTAGACATTCATCCTTTCTGGCATGTAATGCATTGGGTCAAAATGTCTTACCCAATTTATGAAGTAGAAGCCATACCCCTCCATTATTAGATGCTTCGCCCTCATGATTTCTTCTCACCTCAACTGTATCACACAATACTAGAAAGTAGCTATTTGGGAGGAATTTGAGATTGACCCTTTTCTGCCATTGACCTTCCCACCAGGATCTCATTCGTGACTTTGTAAAACTATCTCCCCACCATTTCACTATGATCGCACGATCCTCCATGCAAAAGATTTGTTCCTCCGTTAACTCCAACAGGATAACCACTGAAGGGCGAAAATGGCAGGCTGTCATGCCATTTCCATTTTCCCTTATCGGTACCTTCCCCAACACTTCACGCTCATGAGTACTTGGTCGCTTCTTGATCCATTTCTGAGGGACCTTGTTTTTCCTAATTTCAATCCGATCTTGGTATCCTTGCCCCTCGTTCGCGCCAAGAGCCCATCCCACTCTTCACTGACCCGACTCTTTTCTTTTCTGCCCTAACCCCCCATACTGTTCCTATGAAAACTTTCATTTTCTAGTTTCCTGACCACCATATTGTCACCATCTCTCTTGGCACCAGCCCTCCAACCATGGTAGCCCTCGCCTCCTGGAGTGTCATTTCCAACCATTCCCATTGATCTGACCTCTCCCTACATCACGCCTCTGACCTTTGTCGAGGCTCCTTGCATGATCAAGGTTCTGGTGGCACTTGCCAGAGCCTTGCATCTGCCCCTCCTGCCCGAGTCGGTTCTTCAGCGTTGGCCATTCCTCCTTTGTGTCTTTCACCCATGACGTTGCCATGAACCTCCTAGCGCCGTCACTTGCTCCCATCTTAGAGTTTCAATATTGGTAACAACACAATGGTTCTCATAAATCTTGTGGTATATTGGATCTTATTCATTTTGATGTGTTTGGTCCTATAGATGTTCCTTCAATTGGTAAATCCACATAATATGTTTCATTTATTGATGATTATAGTAGGACATGGGTGTATTTTCTAAAGAGTAAATATTAAGTTTTCATTTGATTTAAAGAATTTGAAGCAATTGTTGAGTTGCAGATGAGAAAGAAAATAAAATATTTGAGAACTGATAATTGTGGTGGATTTTTCTCTAACAATTTTGATAGATTCTATAAAGATTGTGGTCTTCATAGACAAAATACAACTTTGTATTCTCCACAACATAATGGAGTTGCAAATAGAATGATCAGGACACTGATGGAGAAGACTAGGAGTATGTTGAGTGGTGTTGGTCTAGAACAAAGCTTTTGGGCTGAAGTTGTTGCCTTGCTTGATACCTAATTAACAAGTCTCCTACATCAACTCTTGTTGATAAGATGCCTATAGATGCATGGATGGGTCACAAGCCTTCACTAAGACATCTTATAGTTTTTGGTTGCGAGGCATATGCACATGTACTGAAGGAGAAGGGAACAAAGTTGGAGAACAAGACTGTGAAATGCATATTCATCAGATACAATTGTGGTGTGAAAGGGTACAAGCTTTGGGATCATGTTGCACAAAAGGTAATATATAGTAGAAGTGTTATTTTTAGAGAAACTAAACCTTCTTTTGTTACATCGCAGCCATAAAAAAGTAAACAAGAAGATGTGATTCAACTTCCTTCTACACCTGAGAAAGTTGAATTGAGGCTCATGGATAGATAAGAAGTTGAGGAGAAACCATCTCATTTTGAATCTTCAGAAGAGGAGGAAGAACCTCCAACTCAACTTGTTCGTAGGTCTATAAGGCATAGACAACCACTTGGAAGGTATTCACCTGATGATTGAAGATATATTTTTTCTTTGAATACTAACATGGATGAATTCAAATCAATAGAAGAGGGATTAGGTATGAATGATGTATAATCTTGGAAGATTGTTATGGATGAAGAAATATAGCTTTGAAAAAGAATGATACATGAGATCTTGTACCATTGCTCGAGGGAAGAAAACCTATTGGTTGAAAATGGGTGTTATAAAAAAGATTGGTTCAGAGGGAGGTATTGAGAAATATAGAGAAAGGTTGGTTGTGTAAGTTACTCTAAAGTTGAGGGTGTTGATTATGGTGAGATATTTACTCCAGTTGCAAAAATGACATCCATTAGATTTTTGCTTTTTGTTGTTGCTGCTTATGATTTAGAGGTTGAGAAAATGGATGTGAAAACTACTTTCCTTCATGGTGACTTGGAGGAGGATATTTATATGACAAAGCTAGAGCACTACGTGGTGAAAGGAACAAGTAAATTGGTTTGTAAGTTGAAGAAATCTTTGTGTGGCCTAAAATAGAGCCCTAGGATGTGGTGCCAAAAATTTCATACATATGTGTTGAGTTTGGGATTTGAGAATTCTAAATCATATCATTGTGTTTATTATAAAACTAATGGTGATAACTTGTTGTTTATTGCATTATATGTTGATGATTTGTTATTTATTGGTAAAGGGAAAGGTATGATTTTAGAACTGAAATCTCAAATTGCTGCTAAATTTGAAATGAATGACCTTGGTGTAGCTACACATTCTTGGGATGGAAATTAAAAGAGAGATTGAATAGAAAGCTATGGCTTGGCCAAAGTAAGTATTTCATTTCAATTCTACAGAGGTTTGATATGCAAGATTATAGACCATTGTGTGTTTCTTTTTTCGCTGGAACAAAGTTATCTATTTCAAATTATCCAACATCCCCATCAGAGATGGAAGACATGAGTAAAGTTCCTTACTAGAGTACAGTTGGAAGTTTGATGTATGCTATGGTTTGTACTAGAGCAAACATTTCCCATGCAGTGGGAGTTCTTTCTAGATATATGTCTAATCCTAATAGAGTTCATTAGGATGCAATTAAAAGAATCTTTGGATATTTGCATAATACATCAAAGTATTCCTTGTGTTATCATAGTAATATGATTGAAGATGCGATTTCCCTTGATATTCAAGGTTATGTGGATTTAGATTGGGCAGGTGATGTTGATAGTAGACGATCCACCAATGCTTGTGTTTATTTGGTGGTGTAATTAGTTGGATGAGTAAGCGACAAGCTATGGTTGCTTTGTCTGCTACTAAAGTTGAGTATATGGAAGCTACTTATGCTTGTAAATAAGCCATTTGGCTTAGGATATTGTGTTCATATATTGGAATAAAACAAGGCACAATAACATTTTATTATGATAGTCAAAGTGTGTTATGTCTAGCTAAAATCCTGACATTTCATGCCAGGACCAAGCACATTGATGTACAATACCATTTTGTTAGAGATATGGTCAAAGATGGTAGGGTGAGGCTAGTTAAGGAAGATACTTTGATGATTGTTGTTGATTCTTTCTAAGCATGTGAGCACAAAGAAGTTCAAAAGGTGTTTAGAGTCTATGGGCCTTTTGGCCCCTAGCAATTAAGAGATGATGTTTTATACACCCTCTTGTTTCTCTTGCAAGGTGTTCAACAAGTGGGAGATTTGTTGGGAAAATGTGTCAACTTTGCAATTAAATAAGGTTTAGTGTTGATAGGTATGTGTGGGGGGCGTGAAGGGGGGTACCCCCCATGAGGGGTCTAGGGGGATCATCCCTCCAATGAGGGCTCGGGGATAGTGCCCCCGAAAGCCAAATTTTATGTATATTTTACTATTATAAATCTGGACAATTCATCATTAAGTCTCAAATTTGACGGTCGATATTTTGTTGGCTTGACTTGTCCTAGAAGGTAACCCTATTTTATGAGGGCATTGTATTACAATTGTGCATTGTGATGTATTCTGAGAGTTTGATAGCAGTCATGTTGCCTCTAGATCTCTAGTTGATGATACTCCTGTGAGAAGCTTACTTTACAAGTATATTGTAATCATGATTTTTGAATAATATATTGGGCGGCTTTTGGAGTGTGGGGTTTTCCTCCCAAAAATATTTTCCCCACGTAAATCATTGTGTTGTGGTATGCATGATATTTATGCTTATTTTTGTTTAAGTTTTTGTAACTATTGAAAAGATATGTAAAGTTTTGCATTATCCTCCTCTCAAGATTAGTGTAAGAAGTTGTTCCACTACCTTAGCTTCCTTACAATGTGAAGGTTTGAGAGTTAATTGAGGAATTGTTTGTAATTAAAATGTGTAGGATATTACAATAGAGTTAGTACAAGTTGTGAAAAGGTTGAAACTTATTCAAGGTAGGTGCATAAGAAAGTTGGACTTTCCCATGATTTGGCCATATGTTTTTCTAGGGAGTTTTACTCTACCATGACTTGGCTATATGCTTTGATTTTTGTTTTCATATAGGTAATTTGTTGTTTGGTGTTTCTGTCCTTGATTTTTGTTTGTTACACTCTAGATATTTTATTATTATTATTGTTAGTTTGTAGTTTAGGGCTAGAGTCCCACAATATAATTCCATTGCTATATCTAAAAAAGAACTCTAGTTAACTACATTATTTGGAAAACTAAATAAATGTAGTTTTGTGAGGTAAATGATTTGATATGGTGCTTTTGGTAATAATTGTGACTTTTGGAAATGTTTCAAATCATACTCCAAGATCCATCATCAACAAAAGGAGAAATATGATTATATTCTAGAATTTGATCAATATATAAATGGGTAGGTCATTGATAGGAAGGGAACACAAAACAAGAAAATACATGATTTTAAGACAAGAAATAGCTCAAAAATAATTTATAAATAAACATAAAAATTACTTGTAGCAACTTTAATATAAAATAATGAGTATTTACACAAAGAAAAGATGTTGTGAAGCATAATATGTAAACAATGGAACACATGAACATCCAAATAAAAAAGTAGAAATGTGTAATTTTTAAAAGAGACAAAAGGCACAAACAAATACAATTGGGTTAAAAAGCAAGTACTTAAAGAAGAAAAGGAAAGAGACAACCATTTAAGAGATATTATACAAGTAATGATTAAGAGAGGGTCATAAACTCAAAGCCAACAATCATTATGAAATAATAGTATTATTAGTATAAACATATATTAAATATTATTATAGTGCTAGTATTATTAGGAATAAAGGATTATATAATGTTAATTCATTGATATAATATGAACCTAGTACATGATTAGAAGAATAACTAAAATGGCTTTATTGTTGTGGCAAAGTGTTGGTTAAATTTCTCTTTTTATCTTTGTAGATCTCTCATTTCATAATCAACATTTAGTACACCTAAGGATGCATGGGATATATTGGAAACTATTTGGTGTGACTAATCAATTTAAAGGGTGTCAATTGAAAATTGACCTTGTGAGTTTCAATCCAAATGACTTTGATTCATTATAAAATTGTAATGTTAGAAAGATGATGGTTGATCCCAATTTTTTAATCTAAACTTAAATAATCTTGTTCAATTTTAGTGTTTATTTTTCATTCAACAAAAGAGATGATTTTTAGGTGTTGCTTTCAAAATGTCTTGTTTTGACAATTTTCTTGAACTATTGAAATGGAAACTGTTGCAAGTATGAGAAGTTGGTGTTGTCATTGGTGTCAACTGTATGAGAAGAAGATTGTTGCAAGAGAATGTGTTGTTACATTGATGATGCTTTGATTAGTTGTATTATGTTGTCATTAGTAAGCTATTGGTGTCAACCTCTAGTGTTGCTTTGATAAGCTTCTGTCTATGGTTGAGGAAGTGACGAAGATGATGAGGATATGTTCTTGGTGCTTGGTTTCCAAGTGTTTTTGAGAAAATTTGATAAAAAGAGGAAACAGTTAGTTGTATTGTTGTTCTAGGTTGAAGAATAGTATTCTGGTGTCGCTCTATATTTCTTCTAGGTTGAAGATCTGCCTATGCGTTTTAGATGTGTTGATCAGAGGTGTTAAAAGGTGTTGTATCCATAATTTGGTATGTTGGATTGTTGTACAAAAGAAGTTGTGTTCACCAGTGTGTGAATGATGTATTGCAGAGGTGTTTGGGAGAGATATTTTTGCTCCGTGTTTCTTCATAGTTTGGTTTCAAGTCTTGCGGATCTAAACGCGTGTTTATAGTGTTGGTATATTTCTTCAATCGAGGTTGTTTTAGTTTTGGTGTTTTGGAAGTCAATTTTCTAAGCTACAATGTATGGGATATTTGTTTGAATGTATAACTAGGTGAGTAAATTCCTCAGGTAAAAGTTGTTACGAAGGAGTTTGTTGGATTTTAGGGTATTTTTGGAGTATTCCAAAAAAAATTCAAGTGACATTTGTTGTCCACACTTGTTGTCATTGGATCAAAGGAAGCATGCTCTTAAAAGTTTAATGGTGTTTACATTGGTAAAGGTCGACCTTGGTGTTTACACTATTTGCAATGGATGTGTATTATTTGTAGAAGCATGTTATGGCATGGTGTTATAGATTTGGTCCCATATAAGGAGTGATGTGGTCCACTTTCACTTCTATCTACCACGAAAGTGTTTTGGTGCCGACCTAATTTGAAATTGCATGGTTGATGTGCATAGCCAACCTTGGAGAACAATTTCAAGGTTGAAGATGATATAATTATGAGTTGAGTTGTTGAGGGATGCAAAGATAGATAAGTATGGTGACAATGATGTGAATTGTAGAGTGCTAGAGTGCAAATTTGGGAAGTGTAGTGTTAGCTTTCATGTGTTAGATTGTTGGATGTAGTGAGCAAAAGGTGTCTACATTCTTTAGTTAAGTTGCGAAGCTGTTGGTGATATTGTGGTGGATTTCTCTATTGCATTGAGATGGATTTCTCTATATAAAATTCTTCTATATCTTCTTTTCTATTCTGGTAAAGAGCCTTTGGTAGTGAGCCTTTCTTTCTTTGGGCAGTGAGCCCTCCGACAATGAGTCATTTGTATTTGGTGTTGATATTACTTTATATTGTGAGTTAATCCTCACCGTGGTTTTTTCCATCTTGGGTTTTCCACATAAATCTGGTGTTATTTTTTGCATGGTGTTGACTTGTTTTAGTTTATGTTATTTTCCTTTCATGCTAAATCATCATAACATATTAAGGGTTAATTGTATTAATGTGGATTTGAATGTGTATGAGAGTTTTAAAGTTTTAAGGTACAACTGATTCACCCCCCCCTCTCAGTTGTCTTGTGCATTCAAAAATTGGTATCAAAGCAAGGTTCCTTGGAAGAAAGCTTAATCGCTTGAGGTAGATCTAGAATGGAACACAAGAAAGAGATCCCTATATTTAATGGAACATATTATGTATTCTGGAAGACAAGGATTTAAGGTTTTATGGTTTATCTTGGATATGATGTTTGGAAGTCTGTTAAGAATGGATACACTGAACGCACAAATGGTGCAAGTACTGTTGATGAGATCAAATCCTATGAAAGCAATAGTAAAGCAAGGTATTCTCTCTTAAATAGTCTTACTAATTATGAATTAGTGAAAGTAATGAGTCTGAAAACTGCTAAAGCAATTTGGGAAAAGTTAGAAAGCATTTATGAAGTAGATGATAAGATCAAAGAAGCGAAGATGCAAAATCTGAAGATCGTGTTTGAGAACCTACAAATTTTTGAAGAAGAAAATGTTACAAGCTATATGAAAGGGGTAGATGAAGTTTTTAGCTCCATTAGAGGTCTTGGTGGTGGACTCAAAGAACCAGAAGTCGCAAAGATAATTCTCAAAACTTTTCCTAAATTTATAGTCATAAATTTTTTGCTATTGAGGAATTTGCAAACTCGAATCAATGTACAAGAGATTAGTTGTATGGTTCCTTAACTAATTTTGAGATGAGAGAATTTGGTACACATAATGGTGCAAAAGTTGAGACTACTTTTAAGGCTGGTAAATTAGAGGAGATCAAGGAATCGAATTAGGAGGATCTTGATGATATAGAAGCTAACTATGTAAGGAGAATGAAGTGTATTGGTAAGTACAATGGTAAGTTTTCTTTCAAATGTTTCAGTTGTGGAAAGATAGGTCACTATGCTTCAGGATGTCCAAACAAAGCTTTGAATAACAAAAATAAGGAGAAAAAAGGTAAGATCATTAAGAAAATTTATTATGTTAAAGAAGATGCAAGTATTTTTTATGATGAATCAAGATTATGGAGATGAAGATGAAGATGATGAGTGCTTGTTCATGGCTTTAAAAGATGAATCTATTTCTACTAACTCTGAGAGATGTGTGAAGGAAATCCCTCTAGAGATAAAGGATAAGACTGAAGGTATTCTGGTATCTACTTTTCATGTTAGACAAGAGAAGAACAACTGGATCATTGAGAGTGGATTCTCTAATTATATGACTGGTGGCAAGATTATGTTTTTTAAAATTGAAAAATATGGAGGATGTGTTAGATTTGGTGATGATACATCTACTAATATATGTGGAAAAGGTTCAATCAATTTTGATGGAAAGCATAATATTGATGATGTTTACTATGTTAAAGGTTTAAGGCATAACCTATAAAGTGTTGGAAAAATGTGTAGTAAAGAAAAAAAAATATGTTTCAGGATGATGGATGTGAGATCAGAAAAGGATCTAAAACTGTGGTTGCTACTGAAAGAAGGATAGATGGAAATTTTTATCAGCTTAAGGGTGTTGATGGTCACTACTTTATGGATTAGATTAATTAAAGATGGTTATGACATAGGAGGATGTGTCGCATCAATTTTGATAACTTAGTAAGAATCAGTTCAATTCAAGTTGTGAGAGATCTACCAAAGATTACAAAGCCTATCAATGTTGTCTGTAAGGAGTGTCAAATTTGAAAGCAAGCAAGAATAAGCTTCAAAGTCAAAGAACAATCTAGTACCGAACTATTGGAATTGGTACATACAGATCTTTGTGGTCCTACAAGAGTAAGAAGTCTTCAAGGTGACAAGTATTTCATGTTATTAATTGATGATTATTCTAGAATGACATTGATTACTTTTCTCAAAGAAAATTTTGAAGCTCTAGATAAGTTTAAAGCATTCAAAGTTATGGTTGAGAATGAAATGGATATGCAAATCAAATGTTTGAGATCTGATAGAGATGGAGAGTTCACCTCCAATGAGTTTAATATCTTTTGTGAGAATCATGGCATAAAGAGGCACTTGTTTTCCCCTAGGACTCCTCAACAAAATTGAGTGGTTGAAAGAAAGAATAGGATTGTTCAAGAAGCTGCAGGAAAAATGATGAAAGAGGAAAATTACCAGAAGTCTATTCGAAGAAGCAATTCATAGTGTTGTTTATATACTTAAAAAAGTTCAAGCAAGAAAAAATAGTACAAAGACTCCTTATAAGCTATGGTATGGAAGGATTCCTACTATCAAGTACTTTAGAGTGTTTGGAAGAAAATGTTATATCAGAAGAGATGAAGATAATTTAGGAAAGTTTGATGCAAGGTCCGATGCATGTATCTCCCTTGCATATTCTACTAGAATCAAAGATTACCAATGCTACAACAAGAGATTGAGAAAGATTGTTGAAAGTGCAAGTGTCAAAGTTGGTGAAGATTTAAATAAGAATTCAATGATGATAGATGTATATGAATCAAATGAGTCTTCTTGCAGAGAAGAAGAAAAAGAAAAAGAAGTGCAAATTGAAGATGAAGAAGCTCCAAAAAAGACTCCTAAAACTCCTAAGTATGTGCAAAAGAATCATTTTGAAGATCAAATAATTGGAGATAAGAGAAAAGGTGTACAGACAAGAAGGAAAGATGTTGAAGAATTGGTAAATCTATGTTTACTTTCTAACTTTGAACCTAAAACAGTGATTGAGGCACACAAGGATGAATATTGGATCAAGGCTATGGAAGAAGAACTATTACAGATTGAGAAGAACCAGACTTGGGAACTTATCCCAAGACCAACAAAAAAATGTAATTGGAACTAAGTGGGTATTCAGAAAAAAAAAGAAAAGAGAATGTAGAAGTGGTAAGGAACAAGGAAAGGTTTGTGTGTAAAGGCTACTAACAAGTTGAAGGAATAGATTTTGAAGAGACATTTGCTTTGGTGGAAAGAATGGAAGCTATCAGGATGTTTTTGGCTTTTGTAACACATAATAATTTCAAGGTTTATCAAATGGATGTGAAGTATGCTTTCTTTAATGGAAAATTGCAAGAAGAGGTATACATAGAACAATTAAAAGGATTTTAGTTATCAGACAAACCGGATATGGTCTGCAGATTGAAGAAGACATTGTATGGATTGAAGCAAGCTCCTAGAGCTGGGTATGCAAGGTTGGATAAGTATTTGATACATCAAGGATTCAATAAAGGTACTATAGATAGCAATCTTTACTTTAAAGTTGAAAAGATCAAATCTTTATTATGGTTGTATATGTTGATGACATAATCTTTGGAGGCAATGAAGCTATGTGTAAGAAGTTTGCAAAGGAAATGCAAAAAGAGTTTGAAATGTCTATGTTTGGGGAGATGAATTTATTCCTTGAATTACAAATAAATCAGATAGATAAAGGTATCAATTAGTGATATCAAGTTTCCACAATCCATAATGTTATTGGTAAGTGATTTCTGGATTCGATTGTGTGCAAAGTTTTTGCATCAATGTTTCAGATCACACTCCATGATCCATCATCAGGATGAGAGTTGAGAGTAGCAAGAGAAAAAATGGACAATTGCAGACCTAGACCATTCTTAAAAATACCAAGAGGTGAGAGAGGGAAAGATACACGTGGGCCAAGACAATCAAGAAATTAAAAATGTAAAAGAAATAAAAGAAAAGAAAACCAAGAAAACCAATAGATGTGACTCAATAATTGAGACAACAACAAAAAATGATAAAAGAAAAGAAAAATTGACAAGACATAAAGAGAAATAAGGATATAAAGTGAAAAAGGAAAGACTAAAAAATTAAATAGAAAACCAAGAGAAGAAAGGAAAAATAAATTTAAATACAAATCAATATATCAAGAAACAAACAAACAACCAAAACTAAAAGGAAAAAAAAAAAACTCAATAAAATAAGGAACATATATATATGTCTAAAACAAAACAATAAATCACAAAAACAAACACACAACCAAAACTAAAAAGAGAAATTAAAAACTCAAACACTCAAAAAATAAAGTATATATATATATCAAGAAGACAACCAAATGAACAAAACTCAAAGGAGGAAATTAAAAACACAATAAAATAAGGAACAAGAAAGAAATTAAAAAATGAAAAGAAAAGAAAACCAAAAAAAACCAAAAAATGTAACTAACTAATTAAGACAAGAACAAAAAATGATAAATCAAAAGAAAAAACATGAAGAGAAGATAGAAGGAAATAAAGAAATGACTAAAAATAAAATGAAAACAAAGAGAAGAAAGGAATGAAAGGAAAAAATAACACCAATTACAAATCAATGAAACAAGAAAACAAACAAGCCAACCAAAAACTAAGAGAAGAAAATTAAAAACTCATATATATATATAATCAAAAGCCAAAAATGAGGAATGGAAAAGAACCCAAAAAATAAAAGAAAGAAGACGCAAAATTATTATAAAAATAAAAAGACAAAAAAAATAGCAAAAGACAAAAAAGAAACGAAAGGATAAAAATTAAGAAAGAAGGAAGAGACACGAAGCAAAAGAAACCCCACCCGAAGGAAAATTAAAAGAGAAAAAAACAAGCACAAAAAGACAAAGAACAAAAGAAAATGCCCACGATCAACAAGAGCACAAGCCAGAAGGGCAAGACCCTCGAACAAATGAAAAGGGGAAAGACGGACGAGGCAGGAAGGGGGTGGCACAACGGAAGGGGAGAGGAGGCAACAAAGAAGCTAACGGGACGAAGGGGGATGGTGAGATCTAAGGTTAGACAACAAAGGATGCCAAGACTGACTCAACCTCCAACCCTCATCACGGTTAAGGTTAGAGGGGTGATTGTGGATTTAGATGGCTTCTTTGAGTTTCATTTTAAAGAAGTTATCTTCTTTGAACAAGATTTGAGTGTCTTCCAAACAAATTTGGTGTTTGGTAGAGGAGGAGTGGTCAGCTAGGGCAGATTTGAGGACCCGTTCATGTCTGATGTTAGCATAGTGTTCTTTAATTCTAGTGCTGAATGAGCAGCCTGTTTCACCAATATAAGGAATTCCACAAGAACAAACTACCTTATAGACTCCAAAGTCATGTAAGATATCCTTGGAGTCTTTAAGGAAGGGGAAATGATTTCTCAAGGAAGAGAAGGGCTTGAACACACACCGAAGGCCTTTTTTATGAGGGATCCTTGAGATTTTTTGAGAGAGACCATCGATGTAAGGGAGGGAGGCTACTGGGAGACTAGAGAAGCGAGAGGGTTTAGCAATGGGAGCAAGACTTGACTTGGCATGGGTAAAGGCTCTATAAATTTTCTTACTAGAGTACCCATTCAATCTGAAGACATGGCGAAGATGGCTTAACTCAAGGGGGAGGTGATCCTCATCACAAATTTGATAAGCTCTCAAGGAAAGGGTTTTGAGGACCACTTTTTTGGCTAGGGTGGTGATGAGAGGGAGAGAGGAGGTAAAGATCTATATGGGTGGCCTTACAGAAAACCCAACAACCAAGGGATCCATCAGGTTTCTTAAGAAGCAGAATGTCAAGGAAAGGAAGTTGCTCACAAGATTCGATTTCCTTCATAAAGGAGATGCAAGGCACAAAGTTGTTGAGGTGGTTATGGAATTATTCTAACTTATCCAATCCATGCAGCCAACACACATTGGTATCATCCACATAACACTTCCACCATTTTGGCTTGAGAGGGAACGAGTGCAGAGCCATCTCTTCAAAATGTTCCATGAAGAGGTTAGCAATGGTAGGCGAGAGGGGGGAACCCATAGCCACACCATCTACTTGCTCATAGATGACCCCCTGGAAAGAGAAAAATGTGGATCTTAAGCAAAGTTCCACTAAAGTTTCCACCTCCTCATTGGATTTGCGTCTAACTATAGAAATAGAGTCAGGGATGGGAACCTTAGTGAAAAGAGAGACAACATCAAAACTCACAAGGAGATCATTGCTCTCTAACCTTTTGTCCTTGATAAATTGGACAAATTGGTTAGAATTTTTGATGGAGTCATAATTCCCCACAATCAAAGTATGTCAAGGAAATGTTGAAGAAATTTTGGATGAAAGATTCTAAATTAGTGTGTACTCTTATGGTTACTAGTTGCAAGCTTAGCAAGAATGATGAATCTCCTAAAGCCAATCAAAGCAAGTATAGAGCAAGTATAGATCAATGATTGGTGGACTTTTATATTTAACTACTACTAGACTAGATATCATGCATGCAATTTGTATTGTGGCTAGATTTCAAGATCTTAGAGAGTCACATGTTGTAGCAGTGAAAAGGATATTTAGATACTTGAAGGGAACTGTGGATCATGGTTTATGGAATCAAAAGGATAATGATTTTACTCTGAGATATAGAATGGGCTGGTTGTGTGGATGATAGGAAAAGTACAAGCAAGGTAGTGCATTCTTTCTTGTATGCAGATTGGTGTCAGGGCTAAGTAAGAAACAAGATTCAATGTCTTTATCTACTGCAGAAGCAGAATACATTGCAACAAAATCTTGCTACACAAAAGTGTTGTGGATGAGGAAAACATTGAAGGACATTAGGGTGGTGTATGATGAACCAATTTCTATCTTCTGTTATAATACAAGTGCTATCAATATTTCAAATAATTTGGTAATGCATTCAATGGAAAAAAATATCTCAATCTGGCATCACTTTCTAAGAGAGAAGGTTGTAGATAATGAAGTAAAGCTTGAATATATGCCTACAAAGGATCAAGTTGTTGATATACTCACTAAGGATCTTCCTAAGGATACATTTGAGTATCTCTGAGAGAAGTCAGGGGTCATTGATCCTCCTTCTTTGAACTAGATGTAGAAGGAGATGCATCAGTCCAGTGGATTTCAATATCCATTCTTTGGTTTGGACTGATGTTGGTGGCTACCTCTCAAGGGGAGACGTCGGTAGTGAAATTGTTGGGTGTTGCAGTTAGAAAAAGTGAGTGTTGTCATTATGTAGTGGCTGTTGATTGGTGTAGTATGGTGTGTGCTCCTAGGGGGAGTATATTGAGCAGTAAATAAATAGAAGTTGTAGAGCAGTTATTAGTAGGTTGATTGATGTCAAAGGAGAAACATAAGTGATGCATATCTTTTGGCCTTTTCCATTGATGTCAAAGGGGGAGAGAAAATCATGTGTAAAAGAAGAAAGTTAAGGGGGAGAGAATAATGAAGAGCATACAAAAAAGATAAAAGATAAGTTGGGAGAAAGTAATAAGTATGTTGTGAATGATGGAGAAAAGGAAATAGGTATGAAGCAGAATTGTTGTGTCTTTGATGGTTTTTCACATCATGTGTTTTCATCAATGACAAAGGGGGAGATTGTTGTAAGTATGAGCAGTTGGTGTTGTCATTGATGTAAACAAGCTTGTGTTGTCATTGGTATCAACTATATGAGAAGAAGATTATTGCAAGAGTATGTGTTGTTGCATTGATGATACTTTGATTAGTTGCATTATGTTGTCATTATTAAGCTATTGGTGTCAACCTCTAGTGTTGCTTTGATAAAAAAAATTCTATGGTTGAGGAAGTGATGGAGATGATGAGAATGTGTTCCCGATGCTTGGTTTCCAAGTGCTTTTGAGAAAATTTGATAAAAAAGAGGAAACAGTGAGTTGTAGTGTTGTCCTGGGTTGATGAATAGTGTTCTGGTGTCACTCCACATTTCTTCTAGGTTGAATATCTGTTTATCGTGTCATATATGTTAATCAGAGGTGTTTAGAGGTGTTCTATCCAAAATTTAGTTTTTTGGATCATTGTATAGAAGAAGTTGTGTTTACTAGTGTGTGAATAGTGTATTGTAAAGGTGTTTGGGAGAAATGTTTTTGCTTCGCATTTCTCTGCAGTTTGGTTTCAGGTCTTGCAGATCTGGAGGTGTGTTTATAGTGTTGGTATCTTTCTTTATTCGAGGTTGTTTGAGTTTACTGTGTGTGTAAATTCCTCGGGTGAAAGTTGTTGCAAAGGATTTTTTTGGATTTCAGGGTATTTGTGGAATATTCTAGATTTTGTTTAGGTGACATTTTTTGTCCACAAGTTTTCATTGGATCAAAGGAAGCGTGTTCTTAAAAGTTTAATGGTGTTTACACAGGTAACAATTGACCTTGATGTTTACACTAATTGTGATGGATGTGTATTATTTGTACAAGTGTGTTGTAGTGTGGTGTTATAGAATTGGGTTCCAAATAAGGAGTGGTGTGGTCTGCTTTCACTTCTATTTACCACATAAGTGTTTTGGTGCTGACCAAATTTAAAATTACACGATTGATGTGCATATCCGACCTTGGAGAATAGTTTCAAGGTTGAAGATGATATAAATATGAGTTGAGTTGTTGAGAGATGCGAAGATAGATAAGTATGATGTGAATGATGTGAATTGTAGAGTGTTAGAGTGCAAATTTGGGAAGTGTAGTGTGATATTTCAAGTGTTAGATTTTTAGATGCAGTGAACAGAAGGTGTCTACAATTCTTTAGTTAAGTTGCGAAGGTGTTGGTGATATTGTGGTAGATTTCTCTATTGAATTGAGATGGATTTCTCTATGTAACATTCTTCTCTATCTTCTTTTCTATTCTGACAATAAGTATTTGGCAGTGAGCCTTTCTTTCTTTGGGAAGTGAGCCCTTTGATAGTGAGCCCTTGTGTTGGTATTGATATTACCGTATATTGTGAGTTAATGCTCACCGTTGTTTTTCCCATCTTCGGTTTTCCACGCAAATCTAGTGTTCTTTTGTGCATGGTGTTGATTTGTTTTAGTTTTTGTTATTTTCCTTTCATGCTAAATCATCATAATACATTAAGGGTTAATTGTATTAATGTGTATCTGAATGTGTATGAGGGTTTTGAAGTTTTAAGGTACAAATGATTCACCCCCCCTCTCAGTTGTCTTGTGCATTCAACAAAAACAAGCTAAACTCATACAAATGAGTGTTCTTTCTAAACATTCTAACTCTTATGATGTTATTTTGAATACACCAAAATCTTCAAATCTACATACAAAGTAGATACCTAAACTTTTAATTTGATTGAGTATGGAACAAATTTTGTTCTTGTAGCATGATTTTGGAAAGTGGCTTACTACTTTGATGCTTGAGAAGGTTTTGCATGGTATGAAACATTCTTTAGAAAATGAGGTAGCATTTTGGGATTGCTTTGTGTAATGAAAAAAATTCACAAGAGAAGAATATGTGCAAATACTTGGTAGTACTTGGGAATAATAAACCACTTTGAGGGTACAAACTTACAAAAGTCCCCAAGAACATAACTCGTAATATGATGATGGCAAACTAACCTCTAGGTCCTATATAATAATGATCATATAACTTAAATAACAGTCAAGGTAGCCACACGTTGATTACTCATAGTTCTATATACACTACATGCTTAAGGGTGTAGTATGCCCCTCTTCAAAGAAGTGTTTTCATCAACATAATCAATCATGGATGATTTTTCATAAAATTATCATTTTAGCATCTTTGATGGGAGACTTTTTCCATTTGATCATATGCTCTATGATTTCCCTTGTGAACAACCTTTAGTACATGTTTGAAAAATTCTTCAGGATATAAAACTATTATGCCCTCCTCATGAGGCCTTGGTAAGTCAGCCTATGCTACAATTTTTTTCCCAATAACCTCCTTCAAAGATGAAACATAGAGAATTAGATATATTTTTGTTGACCTAGGTAAATCCAATTGATATGTTACGTGTCAATCCTTGGAAACACCTTATATAGTATAAAAAATGAAAAGATTTTGGATGAAGTGTGGAAAAAAATGTTATACCATAATTTGGCTACTAGTAGCCATTGCACCCATCTCTCTTATATATTTAAATCAAAGTGTCAAATATAACCCTCCAATTATTTTTTGACCATCTTAATAGGTCCATCAAATTGGGGATTATACGATGAACTATAAGCAAGTTAAGGGCCCAAACATGAAAATAGTCTGAAACTTGTAAATATAAGATCAAAATCACATGGTATGTCTTCTGGAGGCACCTATTTTTTAATCAATTGCTCACATAATAGTGCAATAGACATCTCAAGAAGGATATCTCTTGGCGTATTTTATATATACTATTAAAGATACATATACTAGTAACATTTACGATGCAACAAATAAAACATTAAATGAATCACAGTTAGGGAAAGGGTTAGGGATAAGGTTAGGGTTTGGGTTTGGGTTCAATTAGGGTTATGGTAAAGGTCATGTTAAGGTTAGGGTTTAATTAGATTTAGGGCTATATATAGAAGGTAGGTTTAGGTTTAGGGTTAGTATTATGATTAGGGTTAAGGTTAGGGTTAGGGTTATAGTTATAGTTAGGGTTAGGTTTAGGATTAAGTTGGGGTTATAGTTACATATAGAATTTTAGTGTTAGGGTTAGGATTAAGTTTAGGGTTAAGGTTAGGGTTAGGGTTATGGTTAGAGATAGAATCTGTGTTAGGGTTAGGGTTATGGTTATAATTAGGGTTATGTTTAAGTTTTAAGGTTATGGTTAGGTTATGGTTATGGTTATAGTTAGAGCTAGAATAATGATTAGATTTAGGGTTAGGATTACAATTAGGATTAACATTGGAGTTACATTTAAGGATAAGATTATGGTTACGTTTAGGGTAGGGTTAAGGTTGAGGTTAAGGCTAAGGTCAAAGTTAGGGTTAGAGTTAAGGTTAAGGTTAAGGTGAGCGTTAAGATTAAGGTTAAGGTCAAGATTAAGGTTAAGGTTAGGGTTAAGGTTATGTTAAGGTTAAGTTTAGGGTAAGGGTTGATTTAGTGGAGGTGACCATTGCAGAGGGCTCAAATCCAGTGCCACCTGATATGCAAGTACATTTGTATCTATATGTATGTGTACATGTGCATGTTCAATTCAATTATTTTTAAAAGTATTTAAATTTTAGTTTTGACTATTTATGATATATATATATATATATATATTGTAGATGGAGATACCTCATGTTACTCCTAGCCTGGGGTCAGATCATGTATGTTAGCATGATGTAGTTGATGATACTGTTGTCAGTGGACATGTGAGTTTTAAATTTTATATTTATATGTGTACATGCATATATAGATATTTAAAAATACATGTACATTCTTAAATAACTATATATATATATGTATGTATGTATTTAACACATTGTGTACAATTTACTCTAGGGCCCAACACATCCATCGGATCAGAATTCTCATTTAGAGGGTCGTTCAACTAGGAGTCGACATGACAATTAGGTTGTTGGATCTATGATATTTTGATGCATTATGACCTACATTTTATGATCTCTAGACATGTATTTGTTAGGTTGGACTTGATTACATATGTATACATTTTCTTATGATATACATAAATGTGTTTGAACTTAAAAATATTCATCTATGTACATGTTTTCTTATGTAAATTATAAATGTTTATGTTAATCTACATGTACATGTTTACACTTGAGTGTTTATACATTATATCTAGATTTAGAGAACTCATGAGTAAATGATTTATATATGTTAAACATGTTAAATGTATATTAAATGTTATGGGTGCATATGTAACTACACACACACACACACACACACACACACACATATATATATATACACACATGTGTACATGTTTCAATTTTGAATTTAAATATGAACTTAAATATATACATTTACAACTTTCAAAAATTGAACTATGATTACATGACCTTAGAGCACATATGTTTTATCTATCAAGTCAAGAACTTGGACATACATATATATATGCATGTGTTTATTTAATATAATTATATATATTATGAATTGTTTGAATAAATAAATAAATGTGTACATGTCTTATTGTTGAATATAATGGTGAAATAACCTAGGATGCAACTTCTCTATATAAAAGAGATACAAAGAAGCAAATTTATCCAAGTCTCTTCCTCTTCTCAAGTGTTGACATCTTAATTAACTTGGTACTTGTTTATGATATAGCAAGGATCTCATAGCCTAATTACATCTCAAATATTGGTTCCAATGGAGTTATTTGTATATCAAGAAGTTGTTATGAATAAGGCCTTTTTTGGTAGTGTAATTTTTGAAGTAATATATCAGTGTATAAAATACATAAAAGGTTCTTACATTATTACCTCAAGGTAGGAAATCCTATCTTGGAATATGTATGACAACTAATATGAGGCAAAAATTGATCCACACGTGCCTTGACATGATAGTGTATGTTTCAAGTAGAAACCAACCTACCAAATTGTTTCAAGTATTCTATCACTTAGGTACAATTAGTGTTACACCCCAATTGTGTACTTAATATTTACTATTACTATGTAGGGTAAATGTGAATGTAATTTAAATTATGAAGATGAATAAATTGTGCTTGCACTTTTTTATCAATGAGTTATAAATGAATGTTATCTCATTTAATGATATGTGAAGAAAAACATATGTTGAATGGATGGTTATTAAATTGATATTCTAACTTTTGACATGTATTATGTGTAATGCATATATTTTTGAATAGCTTACTACCATGGGCATGTGTTATTTGGATGCATGTATATGTTCAATCCTCTAGACAAAGGGAAAGTATCACTTAGGAGAAGATCCTCATCGGGTAACCAATAACGTAACCTATCTAATCTAACACACACTCACAATAGAATGGTTGCGTCAAGTTATTATGTTGGGAATTGGTAAGTCATCCTTAGTATGAATGTATGCATTATTAAGGGTCTTGATTACTATTGAGTGCATTAGTGGGTGGTGTTTATCTATTTGAGCTTGTGAGTTCTTCTCTATATTACTATGCTTGTATTGATGAGTTAAAACACCATGGAATGTACGCATATGTATACATAAGCATGTTGATGATAGACCATACACATGAAGGAACACAAACATAAGGGTACATAGGTAGACATACCTATGCACACTTACGAACAGGTTGCTTATGTGCATGAAACTATCAAATGGACCTTATGAAATGTATATGTATATGCATAGATATATATCACATAGATACCTATCAATACAATAGTAATTGTGTATGAGTGTGGTTTGCAAATGAATGTGTATATATATATATATATGATATATACATATATCCATATGGATACATGTATCGATACACATGTATGTTTGGAAAACGGACATGCCCATACGAATGTAGTTGTAATGCCCCACCACGCAAACCCCATAGGACAACTACAACAAATATAGAATAATTTTTTTTTGAAAATAACAATTACACAATGCAACAAATAAACATTTATACAACATAGATATAACATAAAGCATTAACCTAATCCTATGGGGTACATGGTGTGTTACTTAAACGAACCCAACAATTAACAATAAACGATACTAACTAAAGTAGAAGAAAGAAACGAGAATAAAAGATGATCTAAGTACACCAAGAATAAGATATAAATTCATAAACGTAAATCACATAATACTATATTCATCTTCAGAGTTCAAAGTTACAAATGTGGAATATATTTCCACAGATACAACACAATATAAAATCAGAGTTACATTACAAGGCCACTTCCCTTATAACATTGGAAAGGGTACAATCAATAATACAAAAGTACAATAATGAAAGAGAACTCTTCATAGGTACAATCTTCTCTATGCGAGCTCCGAGATCACTGCAACTGCATCCATGCCATGATCACAACTGGGCACCCAATGGGTGCATTGCATGTTTCCACCTGACCGTGTGGACCCGAAGGAACACCCCTTGTGCAAGGAGTCGATAAGAAAGAACCCTCGACCACAAACTCAAACATAAAGGACACACATTACAAGACTCAAACCCACGAACATCATAAACATCAATAGTAAATAAACAAATCAAACAACTAAAACAACTCCAGAGGCACAAGAACAAGGGAAACAAAGGGGCATAAGGGGAGAGTGTCATCGCATGGCCTTCATGGATTCACCATACTACCTATAATCTAGGAGCTGCCTCCATCTATGGTTAACCAGACATCTTGTTTCAAGGTGCCGCCCCATAGGGTGACTCATGCGGATCCACCTACCTTTCATGAAGACAAGGTAGTGACCTTACTGACTAGGTCTTCCCACCCGTCCTTAGCCTTTGGGAGCGCTAATGACAGGGGTGAGGCGTATATTTTTATCTTGTTATGTGATAACTAACCCAACCCACTAAGTAAATTAATTAGGTTTTCACTTAATTAGGGAAAATCTTTCAAGGGTGACCACTTGTACATTGGCCCCAAGAAGAGCCACTCTCCCCTATGGTTGCCCTAAAACCAAAACCAAGAAATGGGTACCACAATGTTCAACCAAAAGAATCATAACTCACAACAGGGTACCACCCACAAATTCCCACATGGTGTCAACATGAACCAAAAAGATGCAACCATAGAAATGCATTCACAATTTCCCTAACCTCTAGAGATAACACTAATCCATACAAGAACCAATTAAAATATCACATCCAATTAAATAACACCATATCATTAACTATAAGGAATTTAAATAATAAATCATCCAATTCTCAATCAAATAACCATTTTCATCAATTAAAAATCAAAGTAAGGAAATTAACTAATACTTCTATTTATCCCAAGTACAATAATCAATTTAATAAATATCTTCCTACACTTAAATAATTCATTTATTAAATATCTAAGTCTATAAACTTTTCTAAAAAGCTAATTAAAGAGCAGCAATGATAATTCCATGATTTATCTAAACATAATAAAATAAACTTTCTTTTTAAAAAAAAATTTAAAGATACTAACTAAATTTATTAAAAACCAATTATAAATCATTCACTAATTTCAATTTTTTTAACTATATTTTATTTTTTGATTTTAAATCTTTTCCACACAGAATATTCTAAATTTTGATATTTCTAAGATAATGGAAATCTAATCTTTATTTTAAAAATCAGTTCAAAGTAAAAAGAAGATTTAAGATATTAATCTTCTAAGTTCAAAATGTGACTATAATATTTATTTATTTTAAACAACTATTCTGATATATCACAGTACAATTTGACTAGAAAATAATGAAATCAAATTCTACAATATATTTTAAATCACAAATTTCATTTTCCTCATATTCTAAATACAACTTAAATTAAAAGACATTTTCAAACAGAATTTACAAATAACATTTTTCCCCTTTATATATAATTTTTTTCCAAAGAATAACTTATTTTTTATTTTTCATTATTTGCTCACATTTCCTGCATAAACACTATATATATATATTAAAACCTCCACATTAATATTTAAAAACTATAGAACATAATAAAATATCATATATATGTTTATTTTATCCAACAATTTTCCCATGAAAGAAATACAGTGACAAAAGAGAAGTGTAAAAATTTCCAGAGTGCTCGAATAGGGAAAATACAGGGAACGAAAGGGTTTGGAGACATGAGAGATTTTCAGAGGTTTAAAGCTGAGAAGATTCCAAAGACAGAGGGAAATGAGATTTCAACAGGAATTCCAGAATGAAGAGGAAGGAGAAATCTACAGACAAGAAGAAATAATTACAGAGAATGGGATTTTCCCAAACACACATAGAAAACACATTTTCTCTTTCAAATAGAACTTCCTTTCTCCTTTTAAAAACTAAATCTACATAGATCAAATTATGAAATTTGAATTACCCGGAGTCCTACGCAACACTCGATTCGAGGACGAAATGATGCACAACTCCAACCAGCTGCAATCTTCCGTAATCCAGAGATTCAAAACCCCAACAACAACAGATTCAACAAAAAAACCCAGTGGAAGCCAAAAATCAAATCTTCTCTGATCAAATCGACAAAAAACCACACAGATTACTAATCCTCATAAAAAATTTCAACAATTTTTTGAGTTGCAGACATTTTTTTCATTTTTTCATTTCCTCCCTCTTGCTTTTTCGGAAAAGCAATATTTGGAAATATACTTTTTCCAAAAAAACCAAATCAGAAGTCATAAATTTTTTGGCAACTTTCCCATGCAAATTCCACTTAACCCACCATTTTTGTCTTTTTCCAATTTTGGAAGAAGAATCTTCCATAATTAATTTACACCAAAAAATATGCCTTTTAAATATTTTAATTTCATTTTAATAAAATTATTTTTTTGAAAAATAAATAATTAATTAATAGTAATTTTAAACAACATTTCACTTAATTATAATTGAAGTTTAAAATTTATTTTATTAAATCACCTTTTTCTAACTAAAACAAATAAGATAATGATTTCCTTAACTTTATTTCTTTTAAAAATAAACCATAATAATTTATCTAACTATTTATTTAATTTAATGATTTAAATTAAAGGATAGCTTCACATTTTAAAATAACAATAAAAGTGCTAATGTACACCATAATTTTCCAAAGTATTAATATCATAAGCAATATTGAACCTTTCATTAATTTAATATTTTGCACCATAGACTAGCATTTAATTTAAATCATAAAGCACTAGACCAAGCCATAAACACACTTATAAAACTCATGAAATAAAATATTTAATTAACAACCATACCAACATGAATGAAGTACAGACACGACATGAACAATCCCCGGACCAACCACTAACATAGGCGGGGGTACTTTCTTACCAACTCCCTAACCACATCAACCATTGGGTGTGTAGGATGTGCTCAGACCCGACAATGCGGGTGGAGTCGGCAACCGGTACCTGCATTCCTGCATGACACAAAACGTCAAACAACATATACATATGCAAATAATTCATAGTCAAATACATTGTGAAGGAGAGTTACGGTGAGGCAAGGCGCTCACGGATGAGTGATGCCACCTCGTCTCCTTCACCTGAATCAAATACAGTAAATAGAATCTAGGCATCCCATCATCAAAATAACTCACAAAGTAACATCATCATAACATGAGTATCCCACACATAAGTCCAACTATCATAAGAAAATAAGCATACTATCTGCCACGCCCAACACATGGCAGAAATTTTTTCAAATAGAGTATCAAATATGCATTAGAACATAGCCAAAAATCACACTGAAGCAAAACACACACACCAAAGCAATATCAAAGTATCAAAAAATGAGAGGCACTACATCCTCCACCCTAGAAATAGGCTTACTCCTGGAAGCCAGAAAACAAATAAGGAAAAGACGCTCGGATGTGGGATGCATCCTCCCATGTCGCTGAAGTCTCATCATTTGGGTCCCATTGGACCCGCACCTGATGAATCTCTCTGCCCTTGAGTGCGAGTCTCCTATGCTGCAGAATGACCACGGGATCCAGTACAAGCTACTCATCCTCGACTTGAAGAGCATTCCAATCCAGTACATGAGATAAATTAGGAAAGTAAGGCCTAAGAACAGAAACATGGAACAAATCATGAATGTGTGCAAGGTTGGGTGGCAAGGCTAAACGGTAAGCAACGGGTCCAATCCTCTCTAGAACCTCAAACGGACCCACAAAATGAGGTGCCAACTTGAAGCCTTTTTCATAATGGATAGGGCTCTTTTGTGGACACACACAAAGAAACACACGATCATCCACTAAAAACTGACAATCAACCCTATGAGCATCGTTCTTCTACTGATCTTGAGCCGCTACCAAGTGCTCTCTAATGTGAGCAACTTGCTGCTCCATTTCCTGTAGCATCTCTGGCCCAAGAAGAATGCTATCCTTCAAACGGTCCCAACTCAGAGGTGTTCGACACAGGCGACCATACAAAGCCTAGAATGGTGGCATCCCGATCGAACTGTGGTAACTGTTATTGTAGGAAAAATCAACCAAATGCAGATAGTCTTCCCATTGAGACTGTTGATCCATAACATACATGCCAAGCATGTCCTCAAGAGCCTGATTGACCCTTTCGGTCTGACCATTTATTTCTAGATGGTAAGCAGAATTGAAGTTCAATTGTGTTCCAAGGGAATGTTGTAATGAGGTCCACAACGTAGAAGTGAATACTAGATCTTTGTCAGAAATGATTCTTCGCGGAATCTCGTGCAACCTCACAATTTCATCCATGAAAATTTTAGCCACAAATGATGTAGTATAGGAAGACTGAATAGGGGAGAAATGTGCCACCTTGGTCAACCTGTCAATGGTGACCATGATAGCATCATGCCAACGTGTAGTCATCGGCAACCCAACAATGAAGTCAATAGATATAATATCCCATTTCCATTATGGAACGAGATTGGGCTATAGAAGACCTACTGGATGATGGTGTTCTTCCTTCACCCTCTGACACTCCATACATCTCACCACAAGATCTGCTATATCCCTCTTCATCCCTACCCAAAAGTACAACGAATGAAGATCTACATACATCTTTTTAACTCCTGGATGAGCCGAATAAGGAGCTCAGTGAGCTTCAGACATGATTAGGGTATGAAGACCCTCTACAGAAGGAACATATATGCAACCTGAACATTGCAAAATTCCATCGGACTCAAGAGTATAACCAGTAAACCTTCCCTCAAACACTCTACCTGACTCCATCTCCAACTTCACTTCCTAGAACCAGCTATCCGAAGGAAGTGCTACAAGAATCTGACCTTTTAGATCAGCTTCAAGAATCACAGAGGATAACTCATGATGGCGATGGCTTAGAACATCTACCACTACATTCTCCTTGCCCTGAATATATTTCACTTCAAAATCATACTCGCAGAGGAATTCCATCCATCTTCTCTGTCTAGCATTAAGATTCGGCTGCGTGAAAATGTATTGCAAATTGCGATGGTCACTGTGTAGCTCAAACCTTTGGCCCAACAAGAAATGCCTCCACCTTACCAGGGCATAAACAATTGTGGTCAACTCCAAGTCATGAGTAGGGTAATTTAGCTCATGGTCCTTGAGCTTACGTGACTCATATGCTATCACCTTGTCATCCTACATCAAAACAACCCCTAACCCTTCCAAGGAGACATTTGTGCAAACCACAAAGTCTCGAGTCAGATCAGGAACAACAAGAATAGGCACACTAGTCAGCTTCTCTTTAAGAGTTTGAAAATCCAACTGAAACTTTTTTGACCAATCATATTTCTTTCCTTTCCTTTGCAGAGAGGTGATGGGATGTGCAACCCTAGAGAAACCCTGTACAAACTGTCGATAATAGCTTGCCAATCCCATAAAGCTATGAATTTTTGGAACATTTTTGGGAGCAGGCCAATCTATAATAGCTTGGATCTTTGAGGGATCTATGGCGATGCCTTCTCCGAAGATCACATGCCCCAATTATTTCACTTCAAACTTATAAAATTCATAATTTTCCAAGTTTGCAAAGAACTAGTTTTCTTTCAAGCATTGCAACACCAACTTCAAGTGTTCCTCATGCTCCTCCATGGATCTAGAGTAGATAAGTATGTCATCGAGAAACAAAAGCACAAAACAGTCTAGATAGGTCTGGAAAACACCATTCATTAAGCTCATGAAAACTGAGGGTGTAGTAGTTAACCTGAATGGCATGACAATAAATTCATAATGTCCATACCGAGTACGAAAAATAGTTTTGTGAATATCCTCCTTAGCAATCCGCAACTGATGGTATCCTGATTTGAGGTCAATTTTAGAGAACACCTTTGCTCCCTTCATCTGGTCAAACATATCATCGATCCTTGGCAAGGGGTAGTGATTCTTCATTATCACCTTATTCAATTGCTTGTAATCAATACACAAATAGAGCAAACCATCCTTTTTTTTTCACAAAAATGACTATGCTCCCCAAGGGGAAACACTAAGACAAACAAACCCTTTTTTGAGCAATTCTTCCAACTACAACCAGGTTTCTTCAAGCTCTTGAGTTGTCATCCTGTAAGGAGCCCTAGAGATAGGCTCAACTCCTTGAACGAGATCAATTTGGAAGTTGATGTCATGCTTAGGTGGCATCCCAGGTATCTCTCTCACAAACACATCAGAAAACTCCTTCAAGAGAGGATAATCATCCAAAGTTATCTCTCGACTCTCTCCATATCTAGGTCACTAACTGAGATAGTGAACAACTGACACCTTTGACGGAAACACCTCTTCAAATACATTTAAGAGATAATCCTCAGGAGATAGGCTTTTGAATACCAAAAATTTCAACCTCACCTCTAGAATCATCCCGACAACGAACAAACTTACGACGACAATCAATTGTTGCTTGGTGTGCACTCAACCAATCCATCCCCAATATGGAATTATAAGAACCTAGGGGAAGAATCCGAAGATCCACCGAAGTCACAACTGAACCAAACTCCAACTTACAACCTAGAACAAGAGACTCCATTGACCCTTTTTCCCTAGAAGCTAATTCAACATGCCACTTAACGCCTTGCTTTGCCACAACTAGATTACAACACTTAACAACTGAAGGGGAAATAAAGGAATTTGATGCATCACAATCAAAAAGTATAGAAATAGGAGTGCCCTGCAAAAAACCTGATACCTCCACCACAGTGCCTCGGTGATGGGCCTGATGATTATCCACCATGGAAAAAATTGATGAGACTTGCCAACGTCTCCAACGGTCAGCTCAGATGTTGTCGGCCTCTAACTAAACCCTGCAGTGCTCCTCTATGGAAACTGTCTGGCAATGTGTCCTTGCTGCACACAACTAAAAAACCCAGTACCATGGCCAAACCCTCTGACACCAGACAAAACATTAGACTGTTGATATCTACCACGACTAGGTGCAGGCTATGAGGACTGTGTTGGCTGCTCAACCTGGTTATGTTGCGATCTTTGCCAATGATGGTTCCTCCTAGATTGAAATCTATTGCTCTGATGAGACTATGAGGGCTTATTCTTTGACTAAAACTATTGTTGTCCACCCTTAGTGGGTGCAAAATGAGCCCTGGAAGGACCTGTAGCCTGAGACTGTCCACAACGTGAACCACCACCTACAGCAAGAGTACTACCGATCTGAACTCCAATGTGACCTCCTAAAGCCAAGGTCAAATTCTCCTCCACAAGGCCAACTTTCTTGACAACAACCTCCATCGTCTTCGGCTTGAAGACTCAAACACCCCCACTAATCCTAGCATTCAGACCTCTAACAAAATTTTGTACTAGTATAGCCTCATCATTAGCAATTTCGGCATACTGCTTAAGCTCAAAGAAGCGGTGCTCATACTGCTCTACGAACATTGCCATCTGTCTCAAGTCATGGAATTCATCTGCTTGATGTTGCCTCTAGTGATCATATAAGAAACAGGCCCTGAACCATTCTAAGAACAATTCCCATGTCACTGAACCAATGCTAGGGTGTAATTTTTGTTCTTCCAGTCACCACCATGTGGATGCAAATCCTCTAAGGTGCATGATGGTGCACCTTGCCCTAGTATTACTACCATAGGGATGCATAAAAAAGCATTGACCTAGATCAATAAGCCAAGTTTCAACTTCCAAACCTCCACCAGAGCCATCATAAATAGGACGTGCCTTGAGGAGATCTCTCATATGTCTAGTGGCCACTGCATCCTGATCTGCTAATATCTCATTGCTCCTCAGCGACCACTCTCTCTCTCTCTGATCACCTGCTACTCATCCTACCTAGGGCCCAAATGGCCAGGAACATTTTTTGACAATTGACGCAACTGCTCACCACCCTAAATTTGCTGCTCTGGATTAGGGCCTCCACATGGAGGCTTGTTCTGGGAACCTTGATTTTCCTCCTGCTCTGATTCATGGGAGCTCTGAGGTGGATAATTATGATGGCCAAATCCGTGACCACCACGGCCACGACCACGACCACGTCCATGTCCCCGACCCCTAGGCATGATTCTATGCAACAAGGAAGGGATTACATAAATTAAAGGTTACACAACAAGATTAACATAATGGTTTTACTTAACCTACAGTACCAAGTGTTGTTAACCTTGGATCTGATACCAAGTTTCAATGCCTTGCCACACAAACCCCATAGGAAAACTACAACAAATACAAAATAATTTTTTTTTTTAAATAACAATGCAACAATGCAACAAATAAACATTTATACAACATAGATATAACATAAAGCATTAACCTAATCCTATGGGGTACATGGTGCATTACTTAAATGAACCCAAGAGTTAATGATAGCAATACTAACTAAAGTGGAAGAAAGAAACGAGAATAAAACATGATATATGTACAACAAGAATAAGATATAAATTCATAAACATAAATCACATAATACTATATTCATCTTCAGAGTTCAAAGTTACAAATGTGGAATATATTTCCATAGATACAACACAATATAAAATTAGAGTTACATTACAAGGCCACTTCCCTTATAACATTGGCAAGGGTACAATCAATAATACAAAAGTACAATAATGAAAGAGAACTTTTCATAGGTACAATCTTCTCCGTGCAAGCTCCAAGATCACTACAACTGCATCCACGCCACGATCACAACTGGGGACCCAATGGGTACATTGCACGTTTCCACCTGACCGTGTGGACCCGAAGGAACATCCCCCGTGCAAGGAGTCGATAAGAAAGAACCCTCGGCCACAAACTCAAACATAAAGGACACACATCATAAGACTCAAGCCCATGAACAACATAAACATCAACAATAAATAAACAACTCAAATAAATAAAACAACTCCAGAGGCACAAGAACAAGGGAAACAAATGGGCATAATGGGAGAGTGTCATCGCATGGCCTTCATGGATTCACCAGACTACCTATAATCTAGGAGTCGCCTCCATCTATGGTTAACCAAACATCTTGTTCCAAGGTGTCATTCCATAGGGTGACTCATCCAAAGCCATCTACCTTTCGTGAAGACAAGGTAGTGACCTTACCAACTAGGTCTTCCCACTCGTCCTTAGCCTTTGGGAGTGCTAACGATAGGGGCGAGGTGTGTATTTTTATCTTGTTATGTGATAACTAACCCAACCCACTAAGTAAATTAATTAGGTTTTCACCTAAGTAGGGAAAAAATTTCAAGGGTGACCACTTGTACATTGGCCCCAAGAAGAGCCACTCTCCCCCATGGTTTCCCTAAAACCAAAACGAAGAAACGGGTACCACAATGTTCAACCAAAAGAATCATAACTCACAACAGGGTACCACCCACAAATTCCCACATGGTATCAACATGAACCAAAAAGATGCAACCACAGAAATGCATTCATACTTTCCCTAACCTCTGGAGATAACGCTAATCCATACAAGAACCAAGTAAAATATCACATCCAATTAAATAACACTATATCATTAACTATAAGGAATTTAAATAATAAATCATCCAATTCTAAATCAAATAACCATTTTCATCAATTAAAAATCAAAGTAAGGAAATTCACTCATACTTCTATTTATCCCAAGCACAATAATCAATTTAATAAATATCTTCCTACACTTAAATAATTCATTTATTGAATATCTAAGTCTATAAACTTGCTAAAAAGTTAATTAAAGAGCAACAATGATAATTCCATGATTTATCTAAACATAATAAAATAAAATTTCTTTAAAAAAAATAAAATTAAAGATACTAACTAAATTTATTAAAAACCAATTACAAATCATTCACTAATTTCAATTTTTTTAACTATATTTTATTTTCTGATTTTAAATATTTTCCACACAAAATATTCTAAATTATAATTTTTCTAAGATAATGAAAATCTAATCTTTATTTTAAAAATCAGTTCAAAGTAAAAAGCAGATTTAAGATATTAATCTTCTAAGTTCAAAATGTGACTATAATAATTATTTATTTTATATCGCGGTACAGTTTGACTGGAAAATAATGAAATCAAATTCTACAGTATATTTTGAATCACAAATTTCATTTTCCTTAGATTCTAAATACAACTTAAATTAAAAGACATTTTCAAACAGAATTTACAAATAACATTTTCCCCCTTTATATATAATTTTTTTCCAGAGAATAAATTATTTTTATTTTTCATTATTTGCTCACATTTCCTGCATATACACTATATATATATATATATTTATTAAAACCTCTAAATTAATATTTAAAAACTATAGAACATAATAAAATATAATATATATGTTTATTTTATCCAACAATTTTCCCATGAAAGAAATACAGTGACAAAAGAGAAGTGTAAAAATTTCCAGAGTGCTCAAATATGGAAAATACAGGGAACGAAAGGGTTCTCAGACGAGAGAGATTTTCAGAGGTTTAAAGCTAAGAAGATTCCAAAGACAAAGGGAAATGAGATTTCAATAGGAATTCTAGAATGAAAATTACAGAGAGGAAGGAGAAATCTATAGACAAGAAGAAATAACTACAGAGAATGGGATTTTCCCAAACACACACAAAAAACACATTTTCTCTTTCAAACATAATTTCCTTTCTCCTTTTAAAAACTAAATCTACAGAGATCAAATTATGAAATTCAAATTACCCGGAGTCCTACGCAATGCTCGATTCAAGGACGAAATGATGCGCAACTCCAGCTAGCTGCAATCTTTCGTAATCTAGAGATTCAAAACCCCAACAACAACAAATTCGACAACAAAACCTAGTGCAAGCCAAAAATCAAATCTTCTTAGATCAAATCGACGAAAAACCACACAGATTACTAATCCTCAGAAAAATTTTCAACAATTTTTTGAGTTGCAGACATTTTTTCATTTCCTCCCTCTTGCTTTTTCGAAAAAGCAATATTTGGAAATATACTTTTTCCAAAATAACCAAATCAGAAGTTGTCATAAATTTTTTGGAAAACTTTCCCGTGCAAATTCCACTTAACCCACCAATTCTGCCTTTTTCCAATTTTGGAAGAAGAATCTTCCATAATTAATTTACATCAAAAAATATGCCTTTTAAATATTTTAATTTCATTTTAATAAAATTAATTTTTTGAAAAATAAACAATTAATTAATAATAATTTTAAACAACATTTCACTTAATTATAATTGAAGTTTAAAATTTATTTTATTAAATCACCTTTTTTCTAATTAAAACAATTAAGATAATGATTTCCTTAGCTTTATTTCTTTTAAAAATAAACCATAATAATTTATCTAACTATTTATTTAATTTAATGATTTAAATTAAAGGATAGCTTCACATTTTAAAATAACAATAAAAGTGCTAATGTACACCATAATTTTCCAAATTATTAATATCATAAGCAATATTGAACCTTTCATTAATTTATTATTTTGCATCATAGACTAGCATTTAATTTAAATCATAAAGCACTAGACCAAACCATAAACACACTTATAAATCTCATGAAATAAAATGATTTAATTAACAACCATACCCACACAAACAAAGTACGAACATGACATGAACAATCCCTGGACCAACCACTGACATAGGCGGGGGTACTTTCTTACCAACTCCCTAACCACATCAACCATTGGGTCTATAGGATGTGCTTAGACCTGACAATGCAGGTGGAGTCGACACCTGGTACCTGCATTCTTGCATAACACAAAACGTCAAACAACATATACATATGCAAATAATTCATAGTCAAACACATTGTGAAAGAAAGTTACAGTGAGGCAGGGCGCTCATGGATGAGCGATGCCACCCCGTCTCCTTCACCTGAATCAAATATAGTAAACAAAATCTAGGTATCACATCATCAAAATAACTCACAAAGTAACATCATCATAACATGAGTCTCCCACACATAAGTCCAACTATCATAAGCAAATAACATACTATCTGTCACGCCCAACACATGGTGGAAAAGCTGCCAAACAGAGTATCAAATATGCATTAGAACATAACCAGAAATCACACTAAAGAAAAACACACACACCAAAGCAATATCAGAGTATCAAAACATGAGAGGCACTACAATATTGAATATATATACACATACATGTACATGTACATAGAGGAATATATATATGTGTGTGTGTGTGTGTGTGTGTGTGTGTGTGTGTGTGTGTGTGTGTGTATGTATGTATATATATATATATATATATATATATATATAATTGATATAATTGTTATAACTATGAGAATGTTAACTTGGTTGTATTCAATTTTATATTGAATGTATACATACTTTATTGGCATAAGGTATACACACACACACACACATATATGAGTTGATATACATATACTTATGTATATGTAAATATATGGGTATATATTTATATATGACTATATGCTTAGAGATCAATTTATTTAAGCAATGCTTCTAGAGGCCAATTTATTACATGGACATAGGGAGATTTGTATGCAACAGATATAAGCGTTGTAAAGGCCGAATATAAATTATATTGGCAATAAATTAAAATCAAACTATATGCAATATATAGTGCAACAAATAAGTCAATTTGGAGAGATTGAATTAGTCGATGCTTTGAGACATAATACATTTGACTTAGTAAACAACAATTACTCTTGGGATGCCTTATCATATGGCGATGGATTAATACCAACAACAAAGTAAATATAAATGCATGATGATAGGATAAGTTATAGCAACGCTATGAAATGGTCAAAATGACACTTATGTGCAAGGTGACTCATTCCTTTATTTTCTACTAAGCATAGACTTAGTTGACTATATGCAGGTGTTACATTTGAAATGTTGACTGCTTCAATAAGTTAAAGACACGCCACACTGTAGGGAGATGGCTGCTTGCTTGGGTCCATATTATGAAGTTCTTAATGTTGTAGAAGTCCATTCTAGGAACAATTCGAATGTCACCATTTGATCATGTGCAGATTAAAATAGTCATAAGTTGTCAAACTTAGATCTCGACTTGTAGCTTAATGTGCTGAGTAAATTCTTTATTTGCTGCCACCTTTTTTCCAAGTGAAGTGAGTCGACTTGCATGGATATTGTTGTCAATTTACATTCTTTTTCTATAGCCTTTGTAGTCTCTTTTCTACCATATAAATAGAGAGATAGAGCTCTCATTTGGGACACATTCCATTTGCATTCTATTCCATTCTTCTCTGCATTTTATAATCTGCAATATTTTGTTGTATTCTGAGTGAGCTTTGAGTATTTTGTGCGAGCATTTCATCATTTTGAGAGAATCATATTATTCAATTGTGAGAGAGGTTTTATTGAGGCATTGCTTGTGAGTTCAAGCAAAGCTAGTTGTTGTTATTGGAAGGCTGTGCAACGACCAATCAATTGGACAATCATATTATAGGCATGAGGATAATCTTCCTTTATTTTTCTTTATTTATAAAAGATTGATTCTTGAGTGCTTAACTGATCTATTGAGATTACTTGCATTAGGGAAATATAGCATTTTCTTTGAAAGGAAAATATAATTTTTTTATGTTGTTTTGTGAAGTGCTTGTAATTACTCCATATTAGGAGGGTTTGTTGTCATGGGTATTGTTATACTAGATATGATTATACAAGGGTAGCTTAAGGTTTACTCATAGCTAAGTTATTTGATTATACTAGATAGCTAGTCGGTTACTCTTGGGATTGTATTTCCATTGAAGGGAGGGAACTCTTACATATGCTTTATGAGTAGAAATACCCTAGAGTATGTATTATAATTGATAGGTTAATTTTGGGGTTAAATATTTCCCATGGGAGAGAGTACCTATGCATAGATTATAGTGGCCTTAAGTCAAAATGAGCTAGAGTAGTGTACGTGAATAAATGACTCACTCGAATTGAGTGAGAACACTTTGGCCAAAGTAGTGTGATTTACTTTGGCCCCACTATCAATTCACTGTGTCAATGTAGTACATGCTAGTTGCAGATTGTAGGGTTACATGTTCTATTTGAGTAGGGAACAACACTAAGCTCAGTGTGGTTGTCATACAAGGTTACTCCACCAATCTCTTCGTCAAAGGGTAGGGCCATCTATCATACGATAGATGTGCAGGGGACCACATATGAGTTTTTGGTTGGAAGACAAGTGTTTGAGTGATGCTTCTCCTCCTTAGTAGGTGATAGAAGACCAAGGTTTTGAAAGGAGGATCTTAGACCATCTATATCTATTACTTTGAAGCTCAGTTGAGCTATGTATGTACTTGTACACATTCTTGAAATATTGTAATTTGTGAAATTATTATATTGAAATGAAATCCTTGTTGTATATTGTTATGGAATCTATGTTCATATGTTCTCAATAAAGAAAATAATTTTTCTATTGCAATGGCTCGTTACATAGTTTTTTTACTCGCAAAGTGAACAATTAGGAAAAATTACTTTAGTGAACGGTTGGCATGTTACAATTAGAGAGGTCTAATAAAATTTTAACCTAATTAGAGACCTTAACTAGATCAAGAAATCCAATTTTATCTTTGGATGTTCTACAAAAAGACCTCAAATGTATTGTAAGAAGAGAACTAGAAAGATCCTTTCTATGTGAATGAATCATATATATATTTACTATCTTAACCTCATTTAATTGTCATTACAAAATGCCAATATACCTTGAATTTGATTCAACCATCAATATCCAGTCTCATAATTTTTCTATCTATTTAATCCTAAAACCACAAGGAAATTAAATATGTAACATTGTGATCTTCAAAGCATGGGATATGGTTAAAAATTATATGGATATATAGATACAAGTGCAATGAAAGTTTTCATATCTCCTATTCTTTATATGTGCATAGATATCTAGGTAAACTAGACTCTGGACACTAATTAAATAGTGCATCATCCTTAAAAGTGTACCACAAATTAAATATTGCTTCATCCTTTAAAAAAGTGTCACAAATTTAGTAAGTTTCATCCTTAAACTCCAAATTAAGCTCAAATGTTTAAATTTAAATGTATGTATGTACACTTCAAGTTTCTAAGTTTGGATCCTAAGAACATCTAGAAATTTTAACTTACACCAATGTGTTTCAATCACTAATTTTTGTCCAACCAAATTTAAAATAATCATCAGATCAACATATTAAATAAGCAATTAAATTGTAATGGAGTTCAAACACTACTATAATATCTCACTCAAGTTCACATATGCATGTACATGTACTTGAACTTGAAAATCACATATACACAAATAGTCATATTTATTATATTAACCTCATTTAATTGTCATTGAAAAATGCCAATATACCTTGAATTTAAATAAACCATAAATATCCACTTTGATAATTTTTCATAAGCCCTAATATGTACACCATGAAAGTACTACAGGTTTTAAAGTCCTAGTTTCTAAAGGTTCTATTTAATTTCTATAAAGGATAGTAATCATCTTTTCACCTTTAGTATTTACCCTATATAATATGAGAACTTAATTCCTGCATAGAAATAGTCATATTTATTATCTTAACCTCACTTAATTGTTATTGCAAAATGCCAATATACCTTGAATTTAACTCAACCATCAATATCCAATCTCATATTTTTTCATACATGCCCTAATATACCCCATGAAAGTACTACAAGTAAAAGTCCTAGATTCTAAAGGTTCTATTTAATTTCTATAAATGATAGTAATCATCTTTTCACCTTTAGTACTATTTAAACCTAGATAATATGAGAACTTATTATAAAGATACAAGTTTCAATTGTTGTAGCATATGTATAAAATTAAGCATCATGGATCAATTTATAATAGTTTCTATCTATATATACCTAAAGCCACAAGGAAATTAAATATGTAACATTGTGGTCATCAAAGCACGGGATATGGTTAAAAATTATATGTGGATATATCTAGATACAAGTGAAATTGATGTAAATTTTCATATCTCCTATTAAATATGTACATAGATTCAATATCTAGGTAAAGTGGACTAGATGGACACTAATTATATAGTGCATCATCCTTAAAAGTGTACCACAAATTAAATAGTACTTCATCCTTTAAAAAAGTGTCACAAATTTAGTAAGTTTCATCCTTAAACTCCAAATTAAGCTCAAATGTTTAAATTTAAATATGTACACACTTCACTTCTAAGTTTAGATCCTAAGAACATAGATAGAAATAAAATAACTTACACCAATGTGAACTTCAATCACTAATTTGTGTCCAACAAAATTTAAAATAATCGTCATTAACATATTATAAGTAACTAAAACAATGGACTTCAAACACTACTATAAGTTCTCACTTGAACATGTATACATGTACTTGAACTTGAAAATCATGGATATATCTAACTCAAACATTCTGGTTCAGCCCGCTCTTCAATAACATGTAATATTTTCTCATGATCATCACTATCTAGTCTCCATTATTTTCATCCATGTGCATGTGGAAATCCATGAAGATGTAGGGCGGTAGCAATTACTAGGTGACTATAATGATATACCTTTTTCTCAGGTTGATAGTCAATAAAATGAATCCCATGTTGAATGATTTTGACTTGTTTGAGATATATCCCTTGCACTTCAATTGAACCTACATGGTAAACAACATGAACCTGAGGTAATACATGTGCACATAACATTTTCATTCAAGGTTTGTACAACATATTTAATGTAGGGTAATTTTGTAATGTCCCCATTTTTAGCACTACGCTTTCCAGTGACAATTAGCCTATTCCCAAATGCTCGTAGGCCAGTCAGATGCAAAATTAGGGTTTCTAGCTGTTTGGAGGCTTCAGTTGTGGATTTAGGGGTTTGCATGTTGGAGTATTGCAGTTTGGTTTATGGATTCTTTCTGGGTTTTCAGAGATCTTAGCAATGGTATGACATGCATCTACATCTAACAACCTTTTTCAGGCTTATATTTTTAGTAAGTTGTGATGGCTGCCCAGATTGTGTTCAAAATGCATTTGGAGTCACTTACTATTTTTAGCAGTATGCTATTTATAGTAAGTGCTATTTTTAGCAGCTCAGTTTGGGGGTTTTTCCAGAGGGTTTTCTATTTTTAGCAGTGGCCGGTCATGATGTTACTATCTTCAGTTGGTCACAATTTCTTCTATGGTCTTCAGTTTCACTCAATTTGGATGTTTGACACATACTTACTATTTATAGCAGTGCTATTTATAGTAAGTCATCTTTGGGGGAGTTGGTCCCAGGCCAATGTACTCGCAACAATATTATTACTCAGTTTGTATTTGGAGAGCCTAAGGTTGCAGTTGATATTTGTTTTATTTGACCACTTAAGTATTTTAGAAAGTTAAATTATAAAATTTATTTAAAGGGGAAAAGTGGTCATTAAGCATATCTTGTGCCTAATGAAACAAATTTGAGTTGTTTTTAAAAGCCTATTTAATATTTTATTTCCTCCTTAAGTTGGGATGCCTAGAGGAAAGGGAAATGATAATTTAAAATGTTCAATATTTAAATGGAGGATAATGGCATTGGATTTTAGGGAGAAATTAAGTGGAGTTGGGAGTCCATTCACCCTAATGATTTTTATATTCTCATATTGGCCCTCATTTGGTTATCTTGGCTTTGACAACCTAACAAAATGTTGTTGGATTTCTTCCAGAGTGCTTGGGCTGCGAATTGAGGATGAAAACCCTCTTCGCTTGGGCTGGTTTCAGTGGTGAAATATCCTCCCTAATCAGATAGAGAGTGGTTCTACAACAAGAATTACATTGAGCTTCACAAAGTTTGAATTTGGAGATTGGAAAATGAAGTTTTATCAGATACTTTGATGAGTTTTTTTTGTGTTTTCAATTGTTTTTTAGTTTTGGAGTGTTTGGTAAAGATTTTGGTGTGTTTATTTGCAATTTTTGGGCATTGCACTTCTGGACCAGATTTCATGTTTATGCTCACACCTCTAAAATGGATTGAAGAATCAAAATGGGTTTTTGAACATTTAAAGAGTCATCTCTTTTTGATTGTTTCAATCACAAGAACGTAATTTTTGGCTGTGCATTTGAATTTCTAGAGCAAATCGACTTTTCCAGGAGGGACACCCTTGCTAGGAGAAAACCTAGTTTTCTGACCAACACGTGTGGAGCTGGGCTTTGGGTACTTTGGTGTTGGAAAAAAGAGCCCTTGGCATTATAGAATAGGAAGATTCTTGAAGGTTAAACTTATGTTGATTTGGTGCTTCTTCAGGAGTCTTCTTGCTGCTATAACAGGTTCATTATAAGTTTGGTTTTCCATTGTAATAATCTGATGTCGAACAAAAAATGAATTACTATGATGTTGGTTTCAATTTCTATTAAAGGGTTTTTGTTTCTAGTATTTCCTATTCATTGCAATCTTCATTTCATGTTATATACTCTTGTAAACTCATTGAACAAAACATACACAACACATCATTGAACAAGCAACCAACAAACAGGGGATTTCAAAAAAATATAATTTAGGGGTGTATGCTACAGTGGTATTAGAGCCAAACCCTTCCTACCAACCTCTGGTGTCAGTAGTTGCATATCAGATTACATCAGTTGGTCTCCTCTATTTAAAACTATGGATGCATCTATGTTTCATGATTATCTTTGTACTAGGAATAATGAATATCTCTCTCTTCCTAAGGAAATTCTAGATGTTTTCACTTTCAATCAGTTCTTGGGTGGACCAAAAGAAGTTGTGAGAAGAAAAGGAAAAAAGAAAGAAGAAAAGAAGAACGAAGAGATGAAAGATGAATTGCAGCCTACAAATGTTCCTAAAAGGCTTGAACAACAACATGGCATTGATCAAGAAACAAACACAAACAATGAGGAAAGCAACATAGGTTCATTTCAACAGAATGATGAGTTGGAGAGTAAAGATCCAAAAGGAGAATTACTTGCCCCTTCTACAAAATTTTCACATAGAGAAATTATGACAAGTGATCAAGGAGACATTTTGGGTATGTATATGACTATTCATGATGAGATTAGAAATACACCTATAGATGATGGGCTCATTGAAGGAAAAAATGACTTCCAAACAACTAGCATTGATGACTCTTTGCTTCATTACAGTGTTGGTGACTTGGGTGGCATCATTGAACCATCTTATGAGCATTTCCATAGCGATGATGTTTGTGATAAATTAGAGGTCACTCAAAACACAACATAAAGTAAGTTATGAGTTTTCCATTGGAGAAGAAGCTTGTATGGAACAACTACATAATGATCTATTTGAGAAGGTTGTTGCCATTAATGTTGAGCTTGGTGCAACTGAAAATTCCAAAACATCATTTACTGGAGAGCATTATCATCATACCAATGATAGTAATCTTGGTTGTGATTTGGGGGCTACCATGTGTTTTGATCATAGTTCCTTATTCCAAGAGTCAACACTCCAAGAGGGGTATGAAGAACAATTTCCACTTGATTAGAACAATCAACCTTTTAACATTTGTGATCTGGGTGTGATGGCACCTAAGGATGACAAAGAACCTATGTGGGATGAATTTCCCTTTCATCCAAATGATGAAATGGAACGTGTTGAGGACCCTATATCAGCAAACAGTGGTGAAATTATGCTTGAGTTTTGGGCTGCCTTCTCATTTGATCAAAGTGAAAGTGAGGTGGAACTGGACTTAGAAGTCTATAATGCTCTGATATTGAAGAGTTTGATGGTGTTCTTGAGAAAAAAATAGATTTATTAGTGCACAAAGTTGACCATCATCTAGGTGTTGAGCAATGTCATCACATGGATGGTGTTGGGGATGAGACTAGGGACAACCAAGGGGTTGTTGAAAACAAGAATGAGAGTTTTGGTTTTTAAGTAAGGGATCAAAGAAATTGTAGAGTCTGATCCCATTTATGATATTGGGTATTTTCAACTTGTTGGTGTTAAAAGGAAAGAGTCTAGGAGTAGCTATGAGGGAATCAATGATAAGAAACAAAGTTCTGATTTTTTCTTGCATCCTATCAACAGTTCACCATCTTTGCATTCTTATGAGTGGGAAGGGAAATTCAAGGTGTCCATTGAAGATGAAGCTCAAGCTCTATCTAGATTTGATCGTACACACAGTTTGATAGAAGAACTCTATTGGAAGGCTCAAATTGACAAGAAACAAAAAGGGGTTAAGGATGAAGTAACCCTCCCTAAGTTGCAACTTGTTAAAGATTCTTTGGAGACTATGAAATCAGAATATTTACACTTGATTAGAAATTGAGATTATGCTTTTGAAATTATAGAGAATACCATGGGTGCTTTTCAAGAAAATGAGTGACAGGCTGATGAGCTTACTCTTGAGCTTGAGTCAACAAAAGATATGTTAAAAAACACTCAAGTGGCATTAATGGAGGTAGAAGACAAGCTAGCTAATTTCAACCTTTCAAAAGAATAGGAGAATGAACAAAGAGTGGAAGAAAGGTAATTGAAGAGCTTGATAGTCTACAAGAATATTTTGACTTGGAGAACATTCCACAAAAATTAGAAACAACATGTGCAGATTTGGATCAACAAGATGGAAGTGAGTAAGAGGAAAGGGATGACTTCCAAGTTTTTGACAATCCACTCTTTGAATTGAGTGCAAATTTTTTTTATGATAACCCTCTCTTTGTGATGTAAAATGAGACATGTGGTGAAGTGACTGAGCATGAGACTGAGTATGATTTTCAGCGTACTAATGATAAGATATCAAACCATGAGGATGTGACACAAATTGTGATTAGTAATCCTCCAAGGCTATTTGATAATGAATGCATAAGTGGGTTTGAGGATCAAGTCTCCACTGGATAGTGTTGAATCGGGATGTTTTCAATGTCCTTGACATCAAGATATTGTCCAAACTAGTTTTGGTAGATGCTGGTAATTTCATGAGAATAGTAAGGAGTGAAGAATTCAGACTTGTTACTCAGGAGGAAGGGGAGAAAGAAGAACCAAAACATATTATTTACTTCCTTGAACATCCATCTCTTGGGTGGAGTGATGTTTTGGCTCATACTAGTCCATTTTTGGAGTTGGGATTGAAGAAAACATTGGTTCCATGCTCTTTAGATGTGAATGCGTTCATGGTTAGACTTCAAGGGTTCTTGAGAGAAGACACTAATTCCTTGAGAGTGCAGTTGGTTTTGATGGACACTTGGAGACATGTTGTGTGTTCTTTCTGATGTGTTGGAGATCATTCTTGGTTGGGTATCCTTGTTTGGAATCCTCAGAATGGTATGGCACAACTTATTGAGTATGGTTGGAGGGATTCATGAAGGGATAAGGATCAAAATTTCAGAATTAGTGGTGCCGCTATCTTCCTTACTAGCCATTTGGTAGTATCATTGCTACATCAACAAATGTATTGGAAAGAAATTTTAAGTGTGGATTGGAGAGATGAACAGATAGTTACTCTTGGGGGTGATCTTTGGATTAGATAGGGGTAGTTGTTGAGACACAAGCTTGCTGATTTGGAGTAGACCAACCACCTTATATCATGGGGATTTACTCTCATTCACAAGAGTTGGTTCATCATTTCTTGTCAAGTAGGTGGAAGATATCAGTCAAAGATTTCTGGACAAGATGATTGAGTGCAACATGATGCTCATTTCACATGCTCATACTTGGGGATTCATTTGGCACTTCTATTTGTAAGAGAGGGGGACCACCACATGCAAGGTCCTAGGTCACGAAGGGCCAAGATGTGGAATGTTTCCCTAACTTACTTCAGCTTAACAGGGTGTTAGGATATACAGGAGGAGAATGATGAGGACTATGAGGTTTTTCAACCACTCTATAGACTTGAAATGTAAGACGGGGCTAGGTGAGCCAGTTTTCAGGTTCAACACTACACCTCAGGAAGCTCTCTACCCAAGGAAGAAAGTGTGGTCCTTAGAGGATAGTGTGGCGTGCTAGCGTCTCTAAAGTGTGCTGGCGTCCATAAGGCCAGACAACAATAGAGACAAGGTCAAACCTAAGAAAATGAGCTAACGACCCAACTAACTACTACTAAAGGGCCAAAATAGTGTGATCAAGTAAACAAAGTATTCTCTAATGTGATAAAGTAAAAATGCAAGAGTAAAGGTGGCAAGAAGGATCTCACAAAGAAACTCATTCGCCAACTAGCTCCTCAAAAGCACATTCACCTACACACAAAGAAGAGAAAAATGTTGGGTGGATGTATAGGGGACTGCCTCAGTCAGACCCTCGTTTAGGTGTTTCCACCTCCATAGACAACCAACAAATAGAGATAAATAAAGTACTATAAAGAAAAGAACCAAAGCACTACAAAACAGTAAGGGTGCTAACTCAACCAAGTGATAGAGGAGAGGAGAGGGAAGCTTACCACATCCACCAAGAGCACTCAAGACTACTTGGGGGAGAAAATGAGAGTACTCAAGCCTCTATTGCAATGGTTTGGCCCCAAAATTTCTTTACCAAAGTGATGGAGTGAAGTTTTTACTACAATGGAGTGCTTGAAATGCTACTAGAAAGCTTGAGAGTGAGTGCAAGAGTATGGAGTTCAATGCTTGAAGCCATGAAGAAGATTAAATGCCTATAGAAGGAGTGAATTTGAAGGGGAGATGATGAAAATGGTCATATTTAGGTTGGTCGGATGAAGGGGGAATTTCAACTTGACTCCCAATGAGAAGTGTAACGCCTTTGCAGGTTCAACCTCAAGAATCTTCCAGGGACGTCTGCGCGCTACGCGAGCATCCCCGACAGAAACACCTCCACTGATGCTCAAAATAGGTGCCACGTGGGATGAAAGCAGCAGGCTTAAGTGTAATTAAGCCTCCAAAATTGGTTTTCTAAGGTGGATAAGGGAAAAAAGGGCATTTGCACATGGGGTGAAAATTCACTCTTATACATTTTTCCCCACTTTAGCGAGCACAAGTACTAATGAGTGCTTGATAAAGTAGATTAAGAAATAGTAAGGTTAGAAATGTATACCTGATGTTGAGGAAGCATACTATGATCTGGTGAACCTGAAGGTACAAGTAAAGTGAAGGACCTCATAACTTCTCGAAACTATGAAGTTGAAGAGAGAAAATGTCTTACAGGACCATAGACCTACAAGGAGGAAACCCCCAAGATATTTCACATGAAGGAAGCCTCATGATGTAAGTGCATTACAGGCCCACAGACCTAGAAGGAAGGTGTCCCACAAAAAATCTAGCATGGAGGAAACCCAAGGAAGCAGACTCCATAGAGTCAGGAAGTGGCCATGTAAGCAAGTAAGTGGATAGTTGTGCAGACCATCAATAATTTGGAAATGTTTCAAAGGGGTCCCTTAGGAACCCTTCAAAAGAAGAGGGGTCCACTCAAGGGGCATGCTGTTTGAAAAGAAATTTATAGTCAGGATACCCCAAAGCTCGATGTGAAGATATGAAATAGGTCTAGTCAGGCTGTCCCCAAGCTAGATGTGAAAGAAATTCCAAAGACTTTCAAAGGGGGTCCCTCAAGAACTCGTCATGAAGAAAGGGGGTCCACTCAAGGGAAGAACAATTCGAAAGCAGATGTTCCTTTTCTCACAGTGATCCATCATCAAGGGATCCTTTTGAAAGATGTTCACTTGATCAAGGAATTTGAAAGGAAGGATATGCCCCCATGCGAGGGGAAGGTTAAAGTTGTTCCTGCTTCAGACGAAGGTTTCCAAGTCCTTTCTTTATGAACACATGTTGAAGGAAACATGTTACGTTAGGGTTCCAAGTTGAGAATGCGATTCCAAAGAAAATTTTGCAAATATTTTCAAGAAAAGATTCATTGGCAACAAATGCATTTTCTGAAAATCGACATGTTGAGGAAAGGTGTTGTCACACATGAAAGGGAAAACTCAAGAAAAGGGGAGAAAAAGATTAAAAAAAGAGCAAAAGAGAAAAACACAAACAAAGGGCACAAGGGTAGCCTGATATTTCAAGGTCAAAACTGCTCATAAATATATATATATATATGTATAGTAATAGTATATAAATGAACTGTCATCAACCCCCTACTATATCAAGCCATGTGAGGAATGCACGAGAAGAAAAAGTAAAATAAAAAATTGGGTCAACATGGAAGGGAAGCCTAAATTCCCCCAATGCTTTGCATCGTCCCCAATTTATCAAAAATCAAGCACAAACATGGAAGAATGATGATACAAATAGAGGAAGGTTTACGACAAAAACCAAGCCTGTATCCAAGCACCAACAAGGGTGACAAGGGTCATCCAGGCACACGTAGCATGAGCACAGAGGAACACATCATGACACACACACACAAGATCAAGAAGAGGCCTCCCCCTAACAGTGATTCACCAAGAGGTCATCTGCTTCCTAATCTAGATTATGGTGGGATGTTAAGAGGAGGAGCATCTGACCCTCTCGCAACAAGGGCTAAGGAAGAAGCCCCCACAAGGTCTTCTTTACCAAGCTCTTGTGGAGCTAGGGTCAACGACTTCACAAAGATCGTTGACAAGGTTGAAACTTCATCCACAGAATTAAACATGCACCCTACATGAGTGTTGTGTTTAACTTCAGTGGACGGGATAGGCTATGCTTGAGATTGACTACTAGGCTCTCCGAATGACTTAGGAGTGGTGACAAACTTAGGGGAAGCTGGGATTGGTTCTGCCACTAAGACATAATAAGTCAGCGCAGGGCCACCTTACAGAGAAGGTGGGCTCCTCTGACGTCCTTCACTGCTAGAAGGACCACACTCCACCTTTTGCTTCATCGAAGGAGATGAACTCCCCACAGATGAGGCTAGAGGTGCAGAGGAAGAGGAGGAAAGAACTGTGGTGGATACAATTGAGGTATTAATCATATCCATGAGCTTCAGGAAAGGCTGGATATCCAGAACGGATATCAGAAAAGGAAACTCCATCGAAGGAGCGATAAACACCTATACCTAGTTGGGGTTAGGTGAATTTTTACTTGCTACCGAAGCCAGGAGTAGTAAGGGACTAGACTAAAGAGAAGCAGAAGGAAGGGGAGAGGAAGATGCTATAGGAGGCCCTGAAGCAGGGGTAGTCATTTCTTCCTCCTTCCTTTGTGAGACAGCCTGCTTAGCCAAGAGAGCCTTTTTTCGATGTTTGTGCTCACAAGCAAGGAAATTTATATGACTCTTGGAGTCGAAGGCCAAAGGCTGCGAAGGGACATAAGGCTCCTGTCAACCATGGGGATGTCCACTACAACCATTTCCAGCAGAGGAACAGGTTCCTGAATGGGAGCAGGAGGGACAAGTTGAGGAGCGTCAGGAGGAGTCGGCTCAAGAGCCTCAGTAGCAGGTCTCTTCCCATTCACTGCCTTAGGAGTAGGAGCGGTAGGGGGCCACAGAGGTCAAGACAAAGAGGAATATCCATGGGAGACCTTCTTCCTATTATATCAAACAGATCTAGGCTATGTCGACAGAACATGAAGTTCATGGGCAGGACGCTTAGGCTTTTGCCAAGTGGGCACCCTAGGATTCTCCTACAAGCGAGGAGCATAATCTGATGGTACCATAGTAGAGTGAGAAGAAGTGTCAGACTGACTAGCGGAAGAGGAGGAAGGAGGATCTCGGGGCCGCTTCTCTTCTTCCTTCCTTCGTGCCTTAGCGACATCACTATCAGCTTTAAGCAAGCCCTATGTGAAATAGCATAAGGCAAGGGAGGGTATCTCACTTTCGGCCTCATACACCCTTTCTTATAATTCTGATATGTTCAGTGCAGAAGGTCTGTCTTAGGTGGAAGAGGACCAATGGGTGTAGGCCAAGAGTGGTCCAAGGAGTAGCTACCACGAGCAACCATTGGTCTATAACCGATGTCATGAATTACATGTATGGAACCCCCAGAGATAAACTTTAGACATTTATGCACGAATGAGGGTATCGTGTTCATAGCCACCAACCAAGGGATACCCAATTTTACCCTAAATATTTCAGACCCAGGGATGATGTCAAACAGGAGTTTCACACATTTAGGTCCAACCCAAACTGACATTACAATACTACCCAAAGGGGGCATGAAAAACCTGTCATTTGTGCAGATGGTATTCATAGGTGCATCGTACCCATCCTTATGTAATAAGTTGATCAACATAATCTCCTTAGTTATTATTTTTACTTGTGATTTCAGATCAACAAGAACACCCGCTACGATGTTTCCATTGATCCACATAGGGATGTAGAGAGGAGATGGTTCCTTGTTAAAACCCATTGATAGGTCTTGTGAAGTGAAGGTTATACCAGTACCACTATCCATAGGCTACACAAAGGGGGTAGGTTGATGTAGGAAGGAGGCCATTACGCACACTAGATGATGCTTCCACAGAGTCCCTAAAGGTTAAATGATAAGATAGTGACCCAATTAAGGTTTCGTTATGCAACACCTTTGAAACCTTCCAACTACGCCAACTAGGGGTCATAGGTTGGGTTGTAAGGAAACAACCTCACAAAACTCACACCTACAACACTCCTAGAGTATGAGGAAGGGAACTATCATTATCACAAAAATGGAACCAAAATGGTTCACGTCGGGTTCACCAAAAATGTAAGAGAATGGGACTACCATGTGCAAGGCCCCAGGTCGTGGAGGGCCAAGATGCGGAAGGCCTCCCTAACTTACCTCAGCTTAACGGGGTGTTAGGATATACAGGACGAGAATGATGAGGAATATGAGGTTTTTCAACCACTCTATAGACCCGAAATGTAAGACGGGGCTAGGCGAGCCGGTTTTTAGGTTCAAAACTATGCCTTAGGAAGCTCTCTACTTGGGGATGAAAGCGCGATCCTTGGATGACAGCACGACGCGCTAGCATCTCTAAAGTGCGATGGCATCCATATGGCTAGAAAACAACAAAGACAAGTTCAAACCTAAGAAAACAAGCTAATGACCCAACTAACTACTACTAAAGGGCCAAAATAACATGATCAAGTAAACAAAGTATTCTCTAATGTGATAAAGTAAAAATGCACGAGTAAAGGTGGCAAGAAGGATCTCACAAAGAAACTCATTCTCCAGCCAACTCCTCGAAAGAACGTTCACCTACACACAAAGAAGAGAGAAAATGTTGGGTGGATGTATAGGGGCCTGCCTCAGTCAGACCCCCATTTAGGTGTTTCCACCTCCACGAATAGAAAATAAAGTGAGATAAAGAAAGTACTATAAAGAAGAGCACCAAATCATGACAAAATAGTAAGGGTGCTAACTCAACCAAGTGATAGAGGAGAGGAGAGGGAAGCTTACCAGCTCCACCAAGAGCACTCAAGGCTACTTGGGGGAGAAAATGAGAGTACTCGATCCTTTGCTGCAATGGTGTGGTCCCAATCTTGCTCTACCGAAGTGATGGAGTGAAGTTGTTGCTGCAATGGAGTGCTTGAATGTTGCTAGAAAGCTTGAGAGTGAGTGCAAGAGTACGGAGTTGAATGCTTGAATCTATGAAGAAGATGAAATGCTCATAGAAGGAGTGAATTTGAAGGGGAGATGAAGAAAACGGTCATATTCGAGTCGGTCGGCCAAAGGGGGCGTTACAACTTGACTCCCAATGAGAAGTGCAATGCCTCTATAGGTTTAGCCGTAGGAATCTGCTAGGGACGTGAGCCCGTTGTGTGGACGTTTGCACGCAGTGCGGGCGTCCCCGATAGAAACGCCTCCACCGATGCTCAAAACAGGTGCCAAGTGGGATGAAAGCAATGGGCTTAAGTGTAATTAAGCCTCTGAACTTGGTTTTCTAAGGTGGATAAAGGAAAAAAGGGGATTTTCACATGGGGTGCAAATTCACTCTTATACACTATTATTCCTTTTGTAGAGTGCATTATTTTTCGCTGATCCCATCCTTGAAGAGCAGTGGTCATTGGTTCCTTCAAACCTTTCCAACTCCCCGAGTTCATCTTATGGAGGTTTGTGATGAAAATTTTGATAGTCTTCTCACAATATTGATTCAGGACAGTGAATCCCCACATGCTTTGGTTTATCATTCAGAGGTTGTTGGAGTGGGAACTGTAATATTTTTCTAAAGTTTCCATGGTTGTTTCATAATATTTCAGACAAGGCATATTAGATTCATATGGAGTCACGGGGATGATTTTGTTGAGCTCTTTGAAAGGATTGATTCCCTCTTTGCAAGGCGATTTGGAGAAGTCACTTACATAGTCATGGCTCTATCAGATACCATAAGGAGATTTGTTGGGGAGTTTGATTTTGAGTTGGGTATATTATTTTTCCTATTGCCTAGGTTTATGATAGACCGTGGCATTGTTGGTATTGATCACTTAAAGTCTTTTGGGCATGAGATATTGCATGGTATTGATTTCAGTTCTTCCAGTCTCTTTAGCTTGAGTCCCATGGATGGTAGAATTTTGGGGTTACAAGGGAGGTTAGTGCAGTTTAGGCATGATGGTTTCACTTATGTGATTAGAGTGGTGCAACATCGACATGGTGGGTCCTTCCTGAGATGGGACTCTAGGATCCTACTAGTTTTGGTGTGGATCAGCTTAAATTTTTTTGGAGTTGTGAAGGTATTGCTTGAGGGAAAGAAATATTGGGAAGGGTGGATTATAATGTCCCCATTTTTAGCACTACGCTTTCTAGTGACAATTAGCCTATTCCCAAATGCTCGTAGGCTAGTCAAATATAGAATTAGGGTTTCCAGTTATTTGGAGGCTTTGGTTGTGGATTTAGGGGTTTGCATGTTGGAGTTTTGTAGTTTGGTTTATGGATTCTTTCTAGATTTTCAGAGAGCTTTGTAGTGGTATGACATGCATATGCATTTGACAACCTTTTTCAGACTTACTATTTTTAGTAAGTTGCGATGGCTGCGCAGATTGTTCTCAAAATGCATTTGGAGTCACTTACTATTTTTAGCAGTGGCCGGTCATGATGTTGCTATCTTCAGTTGGTTACAGTTTCTTCTATGGTCTTTAGTTTTATTTAGTTTGGATGTTTGACACATACTTACTATCTATAGTAGTGCTATTTATAGTAAGTCATCTTTGGGGGAGTTGGTTCCAGGCTAGTGTACTTGCAACAATATTATTACTTAGCTTATTTTTGGAGAGCCTAAGGTTGCAGTTGATATTTGTTTTATTCGACCACTTAAGTATTTTATAAAGTTAAATTATAAACTTTATTTAAAAGGGAAAAGTAGTCATTAAACGCACCTTGTGCCTAATGAAACAACTTTAAGTTGTTTTTAAAAGAAATTTAATATTTTATTTCCTCCTTAAGTTGGCACGCCTAGAGGAAAGGGAAATGATAATTTAAAATGTTAAATATTTAAATGGAGGAGAATGGAGTTGGATTTTAGGGAGAAATTAAGTGGATTTTGGAGTCCATTCACCCTAATGCTTTATATTCTCATCTTGGCTCTCATTTGGTTATCTTGGATTTGACAACATAACTGAATGTTGTTGGATTTCTTCCAAAGTTCTTAGGCTACAAATTGAGGATGAAAACCCTGTTCGCTTGGGTTGGTTTCAGTGGTGAAATATCCTCCCTAATCAGATAGAGAGTGGTTCTACAATAGTAATCACATTGACCTTCAAAGAGTTTGAATTTGGAGATTGAAAAATGAAGATTTATCAGATACTTCGATGAGTTTTTTGTGTTTTTTTGAATGTTTTCAGTTTTGGAGTGTTTGGTAAAGGTTTTGGTGTGTTTACTTGCAATTTCTGGGCATTGCACTTTTGAACCAAATTTCATGTTTATGCTCACAACTCTAAAATGGATTGAAGAATCAAAATGGGTTTTTGAACATTCGAAGAGTCATCTCTTGTCGATCGTTTCAATCACAAGAATGCAATTTTTGGATGTGCATTTGAATTTCTAAAGAAAATTGACTTTTCTAGGAGGGACACCCTTGCTAGGAGAAAACCTTTTTTTTTTACCAACACGTGTGGAGCTAGGCTTTGGGTACTTTGGTGCTGGAAAAAAGAGCCTTGGGCATTGGAGAATAGAAAGATTCTTGAAGGTTAAGCTTATGTTGATTTGGTGCTTCTTCAAGAGTCTTCTTGTTGCTGTAACAGGTTCACTATAAGTTTGATTTTCCATTGTAATAATCTGATGTTGAACAAAAAATAAATTACTATGATGTTGGTTTCAATTTCTATTGAAGGGTTTTAGTTTCTAGCATTTTCTATTCATTTTAATCTTCATTTATTTTTATATACTCTTGCAAACTCATTGAAAAAAATACACAACACATCATTGAACAAGCAACCAACAAACATGGGATTTCAAAAAAAAAAAATCAGGGGTGTATGTTACAAATGTATAGGTACACATGTATATATAAATTTAAATGTTGACTTGTGGGAAAAAACATTCCATCACTTGTTTCAGGTTTTGTTAGCTTCTTCCTCTCATCTGTGTAATGCATTAAATAATAAATAACACCACCTATGTTTCTAGGCTCTACTATGACTGCAAAAACATCTCTTGTACACCGAATTTACTTGGAAAATTTGTAAAAAAATTAGAATTTTCTAGAGTAAAGATCATTAAATTTAACTCATCTAGGTAAGTACTAAACTTTAAAAAATAACTATGTGAATTGTAATTTTACATTAAATTTATATTGAAAGTACATATGTACCTTTTCTAACCAATCCTGAAATATGGTCATAATCAATTGAAATCAAAGGAATGTATTTAAATCTTTCATCTTCATCTTCGTTGTATGTGTCCAAAATGACTAGTGGCACCAAATTCCATTCACTAACATATCCAAGTTGTTGGTTGTTGCATGCCTCAAAGTTTTCCAAAATGCACCTAGTGAAGAAACAAGATTAGTCCCTCGTGTATATTGTCCATCCAAGGCGATGATCTATACTCATGACATAATGCAAAGATCTTTTTTATTCTACCCTCTTGCATCCATGCATTGATATTTTGTCCACACTTAGATACATAAAAAAAATAAAATTGAACAAACATGTATATATATATATAAATTATTTAAAGTTTGAAATTTTCAAATATAATTCATACATACCTGATATCTCCCAAAACACTCTATGTGGAATGTATTTGTTTGTTCCTAAAGATGTGCCGACCTCATTTGATGCAAAGTGTTTCTTACACCATTCAACAACTTCATGTGCATTGTCTATACAATCTCCCGAATAGCTCATTTGATGCTTTCTTAGAGCATGTTTGATGCAAGCTCATGTGCCATCATACTCACCCTTTCCACGCCCACTCTCAAAGAAACTCTAAACATGTGGTATTTTTTAATTTTTATGATATCTACATACTGCATAGAATGGATGCAATGATTTGAACTGTGTTGCACATCCATCTAACTATACAAAATACTTTTCAATTTTTACACCCCTGCTTGTCAAATTCTCAAAAGAAATTGCAAAGCAATGTTGTACAAAAAGTGTCATGCTCTTTAGCATCACTAATATAAAAGTGATATTCTTTCTTAATGACTCATTCATCATATGTACTCTAAACACCATCCAAATCCAATTGTGCATGTCGATAAGACACATGCACCATAATAGTGATCTACTTTGAAAAGTAATATTCTGATTGAATATTTTTTTGATGTACAAAACAGTAATTTTCTACAAAATCAACTATTGATAGAATTGTTCCAAGTGGGAAAGTATCTCTTAATGTTTGAAACTTTTGTGCTTTCAACTTGGAAAAAAAGTCATGTTGTATGTACGGTTGTATTAATTTTCAAAAATCTTCCATAAATTTTCCAATAGGTATCTCCTCTTGTACATAGTTTAACCTTGTGGATTCTTTCCCAATTTTTTTTTGAAACTTCACATACTTGTAACTCTTGCAATTTTTTGTCTTTTTTAGGTCAGTATCTTCATTTCTCAAAGACAATTTAGCCAAATTTCCAAATGTTTCACAAAGTCCTTTTATGCAATTTATTTTGTTGGTGTAGGTTTTTATTTTCCTAGTGGGTTAATTTATTTTCCCATAGTCCTAAGTTTTTTCTACACTTACTTAGGATAATAAAGTGAGTTTATTATTTAATAACTAGGAGATAAGTGATGAGGTGGACCCTTTCTTAAAGGGTGGGACCACTTTCCACTTTTGGTGGAATCCTCCATTTTTGGTGGTCCATCTCCACTTTTTGTGGTTGATCCCTATTGGTTGGATTTGTCACCTACCTCCTCTCCTAAGTTCTATATAAACTCACTACCTAGCTTGTATTTTCATCCATTCATGCATATTTGCATTGTAACTTTTCAGCTTGGAAGCTCTTAATGCATTTTTTCATATTGACATTGCATAATTTCTCGGAGTTCTAGTGTGCATTCTTTATGCTTTTCCAGTTTATGTAGCTTTGATTTTCTCTTATAAAGTTCTTGGGTTATTCAATCTATTTCAGATTTCTAACATGGTATCAGAGCTTTTTTTTTTAGAAATCTAAGGTCTTATGTTCTTGATTGAGAGATTGATTTTCTTGTAAAAATCTTATAAATTCTTGTATGCTCTTCTCTTACATTCTTGAACGATATGGAGAATTAGAAAGGGTTTGTAAATATTTAATAACCTCTTCATATTGTATATGTGTTTTGTGAGATCCAAGTGATTGAAACATTTTTGGTTATACTGGAAACATTTTTGACTATTCCAACATATCCAAAAGGTTTAAGAAAGTTAGATTTGGCTTTTGTTTCATCCAAATTGGAGATCATTTGACATAGTTGCAGGCGGAGGTTTGAAACTCAAATTTGCAAACTTTTTACTAGAGCATTTTCAGGCCAAACGAAGCTTTTCATTTTGTTCAGAAGGCCCAAAAAACCCTATTCTCATATAAAATTTGTCTATTTTAGATGAATTTGATTTTTGGAAATTTTTTCTTTCGCCAGGGGGTCCTCATTGCAAGCAAAATTCAGCCTATTTCTTAAAAAAAACATAACTTTTCACCACGGTGTTCATTTTCTACAAACGAGATATAGTCGGAAAGATGGAGACAAAAAATTTCCATCTACAGAGGTGTTGAGAAGATTTTTTTCCCTTTTTTACCAAATATTTCAGGTTGAAGTTGTCTTGTACCAATTTCTTGAATAGGCCATAACTTTCTCCCTAGTGCTCTAATTTTTGGAAACGAATATGCATTGGAAAGGTATTGAAGAGAACTATATAGCCATAATGCTAATTTTTTAAAATTTTGTCTCAGGTTCATTTTGTATCATAATTTGTAATTTTGGCTATTTTGAGCCTATTGAGCATTGTATCTTGGAAAAGGCTTTGTAAATGCACTAAATTATAAAGTGCCAACCTTGTAATATTTTGGGGGGTGATATTTGATACTAGTGAAAAGGGTGGGGGTGTTCTTGGCATTCCAGTGTTCACTTTCTCTCCACATTTCCTTTTGCATTTTTTCATCATGGCATCAACAACAGTTCCTATTCTAACTACATACAATTATTTTGAGTGGAAAATACAATTGGAAATTCACATGAGAATACTTGGTTTGCATAGAGTAGTAATGGGACTGGAAACTGAACCAAATGAAGATGAATTTTTTTTTGAGTGGTTTAACAAATGTGATAGATCATATGGAGAATTGTGTGTCTATATCTCTTGATTTACTCTTTCATGTTGAATCTTTGAATACTCCAAATGAAATATGGAAAAAGCTAGAATCTCTTTTTGGTGCAAAAGATTCTATGAGGGGTCATATGTTGGAGAATGAACTAATCAGTTTAAATCTAGACAACTTCAACACAATTCAGGATTTCTTCACCAAAATGAAATCATTAAGGCTACAAGTACAACAATGTGGAATTGATAAGAAAGATGAACAATTGATTCTAAGTCTTCTAAGTCACATGCCTTGGCTGCCAACCTTGGAACAAATGAACAAAGAGGACAAAGTAGTAATAAGGATAATAAACAAAAGAATAGCAAAGAGAAGAAGAATTAGAAATCGGCTACTCCAAAGCAAGTAATGAGACCTCATCTTCAAAAGGTGACAAGCCTAAGAAAGAGAGGGTCAAATGTGCCTATTGTAAGAAACCCAATCATGATGAGCACAATTTTTTGAAGAAACAAGTTGATCATTTGACACACATTCTTGAGAAGAATAATCCCAGTGTTCCTAATTCCATCAAACATAGTTTAGAAGACGGTTCTCACAAGGCTAAAGAGAACAAAAAGGGGAAAGGAAAGCATAAGGTCCTTGTAGCAGTTTCTTCTCCACCATCAACATGGGTTCTTGATTCGGGTGCTTCACACCATATGGATTCAAATGAGGATGAACTTGAATCTATGGAGCCATGTTTTTTACCTTCCATTTTGATGGGTGATGACACTCCACTTGAGGTGTGTGGGAGAGGTTTTGTTGATATGGGCTATGGCACATTCAAGGATGTTCTTTGTGTGCCCTCATTATCAACTAATCTCCTATCTATCTATAAAATCACTAACATAGGCATAGGAAAGAGAGTTGAGTTTACTCCTGATTTAGTGGTGATTTGTGAGATGCTGAATGATTCTACAACTTTGCATTTGGGAGAGAAGATCATCAGTCTTGGCTTTATTTGTTCTCTCACTTTGTTCCCGATCCTCCTTCAACTATTCTACTCACTCATTCAGATAATATGAGTAACTTGTGGCATCAGTGGTTTGGTCACTTGAACAACCGCTACTTGCAGCAGCTCAACAAATAGGACATGGTTACAGGATTTCCTACAGTTCACTTTTCTAAAGGTGTTTGTCATGGTTTCATTCTTGGAAAGCATCCTGAAGAGAAGTTTGATAAAGGAAAAGCTTGGAGAGCCGCACATCTTTTGGAGTTGGTACATAGTGATTTGGTAGGTCCATTTCCATAACCATCTTTCAGTAGAGCCCAATATGTTTATACATTCATTGATGATTTCTCCAAGTACACCATTGTGTACTTTCTCAAACAAAAGTCCAAAGTCTTTGATTCATTCTTGGAGTAGAATGCTTTTGTAGAGAAACAAACTAGAAAATATATCAAAGTTTTGCATACAAATACTAAGGGAATATGTCAACCACAAGTTTGTACAATATTGTTCTTCAGAGGTCATTGATTTGCAGCATTCAATCCCCTACAGTCCTCAGTAGAATGGAGTTGCAGCATAGAAGAATCAGTCCTTGAAAGAGATGGCTAATTGTATGAATCACTCCAAGTCTTTGTGTAGTACCCCTCCATTTATGCTTATGTTTTCTGTTAGCATGTTTTCATACTGTTAGACTTTGGTACTTTGGTTTGGATATTTTGATCGCTGATTTTAAGCGACAGTGGATTCACTTTGTGATATGATGATACATTGTATGGTGATAATTAATTTCTGACATGCTTTGTGATAGCGTAGATATTTCTTTCAGATGTTATTGCTATGTATATGTTTATGATGGACTAACTGTTATTTAATTTGTCAGTCTGATGTGACGTGTATTGGTGTGGAGAACAAAGTTGCATCACTCGCTTGCGAGTGCCCTATGATTTCCGTAATTTTCTCCGCACGGTGTGCTTGTACTATGGATTATATATATATGCATGTTATTTATTTGGTTGCAAGATTGCAGGTACATGACACTGACTCCACCTGGTTACTCAGGTCTAAGCGTGTCAAGACTCAATGGAAATGTTGATTGGGAGGTAGTAACATGGTTTATCCTAGTCTAGTCTTAAACCCAGTCACAGTACATCATCAGTTTTTAGTTTGGAGTTTTTGGTGGTCTTGTTTGTCCCTGATTGGATCAATTGCTTGAAAGGAAAATTTTGTCAATTTAATGATAGTTTGTTATTCTTTAATAAATTGTTTATTTAAATTAATTTTTAAATGTTAAAGAAATAAGTTTTACATTTATTTAATTAATTAATTAGTTTGTTTGGTTAAGTAATTTGATCATTGTGATTAAATTATTTAATTAAATAAATAAATAAATAAAATTAAAATTGCTTTATTATGTGGAAATGGTATTTTAGTTGATAAATAAATTAAATAAAGAAAAGGGAAATTTGTATTTTTGAAAATTAAAATTTTAAATTATTTAAAAAAAGGCATGCAAATTTTTAAAAAGAGGAAAGAAAGAATTACCCGTAAGTGGTTGGAAGATATTTTCTTCTCGACATGTGTGCCAGTGAATTTATTGCTTTTTGGTTGAGGATTTCCTCGGATATTATCTGGGATTTGGGGAAATACAGAGGATTACCTTTTCTTCACGGGAAATGAAAAAAATAGTCTGTTGTTAAAATTGTTTTTGGAAATATTTGTGATTGCTTTGGGGATTATTGTATATTTCTAGAAGATCTCTTTGGATTTGGTGTTTTGGAAAAGCTTTGGAGGATTGCACACTACAGGCAGAAGATTCTCTCCAAACAACTAAGATCTTCAAACCACAGGAAACATGTATTTCCCTTGTGTTTTTTAATTTGTTTGTTTTTGAAAAGAAATTTTTGTTTAAATCCTTCTTCTTGGCAAATTGTTTGTAGAAAATCTTTCTGTTGATATTTGATATTCTTCTGCAAGAATTTTCAAGAAAGTAAGGTTTTATAAAAATTTATAGAACAACCTCAAGAATATTGTTAAACAGAAGAAGTGATTCAAAACAAGTTTAAAAGAAACCTCTGTGACAATTGTAGAAAAGAAATTGGGGATTTAATTTTGTGTGAAATGTTTATTGATGCAAAATTGAAATCCCAAAATTGAGAATTTCTGTGTTATTTGATCAAATCTGTTTGAAGAAAATTTTTATTTACAAATGCTCTTTTTGAGCAATTAGTTTTGTTTTATAAAAAATGTTTAATATATATATGCAGTGCTGTATAAATTATGCAATTTGAACATGAACATATATTTCAAATAAATTTTAATTTTAACAGGGGTTATTATTAAAAATCGCCGTACGGGCGAAATGGGGGTTTGAAAATTTATTTTCTTAAAAAAAAAAATGTTTAAATTTCCGCATAGGACAATGGGAAATTATTAAAAAAAAAAATCCAAAATTTAAATTCGGATTAGATTTATCTATTTGAATATATTATTAAGCAGGGAGGGGCTAGGGTTATCCCCAACCCCGTCGCTCCCACTGTGGGGTGCGGCCGCTATGAGCAGCGCCCACCACAGTTCTGTGGGGAGCGGCTACCATGAGGCAGCATCCTCCACAAATCTGTGGAGGAGACGCTGTCCCACAGGCAACGTGCCCTCCACAGTGGAGGCTGCCTGGTGCGGCCGAGTATTGTTTTAAAATTTCATTTCTTTTGTTTAAAAGAAAAATTTGTATGGTTTCAATTTAATTTCGATTTAGTAAAAACAAATCAAATATATATAATATATATTATATGTGTTATATATATTATATATTATTAATAATATATAGTATATATATATATATATATATACTATTTATATTGGTTGATTTTGGTAATTTTGTATTTGTTAAAGTTAATTTATAATTAACTAGGTTTTGAGGAAATAAAACATTTAAGTGAATAAGAAGAGGATATTATATTGATTTATTGTAGTTGAATTTTATTAATAAGCATGATTGTGGAAATTGGAATGAAATAATTAGTTCTACTTTATTATTGCAAATTGAATCTTATTTATTTCGAGTAGTTGCATAAGATGAGTGATTGTAATAAATGGATTTAGGAAATCCAAACGATAGTTTGTTTGTTTGTCTGTAATGATTTTTGAGTTATGTATACCCCTATTACGTCAGTTGTAAAAGATTGGGATAACTGTGATAGTAAGTCTTCCAGACATAGTTACTTTGAAGGAGTTGTTTTCTTAATGATTTCATATTTTTGAGTATACTAGGATAGTGCACATGACTATGTGTGGTGATTAGACACCTATTTTTATGAACAAAGATTTGATGACCGTTATGATACGTTTGGTCTTATATGTTGATTTTGGATATATGTGCACCTTGCCTACCTTAGTCAGGAAAACTTAGATTCCTTTGTTATGTTTAGGGGAGTGGCTCTGTGTGAGGGCCAACACACAAAGTGGTGTCAGGGTAACTTACAAAGAGTTAGTAAGTCAGTGATAACTAAACAACACAAGTAGTTAGATTAAAATATTTAATAAGATTATTATGCCTCGCTTATAGACTCTAGAGCTAGTTCAGTCTTGAGTATAAGTTGAGAAGGCCTGGAATGGAAAATTGATATCTTGTTACTTTAAAAGATATTCGATTCCACAATAGTTTTCAAATGGGGCCGGGTTTCGTAAGAGGTTACCAAGGTAACCCAAGTTGGGGGCCGAAACCTAGGAAGAAACACCAGGGTAACCTTTGCAATGTTGTGATGACACTCCACCTAAAATAACAGTTTACCTTGTGTACTTAGCATATTTAATTTGTCTTAACTCTGGAAGCAATGTAACCATCAGTTAGTTATGTACTTGTGTCTAGGGTGAATAGGTTATGTCTAGGTAACCATATTACTATCTCCTAGCACGGGGGGTGGACCTACGAGTACCACATGGTTGGGTGGAACGTGCACCTTACTCTGTTGGGTCCCCAGTTTATGATCATGGCAATGAGAGCTTCATGGATGGAGAGCTCATACTTGGATTTATATGTACTTTCTTTATTGCATTATTGGAAATCTTGTATTTGAAACATCCCTCAATTGTTTATGAGGTGAACATTTGTAAAATGTAATTGTAACTTTTATTGATCTACCTCATCGGATGAATGAGTATTGTAATATTATTTCAAATGCAATGTAAGAATCATATTTGTACTTTATACTTTCATGAATGGAATTCAAATGTTGTACAATGTTTACTTTTAAGTTTATGATTAATTAAATATATGCAATGCAAAATACTAAAGTCGTCTATGGAATCTCAAGTAGTGTGACCTCGCGTAACTTAATGAATGTATGCAACTAATTAAGTTAATATTATTACTTTAAAAAAAAAATTATTTCACTTTTATACACAATTGCAACATTCCTTAGGTTATAAGATGGGGCATTACACTTTGGCACCACCTTTCTAGGAAGAAGCCATTAACTATAGGCAGAAGCCATTAACTATGTGTGCTATATCTAGAACCACATTCCCCAAAAATATGTGAAGAAGGTAACTCCTTTTCAAGCTTGGACCGGTCAGAAACTATCAATTAAGAACTTTCAAGTGTTTGGCTCTAATGCATGGGCTCACATTCTAGTAGAGAAACACAAGGCTATGGATCCATAGATAAAGCCTTGCATATTTGTTAGTTACCCAAATGATGTCAAAGGCTACAAGATTCTTCATTCTACCACACATGAGTTGTTCATTCAGAGGAGTGTTCACTTTGAAGAGAGTACTTTCAGTCCTTCTCTCAAAAATTCTCCTACCACCATCAACTTGGAGTCCTTGTATCATTATGATAGTTCTTCAGAGGTTCATAATACCTCAGATCATGATGAGGAGTCTTCTTCCTTCACTTTAGATGATTATAGTGATCATGAGGATGCACACAGTTCATCTTCAAAGGATGCTCCACATACCTTCCTTGCTTCAACTTCCGATCCATAGAATTATTGGAAGCTTCTTGTGTCCCCAAGTGGGATGCATCCATGCAAGAAGAGTTCAATTCCTTGGAGAGGAACCACACCTAGGATCTTTTCCCACTTCCTAAGGGAATAAAAATTGTTCAATGCAAGTGGGTCTATCGAACAAAATATGTAGCAAATGGGTCAGTTGACAAGCATAAGGTTCACTTGGTTTCAAAAGGATTCTCCCAAGTTCCAAGGATTGACTACTCTGAGACTTTTGTACCAGTCGCCAAAATGAATTCCATCTGACTTGTTCTTGCCATAGTTGCAACACATAGATGGGATGTTCATTAGATGGATGTGAAGAGTGCTTTTCTTCATGGTGATCTTCAAGAGGAGATATACATGGAGTAGCCACATGGGTTCATTTAGGATTCTTCACTTGTGTGTCATCTTCGGAAGTCCCTTTATTCCCTCAAATAGGCCCATTGGGCTTGGTACGCCAAGATGGACTCCTTCCTTATGACAGTGGTGTTCACTCGATGTCATTCTAATCCTAATGTCTACATATTACAACAGGATGATACTCACACCTTCTTGGTTCTCTACGTTGATGACTTGTTGGTCACAGGGAGTCACTCATCCACCATTTCAGGTAGTGAAAATTTCCCTTCATGATAAGTTTTCGATGTCATACTTGGGCTTGTTGCACTACTTTTTGGGGATTGAGATTACTCATATTCCTTAGATATCACTCTTGCACAGTCTAAGTATGCACTTGACATGCTCCAGATGTTTCACATGGCTAATTGTAAGCCTGCACTGATTCCATTTTTGTCAGGGGTCAAACTTGAGGCTAAGTTTTCTTCACCCTTGGTTGATGGCACTTTGTATCGACAACTTGTTGGTAGTCTCATCTATCTGACTCTTTCAAGGCTTGAAATTTCATATACTATACGCATGGTCTCTCGATTCATGTAGGAGCCACATGAGTTGCATTAGAAAGCAGCTAAGTGGATTCTTCACTACATCAAGGGTACTCACAGTTATGGGATTCATTATGCAATGGGTGACTTGGTGGAACACACAAATTCAGCTTAGGCAGGCGATTCTCAAGATCACAAGTCTACTTTAGGATATTGCTTCTCCCTTAGTTTTGGTCTAGTTTGTTGGTCGAGCAAGAAGCAGTTTTCTATTGCTCTTTCATCTACAAAGGTTGAGTATCGAGGAGTAGTTAATGCTGCTACTAAGGCCATCTGGCTTTAGAACATTCTCACTGAGTTTGGCATTCCCTTATGGAAGCCCATAGTAATCCATTGTGACAACTAGAGTGTGATTCAGATCTCTCACAATTTGGTCCATCATTAGTGGACCAAGCACATCGAGTTCAACATGCACTACATTCAGGAGTTGATTCATAGTGAGATCATTGTTCTCAAGTACTATCTAACATGACATCAGACTACATAAATATTCACCAAACACTTCATTGAGAGAAATTTCCTTCATTTGTGGGCTATGCTTGGGCTATGGTTGGTGTCATCCATGGGGAGGGGCTACTTAGTCCTTTTTCTTCTTTTCATCTCTCTTTTGGGGAGGATTTTTGTCCCATTAGGTTTTCTCCTTTTCTCTGGTTGTGAGAGATTTCTTTGCATTGCATTTGTAAATGGGTACCTAATATGGCCTCATTTGTTGGGACCCATCATCTTTTACATCCTCTTAAGTTGTGCTTAAGGGGGGTGTTGGTGCAGGTTTTTATTTTCCTAGAGGGTTAATTTATTTTCCCTTAGTCCTAGGTTTTTTCTACACTTAATTAAGCTTGCTTAGGATAATAAAGTGAGTTTATTATTTAATAACTAGGAGATAAGTGATGAGGTGCCCCCTTTCTTAAAGGGTGGAACCACTTTCCACTTTTGGTGGTTCATCTCCACTTTTTGTGGTTGATCCCTATTGGTTGTATTTGCCACCTACCTCCTCTCCTAAGCTCTATATAAACTCACTACTTAGCTTGTATTTTCATCCATTCATGCATATTTTCATTGTATCTTTTTAGCTTGAAAGATCTTAATGCATTTTTTCATATTGACATTGCATAATCTCTCAGAGTTTTGGTGTGCATTATTTATGCTTTTCCAGTTTATGTAGCTTTGATTTTCTCTTATAAAGTTCTTGGGTTATTCAATCTATTTCAGATTTCTAACATATTTGACCAATTGCATTATCACATAAGTTGGATTCTATGAATAAACTTATCCATTTAGGAGTTGCATTATGAAAACCATCACTTTCTTCTCTCATCTTTCAAAACACCTGATAGTAGAGATCAAATTCAATATCATAACGACAACAAGAAGTTTCAAAAACCTTGTTTAAATATTCACATTATATGGCTTTAACCTTTCAAACATTGTTTGCTCAATCTTTATATGAGGATTCTTATTACAAAATTTCACATACATCTCATGTTGTGTTATGTCTAGAATTTTTTTTGTATGATTTACATAATTATTGCACCCAATCCTTTGTCTAATAACATCTCTACTATTTGATGATGGATGAGTATGATCATTCCAAAAAGTTGAGATCAAGTTCCTATCAACATCTTCAATCTTGTGCGAATGGAGAGCTCTAAACATAATTTCCAATTTCCTTTTGAAATATCATCCAAAACCTTTCTCCTTTTCACATATTTTGCTAGTTTCTTTCTACTAAAACCAATTTCAGTTGAAAGTGAAGATTTTTTTTTCTTGATATATATTTATTTAAAATAGATTTCAACATCACTCTTCTTGAAATGGCCTTATCCACTTATCGAGATCCTTTCCCAATGGAATCTAAACCTTTTTTAACATTTTCAACAATATCTTTTTCTAGAACATGTTTCCTCTTATTCAATGTTGAATCTACACCCAACAATTGTAGTGGCTTGTTCAACTCATTACGAAGAAGTAAAAGTGATTTAAGAGTTGGGTTTTTTCAAGTGTTCAAGATGATTCAAATGAGAATTGATTATTTCCTTTATAGATTTATTCATTAACCTCCTACTAACTTATTTCTAGGTTGTCCAACATAACATTTCAATTTCTCCATATCCATTTCAAGTAAATGATCTAAATTTATAAAAGAAATTTGTCTCTTCACCTCTTTAGATAGATTTATATGCTTAGCCATACTAATAGAGGGAAGTGGTCTTGACCCCTCTCCAACATGCATTGTTTGAACTTGGGCCTCCTCCATAACTTCAACTATATGTTCTTCAACCTCATTTGATCCAATATCTAAATTTGGATCGACTGCTACTTGAGAACTTCCTGCTTGTTGACCCCATTCTACACACAAAATTCTTTTAAGTAAAGAGAGAGAGAGAGAGGACCTATATTAGAGAGAAAGATAGAGAGAAAGAAAGAGATTTAAAAAGAATTAAGTTGAGAGAGAGAGAGAGAGCTTGAAAAATACTTAATTCAAGAGAGAGATGACCTTAGAGAGAAAGAAGGATACATCTAGGGAGAAAGAAAGAGCTTTAAAAAGACTTAATTTCACTTGTGGGATTAAAAAGGGGATCACTTGAAGAATCCATGTCCTTTATTTTTTCCCGCGACCTTGTTTGAACCATATAAGACTTCCAACATAAGGATTGAAAATGCAAAGGTGATAAGGTGAGATATGAGACTAATATATATTTTTGGAATTTTTTAATTTTTTAATGTTGGATATTGCTGATATGTGGTTGTCATTGATGTTAACACTATTAGAATTAATGTCATAGAGGTTGTATATGTCAAGGATATTGAGAAAATTGTAATAAAGTAAGTTGCAAGTTGTCAGTGGTGAAGTGAAGTTCATTATGTTGGCCAGCCTAGTATGTTGATGATCAAAGGTTGTGGATTAAAGCTTTGTTGTCGAGTCTATCTAGTTTATCCACATTAAGTTTTAGAGATGCACATGAAGATTTGATCGAGTTGTGAGTATTGGTGTTCTGACAGTTTTTTGTTGCTTCAATTGGTGTTCGTGAAAGAAGATAACGTGATTCTAGTAATTTGAGTTGTTGTGGATGGTTCTCTAGTATTTCATGATGCTTGTGGATGTTTCTAGATCATGCTCTATCTTTGTTGTTGGTCCACATTGATCAAAGTGATCGCGATTGGTGATTTTCTCTTGCGTGTTCATGTTTTTCATGTTCTTGGCCGACAGGGTGATTGTAGCATGTTGTGGATCTTTGAGGAATAATTATTGAAGGTGTTTTGAATTCAAGGATTTTTTTTGGGTCTTCACTATGTTGTGGACTTTGGTTGATTTGCATTGAAAATTGTTTATTGAATTGAGCCGACAGTTTGTATTCATTTTATATTTTATATTGGAGTCGACATGTAGATGATGTTATTCTTGGTTGCGGATATATATGAGCGATTGTATTATCATTTGAAAGTGTGCAAGTGTGTGAGTAAGTTGTGAAGTGAAGTGTGTGAGTCCTATGTGTGAATAATGTTCTAATCATTCAAAGGCAGAAGTAAAGTGTGAAGATTGAGCAAATTTTATGTGCTTAACCGGAACTGTAATTAGGCATGACCATATGCTATTTTCTCAGTTCAATCTTGTGGATTTAATCTGAATCTTTATGTAAGATAGTGTGTCTTCCTTGGGTATCAAGCCCCATTGTAATTGAATAGTGAGCTCTAGGCAGTGTGCCTGAATGCATGTGCATTCCCATTTATTCTCCTATACTTTTAACAGGGTATAATCTTGTGGACTAATCTCCACTATGGTTTTTCCCTAACAGGGTTTCCATGTAAAAATATTGGTGTTATGTGTATTTCTGATGTGGTGTTGATTTATGCTTTCATGCTTATTTATTAGATCTGAGAATATGGTTAATAAGTTAAATAAGTTTAAATTTTTGTGACAACTAATTCACCCCCCCTCTCATTTGTCCACCCTTGTGTTTCCAACAATTGGTATCAGAGCAGGTTCCTTGGAAGAAGTTTAATAGCTTGACGTGATCTGGGATGGTGGCATATAAGAAGGATAGTCTGAGATTTGATGGAACAAATTATTCCTTGTGGAAGACTCGAATGGAGTGTCATCTAAGATGCATTGATGAACCTTTTTGGAACATTACAAAGAATAGGTATGTTATCCCTCATAATGGTCCTTCAACTTCTATGGAGATTAAAGATGTTGATTACAATATCAGGGCTAAAGAAGCATTGTTGAGTTCTTTGATTGATTCCGAGATGAAAAATGTAATAGATTTGAAGACTGCTTATGCGATGTGGAAAATTTTGGAAACTTTGTATGAAGGTGATGCACATGTGAAGATTGCTAAGTTGCAAAGTGTGAAAGGGAAATATGAAACATTGAAAATGGGTGAAGATGAGAACATCATTGCTTTCATGCAGAGAGTGAATGAACTTGTGTGTAATATCAGATGTGCTGGTGGAACACTGGAAGAATCAAATATTGTTGCTAAAGTGCTTAGATCCTTTCCTACTCCATACAAACATAAAGTTGCTGCTATTGAGGAAATCCAAACTGTGACAAATGTAACCAACAACATGTTGATTGGTAAGCTTGTTTTTGAGCTGAGTGAGTTTGGTGATGCTCTTCCTAAGATAGAATCTACATTCAAAGCTACTACCTTTGAAAGAGATAAGCAGAGATATGACCCGGGTGAAAGTTCTAGAACGGTGTTCAAGTATGAGGAAGAAATGAGAGAGATTGAAGAAGAAGAGAGGAAGCTAGATGAGCTTGAAGCACTTCTTGTCAAGAGAGTACCCAGAGGAGAAGGTAAGTATAAAGGGAAATTGCCTCTTAATTTTTTTTCTTGCAATAAGATAGGTCATTTTTCCTCAAGGTTTCTTGAAAGAGTTCCTAAGCCAAGACCTAACAAGCCTAGATTCCAAAGAAAATGTTATTATGTTGTTGATGAAGGTGTGACAGATGATGAATCTGATAAAGGGAATGCAAGTGAAGATGAATGAATATTTATTACTATCAATGAAAATGATCTAGTACCTACTGAATTTGCTAGTTGCATGAATGAGGAGAAATATCTTGCAACCAAAATTGAAGAAAAGGATGAATGGGTGATTGAAAATGGTTGCTCGCATCACATGACAGGTGATAAAAGTAAATTTGTGACCCTGGAAAAGTATGATGGTGGTGTTAAGATTTGGTGATGACAAAGCTGGTGTGATCCATGGTAGAGGATCCATTTCTCTTGATGGTAAGAATAATAATGATGATGTCCTATATGTGGAAGGTTTGAAGCATAATATTTTAAGTTTTGGACAGATGGTTGAAAAGGAATATAATCTTCAATTCAAGGATGGAAAGTGTAGAATATTGAATTCTAGAAATGTGATTTCATTTGGTACAAAAACAAAAGGTAATATCTTTCACCTGAATGCTGCTAGTAAAATTTGTATGATTGCTCAAGTTGATGAAAGTTGGTTGTGGCATAGGAGATTGTGTCATGCAAACTTTGACAATATTATCAAAATAAGTTCTACTCATACTGTGAGAGATCTTCCTAAGTTGGTAAATCTTACTAATACCATATGCAAGGAATGTCATTTGGGGAAGCAAACTAGAATTTCATTTCGGAGCAAACAACATTGTTCAAATGAAGTATTGGAGCTTGTGCATACTGATATGTGTGGTCCTTCTAGAGTCATAAGTTTACAAGGAGATAGGTATTTCATGTTACTCATTGATGATTATTCTAGATTGATGTGGGTTGCTTTCTTAAGGAGAAATTCAAATTTTTCTAAAGTTGAGACAAAGACAGGTTTGAAGATTAAATATCTGGTGAATTCATTTAGAGTTTAATTCATGGGATAAAGAGACAATTATTTAATGCGGACCCCTCAACAAAATGGAGTTGTGGAAAGGAAGAACAGTAGTTCTAGATGTTGCTAGGACTATGATGTTGGAAGGAAATGTCCCTCATATCTATTGGAGAGAAGCTGTGAGTACTGTTGTGTACACTCTCAATCAGGTAAATATCAAAAGTGATACTGGTAAGACCCCTTATGAGTTATGGTTTGGTCATAAGCCTAATGTTAGATACTTCAAAATATTTGGGAGTAAATGCTATATCAAAAGAGATGAAGATATAGGAAAGTTTGATGCTAGGAGTGATGAACATATCTTTCTTGGTTATTCTACTAAAAGTAAAGCCTACCGATGCTTCAATAAGAGATTGAGGAAAGTAGTTGAAAGTGCTAATGTTAAGGTTGATGAAGATACAGTTATACCATCCAAAACTTGTGGATATGATTTAGATTATCAGAATGTTAGTACAGTCCATAATCAAAATCAAGTGCAAATCATTCTGGTGAATCAACAAAACCAAGAGGAAAGAACAAGTGAAAGTGCTGAAGTGAGATCACAAGAGCCTAAAATTCAAGAACATCCTAAGACTCCAAGGTATGTAAGATTAAATCATTCAAAAGATCAAATTATAGGTGATAAGAAGAAAGGTGTTCAAACTAGGAGAAGAATTGCAGAAGAATATTGTTTGATTTCAAAGACTAATCCCAATAATGGCAATGAAAGAAGAACATTGGATGGAAGCAATGAAAAAAGAACTACAACAAATTAAGAAGAATGATACATGGATTCTTGTTCCTAGACCTAAGGAGAAAAATGTAATTGGAACTAAATGGGTCTTTCGAAATAAATTGAACGAGCAAGGTGAAGTTGTCAGAAACAAAGCAATACTAGTATGTAAAGGATATTCACAGATGGAAGGAATTGACTTTGAAGAAAGTTTTGCCCTTGTTGCTAGGATTGAAGCTGTGAGATTATTTCTTGCTTATGTTGCTTACAAAAACTTCAAGGTTTATTAGATGGATGTCAAGTCAGCATTTCTAAATGGCAAACTGGAATAAGAAGTGTATATTGAACAACCTGATGGATTTCAATTAATTGATCAGGGAGATATGGTTTGTCAGTTTAAGAAAGCATTGTATGGACTTAAGCAAGCCCCAAGAGCATGGTATGCCAGATTGGAAAAATATTTGTTGAAGCTCAGATTTAATAAAGGTATTGTTGATAGTAATCTATATTTCAAGATTGATCATGATAAAGATTTGATTGTTGAAGTCTTTGTTGATGATATCATTTTTGGAGGCGATGATAGTTTGTGCATGAAGTTTGCTAATGAGATGCAGAGTGAGTTTGAGATGTCTATGATTGGAGAGATGAAATTATTTTTGGTATTGCAAATTACTCAGTTAGACAAAGGGATCTTTATATCTCAGTCCAAGTATGTGAAAGAATTGCTAAAGAAATTTGGTATGGAAGATTCAAAGCCATTTGGTACACCTATGGTGACTGGATGTAAGTTGACTCAAGATGATGATTCTCCAAAAGAAAATTAGACTAGATACAGATCCATATTGATTGGTGGATTTCTTTATTTGACTCAAACTAGACCTGATATCATGAATGCCATATGCATTGTTGCTAGATTTCAAGTTTATCCTAAGGAATCTCATGTGACAGCTGTGAAGAGGATTTTCAGATACTTGAAGGGGATAGTTGATTTTGGCCTATAGTATCCTAAAGAAGATGATTTTACTTTGAGTGCTTTTACTAACACTGATTGGGCAGGAGATGTGGATGACATAAAAGTACCAGTGGTGGTGCATTTTTCTTGGGAAAGAAGCTGATTTCATGGTTAAGTAAGAAGCAAAATTTCATTTCCTTATCTACTACAGAGGAAGAATACATTGTTGCTACTAGAAATTGTACTCAAGTATTGTGGATGAAACAGATGTTGAAAGATATCTGATTTGTGTATGATGAGCCTATTGCTATATTCTGTGATAATTCAAGTGCAATTAATATTTTTAAGAATCTGGTGTTGCATTCAAAAACCAAGCATATATCTATCAAGTTTCACTTTTTGAGAGAGAAGGTGAGTGAAAAGGAAGTCAGATTGGAGTATGTGCCTACTAAGGAACATATTGCAGATATCTTTACTACGCATTTTCCTAAGGATAATTTTGAGTATCTCAAAGGGAAGCTAGGGGTGATTACCCCTCCTAATCAAAACTAAGATGCATTGATTTGCATCAGTCTATGCATTTCACAGTCATATCTTGATTCAGATTGATATTGTGGTGGCTGCTACTTAGGGGGAGTAGTCAGATGTTCAAATATGTGTTTTTGGAGCTTTTGTATATGTATATTTTCCATTGATGTCAAAGGGGGAGAAGAGTCATTTGAAAAACTTTGTGGGGAGAAGATTTGAGGAGAAAATTCAAAACCTAAGGGGGAGAAAAGTGCAAAGAAGAAGAAGTTGTGTCGATGGTGCTTTTCACATCATGTGTTGCCATCAATGCCAAAGGGGGAGATTGTTGGATGTTTTTTATATGTGGTTTTCATTGATGTCAACACTATTAGCATTAATGTATTAGAGGTTGTATATGTCAAGGATATTGAGAAAATTGTAATAAAGTAAGTTGCAGGTTGCCAATGGTGAAGTGAAGTTCATTATGTTGGCCAACCCAGTTTGTTGATGATCAAAGGTTGTGGATTAAAGTGTTTGTTTTCGAGTCTATCTAGTTTATCCACGTTAAGTTTGAGAGATTCGCATGAATATTTGATCGAGTTATGAGTATCGGTGTTATGACAATTTTTTTGTTGCTTCAGTTGGTGTTCCTGAAAGAAGATAATGTGATTCTAGTAATCTTAGTTGTTTCAGATGCTTCTCTGGTGTTTCATGATTCTTGTTGATTTTTCTAGATTGTTCTCTATCTTTTTTGTTGGTCCACATTGATCGGAGTGGTCATGATTGGTGATTTTCTCTTGCGTGTTCATGTTTTTCATGTTCTTGGCCGACATGGTGATTGTAGCGTGTTGTGGGTCTTCAAGGAATAATTATTGAAGGTGTTTCAAATTCAAGGATGTTGTTTTGGGTCTTCACTATGTTGTGGCCGACTTTGGTTGATTCACATTGATAATTGTTTATTGAATTGAGTTGACAGTTAATGTATTCATTTTATATTTTATATTGGAGCCGACATGTAGATGATCTTATTCTTGGTTGCAGATATTTATGAGTGATTTTTCTATCATTTGAAAGTGTGCAAGTGTGTGAGTCATGTGTGTGAATAATGTTCTAATCATTCGAAGGCAGAAGTAAAGTGTGAAGAGTGAGCAGATTTTCTGTTCTTAACCGAAACTATAATCAGGCATGAGTAGATGTTATTTTCTTAGTTCAATCTTGCGGATTTAATCTGAATCTTTTTGTAAGACAGTGTGTCTTCCTTGGGCAGTAACCCTTGTTGTAATTGAGTAGTAAGCTCTAGGAAGTTTTCTTGAATTCATGTGCATTCCCATTTATTCTCCTATACTTTTAACATGGTATAATCTTGTGGACTGATCTCCATCGTGCTTTTTCTCCTAACAGGGTTTCCACGTAAAAATATTGGTGTTATGTGTATTTCTGATGTGGTGTTGATTTATGCTTTCATGCTTATTTATCAAATCTAAGAGTAAGGTTAATAAGTTGAATAAGTTTAAATTTTCATGACAACTGATTCACCCCCCCCCCTCTCAGTTGTTTTCCCTTGTGTTTCCAACATTGAAGGTATGAGGATGTCAAATGTTAATGCACCTAAGAATAAGGTTTGAAATGCAACGATGATAATGACCTTATGACCAAAGGATATGATATGTAATGAGACCAAATGAGATTATGAATAAGATTTATGATATGCAACTAAGATTAAAAGGTATTCCAAATGAAACTAAGGGGATGCACCTTTGGACCTAGGAAAAAGGATGCCAACCAATCTATGGTAGACCAAGATAACAAGCTAGAATGTCAAGACCTTAGAAGATGAATGTTGAAAGGATGATTGATTTTGACAAGGGTGAGTCTAAACTAAGACATAAGTTTGAGACCCAATGATGATTGACAATTGATTGATAGAAAGGTAAGGTTAATAACAATATAGAAGAAAAACCATGGACTGGTTAGAGATATGAAAGGCCTCCTAATATGAAATTTGAAGGGTTCCTAAAGATAAGAACAATCTAAAACCAAATAAGTAATGCAAGGTAGGCAATGCAATCTAGCTAAGAAAACCTAGATGAATGTGATGAAATAGACTGGTTAAACTAAGCAAGTATGTAATCAGAATGTAAGATCATTGTCAAAATATACTAAGTTGGGAAAAGATTTTTCTAAAATTTTATAATCCAATAGTTGTAGCTCACTATCTCACAGATGCAATGTAAATTTCACAGTTGTAGTTTACTATTTTAATAGTTGTGTTTCACTGACTGACAATTGTAGTTCACAGTTTGTTTTCCTAAAATCTGATGTTTTGAATGGTTTTCATTTTGGGAAATTTTTGAAATGTGATTGCAAACATAGAAAACACTCTGAAAAAAAAATGGTTGTTGACTTGTCAAATCCCTATGCGAATATGTGTATGTTTGAGGGTTATTCACCCCAATTTCTACTGGTATAGCACAATCAAAAACACATCAAACACTTCTTATCCCCAAGTTCAATGGCCAATGGTGGCACTTTCAAGCCTACAATTTGGAATCTCCTTTGATGCACTTTTGTAGGGACACCTTTAGGGGGTGTATTCACTCTTTTCTTTGCAAGAGAGGAAAACAAGGGGTCTCTAGGACTGGAAGGATGACCCAATCACCCTCTCCCCAGAAAGCTACAAGTAAACAAGTAGCTTATACTAAGCTGAGAATTTTTTCCTCATCTCAAGGGAGCCTCATGGTGAGTAACTTCGGGGTGCAATGTGCATCCCCTACAATGAAAGCGACACCAAATAATCTCAATCAAAGGGGTGGCTACTAAGAAGGTGTCTAGTCACAACTTGGGGACTTACCACCTCAAGAGCATCCAACAAGCCACTTAAGGATTTAATCAACCTTACTAGGGTACTATAAGAAAATACCTCACATGTGTGTGGGTAGCTTCCCCTTTCGGGCTGGCACTGTATGATGAAGGATAACGATAGTTTGAACTTGACTTTTATCTTATCCTTTTATATATCGACCCGAGGGAAAAACTGCTTTGGGTCATCAATGAGTTCTCTGTTAGGATGTTTCTCAATTGGTAGGCCCTTGTACAAAAGAAAAGATAATATGGAGTGATTTCTCTTACACCCAAGATGTCATGTCCCCTTTTTATCAAAAACAACCTCTTTTTTTTTTTCTAAAAATAGCAATTTCTATTTTTAATAAGTTGAGTTATCCAAAAATAGTAAATCAAGACCATTGGATTGACCAAGTGATTAATATTTTTATTTGGTGATTTGATTAAATAAAAATTATTTAATCACCAAATAAATATCATATTTGATTTATCACCATATTTGGGCATGGGTTTTGATGGAGCACTTTTTGGTTAAAAAAGTAGGAAATTATTAGTTATGGCAATAATTGTCATAAGAAATAATTATAAGAAATGGATAATTTTTGGAAACCCTTTAGGAAAGAGGAGTTACATAATTATTTCCCTCATTTTTTCATGAAATCTTGGTGCCCAAATTTGATTTTTTCATATGGAATACTTAAAGGGAAAAATCTTATTTTTAAGTGATTTTCATTCATTGATGGTATTTGCAATGCATTTTGTTGTTCTTTAGAGGCTATCAAACCTATGGAGAAGGAGGCTCAAGAATGATATTTTTGAGGTTTTCTAGGTGGACTAAGGATGGGAGTCAGAGGTTCACTATGGTGTAATCTTATGCAGAGATTACCATTGTGCTGAATGGAATAGTTTATTTTAGTTTTCAGTGTGCTCCAGGAGTGGTGTGCAAGGGTTTGGTGTGAAGAGTTTGGAGAGTGTTTTATTTATTTTTTGTAGCTTCTATGGAAGCAATGGATCTATAATTTTTCTAGTTTTACATAAGTTAAATTTTTTTTCTTTCATTCCTAGTAATGGTGCTATGTTGGTATAGTCATTTAGGAATTTTCTAGAAGTGGGTTGTAGAGTTTGAGCTCCTGTTTTGGAGCAGTTTTGTAATCTATTTTAGTAGATCTAAAAGCACCTTTTTACAGGTCGTTATTCTATAAAAATTTCTATAGAAGCAATATTTTAATGCTGCAAATAAATTCTGGAGTGTTTATGGTTATTTTGGTGCCAATTTTTGCATAGACAATTTCACTATTTTTTATGGTTTGTAAAATTTAAGATAAAGGATGTTAAATGAATTTTAAAATCTGATTTAAATATTTACCAAGGATATTAAAGTGGTATCATAGCCATGATATTTCTAGCTTGAGGGTTTGATCATTTTCTTGCAAAAAGGAAAGAGGAGTTTAAAAGATGGCTAATCACATGAAAGATTTGGCAAAAGATGTTGCAAGCATGCTCAAGAAACAAATATTAAACAAGATGAAGGATTTAAAAAAGATATCCCATATAGTGACTATATCATTCATATGCAGGACATGATGGTTATCAAGGGTTACAAAAAACATTCAAATTTGGGTGGAAAATATCTAAGGAGCAAAGTTATTAAATCTTTAGCTCCCACTTTTGATGGATCAGACAAGATCTCAGTCAAAGAATGGTTTTTTGAGATGCACGACTATTACTACTCTAGTTCCATGGAGGAGAAAGTTTTCATTCAGCATGCAATCCTACACCTTGAAGGAGCTGCTCTTGATTGGTGGTACCAAGATATGAATACCCAAGTCCACATTCAAGTAGATTCTTTTGAAGAATTTTGTCAAATTTTGATTGATAGATTTGAACAAAAGGTTGAAAAGAAGAAGATAGTTGTTGAGGAGTTCATATCAAAGGAGTCTAATGCAGTGAGTGATTTGAAGAAAGATGAATATGTTATAAATTCTCAAGATGATTCTTTGGACATGCATGAAATTATTGTGGATAATGTGGTGCATGAAGAACCAGAGATAGTGATAGCAAAATCTGAGACACAAATTTTGGAAGAGAATGCTAATGTTGAGCATTTGGAAATTGTTAGAGTAGAAATTAGTGATGATTACTTAAATTTCTTTGATGAAGCTATTTTTTTTAAAAAAAAAGGGAATTTGCAAGAAATCTTTCAAAATGAATCCCAGAATGATCTTACTAAAATGTATGTCCTAGAAGACAATTCTAATTTTTGTATTATCTCTAACAAAGGTCCATTATCATTGCATGGCTCTAGACATCATGAGGGTGAAGGAATTAAAAATGGACCATACACAAGAGTTTTGGATCTAGGTAATTATTGGGATTACCCAATACAAAATATCATAGTGAACCAAGCAATGGAGTTTCTTGATGATTCATTTTTTGAGCATAATTATATCATGCCATCTTTTCAAGAGGATTGCATCAAAGGCATTAGAGTGGTTGTGATTTTGAAATTTATGCAACTCCTACAAATGAAGACTATTCAAAAGTCTTGTAGGACAATGAGAAAAGTTACCTTGTTGATAAAGTCAAAAGGAAACTTGTGCATAGTGTGAAAGATATATGCTCACGATGCATGGATCCATCCTATGGGATTTTAGTTGATGGCCAAATGGAGATAAGGATAATGAAATGTTTATTGCAGAAATGTGGAAAGAAAAAAATATGTCATTTTGATATTCTATATTTTATGATAAATCATGGCATGGTGTTTTTGGGACCAAGTTACATTTAGGTTTTCTATCATTGGATGAATCGAGGAGTTTTCAAGGGGGATATTTTAGAAGATTGTTATAGTATTCATAGCATAAAAAATGCTCTAACTACCAAGGAATTTTCATATGAATTTAATATGACAAAGCTATCATACTTGGGTCATAATGTCAAGACTTCATATATGCAAGGGAATGCAACACCCAAGTTCTCTACAAGTGAGGTAATTTGTGCTCATGTTATGCATTTTTTATTTCATATTTCTCACATGCATTTGTGAAACAGTATGGTCTCATAGGAGGAGGTGATTGTGCTCCATTAATGCAAAGGTTGAATTCTATTCAGAGTGTGAATAATAAGTTGAAAGGTCTAGGAAATGGATTTTCCATCTATGACAGAGAAATTTAGTATGCCTCAGAGTTAATGTCCATGGGTTGTAAAGTCTACATGGGTTACATTGAGTATTTTTTCTTATCTATTGTTGCATTATGTGTCTATGAGGAGGAGTTATGTGATGAACTTATTGAAAAACATGCACATGAAAAGGGTGTCTTACCAAATAGTATTATTGGATTTCAACATACCATTCATATTACATCAAATGTCTATTGGGATTCCTTAATGCAAATGTTGGGCTCTGTTCAATTTGAGAGCAAGAAGTTGGCATATTCTACACTATGTGAGGAGGAGTTTCAAGAAGTCTTAATTAAGGGGCATTCACTTGAGAAAGTACATAAATGGAAGCAACACAAGGAAAGTGGTAATTGTTTTTGTTGGGAATAAGGTGTTTCACCCTTAGAGTCCTAACATTGAATTATTTAATGTATTATTGTATTTATTTGTTTTAATTAATTGCCTACAATGTCATGTCATTAAGTGGGACCCACTAGCTAGGTGGCATCCCCATTGGAGGTGACTGTATGACACATATTCACTACATGTGGAGGTAGTTGTCCCATCTTGGAATTATGGACCTAGGACAAGTGGTGTCATCTTATGACATATTCTATGACACGTCAGAAGGTATATTTTGAATGGAGAAAGTGTGGTGCCTTAGTGGGGTATGAAAAAAGTGTAAGAGAATAAGTGTGGTAGTCATGTTTGACTTATTCTTTGTTTATTGAATGTGTTGTAAGTGTGAAAATTTTTTATGGCACATGTTATATGACATTTGTAAGGAATTTTTCATAACACACTATAAGCATGAACTAGGTGCCCAAGCTTGGAGAGAGAGGTTTTGCATGTTATGACAACTGTAAGAGTTGTAAGAGAATGTTGTACAAATTTCCAAATCATGCCTATGGTGTGAGATATTATTGCCACATGGGTTTGGATACCTAAACTCTTCTAGAAGCCTCTCAAAGCTTGTATCTCCTATAAATAGGATGCCTTGCATTTTATAATGGATAGTTTGATTGCAGGTATTGAAGTGTTGTTGGATTTCCTGCAGAAGAGCAAGATGTAGTCTCCATGTTAAGGTTGCGAGCTTGCAAATGTATTGTAACCTTATTGTTGCAGATTAATACATTGGTTCGATGCTTTGGAGTGTGGGGTTTTCTACCTGAAATGTTAGGGTTAGAGATGGTAGATATCTAACAATTAAATGTAGATTTAATTAATAAACAGAGAAACTAAAACACACACAGAATAAATCATAACACAGAGAATTTAATGTGGTTCACCCAATCTGGGCTACATCCTCCAAACCGCAGCCATCCAATACTTTTATTATCCAGTGCAAAACCTATTACAATCTTGCAAATAATCACATTTTTCATCATACTGTAACCCCCATCCCAACCCATTTTAACAAGCTTTTAGAAGCTTCCAGAATTAGGGTTTTACAAAGTCAGTTTTCTTTCTTTTTTGGAGATTTATCCTTTTTCACTGACGACGTGAAAAAAATGGCGAGGACAGGGGGTCGGGGTGTACAGTATACCATGGGATATATAGTATAGCATGATCAGTCACCACATACCAACAATCTCCCACTTGGAGACTGATCAGGCTCCACACCATCACAACCTCCCACTTGGAGACTGATCCTGGACAACACTGCTGCACTTACAGCTCCCACTAGAAATAAGGACCTTGGACCCTGCTGCTTTGTTATACTTGAATTCAACCTTGAAGGCCAACCAAAGCTGAAGAGGAGCTCAGCTTCTCCCTTGGCACCGCCTTCGTAAACATATCCGCTGGATTGACATATGTATGTATCTTGTCCAGCTTGACCTGTCCATCTTCCAACAATGATCGAATGAAATGATATCTCAATTGTATGTGTTTTGTTTTAGAATGCAAGGCATAATTCTTTGCAAGATGTATAGCACTCTGACTATCTATAAATAAGTAATTTCCATCCTGTTGTTTTTCCAACTCATCCATGAAAAGTTGCATCCATATCATCTCTTTTGCTACCTCTATTGCAGCAACATACTCTGCCTCTATGGTGGATAAAGCAACCACCTTTTGCAATCGAGAAATCCAACTCATTGTTGTCCCACCAACTGTAAATACATAACCTGTGGTACTTCGCTTGGTATCTATATCCCCTGCCAAATCTAAGTCAACATAGCCTTTTAAATCAGTATTAGAGCCCCCAAAACATAAACACTTATTGGATGTACCTCTCAAATACATGAGAATCCATTTTTGCATTCCAATGCTCAACTCCAGGATGACTCAAATACCTACTAACAACTCCTACGGCATGTGCAATCTGGTCTCGTGCATACCATGGCATACATTAAACTGCCTACAGCTGAAGCATATGGAACCTTGGACATTTTTTCTTCCTCCTCTTGTGTCTTTGGACACTTAGTCAATTTAACATGACTAGGCAAAGGTGTGCTGACAGCTTTTGCATTCTCCATATGAAATCTCTGCAACACCTTTTCAACATAATTAGCTTGAGATAAAAACAATTTTTGTTTTTCCTATCTCTACAAATTTTCATACCAAGGATTTGCTTTTTGCACCCAAATCCTTCATAGAAAAAGAATTTTGCTAACTGTTGTTTTAGCTCACTTATGTGATCCATGTTAGACCCGCTACAAGCATGTCATCAACATATAAACATAAAATAATGTAGTTGTCATTATCCAACCTCTTAAAATAAACACAATGGTCAGAATTACACCTAGCTGTAGCCTTGCTCAGCCATAAAGCTGTCAAATTTCAAATACCATTGTCGAGGTTTGCTTCAAACCATATAAACTTTTCTTCAATCGCACACTAGTTTCTCCTTACCTTTGACCTCAAATCCTTGTGGTTGTTCCATATATATTTTCTCTTCCAAATCACCATGGAGAAAGGTTGTTTTAACATCAAACTATTCTAAATGCAAATCTTCAGTAGCCACAATACTTAAAACAATACGAATAGAAGTCATTTTAACAATGGAGAAAAAATTCATCAAAATCAATACCTTTTTCTGTGCAAATCCCTTTACAACTAATCTGGCTTTAAATCTTTTCTTACCTCCATCCTCCTCTTTCCTATAATCCATTTGTTTGGTAAAACCCTTTTACCTAGAACTTGCATAAATCCCAAGTCGATTTTCAGTTAAGGAGTCCATTTCTTCTTTCATTCCATGCTCCCACTGAACCTTGGTATCCACCTGAAGCTTCATCATAATATTTTGGTTCACCAACATCAGTTAACAAAATAGTATACAAAGGGGAGAGAATGGTTCGGAGGTCTACTTATCCTTGAAGATCATTTAATAGGGTTTGTGGTATTTGTTGTTGCTTTGTTTGAGGAACCACTGAAACATTATTGTTGGGAATATCATCAACACTACATAATCATTTTCTTTCTTCTCATGCTGCAGCAATAGATCTTTGTACAACACTTTTCATTGAATATGACATCCCTGCTTCTCACAATTTTCTGATTTTCAAAATCCCAAAGCCTATAACCAAATTCATTAATGCCATATCCAACAAATACACATTTCTTTGATTTTGCATCAAGCTTGGTTCTATTTTCAGAATCTACATGTGCAAATGCTTCACAACCAAAGGTTTTGAGAAAAGTATAATTCACCTTCTTACCCTTCCATGCTTCCTCTGGAATACCACAATGCAAAGGATTAGAGGGACCTCTATTGATTAAATAAACAGCAGTGTTTACAGCCTATGCCCACATTTTTAAAGGCAACCCAGCATGCAATCTCATAGTCCGTGCACGCTCCATTATTGTTCTATTCATGCGCTCAGCCACTCCATTTTCTTGTGGATTCCTTGGAACCATTTTTTGCCTACGAATACCCTTAGAGGAACAATAATCTTCAAACTCTTTATTGCAATACTCACCACCATTATCAGATCTGAGACATTTTATCTTTTTACCCGTCTCATTCTCAACCAAGCTTCTCCATTTTTTAAAAGTTTCAAATACATCAGATTTCTGCCTAAAAATAAATCCATACCTTCCTAGTTGCATCATCAATGAATGTAACATAATACAGAGCCACGAGAGAAGATACCTAAGCTGGTCCCCATACATTGTATGCACAAGCTCCAATTTCTCATCTTTCTTTTGCTTCCCATCCTTGAGAAAACTCTCTTTTGTTTTCCATAGACACAACTTTCACAGAAATCCATATTAACACATTTTAGACCTGGTAAAACATTATTTGAATGAAGTATTTCATACCTTTTGCACTCATATGCCCAAGTCTATTATGCCACAGTCTGATTTGAGTCACATCAATGTATGATCTTTTACCTTAAAGCTGCGGCGAAGATTGTCCTTTTCGTAACAATTAAAGTAGAAGGAATTATGGTACAAAGATATAAGGTGCCTACTTTCACACCTTTTGCTACTACTAAGGCACCCTTTGTGACCTTCAATTTTATCACTAAATGTAACAACACAGCGTTCATCATCTAGTTGCCTGCTGAAATTAAATTTCTGCTTAACTTTGGAACATGCCTTACCTCCGTAGTAGCCAATGATTCACATTCTACAACTTAATCTTGATTCTTCCCTTTCCAACAATTGATAGGGTTCGTTATCTCCTAAATAAACCAGCCCAAAATCCCCTTGGACATAATCAAGAAAATAACTTCTATGGGGGGTAGCATGAAATGAAGCCCTTGAATCTAATACCCAAGAATCATCAGCATTATCAAGGGAAAGAATCAAAGCATCCTCATTAGATTTATTACTTACCACATTTTCCTCTTTGCTTCCTTCCTTGTTGTTTGTAATGTCCCTCCCATCGTGATACTTTGTTTGGTTTGTTTCAGATGTTTGTTAGATGTTTTTATGCTTTTGCGACACTGCAGATGATATGTTGGACATCCTGATTTTCAGTTATGCTTTTCTATGTGAGACAATTATGATAGACTTAAGTGTGATGCAGTCTATGATGTTTATCATTTTATTTTGAGATATTATCATGATGCTAATTATGTTTATGTTATATGACTTGTATTTGATTGGGTGAAGAAGACAGCGTATCATAACTCATTCGTGAGTACCATACTGCGATGTGATTCTTCTTCACAATGTGCTTACATGTATATGTTTAACTTTGATGTTTCATGCAGGCACAGGTACTGGGTAACGACTCCACCTGCCTATCAGGTCTGAGCGTACCCCAATCCAATCTTATTATGTTGACCGGAGATTTTGACAGGTCTATGTTTAACCATCGTTCTTTGTGAACGAGTATCTTTGTTTTCCTGTGTTGTTGTTGTAATCTTCTTTGTCGTCATCGTTGTCGTCATCGTCGTTGTCGTCGTCGTTGTTATCGTTTTCGTATCATCTTTATCATTCTTATTGGTTGTGTTTCGCCATGTTCATTCGTACCATCTTGGTTGTGAATCCTATATGTAAATTTAGTGTTTAATTGCTTGATCATGTATACAAATATTTAATAAGTTTTGATTTATTTAATTGGTAATGTTATTCTTTTGTAAATATTAAATTATCTCTACGAGTTAAATAGGTGAATTGAGTTTTGATTTAAAAGTTAAGCTCTCACTTATACTCGTGTTATGATTAAAAAATTGAAAATAAATAAACAAGCTAATTCTTGATTACATGAACGAAAATGATTAATTATATTTTGAACTGTTTGTTTTGCCGGTTATTATTGGTGTTAATCATTAGTTTTGAAATTTCAATGATATGAGTATGCTTATGGAATAATTACGCTGACAACAGATATTTTATTAGGAAGTTTGTTAAACTATAAGTTTTCTAACTGCCATAATTATGAAGTCGGCCTATGATAAATTTAAAAAAAAAATGGGAACTAGTCGATAGGATTCGGTTGGCAGGGTTAACTATCTGAAAACTGATTCATTAAAAACGAATTGAATGCATGAGGAATGGAAAAGACAGAAAATGAGGGACGCAACTAGCTGGATAAGGACGTTTTTCGGAAGTAATGATAACTGACGGTGAAAACAACAGAAAAAGAGGATCTCATTTAAGAAGGAAAGAGGCATGTAGTTGGAGGGGGATGGAGCCTGGCGAGTGGGAGGAAGAATTCTGAAGTCTTACAGAAGAGACAGAAAAAAAAATAAAACGATAGTTTTGTCTTGGAAAAACTTGGAGGAAAGGGAGCGCAACATTCTGGAAAGAAGGAAACTGCTTGAATATAGGAAATTTTGATCTGGTAACGGGCTGTAAGTTAACTACCACGCAGAAATCCACATTCTAGTGATCTCTTTCAGGTATTGATCTATGAAGTTTCCCTGTTAAACTTGTAATCATTAAAAAAAACTACTCTTACTTTCCTACGTATTTCTCACCTTCATACTTGAAATGAAAAACGTTTTCTTGTGCATGCTTAACTGGAGATCATTATACAAAGTATGTTTGTATGGTCATTTAGTTTTATACATCCATCAACTGTACAATAGTCGGCCGAGCTAGGACATGGCTGGTTTTATTTTTGAATTAAACGTATTCTGGCTTTAGCTATTTTAGTTTGGAGACCCTGCCAGAAGTCTCATTTAAGAAAGATACTGTCGTCTACCCTATACAGCGATCTGTGCCAAACAGCTTATTAAGTGGTGAAGAGGTCGACTTGATTTTTAGACTTCTTTTAACCGTCTTGAAATCTTAACTAGTTCTTATACGTTCTCTCTCTCACTCTTTATGCTATAGGTTTCTTGAAATCAACAAAATTTCTTATCTTCTCAATGTACAGGTCGTCGTTTCTGATATATCAATCTTATGATTGAATTTCAGTATTATAGCTTTGGTAGATCTCCCTACCTTCCTCTAGGAAAAATAAAATAAAATAAAACTTTGTAACCTTACCCATATTTTGTATTGCGGATTTGGCTTATACTTACTGCCTTTCTCTCGTAACTTTTGTCAATAGTTTGATGTTTGGAGTTATGCCGACCCTGTAGCTTTCTACCTTGCGAATTGGTTATTTGATAGTGTTGTTTTTGAAATTCCTATTCATAATTATTTCATTCAGTCAAGCCACTCTCAGGCCACCGCCCCTGTTTATAGAGAGAATTTAAATCATGTCTAATCTCTAGATTAGTTGGCGTCTTAATCCCTTTCTGTAGAATTCGATGGGCTTTATTGTTTGTGTAAAACAAAAGATTATTTAATCGCACTGCTGTGAATATTTCTAGTTAGGCCAAATTGTAAACTGTAGATGAACTTCATTAACTCCAACTATTGTGCAAAACATTTGGTTAATTTCCAGCACCTTATGTGCATGTATGATTTGTATGGAGATTATATATATATATGCTGGCCTGATCCACAAGTCTGCCAGCCTAATTGGCTTTGTTTTGAAAGCTGAAGTTTCTCCTGAGTCACCAGTGTAGCTCTCTCTGTCTTTTCGAACTCTTACATTGCCACAGATCGACTGTGGGATTTATTCATTTGTACCACATGGTTGATGTGCTTCGAATCCTCGATCTAAAGGAAATTTCCTTAACATAAATACTGCTAGGGAAATTCAATGTTGGCATTAAAGCCGGTACCTGGAACATTGAATATTTTCCTTATATAAGAATTCCCTCCATCTTGTTGGCTTGAAACACTCTTGACGGTGGCTACATGAAATGGAATCATGATGCCATATATTGGTACCTGAACAACAACATCATTCTTCGTATCAACCTGAATCATGAGCTCTCTAGAAACCAAGATATCATCCACATTTTTTAGGGTTCCCTTGGAGATGCCCGTTTCTCCTCCGTTTACCTCATCCTTTGGTTTTTGTTTCACTTCCTCGTCTTAATCTTCGTCATTAAATGAGTATGCAACATCAGTGTATTCTTTGGAGCTAATCTTCACTTTAGATCGATGCACCTTTGTACTCTTGTCTTGCGTGAACACTGACTAGTTGTGTGACCGAATTTTCTTGTTAATCTGTTCAATTTGGTACTTCCTTGAACCATGCAATTCGTTGATTGAATTATGGACATGCATGGAATGTGTTTAACTCTGTAGTCCTGAGTAGAGTAACAAACGTGTGTGGACTATTGTTCTGTCAGTCATTTATGATAGTACCCATTAGTGTTGTTTTGGTTGTCTATTGAAAGAATTTGTTGAAGCATAAATATTTATGAAATTTTTGTTCGTTTGAGGGACGAGATTTTCATTCGTTATTGCTATCATGAGATTAACTTTCCTTGTATATCATATCGGTGTGGTATTTGAAATGAATCTAAGCATGATGTAATTGTTTCCTTTATGATGCCATGAGATTATTTGATTTGGGTCACGTGGAGTATGAGTTCTTTCACAATTTTGTTCCTAGCACTTGAGAGCTATGTACCTGATTTTGAGTCATGTCCTTAGGAAGAGTGGCTTACGTTAGGGGTCGGAACCCTAAGCGGTTTCCAGGGTAACCTAACCTAAGTTTGGTTAATTCAGTGAAAATCTAACAAATTGTACTAGGGGTTTTGGGTAGTATGAAATTTTAATTCAGATATTAATTTACCTCCCCTGGTATCTTAATGCTCGTTCAGATTAAGATAGGGTTGAGAAGGCCTGGAATGGCATTATCATCTTTCTTGTCATCGTGAAAGAAGGTATGATTCCAATTTTGTCAGTTTAGGGGCTGGGAATCGTTAGAGGCTGCCAGGGTAACTCTGTAGGAAGGCCGGTAGTCTAGGAAGATTCTCTAGGGTAACCTAACCTGACACTGTGATGACACTCTAGCCTGTTACATGACTATGTTATACTGTTGTGAGTCATTTGTTGTGTTTCTTTGTTACTGCGAGTTTAATTGTTTTGCTTTGTCCTCGTAATGTTGTGACAGTGGATGTTATCCCAGTTCATGTTTTGTTTTGCATTCATGTTCGTATACTTGTGGACCTGTCAGTATCTCCTAGCACGGAGGGAGTGGACCTTTTTGGTTCCACGCGGTTGGGAGGAAACCGTGCTATCACCTTCTTTAGCCTTTTTGCAGGTTGCATAGGGTATGTCGCAGGGTCCTAATTCCATTCTCTTTATGGCGAAGGATTGCGGCGTGATCGTAGACTTGACCTTTTATGTTGAGAGTTTACTAAATTTCTTGTATATCCACCTCTTCCATGAGGAAACTTTTGTATCTACGTTTATTGTATTGAGATTAGAGAAATCTCATCTTTGTAACTTAACTTGTATATCATTGTGTTGTTATGAGCTTTCAACGAGTATTGGATTATGGTTTGTTTATGTTTTAAATTGTACTTGTGTACTTTGAAAATTGAAGATGTTTATTTATTTAAAATAACGACACCTTAAGTTGTCATGATATATGCGTCTTGAATGTTACAAAAAAATAAATTTGTTCACTTATCTTTATGTTCTTCATGCTTTATTTTAGCAACTAAGGTGGGGCGTTACATTGTCTCCATCTTTATTTTTTCGAGACCAGCAATCTTTCTTCAAATGACCTGGCTTACCACAGTACCAGCAATCCCTCTTGTCTCTAGATTGGGATCTTTTGTCCTTTGATTTTCCTCATGACTTCCCACGATTTCCAGAATTTTTTCCTCTCTCCTTTGTTCTTCCCCTGCTTTCTGCATTCAAAACACTGCCTGATGTGGATGTTCCACCTGAGCTTTTCCTATGAATTTCCTCACTCAATATAACACCAACAACATCATCAAAATTCAATGTATTTGAACCAGAAACAAAATTGCTAACAGCCATTACCAAGCTATTCCAGCTTTCAGGCAAAGAACACAGAATCAAAAGAGCCGTAACTTCTTCATCAAAGTTTACTTTTAAAGAAGTTAATTGACTGGTGACCGTATTAAACTCATTCAAATGATCAGTAACTGACCCACCTTCTACCATTTTCATATTAAATAAACGCTTCATAAGAAATACCTTATTTGAAGCGGAAGGCTTTTCATATAATAGGGTTTCCATCAACTCTTGAGTTGTCTTTGCTGTTGTAATATTGAATTTGTGCCAGGCATAGATGAATACTTGCCAAGAGCCTTTCTATCCAAGATCTCCCAGTCCTCATCTGACATTGTTGTGGGTTTCTTGGCTTTCCCTTCCAATGGCCACCATAAATCCTTCTGATAGAGATAGTCCTCCATCTGCATCCTCCATAACTGATAGTTCTGCCCATTAAACTTCTCAACCTTCTTACCCTCGTCTCCATTGCTCCCACTCAACCGTGAGACTCCCACTCACCGTGAGACCTTCCTACAGACGATAATCGAAACACAACTTGCTCTGATACCACTTGTTAGGGTTAGAGATGGAAAATATCTAACAATTAAATGTAGATTTAATTAATAAACAAAGAAACTAAAACACACATAATAAATCATAACACAGAGAATTTAACGTGGTTCACCCAATCTGGGCTACATCCACCAAACCGCAGCCATCCAATACTTTTATTATCCAGTGCAAAACCTATTACAATATTGCGAATAATCGCGTTTTCATCATTGTAACCCCATCCCAACCCTTTTAACAAGCTTTTAGAAGCTTCCAGAATTAGGGTTTTACAAAGTCAGTTTTCTTTCTTTTTCGGAGATTTTTCCTTTTAAGCTGACGATGCGAAAAAAATGGAAAATTTTTTTTTCTCGGGGGCTACGCCCCCGAACCCTTGCCCGAGGCCCGGCCCGGCCCTAGACCTCAGCGAGAACAGGGGGCCAGGGTGTACAGTATACCATGGTCTATACAGTATAGCATGATCAGTCGTCACATACCAACACGAAAGGGTTTTCCCCAAGTATATCATGTTTTCTTCTCTTCTATCTATCTCTCTTCTATTCTTTGTGTTTCTCATTCTCAAAATGTTAATTTACATGTCGTTATGCTGCTGAAATTTTCTTAGATCTGAAACTACATCAAATTTTCTAGAAGGGTTAATGCATGGGAAATTAAACTATGTTTGTTTCCGCTTTAAGGCATAGTAGTATGTGCTTGTCTCAAGATGATTAAAATCTGATTTATTTTAAGAAGCATAAGATACTGAAGGTGCATACTGGATCTTGGAAGGCTTTATGATTTCATCATTCCCTTTCATTTGGTATCAGAGCCAGTTCTATACTTGCATGTGTTTGCATGTGTATGTATGTAAGTTGCATGTACTTGCATGTGTGTTGCATGTACTTGCATGAACTTGCATATGCTCGCATGGTGATGCATGTGGTGTTTGAGGTTTTGAATATTTATTTTGTTGTGATTTCTTAGCTTGGAAAGCTTGAGGGAATTCATTTTGAAGGAATTGGTTGATTATTAATCCTTGATTGAGTGAAAGTTTTGTAGTTGATCTTGTTTTCTAGAAAAAATAGGCATTGTGAAGAATGGAAAAGATAGAGCTTTTATGGAGTTGGTCATGTGGTTACATTTGATAAGTTATTGATTTGGAGCTCCTGATTTGATAGTTGAATAACCCTCATGCATGGTGGTTATTTTTCATTCTGTGGTTATGTGCATTAGAGTTTTCATATTACATGTCTGAGATGGAATCTTTGGTCATATGAAGAGACTCATGTTGTTATTACTTCAGTTTGGTGTGCCTATGTTTGGTGTTTTTTTTTAATTCCTGACATTGGAAGGAATTGCTTTAATAACCTTGAATGCATGTAGGCTATGCAGTTGATCATTGGATGATCTAGAAGCTTATGGAATAGCCTAGTTCTCTCTTAGATGCATGCACATGTTGGTGGTGGAGTTGGCTTACAAATGGGCCTAGAAGTTCCTGGACCTCTCTTTCCTAATGGATGTTTGTACTTGCATGGCTCAAATTCATGTTCCTTGGATTTGAGGGTTTTATGGATTTTTCGTTTAAAAATCTATTATTATGCATATTCATGATATTCTATTGTTCCGGTTTAACTATTATGGTTGTATATAGACTTGAGGGTCTTCCAGATGGTAAGTGGATATTGATTGGCATGTGTTATAAAACATGGTGGGTTTGCAGGTTTACACAGTGAATCAAAACTTGCGGTTTTGCAAATTTGTAGATGAACTATTTTTTTAGATTATCTTTCCCTTGTGGTATTTCTGGATGTAAGATAGTTATAGGTTTGTGTGTATACTTTGTGCATGTTTTGAGGAGGTTTGCAGCTTTCTCATTAAGGAAATGTTGGAATATTTTTTTACCATTGGTGATTTGTGGGTTGAGAGGTTGGGATAATTTATATTTTATAAGCTTCTGGACAACCTATTTCCTCTGAAGGTTTTGTAGTTTCCCTGTGTTCTAAAAACTGTGGGTTTGTGTCAATCTGGAGTATTCACTTGTTCAAATGAAATATGTGTGATCTATTATTCTGGATGTTTAAGTGGTCTTAGATTTACATGGAGATGATTTTTTACAGGTTTTTTTACATGTTAACAAAAATATGTGGTTTGCAGATCTGTGGAAAATATTGTGTTCAGACTCTTGGAGTTTTCTAGATGAAAACAACTGCAGATTTTCAGGAATTCTTTTTTAGTTCCTTGACTATGGTACTTAGTAGTGGATTTGTTTGGAAAATCGGGTATGTTGGTGATCTTGTGTTTGATTCTTGAAATATACATGTTATCTTCTTTGATATCTCAGTTTTTCATGTTACCAATGTGATGATGAGTTCGTATGCTTCAATGTTTGGGATCTACGAGTTATGTAGTTTGTGGATTAGCTACTCATTGGCTGCAGTGGGATGACTCAGATGTGGATTTTCTATATCCACAAAATTGATTTAGTGTTGATGCAAATTTCATTAGTTGGCCTTTTCGGTGGTCATTAATGCATTGGTATTTTATTTTGAGATGAGATGATGGATGATATTGAGTGCTTGGATAGTCAACATGTTTATCTTCTTGGCTTGGGGATTTTGGTTCTATTTATTTGGTGTTGTTGATATTGCATTTTATTGTGTTAGAACCATAAAAGAATCTTCATTAAGGAGATGGTTGTCATGATTCTTGGACAGCTTGGTATCACTGTTCAGTGGGAGCTTTAGCAGTGACTGTGGATTCATCAGTTGGTGATGGATGATATTTTTTAGTGTTGCAAGATGTTACTAGGAGGAGCTCTTAGATCCTGTTGTTGTAGAAGAGTTCTTTGGCATTTGCATGAACATTATTTGGAGATGGTTATCTTCATGTGTTTGGATATGTTTCTTGGTTTAGAGTGTTTTGGTATTATGTCATGGTTTACTCTTGATACGGATTTAGATTTTTGGCATGGTACTTGTTCTCTTGAGACCATGATGTGTACATTGTTGTATGTGATCTCCTAGGAGGAGATGGTTAGATCTTGTTGTCATGTTTATGTTCTTATTTCATGATGGGAGCTTTGATATTGATCTTGGTGGTTCTCTTTGTATTGGGTACATTGATCATTTTCTTGATTACTTCATGATGGTGCTATTTTGCATATGGGGTTTGGCATGGATTTGTTGGTTATAGGTACTCATGGATACTTGGAAACTTAGGTGAGGCTTGCAGTTAGAGACATGTTTTGAGATGGTCACTCTTGATGATATTTCAGCAGGAAGTCCAAGGAGCCTACACCTTGGTTGGACATGATTTCAATATGAACCTATGAGGAGAGTGTTCTTAGATGAGTCATGATGACTTAGATATCTTGGAGAAGCATTCTCATTCCCCACTCTTGGTCTACTTGGCAGTCTACTTGAGAGGTATTGCCCATTGTTCCTTTCAGGTGTATTATGTTATTCTTTGTCCTCTCATGCATATGGATCTTAAGCTAAGAATATATGGTTTTGGAGGATTCATTTGAGGAGTGTTGGCATGTTTATCTCCTTATGCATTATGAGAAAATTCATTGATGTTAAGTTTAGGAGATGTATTGGGCTTATTTCCTGATATGGGAATGGATATTTAGTTTGATCTTTTTTGGCTTGAGAAGCTTACATCCATGTTGATTACATGATACACATGTTATGTTTTATCTTGGTGATTGAACGGTTGGGTGTTGTTATGTATTTTATTTTGGGGTGTTGTGGAGGAGATCATACTTGACACAGTTGACATTTAGAGGTGTATGTAGAAGGATTTTCCATAGGTATATGATGTGCAGTGTTTCTCTCTTTGGTCTTGGTTATCCTCTCTGATGTTTGGTTTCACATTACATTGGTTTTGAGGTTTGGATGGAAACTATTGGAAAGGTTAAGCATAAAAAATTGGTACCTTTACTTCAATAATGTGTTTTTACTTATGTTCTTGGGTGATGACATGGAGGTTTCTTTATATATTTCCTTTGTTGAGTGTGGAGAACATGGGAGAGCTTTGGAGACTTGTGGTGAGAGTTACTCTTACAGGTTTTGCATATCATTGTGGATGTTTCTTGGTACTACATGATGTTGTTTACACTTTCTATATGATATTATTGGTAGACTTGGTATGCCTTGATATTTTTCAAAATTGACATTACCCATGCAATGGGAGTTCCTGGATGTGTGTGTTCTTAGTGACGGTTTTGACACATGAAGCCTTTGATTGCAGTCTATGGGTTGGATATGTTGTTGGCATAAGTTCTACTATTATTTTGGATACCTTTGAGGTATGGTAGATTGGATGGATCATCATTTTTTGTAGGTGTTATTTCTGATCTCGTGGGTTTATCAGTTAGATGAGGGCAACCTAGTTTGGTTATTGGTCTAGTTGATGGTTTATCTTGTTCTTTGGAGGATTCTTTGTCTTCAAAATTATGTTTTGAATCTATGGGCCTTGGGGCCCTGAGCCATTGATGTAATTTGACTCTTGGCAGGTCTTCAACAAATGGGAGAATGTTGGGAATAAGGTGTTTCAACCTTAGAGTCCTAACATTGAATTATTTAATGTATTAGGGTGATCTCACAATAGTGGTTTACAATTTTTGGCCAAACTGGACATTGAAATTATTATTTTTAACTAAATCTTCACATTGGGGCACCTATAGCGGATAAATCGTGAGCAATTTGAAGATGATGCAAACTAGAGTCTCTTCGCATTTTTTCTGTAGATTCTAAAAATATTTTTTTCAAATTTTTTGGAATCATATTATACTTCTTTTTCCATCTCCCACAAAAACTGGTTTTTTTTAGAAAACAACATTTTTAAAAAGTGACACACACCGTATAACGCATAACTTTTTTTCCTTGAAGGATAAAATTCTAATTCTTTCGAATTTAGTTTGTAACTCTGATATCTAGTGCTTCCACTTGGTTAGATATTTTTTTATTGAATATTTTTTCTTTAATCAAGTTTCAAAGTCAAACCAATTACAATTCAGACATATTGTGACCGTATAACGCATAACTTTTATTGTATGCATCAATTTTTTTTATTTTTTATTTTTGTTGGATGAATGACTCCAATATCTGGTGTACTCATATTTTAAAAAAAAAAATTGATAATTTTCTATTTTTCCACATGTGCAGAATAGAGAACTTCATTTTCGGTGAGAAACATATACTTAATAAAACTTTTAAAAAAAAAGATAATAAATCCAAAACATATTAAAATTATATTCGTTGGATAGCTCATTCTGAGGGATTCCTGATACCAGTTGGGTTTTTGAAGTCTCCTCTATTCTCATTTTCAAATCAAGCTTCGAAGTGCAAAATTTTGGACAATTTTGGTCTCTGGGAGGGTGAAGATGAAAAAAAGGTGGTTCGGTCGAATCACTGTTCGGTCGAACCAAAAAAGTATGTTCGAATGAACATATGTTCGGTCGAACCACTTTGAAATATAATAAAAAAATGTACTTTAAAGGGGTTCGGTCGAACTAGAAAAATGGGTTCGGCCAAACCCCTTGACATGGATCCATTTCACCATTTGTTTACCCATTTTTAAATAGTTGTATTTTATAATATATAATATTAATATAAATCTAAATTATATTATTTTATATTATAATATATAATATACTTATTATTACAATATATAATAATAATAATAATAATATATAATAATTATTAATTATATATTATTATTATAATATATAATTGTTATTATTATAATATTAAAAGTATATAATTAAAAAGTATATATATTAGAAATGGTTGAAAAGCATTTTGGGATGAATTTTGGATTGGGTAGTTTAGTTGAGGGCAGGAACGATTAAAAAAAAAGGTTTTTCTTTGAGATCTCATCTAACAATATTGGAATGGCACAACCTTATTTCGTTGCCCCTCAGCCAAGGTCTAATATGAACATGAATATATACAACTCCGAACTCAAGCTCTCCTTGACGCTGGTAGGTGTTCTCTTCAACCAGAAATCATAAAAACATGGGTATTCATGTGGAAATGCGTATTAATTTGATTTTCTTAGGGGCATTTTGTTTGTTTATAGATATAAGTAAGTATATATTTATGATGGGAATTGTTAGACAACCAAGTAGCTTGGAAGGAAAAGGAGACATGTTTGGTAGCAGCGGTGCAGAGTCTCAGCTTGGGATGTACAGAGAGATGAAGAGTATGAGAGAAGGTTTGGCAATGACAACATGGAAGGGAATGGATTTGGTGATGAGCAGGAAGATAACCATCCCAAAAAGAAGTGATATCACATGCATACTCCTCAGCAAATTCAAAAATCCCATATGCACCAACTGCGGAGGACTTGTTATTGTAGAAGTTAGTGTTCAATAGTAGCAACTGCGTATTGAGAATATTCAGTTGAGAGATGAGGTCTGTTTGCATAGCCTAACTAATTTAATGATGCATATTCCATATTTTTGTATTCTCAAATGCAAATTGTGGTTAAAATGATTATGATTCACTCCTTTTTTAGTTGTACCTATTCTAATTCTAATGTATTTACAACCCTACGAACCTCCTAGATTTTATTCTCTCTATAAATCTTTTTAGTGCAATGATTTTCCCACCATGATGAAATTTCTTCGTATCATATATTGTATAAAATTTAGAGACCCAAAAGGTGATTTTTTTCTCATGCTTTAAACCACCTGAGCAGTGAAGTTGAAGATTCGTTAGCTTTGTGCTTATGGGTTTTCTTTAACTATTCTTATGTTTTTTTAATGCCTACATGGATTTTTTCAGCTAGAAAGAATGGCAACTATGACTAGAAAATTTTACGGAAGGCCCATATCATTGACTTGAGAGAGAGATATGTACCTGGAGTGGGAGAGAGAGGGAGCACAGGGGTAGGAGGGAGAGACTTGAGAGAGAGATATGGAGGGAGTGGGAGAGAGATAGAGAGTAGAGGGTTTAAGGCTAGAGGGGAGCTCGAGATAGAAGGAGTGAATGAGTGAGAGAGAGAGGGTTTAATGGTTTAAGGCTAGAGGGGAGCTCGAGATAGAAGGAGTGAGTGAGTGAGAGAAAGAGGGTTTAAGGGTTTAAGGCTAGAGGGGAGCTCAAAACAGAAGGATTGAGTGAGTGAGAGAGAGAGGGTTTAAGGTTTTAACTTGCTTACTTGGGTAGAGGGTAGAGGGGATCTAGAGATAGAAGGAGTGAGAGAGAGAGAGAGAGAGATAATTGAGAGAGGTAGAGTGGGTAGGAGGAGGAATTGTTAAGGTTAGAGAGATTAAGAATCTAACAATTAAATCTTGAGATTGATTTTATATAATAAGCAGAGAAACTAAAACATACACAGAATGAAATCATAACACAAAGAAATTTACTTAGTGGGTGTCACAGGTATACCATAGGCTACTCTGGTATAGCATGATTAGTCACTATACCAGCAGGAGAATGGCGTGAGAAACAGGAAGATGGAGTAAAAGGTAGAGGAGTACAAGGGTTTAGGGTTTAAAGGATAGGAGTAAAAGAGAGGGGTAGGAGAGGAGAGACTTGAGAGAGAGGTGGGAGAGAGATAAGGGTAGGGGGTACAAGGGTTTTAGGGTTAAGGGTAGGGGAGAGAGGAGAAAGGGGTAGGAGGAGGAACTTGGGAGAGAGAGAGGGGAGTGGGAGAGAGATAAGGGTAGAGGGTAGAAAGGGTTTATGGTTTAGGGTCAAGGGTTAAGAGGGTATAGAGGAGCTCAAGATATAATTAGTAGTGAGTAAGAGAGAGGTTTAGAGTTTAAGGCTCCCAAAGGTAAGAAGTGAAACAGATCTAGGGGTAGAAAGGTAGGTGAGAGAGAGAGGCAGAGTTCTAGGAGGAGAACTAGAGGGGAAGTGGGAGAGATAAAATTAGAGGTACAAGGGTTTAAGTTTAGGGTTAAGGGTAGAGAGAGGAGAGTGAAGGGAGAGACTTGAGAGAGAGAGAGAAGTGGGGAGAAGATAGGAGTCTGAGGGGTTTCTGAGGGTTTAACACAGTTAAAAATTAGGAGCTGAGAGGGGTAGGAGGGAGAGACTTGAGAGAGAGGGGGGGAGTGGAAGAGAGATAAAGGGTAGGGGGTACAAGAGTTTAGGGTTTAAGGGTTAAGGGTAGAGGGGAGAGAGGGAGTTCGAGGGTACATTGATTTATGTTTTAAATATGTGTGCAATAATTTTATAATTAGATAATACTTAATTTTAAAATTTACATAATTTCCCATGGAACAATTCGATGGAACAAATATAAGTTGTATATAATTGTATATAAGATTCTTGAACTTAAGAATTCCATGAAACAAATATAAGTTGTATATAATTAAATGTGAGAGATGATGCTATCAAAGATTCTTGATCTTAAGAATTCCATGGAACAAATATGTACATATAATTGTAATTTATGCAAAATGATTTACAACTATGTACAAGTTACTATAAGTTCTCATTTGGACATGTATAGGGTTACAAGTGAACTTGAAAAACATGGATATAATCTAAGTCAGATTCTGGATCAGCACGCTCTTCAATAACATGTAGAATTTTTTGATGATCTTCACTATCTAGTCTCCATTTTCTTCGGCCACATGCATGTGGAACTGCGTGAAGATGTAGGATGGTAGCAATTATCAAGTGACTATATTGATATACCTTGTTATCAAGTTGATAGTCAACAAAATGAATCCCATGCTGAACAACTTTGACTTGTTTTAGATATGTCCCTTGCACTACAACAGAACCTGCATGGTAAACATGAACCTACTTGGTAAGACATATGAATGTGTACAACATTTTTGTGCTCAAGGTTTGTACAATATATATTTAATGTTTATAATGTAATGCACTCACATGTGAACACAATGTATATATAATTTTAAATTCAAACTCACCTATGGGAAATGACATTCCATCACTTGTTTCAGGTTGTGTTAGCTTATTCCTCTCTTCTATGCAACGCAATAAATAATAGCTAACACCTTCGATGTTTCTAGGCTTTGCTATGACTACAAAAACATCTCCTGTACACCAAATTTACACACAAAATTTCTAAAAAAATTAGAAATGTCTCTAGACTTTAAAGATCATTAACTAGATATATATAATATAAAAATTATTGAAAACTTACACATGTACCTTTTCTAACCAATCCTGATATATGGTCATAATCAATTGAAATCAAAGGAATGTCTTCAAGTCTTTCTTTCTCATTTTCATCATATGTTTTTGAAACAACTAGTGGCATTGTATCCCATTTACCAACATATTCAAGTTCCTGGTTGTTGCATGCATGATCAAATTTTCCTGCAATGCACTCAGTGCAAAAACAAGAGTAATCCCTTTTGTGTAATGTCCATCCATGGCGACTATCTAAACTCCCAACACAATGCAAAGATCTTGTTTTTTCTACCCTCTTGCATCCATGCATTGATCTTCTGTCCACACCTAGATACATGTACAACAACAAACTTATGTGAACACAAATGTATATATATATATATATATAAACAAATTTTAAACTTAAATAAATTCAAATTTTTGAAAATGTAATTTATACATACCCGGTATCTCCCAAAACAGTCTATGTGGAATGTGTCAGTTTGTTCTCAAAGATGTGTCAACCACATTTGATGCAAAGTGTTTCTTGCACCATTCAACAACATCATGTGCATTGTCTATACAATCTTTTGGATAACTCATTTGATGTTTTCTTAAAGCTTGTTTGATGCAAGCTCCTGCTCCATCATGCTCACCCTTTCCATGCCCACTCTAAAATAAACTCCAAACATGTGGTATTTTGTAGATTTTATGATATCTAAAAAGTGCATAGAATGGTCGTGAAGATTTGAATTGTGTCGTACATCCATCTAACCATACAAAATTCTTTTCAAATTTTACACCCCTGCTTCTCAAATTCTCAAAAAAAATTGTAAAGAAATGTTGGACAAAAAGTGTGTCATGCTCTTTATCATCACTAATATAAAAGTGATATTATTTCTTTATGGCTCGTTCTTCATCTGTACTCTCAACACCATCCAATTCCAATTGTGCATGTTGATAACACACATGAACCATAATAGTGATATGCTTTGAAAAGTAATACTCTGATTGAATCTTTTTTTGATGTACGAAGGAGTAACTTTTTGCAAAGTCAACTACTGATAGAACTGTTCTAAGTGGAAAAGTATCTCTCAATGTTTGGAATTGTTGTGCTTTCCACTTAGCAAAAAAGGAATGTTGTATGTATGGTTGTATCAATTTTCAAAAATCTTCAATAATTTTTCCAATACGAATCTCCTCTTCTACATAGTTGAACCTTGTGGATTCTTTCACAAAATTTGTTTGCAACTTTACATACTTGTACCTGTGTGAGTAAAATATGTGAATAAGTAATAAACCACACAATGAATGAAACATTACATTAGAGAATTCAAATAACAATCTAATCAAATTAAAACAAGTAAAATCTTTAAAAATAGTACTTACCTCTTGCAATTTACTATCTTTGTTAGGTCATTATCCTCATTTCTTGAAGGAAATTTAGTCAAATTTCCACATCTCACAAATTCCTTTTATGCAATTTATTTGAGGTCCATTTTCATGATCACATAAAATATCCTTTATGAACAAACTTGCCTATTTAGGAGGTGCATTTTGAAACCCACAACTTTCTTCTCTCATCTTTCGAAACACCTAATAGTAGAGATAAAATTCAATGTGATAAAGGCAACAAGAAGTTTCAAAAAACTTGTTTATCTTCACATAATATGGCTTTAACCTTTCAAATATTGTTTTCCCAATCTTTATATGAGGATATGTATTACAAAATTTCATATACATCTCAAATTGTGTTATGTCTAGCTAATGTTTGATATGATTTTCATAAATACCAGGACCAATCGTGTCTCATAACATCTCTAGTATTTGATGATGGACGATTCTAATCATACCAAAAAATTGAGATCAAGTTCCTAACAACATCTTCAATCTTGTCAGAACGGGGAGCTCTACACATAATTTCCCAATTTCCTTCTGAACTCTCATCCAAAAACTTTCTTTTTTTCTCATATTTTATTAATGTGGTTCTACTATAACCAATTTCAGCTGAAAGTACAAACATTTTTCTTTTTCTTGCTATATCTTGATGTACAATAGATGTCAACATCACCCTTCTTGTAGTGGCCTTATCCACTGATTGAGATCCTTTCCCAATGGAATCTAAACCCTTTTTAACATTTTGAGCAATATCCTTTTGTAATCCCGTGTGTTTCTTCTTATTTGATGCCGAATGTACACCCAACAATTGTAATGACTCTTTCATCTCATTACGAAGAAGTAAATGTGATAATGATTGGGTTTTTTCAAGTGTATCAAGATGATTGAAATGATGATTGATTATTCCATTTACAGATTTAGTCATTGACCTCTTTCTCTTATTATAAGACTGGTTAGCATAACATTTCAGCTTCTGCATAACCATTTCAAGTAAATGATCTAAATTTCTATAAGAAATTTGTTTCATCACCTTTTCAGCTAGTTTTATATGCTCATGCATAGCAGTAGAAGGAAGTGATCCTGACCCCTCTCCAACATGCATTGTTTGAACTTGGGCCTCCTCCCTATCTTCAAGGTCCATGTGTTCTTCAACGGATTCAATTGATCCAATATCTAGATTTGGCTCGACTTCAACATGAGAACTTCCTACTTGTTCAGCCCTTTATACATGTCACAAAATATTTTTCAAAGAAAAGTGAGAGATGATTCTATATAAGTGAAGCTTATGTATGCAAGCAAAAAAATTGGTAAGACATGATGCTATAAGTGATATAAGTTTTGAACAACTAGTTTTATATGCTCATCCATACCAGTAGAAGGAAGTGATCCTGACCCCTCTCCAACAAGCATTGTTTGAACTTGGGTCTCCTCCCTAACTTCAAGGTCCATATGTTCTTCAATGGATTTTTTTGATCCAATAGCTAGATTTGGCTTGACTTCCGCTTGAGAATTTCCTACTTCTTTGAATTTACATGCAAGCAAAGAAAGTGAGAGACTATGAGTTATTTAAGTGGAGTTGAAACAAATAAAGTCAAATATTCTTAAACTTAAGAATTCCATGGAACAAAAGCAATTGGAAATAGATGATAAGCAATTTAGGTAATGTCTATGCAAGATGACTATTTTTTAGTATTAAAGTTTCCAAGTTAAATCTAACATGGTTTTCATAAAAGGCATGCATATTTATAAGTAAAAAAATTTGAGGTGTTAATAAAAGTCCTAAACACACACTTGAGAGAGAGAGAGAGAGAGAGAGAGAGAGAGAGAGAGAGAGAGAGAGAGAGAGAAGAAACAAGCATGTACCTTGTTTCTTTCTATGATAATTTTCCAAGTTTTGTTCATGCCTCTTTTGTTCTTCTTCTTTTGACAATTTTCGTTGAGACACATTATTTCTTTTTCTTTGTTGTCCCATTTTCTTCAAGTTAAAGATGTCTCAAAATAAATCCTCTAGCAACTTAGTTAAATTATCCTCCAAATTTTGCCTTGATTAATAAAAATGAAAAGTTGTCTTCTCCAATATTTTCCTCCTTGATAAATGTGCAAAAACCTTTTCTCCAAAATCTGCGAGCTCCAAGTGATATAAATGTGAATGAATCTTACAATTTGATATGGAATAATGAAAAATAAGCTTGTATCTATATGCATATGGGAAAAAAATTATTCTAGTGTATGGAATAACTACATCCTAGATCATTAAATGAATCAAGTGGTAATCAAACAAGTTATTTCATTGTGGAGTTTGTTGTTTTTTAATGTATAGATATGCAACATATATCTTAGAGTAATTTTAGAATTTTGTTACTTGTCAAAAAGACAATAGAGGTATAATTTTAATTGAATTTTCTTAATGTTTCAAAGAATAAAATTTTCGTATAATTTAATAATGGTGTAGATTAAGAGATTATTTATGAAATAATTTAACATAAAAAAATTATAACTTAGAGGGAAAGTGTTTGAAGGATGGTATATAATTATAAAAGGAATGTTCCTACCTCTTCTTTATAATTATATTTTATAACTCATTTATAAAATATCATTAGTTTACTTGAGCTTGAGAGTCATTTATTTTATAATTTTTGACTTCTTACTATAAAATTCAATGGGTTTGCGTGCAAATTATTTATTGTGGTCAACATGAATGAACTTAATTATAAAGTGGCATGTTCATTTCCTAAAATTCTACTAGAGATCAAATGTATATCATATAAGGAAATGTAAGTTCTAAGAGATCATCAAATAAGCAAATGTGTGTATATTGAATATAAGCAAATGTATACATATATCATATAAACATGTAAACATAAGAAAACACATACATACATGTAAATAGATTCAATGTATAAACATGTAACATGTTATAAGCAAAGAGCCAAATGTATGTATATAAGCAAATAGCCAAATGTCTGTATATAAGCAAAGATCATCAAATTTTCAATACTAAAGATCATCATATAAGCAAATAGCCAAATGTATGTATATAAGCAAAGATCATCAAATGTCGAATACTAAAGATCATCATATAAGAAAATACATGTAGTAAAGATCATAGATCTAGTGCACGGCCTAATACGAATGTCGACTCCTAGTCGAATGGCCATCTGAATGAGAACGGTCCTACTCTGATGGATGTGTTGAGCCCCACAAATAAAAATGTGTACAAAGTGTGTTAAATACATATAATTTATATTAAATAATTTTTATGAAAGTTATTTTTAAGAATGTACTTGTATATTTTTAAATATCTATCTAGATCTATGTGCATGCATATGCATGTACATATACATGTGTATATATAAAAGTGTAAAACTCACATGTCCACTGGCAACAGATTCATCCACATAGTCACTTCAATGTACATGATCTAGAGGAACAAGGCTAGGAGTGACATGAGCTATGTCCACCTACAATATATATACATATATATCAGTACATGAATATCTAGTTAAAACTAAAATTTAAAAATAATTAAAAAGGAATTGAAATATGCACATGCACATCATCTGATATCGGATGACCTCAGTCCTCTAAAATGACTACCTCCACCATATCAACTATACAGTCAAGCAACGAACCAACATCTACATCCATCTGATCTATCCTATGTTGTGACATAAATGATGAGTGAAGAGGACTATGTAGGTGAGATGGCATCGATGATGACGAACTAGAACCAATTAACATCTTAGTAAAACCCATAGTTCGTGTAGCTGCTGAATGATCTGTAGGTGGATCCTGACATGCACTAGTGTTGGGCTGAGAGTGATGGGATCTTGGAAGTGAACAACCTCTGCATCCCAAATGATCTCTAACATGCTCTATACCAATCTCACAGTCTGATGCAATGAAGGCATATGCGTCCAAGAGGTCCTCAGCTAAACAATGCAGAGTCATGCGTGCCATATCTCCTGTAAGTGCATCAAGTTGTGTGGAAGTAGGGATGTTCACCACTGTATAAGGATCCATGGTGGCCCACTGTACTAAAAATTGCATGGATTGAGAACCTCTAGACATCAAATACTGACCTACACGATCAGTATATATCCTAGTGGCAGTAGCTACAATGTCACCTACAGTGTCAATTGCTTCCTTTTGGGAAGCAACAACAACCTCATTTGCTATGGGGGCTAGAGCTAGGGTGAGAGCAGGAGACCTCTCACCAACGAATACCCTAAACATTGGGGCTGGTCTATCTACTCGATGATAGGTGGCCCTATTGGCAATCCTACCACGCCCTTGACCAACATATGGTGGAATGTCCATGTAGTTGACTTTGAGGCCCAAATGGACCTCAACATACAACTACTGAACAAAATGTACAATGGAATCTAGTCATTGTTTGGGTATTGACCATGTGTTGTGAGAAATCGTGGGTAGATCAACGAGGCCATAACATGATTGACACATCTAGTGACTTGGTATCCCCTAACCTTACACACATTTTGATAGAATGGAAAACAAGTGGTTTTTATCATTTCTTTGGTCACACTATCCTGTATTTGTTTAAGGGGAATGTCACCATGTACTTCTTCCCGCATGCAGGAAAGAATAGCAGCTACTCTATCTGGGTAATATGCACTAGTCCTCTCAAGTTCATCTCTTAGTTTTTCTAGACTATGTAATATTGACATGCATGGTTTATTATATACCC
>VDFB02373365.1:60299780-60524232 GCA_007258455.2 Sequoia sempervirens | reverse complement strand
TGAGGCAGGCCCCTATACATCCACCCAACATTTTCTCTCTTCTTTGTGTGTAGGTGAACGTTCTTTCGAGGAGTTGGCTGGAGAATGAGTTTCTTTGTGAGATCCTTCTTGCCACCTTTACTCGTGCATTTTTACTTTATCACATTAGAGAATACTTTGTTTACTTGATCATGTTATTTTGGCCCTTTAGTAGTAGTTAGTTGGGTCATTAGCTTGTTTTCTTAGGTTTGAACTTGTCTTTGTTGTTTTCTAGCCATATGGATGCCATCGCACTTTAGAGATGCTAGCGCGTCGTGCTGTCATCCAAGGATCGCGCTTTCATCCCCAAGTAGAGAGCTTCCTAAGGCATAGTTTTGAACCTAAAAACCGGCTCGCCTAGCCCCGTCTTACATTTCGGGTCTATAGAGTGGTTGAAAAACCTCATATTCCTCATCATTCTCGTCCTGTATATCCTAACACCCCGTTAAGCTGAGGTAAGTTAGGGAGGCCTTCCGCATCTTGGCCCTCCACGACCTGGGGCCTTGCACATGGTAGTCCCATTCTCTTACATTTTTGGTGAACCCGACGTGAACCATTTTGGTTCCATTTTTGTGATAATGATAGTTCCCTTCCTCATACTCTAGGAGTGTTGTAGGTGTGAGTTTTGTGAGGTTGTTTCCTTACAACCCAACCTATGACCCCTAGTTGGCGTAGTTGGAAGGTTTCAAAGGTGTTGCATAACGAAACCTTAATTGGGTCACTATCTTATCATTTAACCTTTAGGGACTCTGTGGAAGCATCATCTAGTGTGCGTAATGGCCTCCTTCCTACATCAACCTACCCCCTTTGTGTAGCCTATGGATAGTGGTACTGGTATAACCTTCACTTCACAAGACCTATCAATGGGTTTTAACAAGGAACCATCTCCTCTCTACATCCCTATGTGGATCAATGGAAACATCGTAGCGGGTGTTCTTGTTGATCTGAAATCACAAGTAAAAATAATAACTAAGGAGATTATGTTGATCAACTTATTACATAAGGATGGGTACGATGCACCTATGAATACCATCTGCACAAATGACAGGTTTTTCATGCCCCCTTTGGGTAGTATTGTAATGTCAGTTTGGGTTGGACCTAAATGTGTGAAACTCCTGTTTGACATCATCCCTGGGTCTGAAATATTTAGGGTAAAATTGGGTATCCCTTGGTTGGTGGCTATGAACACGATACCCTCATTCGTGCATAAATGTCTAAAGTTTATCTCTGGGGGTTCCATACATGTAATTCATGACATCGGTTATAGACCAATGGTTGCTCGTGGTAGCTACTCCTTGGACCACTCTTGGCCTACACCCATTGGTCCTCTTCCACCTAAGACAGACCTTCTGCACTGAACATATCAGAATTATAAGAAAGGGTGTATGAGGCCGAAAGTGAGATACCCTCCCTTGCCTTATGCTATTTCACATAGGGCTTGCTTAAAGCTGATAGTGATGTCGCTAAGGCACGAAGGAAGGAAGAAGAGAAGCGGCCCCGAGATCCTCCTTCCTCCTCTTCCGCTAGTCAGTCTGACACTTCTTCTCACTCTACTATGGTACCATCAGATTATGCTCCTCGCTTGTAGGAGAATCCTAGGGTGCCCACTTGGCAAAAGCCTAAGCGTCCTGCCCATGAACTTCATGTTCTGTCGACATAGCCTAGATCTGTTTGATATAATAGGAAGAAGGTCTCCCATGGATATTCCTCTTTGTCTTGACCTCTGTGGCCCCCTACCGCTCCTACTCCTAAGGCAGTGAATGGGAAGAGACCTGCTACTGAGGCTCTTGAGCCGACTCCTCCTGACGCTCCTCAACTTGTCCCTCCTGCTCCCATTCAGGAACCTGTTCCTCTGCTGGAAATGGTTGTAGTGGACATCCCCATGGTTGACAGGAGCCTTATGTCCCTTCGCAGCCTTTGGCCTTCGACTCCAAGAGTCATATAAATTTCCTTGCTTGTGAGCACAAACATCGAAAAAAGGCTCTCTTGGCTAAGCAGGCTGTCTCACAAAGGAAGGAGGAAGAAATGACTACCCCTGCTTCAGGGCCTCCTATAGCATCTTCCTCTCCCCTTCCTTCTGCTTCTCTTTAGTCTAGTCCCTTACTACTCCTGGCTTCGGTAGCAAGTAAAAATTCACCTAACCCCAACTAGGTATAGGTGTTTATCGCTCCTTCGATGGAGTTTCCTTTTCTGATATCCGTTCTGGATATCCAGCCTTTCCTGAAGCTCATGGATATGATTAATACCTCAATTGTATCCACCACAGTTCTTTCCTCCTCTTCCTCTGCACCTCTAGCCTCATCTGTGGGGAGTTCATCTCCTTCGATGAAGCAAAAGGTGGAGTGTGGTCCTTCTAGCAGTGAAGGACGTCAGAGGAGCCCACCTTCTCTGTAAGGTGGCCCTGCGCTGACTTATTATGTCTTAGTGGCAGAACCAATCCCAGCTTCCCCTAAGTTTGTCACCACTCCTAAGTCATTCGGAGAGCCTAGTAGTCAATCTCAAGCATAGCCTATCCCGTCCACTGAAGTTAAACACAACACTCATGTAGGGTGCATGTTTAATTCTGTGGATGAAGTTTCAACCTTGTCAACGATCTTTGTGAAGTCGTTGACCCTAGCTCCACAAGAGCTTGGTAAAGAAGACCTTGTGGGGGCTTCTTCCTTAGCCCTTGTTGCGAGAGGGTCAGATGCTCCTCCTCTTAACATCCCACCATAATCTAGATTAGGAAGCAGATGACCTCTTGGTGAATCACTGTTAGGGGGAGGCCTCTTCTTGATCTTGTGTGTGTGTGTCATGATGTGTTCCTCTGTGCTCATGCTACGTGTGCCTGGATGACCCTTGTCACCCTTGTTGGTGCTTGGATACAGGCTTGGTTTTTGTCGTAAACCTTCCTCTATTTGTATCATCATTCTTCCATGTTTGTGCTTGATTTTTGATAAATTGGGGACGATGCAAAGCATTGGGGGAATTTAGGCTTCCCTTCCATGTTGACCCAATTTTTTATTTTACTTTTTCTTCTCGTGCATTCCTCACATGGCTTGATATAGTAGGGGGTTGATGACAGTTCATTTATATACTATTACTATACATATATATATATATATTTATGAGCAGTTTTGACCTTGAAATATCAGGCTACCCTTGTGCCCTTTGTTTGTGTTTTTCTCTTTTGCTCTTTTTTTAATCTTTTTCTCCCCTTTTCTTGAGTTTTCCCTTTCATGTGTGACAACACCTTTCCTCAACATGTCGATTTTCAGAAAATGCATTTGTTGCCAATGAATCTTTTCTTGAAAATATTTGCAAAATTTTCTTTGGAATCGCATTCTCAACTTGGAACCCTAACGTAACATGTTTCCTTCAACATGTGTTCATAAAGAAAGGACTTGGAAACCTTCGTCTGAAGCAGGAACAACTTTAACCTTCCCCTCGCATGGGGGCATATCCTTCCTTTCAAATTCCTTGATCAAGTGAACATCTTTCAAAAGGATCCCTTGATGATGGATCACTGTGAGAAAAGGAACATCTGCTTTCGAATTGTTCTTCCCTTGAGTGGACCCCCTTTCTTCATGACGAGTTCTTGAGGGACCCCCTTTGAAAGTCTTTGGAATTTCTTTCACATCTAGCTTGGGGACAGCCTGACTAGACCTATTTCATATCTTCACATCGAGCTTTGGGGTATCCTGACTATAAATTTCTTTTCAAACAGCATGCCCCTTGAGTGGACCCCTCTTCTTTTGAAGGGTTCCTAAGGGACCCCTTTGAAACATTTCCAAATTATTGATGGTCTGCACAACTATCCACTTACTTGCTTACATGGCCACTTCCTGACTCTATGGAGTCTGCTTCCTTGGGTTTCCTCCATGCTAGATTTTTTGTGGGACACCTTCCTTCTAGGTCTGTGGGCCTGTAATGCACTTACATCATGAGGCTTCCTTCATGTGAAATATCTTGGGGGTTTCCTCCTTGTAGGTCTATGGTCCTGTAAGACATTTTCTCTCTTCAACTTCATAGTTTCGAGAAGTTATGAGGTCCTTCACTTTACTTGTACCTTCAGGTTCACCAGATCATAGTATGCTTCCTCAACATCAGGTATACATTTCTAACCTTACTATTTCTTAATCTACTTTATCAAGCACTCATTAGTACTTGTGCTCGCTAAAGTGGGGAAAAATGTATAAGAGTGAATTTTCACCCCATGTGCAAATGCCCTTTTTTCCCTTATCCACCTTAGAAAACCAATTTTGGAGGCTTAATTACACTTAAGCCTGCTGCTTTCATCCCACGTGGCACCTATTTTGAGCATCAGTGGAGGTGTTTCTGTCGGGGATGCTCGCGTAGCGCGCAGACGTCCCTGGAAGATTCTTGAGGTTGAACCTGCAAAGGCGTTACACTTCTCATTGGGAGTCAAGTTGAAATTCCCCCTTCATCCGACCAACCTAAATATGACCATTTTCATCATCTCCCCTTCAAATTCACTCCTTCTATAGGCATTTAATCTTCTTCATGGCTTCAAGCATTGAACTCCATACTCTTGCACTCACTCTCAAGCTTTCTAGTAGCATTTCAAGCACTCCATTGTAGTAAAAACTTCACTCCATCACTTTGGTAAAGAAATTTTGGGGCCAAACCATTGCAATAGAGGCTTGAGTACTCTCATTTTCTCCCCCAAGTAGTCTTGAGTGCTCTTGGTGGATGTGGTAAGCTTCCCTCTCCTCTCCTCTATCACTTGGTTGAGTTAGCACCCTTACTGTTTTGTAGTGCTTTGGTTCTTTTCTTTATAGTACTTTATTTATCTCTATTTGTTGGTTGTCTATGGAGGTGGAAACACCTAAACGAGGGTCTGACTGAGGCAGTCCCCTATACATCCACCCAACATTTTTCTCTTCTTTGTGTGTAGGTGAATGTGCTTTTGAGGAGCTAGTTGGCGAATGAGTTTCTTTGTGAGATCCTTCTTGCCACCTTTACTCTTGCATTTTTACTTTATCACATTAGAGAATACTTTGTTTACTTGATCACACTATTTTGGCCCTTTAGTAGTAGTTAGTTGGGTCGTTAGCTCATTTTCTTAGGTTTGACCTTGTCTCTATTGTTGTCTGGCCTTATGGACGCCAGCACACTTTAGAGACGCTAGCACGCCACACTATCCTCTAAGGACCACACTTTCTTCCTTGGGTAGAGAGCTTCCTGAGGTGTAGTGTTGAACCTGAAAACTGGCTCACCTAGCCCCGTCTTACATTTCAAGTCTATAGAGTGGTTGAAAAACCTCATAGTCCTCATCATTCTCCTCCTGTATATCCTAACACCCTGTTAAGCTGAAGTAAGTTAGGGAAACATTCCACATCTTGGCCCTTCGTGACCTAGGACCTTGCATGTGGTGGTCCCCCTCTCTTACAAATAGAAGTGCCAAATGAATCCCCAAGTATGAGCATGTGAAATGAGCATCATGTTGCACTCAATCATCTTGTCCAGAAATCTTTGACTGATATCTTCCACCTACTTGACAAGAAATGATGAACCAACTCTTGTGAATGAGAGTAAATCCCCATGATATAAGGTGGTTGGTCTACTCCAAATCAGCAAGCTTGTGTCTCAACAACTACCCCTATCTAATCCAAAGATCACCCCCAAGAGTAACTATCTGTTCATCTCTCCAATCCACACTTAAAATTTCTTTCCAATACATTTGTTGATGTAGCAATGATACTACCAAATGGCTAGTAAGGAAGATAGCGGCACCACTAATTCTGAAATTTTGATCCTTATCCCTTCATGAATCCCTCCAACCATACTCAATAAGTTGTGCCATACCATTCTGAGGATTCCAAACAAGGATACCCAACCAAGAATGATCTCCAACACATCAGAAAGAACACACAACATGTCTCCAAGTGTCCATCAAAACCAACTGCACTCTCAAGGAATTAGTGTCTTCTCTCAAGAACCCTTGAAGTCTAACCATGAACGCATTCACATCTAAAGAGCATGGAACCAATGTTTTCTTCAATCCCAACTCCAAAAATGGACTAGTATGAGCCAAAACATCACTCCACCCAAGAGATGGATGTTCAAGGAAGTAAATAATATGTTTTGGTTCTTCTTTCTCCCCTTCCTCCTGAGTAACAAGTCTGAATTCTTCACTCCTTACTATTCTCATGAAATTACCAGCATCTACCAAAACTAGTTTGGACAATATCTTGATGTCAAGGACATTGAAAACATCCCGATTCAACACTATCCAGTGGAGACTTGATCCTCAAACCCACTTATGCATTCATTATCAAATAGCCTTGGAGGATTACTAATCACAATTTGTGTCACATCCTCATGGTTTGATATCTTATCATTAGTACGCTGAAAATCATACTCAGTCTCATGCTCAGTCACTTCACCACATGTCTCATTTTACATCACAAAGAGAGGGTTATCATAAAAAAAATTTGCACTCAATTCAAAGAGTGGATTGTCAAAAACTTGGAAGTCATCCCTTTCCTCTTACTCACTTCCATCTTGTTGATCCAAATCTGCACATGTTGTTTCTAATTTTTGTGGAATGTTCTCCAAGTCAAAATATTCTTGTAGACTATCAAGCTCTTCAATTACCTTTCTTCCACTCTTTGTTCATTCTCCTATTCTTTTGAAAGGTTGAAATTAGCTAGCTTGTCTTCTACCTCCATTAATGCCACTTGAGTGTTTTTTAACATATCTTTTGTTGACTCAAGCTCAAGAGTAAGCTCATCAGCCTGTCACTCATTTTCTTGAAAAGCACCCATGGTATTCTCTATAATTTCAAAAGCATAATCTCAATTTCTAATCAAGTGTAAATATTCTGATTTCATAGTCTCCAAAGAATCTTTAACAAGTTGCAACTTAGGGAGGGTTACTTCATCCTTAACCCCTTTTTGTTTCTTGTCAATTTGAGCCTTCCAATAGAGTTCTTCTATCAAACTGTGTGTACGATCAAATCTAGATAGAGCTTGAGCTTCATCTTCAATGGACACCTTGAATTTCCCTTCCCACTCATAAGAATGCAAAGATGGTGAACTGTTGATAGGATGCAAGAAAAAATCAGAACTTTGTTTCTTATCATTGATTCCCTCATAGCTACTCCTAGACTCTTTCCTTTTAACACCAACAAGTTGAAAATACCCAATATCATAAATGGGATCAGACTCTACAATTTCTTTGATCCCTTACTTAAAAACCAAAACTCTCATTCTTGTTTTCAACAACCCCTTGGTTGTCCCTAGTCTCATCCCCAACACCATCCATGTGATGACATTGCTCAACACCTAGATGATGGTCAACTTTGTGCACTAATAAATCTATTTTTTTCTCAAGAACACCATCAAACTCTTCAATATCATGAGCATTATAGACTTCTAAGTCCAGTTCCACCTCACTTTCACTTTGATCAAATGAGAAGGCAGCCCAAAACTCAAGCATAATTTCACCACTGTTTGCTGATATAGGGTCCTCAACACGTTCCATTTCATCATTTGGATGAAAGGGAAATTCATCCCACATAGGTTCTTTGTCATCCTTAGGTGCCATCACACCTAGATCACAAATGTTAAAAGGTTGATTGTTCTAATCAAGTAGAAATTGTTCTTCATACCCCTCTTGGAGTGTTGACTCTTGGAATAAGGAACTATGATCAAAACACATGGTAGCCCCCAAATCACAACCAAGATTACTATCATTGATATGATGATAATGCTCTCCATTAAATGATGTTTTGGAATTTTCAGTTGCACCAAGCTCAACATTAATGGCAACAACCTTCTCAAATAGATCATTATGTAGTTGTTCCATACAAGCTTCTTCTCTAATGGAAAACTCATAACTTACTTTATGTTGTGTTTTGAGTGACCTCTAATTTATCACAAACATCATCACTATGGAAATGCTCATAAGATGGTTCAATGATGCCACCCAAGTCACCAACACTGTAATGAAGCAAAGAGTCATCAATGCTAGTTGTTTGGAAGTCATTTTTTCCTTCAATGAGCCCATCATCTATAGGTGTATTTCTAATCTCATCATGAATAGTCATATACATACCCAAAATGTCTCCTTGATCACTTGTCATAATTTCTCTATGTGAAAATTTTGTAGAAGGGGCAAGTAATTCTCCTTTTGGATCTTTACTCTCCAACTCATCATTCTGTTGAAATGAACCTATGTTGCTTTCCTCATTGTTTGTGTTTGTTTCTTGATCAATGCCATGTTGTTGTTCAAGCCTTTTAGGAACATTTGTAGGCTGCAATTCATCTTTCATCTCTTCGTTCTTCTTTTCTTCTTTCTTTTTTCCTTTTCTTCTCACAACTTCTTTTGGTCCACCCAAGAACTGATTGAAAGTGAAAACATCTAGAATTTCCTTAGGAAGAGAGAGATATTCATTATTCCTAGTACAAAGATAATCATGAAACATAGATGCATCCATAGTTTTAAATAGAGGAGACCAACTGATGTAATCTGATATGCAACTACTGACACCAGAGGTTGGTAGGAAGGGTTTGGCTCTAATACCACTGTAGCATACACCCCTAAATTATATTTTTTTGAAATCCCCTGTTTGTTGGTTGCTTGTTCAATGATGTGTTGTGTATGTTTTGTTCAATGAGTTTACAAGAGTATATAACATGAAATGAAGATTGCAATGAATAGGAAATACTAGAAACAAAAACCCTTTAATAGAAATTGAAACCAACATCATAGTAATTCATTTTTTGTTCGACATCAGATTATTACAATGGAAAACCAAACTTATAATGAACCTGTTATAGCAGCAAGAAGACTCCTGAAGAAGCACCAAATCAACATAAGTTTAACCTTCAAGAATCTTCCTATTCTATAATGCCAAGGGCTCTTTTTTCCAACACCAAAGTACCCAAAGCCCAGCTCCACACGTGTTGGTCAGAAAACTAGGTTTTCTCCTAGCAAGGGTGTCCCTCCTGGAAAAGTCGATTTGCTCTAGAAATTCAAATGCACAGCCAAAAATTACGTTCTTGTGATTGAAACAATCAAAAAGAGATGACTCTTTAAATGTTCAAAAACCCATTTTGATTCTTCAATCCATTTTAGAGGTGTGAGCATAAACATGAAATCTGGTCCAGAAGTGCAATGCCCAAAAATTGCAAATAAACACACCAAAATCTTTACCAAACACTCCAAAACTAAAAAACAATTGAAAACACAAAAAAAACTCATCAAAGTATCTGATAAAACTTCATTTTCCAATCTCCAAATTCAAACTTTGTGAAGCTCAATGTAATTCTTGTTGTAGAACCACTCTCTATCTGATTAGGGAGGATATTTCACCACTGAAACCAGCCCAAGCGAAGAGGGTTTTCATCCTCAATTCGCAGCCCAAGCACTCTGGAAGAAATCCAACAACATTTTGTTAGGTTGTCAAAGCCAAGATAACCAAATGAGGGCCAATATGAGAATATAAAAATCATTAGGGTGAATGGACTCCCAACTCCACTTAATTTCTCCCTAAAATCCAATGCCATTATCCTCCATTTAAATATTGAACATTTTAAATTATCATTTCCCTTTCCTCTAGGCATCCCAACTTAAGGAGGAAATAAAATATTAAATAGGCTTTTAAAAACAACTCAAATTTGTTTCATTAGGCACAAGATATGCTTAATGACCACTTTTCCCCTTTAAATAAATTTTATAATTTAACTTTCTAAAATACTTAAGTGGTCAAATAAAACAAATATCAACTGCAACCTTAGGCTCTCCAAATACAAACTGAGTAATAATATTGTTGCGAGTACATTGGCCTGGGACCAACTCCCCCAAAGATGACTTACTATAAATAGCACTGCTATAAATAGTAAGTATGTGTCAAACATCCAAATTGAGTGAAACTGAAGACCATAGAAGAAATTGTGACCAACTGAAGATAGTAACATCATGACCGGCCACTGCTAAAAATAGAAAACCCTCTGGAAAAACCCCCAAACTGAGCTGCTAAAAATAGCACTTACTATAAATAGCATACTGCTAAAAATAGTAAGTGACTCCAAATGCATTTTGAACACAATCTGGGCAGCCATCACAACTTACTAAAAATATAAGCCTGAAAAAGGTTGTTAGATGTAGATGCATGTCATACCATTGCTAAGATCTCTGAAAACCCAGAAAGAATCCATAAACCAAACTGCAATACTCCAACATGCAAACCCCTAAATCCACAACTGAAGCCTCCAAATAGCTGGAAACCCTAATTCTGCATCTGACTGGCCTACGAGCATTTGGGAATAGGCTAATTGTCACTGGAAAGCGTAGTGCTAAAAATGGGGACATTACAAAATTACCCTACATTAAATATGTTGTACAAACCTTGAATGAAAATGTTATGTGCACATGTATTACCTCAGGTTCATGTTGTTTACCATGTAGGTTCAATTGTAGTGCAAGGGATATATCTCAAACAAGTCAAAATCATTCAACATGGGATTCATTTTATTGACTATCAACTTGAGAAAAAGGTAGATCATTATAGTCACCTAGTAATTGCTACCGCCCTACATCTTCATGGATTTCCACATGCACGTGGATGAAAATAATGGAGACTAGATAGTGATGATCATGAGAAAATATTACATGTTATTGAAGAGCGGGCTGAACCAGAATGTTTGAGTTAGATATATCCATGATTTTCAAGTTCAAGTACATGTATACATGTTCAAGTGAGAACTTATAGTAGTGTTTGAAGTCCATTGTTTTAGTTACTTATAATATGTTAATGACGATTATTTTAAATTTTGTTGGACACAAATTAGTGATTGAAGTTCACATTGGTGTAAGTTATTTTATTTCTATGTTCTTAGGATCTAAACTTAGAAGTGAAGTGTGTACATGTTTAAATTTAAACATTTGAGCTTAATTTGGAGTTTAAGGATGAAACTTACTAAATTTGTGACACTTTTTTAAAGGATGAAGTACTATTTAATTTGTGGTACACTTTTAAGGATGATGCACTATATAATTAGTGTCCATCTAGTCCACTTTACCTAGATATTGAATCTATGTACATATTTAATAGGAGATATGAAAATTTACATCAATTTCACTTGTATCTAGATATATCCACGTATAATTTTTAACCATATCCCATGCTTTGATGACCACAATGTTACATATTTAATTTCCTTGTGGCTTTAGGTATATATAGATAGAAACTATTATAAATTGATCCATGATGCTTAATTTTATACATATGCTACAAAAATTGAAACTTATATCTTTATAATAAGTTCTCATATTATCTAGGTTTAAATAGTACTAAAGGTGAAAAGATGATTACTATCATTTATAGAAATTAATTAGAACCTTTAGAATCTAGGACTTTTACTTGTAGTACTTTCATGGGGTATATTAGGGCATGTATAAAAAAATATGAGATTGGATATTGATGGTTGAGTTAAATTCAAGGTATATTAGCATTTTGCAATAACAATTAAGTGAGGTTAAGATAATAAATATGACTATTTCTATGCAGGAATTAAGTTCTCATATTATATAGGGTAAATACTAAAGGTGAAAAGATGATTACTATCCTTTATAGAAATTAAATAGAACCTTTAGAAACTAGGACTTTAAAACCTGTAGTACTTTCATGGTGTACATATTAGGGCTTATGAAAAATTATCAAAGTGGATATTTATGGTTTATTTAAATTCAAGGTATATTGGCATTTTTCAATGACAATTAAATGAGGTTAATATAATAAATATGACTATTTGTGTATATGTGATTTTCAAGTTCTAGTACATGTACATGCATATGTGAACTTGAGTGAGATATTATAGTAGTGTTTGAACTCCATTACAATTTAATTGCTTATTTAATATGTTGATCTGATGATTATTTTAAATTTGGTTGGACAAAAATTAGTGATTGAAACACATTGGTGTAAGTTAAAATTTCTAGATGTTCTTAGGATCCAAACTTAGAAACTTGAAGTGTACATACATACATTTAAATTTAAACATTTGAGCTTAATTTGGAGTTTAAGGATGAAACTTACTAAATTTGTGACACTTTTTTAAAGGATGAAGCAATATTTAATTTGTGGTACACTTTTAAGGATGATGCACTATTTAATTAGTGTCCAGAGTCTAGTTTACCTAGATATCTATGCACATATAAAGAATAGGAGATATGAAAACTTTCATTGCACTTGTATCTATATATCCATATAATTTTTAACCATATCCCATGCTTTGAAGATCACAATGTTACATATTTAATTTCCTTGTGGTTTTAGGATTAAATAGATAGAAAAATTATGAGACTGGATATTGATGGTTGAATCAAATTCAAGGTATATTGGCATTTTGTAATGACAATTAAATGAGGTTAAGATAGTAAATATATATATGATTCATTCACATAGAAAGGATCTTTCTAGTTCTCTTCTTACAATACATTTGAGGTCTTTTTGTAGAACATCCAAAGATAAAATTGGATTTCTTGATCTAGTTAAGGTCTCTAATTAGGTTAAAATTTTATTAGACCTCTCTAATTGTAACATGCCAACCGTTCACTAAAGTAATTTTTCCTAATTGTTCACTTTGCGAGTAAAAAAACTATGTAACGAGCCATTGCAATAGAAAAATTATTTTCTTTATTGAGAACATATGAACATAGATTCCATAACAATATACAACAAGGATTTCATTTCAATATAATAATTTCACAAATTACAATATTTCAAGAATGTGTACAAGTACATACATAGCTCAACTGAGCTTCAAAGTAATAGATATAGATGGTCTAAGATCCTCCTTTCAAAACCTTGGTCTTCTATCACCTACTAAGGAGGAGAAGCATCACTCAAACACTTGTCTTCCAACCAAAAACTCATATGTGGTCCCCTGCACATCTATCGTATGATAGATGGCCCTACCCTTTGACGAAGAGATTGGTGGAGTAACCTTGTATGACAACCACACTGAGCTTAGTGTTGTTCCCTACTCAAATAGAACATGTAACCCTACAATCTGCAACTAGCATGTACTACATTGACACAGTGAATTGATAGTGGGGCCAAAGTAAATCACACTACTTTGGCCAAAGTGTTCTCACTCAATTCGAGTGAGTCATTTATTCACGTACACTACTCTAGCTCATTTTGACTTAAGGCCACTATAATCTATGCATAGGTACTCTCTCCCATGGGAAATATTTAACCCCAAAATTAACCTATCAATTATAATACATACTCTAGGGTATTTCTACTCATAAAGCATATGTAAGAGTTCCCTCCCTTCAATGGAAATACAATCCCAAGAGTAACCGACTAGCTATCTAGTATAATCAAATAACTTAGCTATGAGTAAACCTTAAGCTACCCTTGTATAATCATATCTAGTATAACAATACCCATGACAACAAACCCTCCTAATATGGAGTAATTACAAGCACTTCACAAAACAACATAAAAAAATTATATTTTCCTTTCAAAGAAAATGCTATATTTCCCTAATGCAAGTAATCTCAATAGATCAGTTAAGCACTCAAGAATCAATCTTTTATAAATAAAGAAAAATAAAGGAAGATTATCCTCATGCCTATAATATGATTGTCCAATTGATTGGTCGTTGCACAGCCTTCCAATAACAACAACTAGCTTTGCTTGAACTCACAAGCAATGCCTCAATAAAACCTCTCTCACAATTGAATAATATGATTCTCTCAAAATGATGAAATGCTCGCACAAAATACTCAAAGCTCACTCAGAATACAACAAAATATTGCAGATTATAAAATGCAGAGAAGAATGGAATAGAATGCAAATGGAATGTGTCCCAAATGAGAGCTCTATCTCTCTATTTATATGGTAGAAAAGAGACTACAAAGGCTATAGAAAAAGAATGTAAATTGACAACAATATCCATGCAAGTCGACTCACTTCACTTGGAAAAAAGGTGGCAGCAAATAAAGAATTTACTCAGCACATTAAGCTACAAGTCGAGATCTAAGTTTGACAACTTATGACTATTTTAATCTGCACATGATCAAATGGTGACATTCGAATTGTTCCTAGAATGGACTTCTACAACATTAAGAACTTCATAATATGGACCCAAGCAAGCAGCCATCTCCCTACAGTGTGGCGTGTCTTTAACTTATTGAAGCAGTCAACATTTCAAATGTAACACCTGCATATAGTCAACTAAGTCTATGCTTAGTAGAAAATAAAGGAATGAGTCACCTTGCACATAAGTGTCATTTTGACCATTTCATAGCGTTGCTATAACTTATCCTATCATCATGCATTTATATTTACTTTGTTGTTGGTATTAATCCATCGCCATATGATAAGGCATCCCAAGAGTAATTGTTGTTTACTAAGTCAAATGTATTATGTCTCAAAGCATCGACTAATTCAATCTCTCCAAATTGACTTATTTGTTGCACTATATATTGCATATAGTTTGATTTTAATTTATTGCCAATATAATTTATATTCGGCCTTTACAACGCTTATATCTGTTGCATACAAATCTCCCTATGTCCATGTAATAAATTGGCCTCTAGAAGCATTGCTTAAATAAATTGATCTCTAAGCATATAGTCATATATAAATATATACCCATATATTTACATATACATAAGTATATGTATATCAACTCATATATATATGTGTGTGTGTGTGTGTGTGTATACCTTATGCCAATAAAGTATGTATACATTCAATATAAAATTGAATACAACCAAGTTAACATTCTCATAGTAATAACAATTATATCAATTATATATATATATATATATATATATATATATATATATATATATACATACATACACACACACACACACACACATATATATATTCCTCTATGTACATGTATATGTATGTGTATATATATTCAATATTGTAGTGCCTCTCATGTTTTGATACTCTGATATTGCTTTGGTGTGTGTGTTTTGCTTTAGTGTGATTTCTGGTTATGTTCTAATGCATATTTGATACTCTGTTTGGCAGCTTTTCCACCATGTGTTGGGTGTGACAGATAGTATGTTATTTGCTTATGATAGTTGGACTTATGTGTGGGAGACTCATGTTATGATGATGTTACTTTGTGAGTTATTTTGATGATGTGATACCTAGATTTTGTTTAATATATTTGATTCAGGTGAAGGAGACGGGGTGGCATCGCTCATCCGTGAGCGCCCTGCCTCACTGTAACTTTCCTTCACAATGTGTTTGACTATGAATTATTTGCATATGTATATGTTGTTTGGCGTTTTGTGTTATGCAAGAATGCAGGTACCGGGTGTCGACTCCACCTGCATTGTCAGGTCTAAGCACATCCTACAGACCCAATGGTTGATGTGGTTAGGGAGTTGGTAAGAAAGTACCCCCGCCTATGTCAGTGGTTGGTCCAGGGATTGTTCATGTCATGTTCGTACTTTATTTGTGTGGGTATGGTTGTTAATTAAATCATTTTATTTCATGAGATTTATAAGTGTGTTTATGGTTTGGTCTAGTGCTTTATGATTTAAATTAAATGCTAGTCTATGATGCAAAATAATAAATTAATGAAAGGTTCAATATTGCTTATGATATTAATAATTTGGAAAATTATGGTGTACATTAGCACTTTTATTGTTATTTTAAAATGTGAAGCTATCCTTTAATTTAAATCATTAAATTAAATAAATAGTTAGATAAATTATTATGGTTTATTTTTAAAAGAAATAAAGCTAAGGAAATCATTATCTTAATTGTTTTAATTAGAAAAAGGTGATTTAATAAAATAAATTTTAAACTTCAATTATAATTAAGTGAAATGTTGTTTAAAATTATTATTAATTAATTGTTTATTTTTCAAAAAATTAATTTTATTAAAATGAAATTAAAATATTTAAAAGGCATATTTTTTGATGTAAATTAATTATGGAAGATTCTTCTTCCAAAATTGGAAAAAGGCAGAATTGGTGGGTTAAGTGGAATTTGCACGGGAAAGTTTTCCAAAAAAATTATGACAACTTCTGATTTGGTTATTTTGGAAAAAGTATATTTCCAAATATTGTTTTTTCGAAAAAGCAAGAGGGAGGAAATGAAAAAATTCTGCAACTCAAAAAATTGTTGAAAATTTTTCTGAGGATTAGTAATCTATGTGGTTTTTCATCAATTTGATCTAAGAAGATTTGATTTTTGGCTTGCACTAGGTTTTGTTGTCGAATTTGTTGTTGTTGGGGTTTTGAATCTCTAGATTACGAAAGATTGCAGCTAGCTGGAGTTGCGCATCATTTCGTCCTTGAATCGAGCATTGCGTAGGACTCCGGGTAATTTGAATTTCATAATTTGATCTCTGTAGATTTAGTTTTTAAAAGGAGAAAGGAAATTATGTTTGAAAGAGAAAATGTGTTTTTTGTGTGTGTTTGGGAAAATCCCATTCTCTGTAGTTATTTCTTCTTGTCTATAGATTTCTCCTTCCTCTCTGTAATTTTCATTCTAGAATTCCTATTGAAATCTCATTTCCCTTTGTCTTTGGAATCTTCTTAGCTTTAAACCTCTGAAAATCTCTCTCGTCTGAGAACCCTTTCGTTCCCTGTATTTTCCATATTTGAGCACTCTGGAAATTTTTACACTTCTCTTTTGTCACTGTATTTCTTTCATGGGAAAATTGTTGGATAAAATAAACATATATATTATATTTTATTATGTTCTATAGTTTTTAAATATTAATTTAGAGGTTTTAATAAATATATATATATATATAGTGTATATGCAGGAAATGTGAGCAAATAATGAAAAATAAAAATAATTTATTCTCTGGAAAAAAATTATATATAAAGGGGGAAAATGTTATTTGTAAATTCTGTTTGAAAATGTCTTTTAATTTAAGTTGTATTTAGAATCTAAGGAAAATGAAATTTGTGATTCAAAATATACTGTAGAATTTGATTTCATTATTTTCCAGTCAAACTGTACCGCGATATAAAATAAATAATTATTATAGTCACATTTTGAACTTAGAAGATTAATATCTTAAATCTGCTTTTTACTTTGAACTGATTTTTAAAATAAAGATTAGATTTTCATTATCTTAGAAAAATTATAATTTAGAATATTTTGTGTGGAAAATATTTAAAATCAGAAAATAAAATATAGTTAAAAAAATTGAAATTAGTGAATGATTTGTAATTGGTTTTTAATAAATTTAGTTAGTATCTTTAATTTTATTTTTTTTAAAGAAATTTTATTTTATTATGTTTAGATAAATCATGGAATTATCATTGTTGCTCTTTAATTAACTTTTTAGCAAGTTTATAGACTTAGATATTCAATAAATGAATTATTTAAGTGTAGGAAGATATTTATTAAATTGATTATTGTGCTTGGGATAAATAGAAGTATGAGTGAATTTCCTTACTTTGATTTTTAATTGATGAAAATGGTTATTTGATTTAGAATTGGATGATTTATTATTTAAATTCCTTATAGTTAATGATATAGTGTTATTTAATTGGATGTGATATTTTACTTGGTTCTTGTATGGATTAGCGTTATCTCCAGAGGTTAGGGAAAGTATGAATGCATTTTTGTGGTTGCATCTTTTTGGTTCATGTTGATACCATGTGGGAATTTGTGGGTGGTACCCTGTTGTGAGTTATGATTCTTTTGGTTAAACATTGTGGTACCCGTTTCTTCGTTTTGGTTTTAGGGAAACCATGGGGGAGAGTGGCTCTTCTTGGGGCCAATGTACAAGTGGTCACCCTTGAAATTTTTTCCCTACTTAGGTGAAAACCTAATTAATTTACTTAGTGGGTTGGGTTAGTTATCACATAACAAGATAAAAATACACACCTCGCCCCTATCGTTAGCACTCCCAAAGGCTAAGGACGAGTGGGAAGACCTAGTTGGTAAGGTCACTACCTTGTCTTCACGAAAGGTAGATGGCTTTGGATGAGTCACCCTATGGAATGACACCTTGGAACAAGATGTTTGGTTAACCATAGATGGAGGCGACTCCTAGATTATAGGTAGTCTGGTGAATCCATGAAGGCCATGCGATGACACTCTCCCATTATGCCCATTTGTTTCCCTTGTTCTTGTGCCTCTGGAGTTGTTTTATTTATTTGAGTTGTTTATTTATTGTTGATGTTTATGTTGTTCATGGGCTTGAGTCTTATGATGTGTGTCCTTTATGTTTGAGTTTGTGGCCGAGGGTTCTTTCTTATCGACTCCTTGCACGGGGGATGTTCCTTCGGGTCCACACGGTCAGGTGGAAACGTGCAATGTACCCATTGGGTCCCCAGTTGTGATCGTGGCGTGGATGCAGTTGTAGTGATCTTGGAGCTTGCACGGAGAAGATTGTACCTATGAAAAGTTCTCTTTCATTATTGTACTTTTGTATTATTGATTGTACCCTTGCCAATGTTATAAGGGAAGTGGCCTTGTAATGTAACTCTAATTTTATATTGTGTTGTATCTATGGAAATATATTCCACATTTGTAACTTTGAACTCTGAAGATGAATATAGTATTATGTGATTTATGTTTATGAATTTATATCTTATTCTTGTTGTACATATATCATGTTTTATTCTCGTTTCTTTCTTCCACTTTAGTTAGTATTGCTATCATTAACTCTTGGGTTCATTTAAGTAATGCACCATGTACCCCATAGGATTAGGTTAATGCTTTATGTTATATCTATGTTGTATAAATGTTTATTTGTTGCATTGTGTAATTGTTATTTTAAAAAAAAAAATATTTTGTATTTGTTGTAGTTTTCCTATGGGGTTTGTGTGGCAAGGCATTGAAACTTGGTATCAGAGCCAAGGTTAACAACACTTGGTACTGTAGGTTAAGTAAAACCATTATGTTAATCTTGTTGTGTAACCTTTAATTTATGTAATCCCTTCCTTGTTGCATAGAATCATGCCTAGGGGTTGGGGACATGGACGTGGTCGTGGTCGTGGCCGTGGTGGTCACGGATTTGGCCATCATAATTATCCACCTCAAAGCTCCCATGAATCAAAGCAGGAGGAAAATCAAGGTTCCCAGAACAAGCCTCCATGTGGAGGCCCTAATCCAGAGCAACAAATTTAGGGTGGTGAGCAGTTGCGTCAATTGTCAAAAAATGTTCTTGGCCATTTGGGCCCTAGGTAGGATGAGCAGCAGGTGATCGGAGAGAGAGAGAGCGGTTGCTGAGGAGCAATGAGATATCAGCAGATCAAGATGCAGTGGCCACTAGACATATGAGAGATCTCCTCAAGGTACGTCCTATTTATGATGGCTCTAGTGGAGGTTTGGAAGTTGAAACTTGGCTTATTGATCTAGATCAATGCTTTTTTATGCATCCCTATGGTAGTAATACTAGGGCAAGGTGCACCATCATGCACCTTAGAGGATTTGCATCCACATGGTGGCGACTGGAAGAACAAAAATTACACCCTAGCATTGGTTCAGTGACATGGGAATTGTTCTTAGAATGGTTCAAGGCCTATTTCTTATATGATCACTAGAGGCAGCGTCAAGCAGATGAATTCCATGACTTGAGATAGATGGCAATGTTCGTAGAGTAGTATGAGCACCGCTTCTTTGAGCTTAAGCAATATGCCGAAATTGCTAATGATGAGGCTATACTAGTACAAAATTTTGTCAGAGGTCTGAATGCCAGGATTAGTGGGGGTGTTTGAGTCTTCAAGCCGAAGACGATGGAGGTTGTTGTCAAGAAAGTTGGCCTTGTGGAGGAGAATTTGACCTTGGCTTTAGGAGGTCACATTGGAGTTCAGATCAGTAGTACTCTTGCTGTAGGTGGTGGTTCACATTGTGGACAGTCTTAGGCTACAGGTCCTTCCAGGGCTCATTTTGCACCCACTAAGGGTGGACAACAACAGTTTTAGTCAAAGAATAAGCCCTCATAGTCTCATCAGAGCAATATATTTCAATCTAGGAGGAACCATCATTGGCAAATATCGCAACATAACCAGGTTGAGCAGCCAACACAGTCCTCATAGCCTGCACCTAGTCGTGGTAGCTATCAACAGTCTAATGTCATGTCTAGTGTCAGAGGGTTTGGCCATGGTACTGGGTGTTTTAGTTGTGTGCAACAAGGACACATTGCCAGACAGTTTCCACAGAGGAGCACTGCAGGGTTTAGTTAGAGGCTGACAACATCTGAGCTGACCGTTGGAGACGTTGGCAAGTCTCATCAGTTTTTTCCACGGTGGATAATCATCAGGCCCATCACCGAGGCACTGTGGTGGAGGTATCAGGTTTTTTGTAGGGCACTCCTATTTCTATACTTTTTGATTGTGATGCATCAAATTCCTTTATTTCCCCTTCAGTTGTTAAGTGTTGTAATCTAGTTGTGGCAAAGCAAGGCGTTAAGTGGCGTGTTGAATTAGCTTCTAGGGAAAAAGGGTCAATGGAGTCTCTTGTTCTAGGTTGTAAGTTGGAGTTTGGTTCAGTTGTGACTTCGGTGGATCTTCGGATTCTTCCCCTAGGTTCTTATAATGCCATATTGGGGATGGATTGGTTGAGTGCACACCAAGCAACAATTGATTATCGTCGTAAGTTTGTTCGTTGTCGGGATGATTCTAGAGGCGAGGTTGAAATTTTTGGTATTCAAAAGCCTATCTCCTTGAGGATTATCTCTTAAATGTATTTGAAGAGATGTTTCCGTCAAAGGTGTCAGTTGTTCACTATCTCAGTTAGTGACCTAGATATGGAGGAGAGTCGAGAGATAACTTTGGATGATTATCCTCTCTTGAAGGAGTTTTCTGATGTGTTTCTGAGAGAGATACCTGGGATGCCACCTAAGCATGACATCGACTTCCAAATTGATCTCGTTCCAGGAGCTGAGCCTATCTCTAGGGCTCCTTACAGGATGACAACTCAAGAGCTTCAAGAAACCTAGTTGTAGTTGGAAGAATTGCTCAAAAAGGGGTTTGTCTGTCTTAGTGTTTCCCCTTGGGGAGCATAGTCATTTTCGTGAAAAAAAAAGGATGGTTTGCTCTATTTGTGTATTGATTACAGGCAATTGAATAAGGTGATAATGAAGAATCACTACCCCTTGCCAAGGATTGATGATATGTTTGACCAGATGAAGGGAGCAAAGGTGTTCTCTAAAATTGACCTCAAATCAGGATACCATCAGTTGCGGATTGCTAAGGAGGATATTCACAAAACTATTTTTCGTACCCGGTATGGACATTATGAATTTATTGTCATGCCATTTAGGTTAACTATTGCACCCTCAGTTTTCATGAGCTTAATGAATGGTTTTTTCCAGACCTATCTAGACTATTTTGTGCTTTTTGTTTCTCGATGACATACTTATCTACTCTAGATCCATGGAGGAGCATGAGGAACACCTGAAGTTGGTGTTGCAATGCTTGAAAGAAAACCAGTTCTTTGCAAACTTGGAAAATTATGAATTTTATAAGTTTGAAGTGAAATAATTGGGGCATGTGATCTTCGGAGAAGGCATCGCCATAGATCCCTCAAAGATCCAAGCTATTATAGATTGGCCTGCTCCCAAAAATGTTCCAAAAATTCACATCTTTATGGGATTGGCGAGCTATTATCGACAGTTTGTACAAGGTTTCTCTAGGGTTGCACATCCCATCACCTCTCTGCAGAGGAAAGGAAAGAAATATGATTGGTCAAAAAAGTTTCAGTTGGATTTTCAAACTCTTAAAGAGAAGCTGACTAGTGTGCCTATTCTTGTTGTTCCTGATCTGACTCGAGACTTTGTGGTTTGCACAAATGCGTCCTTGTAAGGGTTAGGGGTTGTTTTGATGTAGGATGACAAGGTGATAGCATATGAGTCACGTAAGCTCAAGGACCATGAGCTAAATTACCCTACTCATGACTTGGAGTTGACCACAATTTTTTATGTGTTGGTAAGGTGGAGGCATTTCTTGTTGGGCCAAAGGTTTGAGCTACACAGTGACCATTGCAGTTTGCAATACATTTTCACGCAGCCGAATCTTAATGCTAGACAGAGAAGATGGATGGAATTCCTCTGCGAGTATGATTTTGAAGTGAAATATATTCAGGGCAAGGAGAATGTAGTGGTAGATGCTCTAAGCCATCGCTATCATGAGTTATCCTCTGTGATTCTTGAAGCTGATCTAAAAGGTCAGATTCTTGTAGCACTTCCTTCGGATAGCTGGTTCTAGGAAGTGAAGTCAGAGATGGAGTCAGGTAGAGTGCTTGAGGGAAGGTTTACTGGTTATACTCTTGAGTCTGATGGAATTTTGCAATGTTCAGGTTGCATATATGTTCCTTCTGTAGAGGGTCTTCGTACCCTAATCATGTCTAAAGCTCACTGAGCTCCTTATTCGGCTCATCCAGGAGTTAAAAAGATGTATGCAGATCTTCATTCGTTGTACTTTTGGGTAGGGATGAAGAGGGATATAGCAGATCTTGTGGCGAGATGTATGGAGTGTCAGAGGGTGAAGGTAGAACACCATCATCCAGTAGGTCTTCTATGGACCAATCTCGTTCCATAATGGAAATGGGATATTATATCTATTGACTTCATTGTTGGGTTGCCGATGACTACACGTTGGCATGATGCTATCATGGTCACCATTGACAGGTTGACCAAGGTGGCACATTTCTCCCCTATTCAGTCTTCCTATACTACATCATCTGTGGCTAAAATTTTCATGGATGAAATTGTGAGGTTGCACGGGATTCCGTGAAGAATCATTTATGACAAAGATCTAGTATTCACTTCTACGTTGTGGACCTCATTACAACATTCCCTTGGAACACAATTGAACTTCAATTCTGCTTACCATCTAGAAATAAATGGTCAGACCAAAAGGGTCAATCAGGCTCTTGAGGACATGCTTGGCATGTATGTTATGGATCAACAGTCTCAATGGGAAGACTATCTGCATTTGGTTGAGTTTCCCTACAATAACAGTTACCACAGTTCGATCGGGATGCCACCATTCTAGGCTTTGTATGGTCGCCTGTGTCGAACACCTCTGAGTTGGGACCGTTTGAAGGATAGCATTCTTCTTAGGCCAGAGATGCTACAGGAAATGGAGCAGCAAGTTGCTCACATCAGAGAGCACTTGGTAGCGGCTCAAGATCAGTAGAAGAACGATGCTCATAGGGTTGATTGTCAGTTTTTAGTGGATGATCGTGTGTTTCTTTGTGTGTGTCCACAAAAGAGCCCTATCCATTATGAAAAAGGCTTCAAGTTGGCACCTCATTTTGTGGGTCCGTTTGAGGTTCTAGAGAGGATTGGACCCGTTTCTTACCGTTTAGCCTTGCCACCCAACCTTGCACACATTCATGATTTGTTCCATGTTTCTGTTCTTAGGCCTTACTTTCCTAATTTATCTCATGTACTAGATTGGAATGCTCTTCAAGTCGAGGATGAGCAGCTTGTACTGGATCCCGTGGTCATTCTGCAGCATAGGAGACTCGCACTCAAGGGCAGAGAGATTCATCAGGTGCGGGTCCAATGGGACCCGAATGATGAGACTTCAGCGACATGGGAGGATGCATCCCGCATCCGAGCGTCTTTTCCTTATTTGTTTTCTGGCTTCCAGGAGTAAGCCTATTTCTAGGGTGGAGGATGTAGTGCCTCTCATTTTTTGATACTTGATATTGCTTTGGTGTGTGTGTTTTGCTTCAGTGTGATTTTTGGCTATGTTCTGATGCATATTTGATACTCTATTTGAAAAAATTTCTACCATGTGTTGGGCGTGGCAGACAGTATGCTTATTTTCTTATGATAGTTGGACTTATGTGTGGGATACTCGTGTTATGATGATGTTACTTTGTGAGTTATTTTGATGATGGGATACCTAGATTCTATTTACTGTATTTGATTCAGGTGAAGGAGACGAGGTGGCATCGCTCATCCGTGAGCGCCTTGCCTCACCGTAACTCTCCTTCACAATGTATTTGACTATGAATTATTTGCATATGTATATGTTGTTTGACATTTTGTGTCATGCAGGAATGCAGGTACCGGTTGCCGACTCCACCCGCATTGTCGGGTCTGAGCACATCCTACACACCCAATGGCTGATGTGGTTAGGGAGTTGGTAAGAAAGTACCCCCACCTATGTTAGTGGTTGGTCCGGGGATTGTTCATGTCGTGTCTGTACTTCATTCATGTTGGTATGGTTGTTAATTAAATCATTTTATTTCATGAGTTTTCTAAGTGTGTTTATGGCTTGGTCTAGTGCTTTATGATTTAAATTAAATGCTAGTCTATGGTGCAAAATATTAAATTAATGAAAGGTTCAATATTGCTTATGATATTAATACTTTGGAAAATTATGGTGTACATTAGCACTTTTATTGTTATTTTAAAATGTGAAGCTATCCTTTAATTTAAATCATTAAATTAAATAAATAGTTAGATAAATTATTATGGTTTACTTTTAAAAGAAATAAAGTTAAGGAAATCATTATCTTATTTGTTTTAGTTAGAAAAAGGTGATTTAATAAAATAAATTTTAAACTTCAATTATAATTAAGTGAAATGTTGTTTAAAATTACTATTAATTAATTATTTATTTTTCAAAAAAATAATTTTATTAAAATGAAATTAAAATATTTAAAAGGCATATTTTTTGGTGTAAATTAATTATGGAAGATTCTTCTTCCAAAATTGGAAAAAGACAAAAATGGTGGGTTAAGTGGAATTTGCATGGGAAAGTTGCCAAAAAATTTATGACTTCTTATTTGGTTTTTTTGGAAAAAGTATATTTCCAAATATTGCTTTTCCAAAAAAGCAAGAGGGAGGAAATGAAAAAATGAAAAAAATGTCTGCAACTCAAAAAATTGTTGAAATTTTTTATGAGGATTAGTAATCTATGTGGTTTTTTGTCGATTTGATCAGAGAAGATTTGATTTTTGGCTTCCACTGGGTTTTTTTGTTGAATCTGTTGTTGTTGGGGTTTTGAATCTCTGGATTACGGAAGATTGCAGCTAGTTGGAGTTGTGCATCATTTCGTCCTCGAATCGAGTGTTGCGTAGGACTCCGGGTAATTCAAATTTCATAATTTGATCTATGTAGATTTAGTTTTTAAAAGGAGAAAGGAAGTTCTGTTTGAAAGAGAAAATGTGTTTTCTATGTGTGTTTGGGAAAATCCCATTCTCTGTAATTATTTCTTCTTGTCTGTAGATTTCTCCTTCCTCTTCATTCTGGAATTCCTGTTGAAATCTCATTTCCCTCTGTCTTTGGAATCTTCTCAGCTTTAAACCTCTGAAAATCTCTCATGTCTCCAAACCCTTTCGTTCCCTGTATTTTCCCTATTCGAGCACTCTGGAAATTTTTACACTTCTCTTTTGTCACTGTATTTCTTTCATGGGAAAATTGTTGGATAAAATAAACATACATATGATATTTTATTATGTTCTATAGTTTTTAAATATTAATGTGGAGGTTTTAATATATATATATATATAGTGTTTATGCAGGAAATGTGAGCAAATAATGAAAAATAAAAAATAAGTTATTCTTTGGAAAAAAAATTATATATAAAGGGGAAAAATGTTATTTGTAAATTCTGTTTGAAAATGTCTTTTAATTTAAGTTGTATTTAGAATATGAGGAAAATGAAATTTGTGATTTAAAATATATTGTAGAATTTGATTTCATTATTGTCTAGTCAAATTGTACTGTGATATATCAGAATAGTTGTTTAAAATAAATAAATATTATAGTCACATTTTGAACTTAGAAGATTAATATCTTAAATCTTCTTTTTCTTTGAACTGATTTTTAAAATAAAGATTAGATTTCCATTATCTTAGAAATATCAAAATTTAGAATATTCTGTGTGGAAAAGATTTAAAATCAAAAAATAAAATATAGTTAAAAAATTTGAAATTAGTGAATGATTTATAATTGGTTTTTAATAAATTTAGTTAGTATCTTTAATTTTTTTTTTAAAAAGAAAGTTTATTTTATTATGTTTAGATAAATCATGGAATTATCATTGCTGCTCTTTAATTAGCTTTTTAGCAAGTTTATAGACTTAGATATTTAATAAATGAATTATTTAAGTGTAGGAAGATATTTATTAAATTGATTATTGTACTTGGGATAAATAGAAGTATTAGTTAATTTCCTTACTTTGATTTTTAATTGATGAAAATGGTTATTTGATTGAGAATTGGATGATTTATTATTTAAATTCCTTATAGTTAATGATATGGTGTTATTTAATTGGATGTGATATTTTAATTGGTTCTTGTATGGATTAGTGTTATCTCTAGAGGTTAGGGAAAGTGTGAATGCATTTCTATGGTTGCATCTTTTTGGTTCATGTTGATACCATGTGGGAATTTGTGGGTGGTACCCTGTTGTGAGTTATGATTCTTTTGGTTGAACATTGTGGTACCCATTTCTTGGTTTTGGTTTTAGGGCAACCATAGGGGAGAGTGGCTCTTCTTGGGGCCAATGTACAAGTGGTCACCCTTGAAAGAGTTTCCCTAATTAAGTGAAAACCTAATTAATTTACTTAGTGGGTTGGGTTAGTTATCACATAACAAGATAAAAATATACGCCTCACCCCTGTTGTTAGCGCTCCCAAAGGCTAAGGATGGGTGGGAAGACCTAGTCAGTAAGGTCAAACCAAAAGGTACGACAGTGAACTTGTAATGTCCATACCGAGTTCAGAAATTAGTCTTAGGGATGTCCTCTTCTTTTATCCTTAGTTGGTGATAACCGGACCTTAGATCTATTTTAGAGAACACTAACACCCCTTTCATCTAATCAAAAAATTCATCAATTCTTAGTAGAGGATACCAATTCTTGATGGTAGCATTTTTTAGCATCCTATAGTCGATGCACAACTGCAAGGTCCCATCCTTCTTCTTTACAAAGATAATCGGCACACCCCAAGGAGACACTTGGTTGAATGAGCCCTTTTCTCAATAGCTCTTGTAATTGGGTCTTCAATTCAAATAGCTCAGTGGTAGTCATCTTGTATGGGGCATTGGACTGAGGCTCGACTCCAAGTACTAGGTCAATAGCAAAATCAAATTCTCGCTTGGGAGGTAGCTTTGAGAGTTCTTTAGGAAACACATCTTGATACTCCTTAAGAATAGGGTAGTCATCCATATAATTTTTCATATTCTTAGGTTCAATAAAATGGACAACATAGATGGTACACCCCTTCCTTTGAGCCTTCTTGAGTTGCATGGCTAAGATCTACCTAAGTTTTAGTGGTCTTTGCAAACCTTGAGTCTCAGTCAGATTCCCAAAGTCATATAGACAACTAACAGTTTTTTCCTCACAGTTTACAATGGACTTGTGTTCGGTTATCCAATTAATCCTTAAGATCATGGGTGTCACATAAATATTGACTTGGGTCTGGAAACTGGGAAGTTCTAACTCACTGTAAAAGAGACAAGAATCCACCCTCCACTCTACTTAATTCCCATACTGAACCATCCAATAATTTACCATATGTTCATGTCTAATTGGTAATTTAGAAATGATTCTCGTATCTACAAAAAACTTCAAAGGCTCCAGTATCAATAAAAATGGAAATAGTTTTTCCATAGAGCTTACTCGACAGCTGGATTGGTGAGGCTTGAAACTCAACTTGTCTATTTTCCACTGCGGCATGGATCTAATGCTACAGATCCTACTATCGGTTCCCTTCCTTTCATTCCTTTGAACGTTGTGGGTAAATTGATGCATAATGGTCACCTCCACAAGTGTAGCACCCATCACGTGGCCCTTTTGAACCTCCCGACCTATCTTCTTTGGAGCTCTTTTATATGTTATCAAAATTGCTTTTGTTGATGTTAGCCAATTCTTTCTACCATTGATGCCATCTCCTTTCTCTTGAGAGTCACTTCCCCTTTTTAGGTTCCTAATTTGGTGGTGTTTTTATCCTTTCTAAAACTTCTTATTTCCAAACCAAGACTTGGAATTTGAACTCTTACAAAAATTAGACAGTTGTTGCAACTTCTACTCTTGTTTGGTGGCCTTCTCAAAGACCTCCTCCATAGTAAGCAGATTATGAATATCCACCTCTACTCTAATCTAGGGTATTAAACCTAATATGAACTTTTGAATTTGAAAGTGTTCATTGGTCTAGTACTGAGGCACATATTTTAGCAAATGGGTGAACTTCTCCCAATATTGAGTCACAGCCATACTCCCTTGGGTTAGGTTTTGGAACTCAATCATCTTTATATCGAAAAAGTACTGAGGAAGCCACCTTTTTCTGAAAATGTTGAAGGAATTTTTCCCATGTGGTCTCTCCTAGTAGCAGTTTCCATTCTACCATCTATCTCATTGTCCCACTATGTGGATGTCTCTCCAAAGAGTTGGTAAGCTACCCATACAACCTTGGTTTTGTTAGATTTTGGAGCCCAAAATATTTCTCCATTTCAATTATCTAATCTTTTTCTTCGTTTCTGATGGTCTTACCATCAAATTTCAATGGAGCTACCCTTTTAATATCTTTTTCAAGCTCTCCTTTGATTCTTGCTTGGTTGTTGCCACCTTGATCCCTATTTCCTTGTGGTTGTTCTTCATTCCTCTGATTTTGACCATCCTGCACACCTCAAACTTCTTATTCTAAGTGGTCCACTATGTGTTCTTGTTGATTCAAGAGGTCAAGGGTTCAGTCCAACCTCTCATGTTAACCATATTTTTTCCCCCTACTTGAACCTCCATTCCTGGTGTTCACCATGATGGTTTATAATTGACCTACGTCACATCTTACGTTTAGTGTAATTGATATAAGTTTTCTATGCTTAATCATTTCATACACATAATACTAAGTATTATAACTTGCGATCTATAAAATATATTCATGTTCATTCATAACAAGGATAAGTCATTCAAGTTCACAACTTATAATTCAAAGAAAGACTTCCTTTATTTACTATAATAATGGATTACATAGATCCTTATTTACATAGTTTACCCCTTATTAGGTAGGTTATTCATTTTTAGAAAGAGGACACTCTTTTGGGTCCTCATTAGAGTCTATAATAACCTTCTTAGAAGAGGAAGGATGTGCATGCAGGAACTCCTTCTCTTCTTTTGTTAGAATGGGTGCATTGGCTCCACACCCTAAAGTCCAATCTCGTACTATAGAAGGTTTCTTAGTTTTGGAAGTTTGTTTAGACTCTTCAATATTTTTTCCCCTCTCTAACTTTAGTCGATTAAGAGCATGGGATTTTTGCAAGAATGGAAAGAGGAATGAAGTGTTGTCATTGATGTCAACCGGTCAGCTAGTTATCTACTAGTTGTTGATTGTATATGTTGAGGATATTGATAAAATTGTATTAAAAGAAGGTTGTAGGTATTCAGCTATTGAAGATGTTGTTCTCGTGCTTGTGAACTATGTTTCTTTATGATCTGATTGAGGTCTGGGAGAATTGTTGTTGGTCCATATTTCTATATGTTGAAGTCTTATGGCTTGTGGTTCTAGAATTATGTTTCCCTGGTTCTATTGAAGATGTTTTTGGCATTTGGAAGCATCGAGCTTAATTGATCTACATGTGTTTTATACTGGTTTGTCTGACCATGTGTCAAGCACTATTTTCAAAGTTGATGAAGCGTGTTGGATCTATTATGGGTCCTGGTGAAGTGTGTGTTTTGGTTTCCCTCATTCTAATTCCACCCTAGGATGTTTGGCACTGAACTAATTTTAATTTGAAGCTGGATAGACGACTCTATATCTTTTCAAGATTGGAGATAATATAAATACAAAATGTGCAAGTGATGAAAACTGTACATAAGAAAAGAAGGAAGATAAGTGAAAGAGCAGACATGACTTTGATGCTATTCTTAAAGTTTCTGAGTTAGGTGTGTGGTTGTTTAGTACAAAGCTTAATGTCGAGTTTCTGGATGTAGTGAGTAGAAGGTGAACTCTATCATTCATGTAAGTTGATCAATGATTATGGTGGAATCTTTGTTGCATTGGGATTGTTGTCTCTCTGTAACAAGTCTTCATTGTCTTCTTTGTATCTTTGTGGCAATGGGCCCTTTGGGTTGTAGCCCTATGGATGGTGAGTCCTTATTTTAGGCAGTGAGCCTTATCTTAGGTAGTGAGCCTTTTCATAACCAGTTTTGATATTCTCTATAGTGTGAGTAAATCCTCACTGTGATTTTTCCCTCATTGGGTTTTCCATGTAAATCTAGTATTATTGTGTTTTTGCATTTGCATTTGATGGTTAATCACTTAATCATTTTATGTGTTAGTTCTGATAATTGAATTTAAGGTTGTAATTTGTGACAACTGATTCACCCCCCTCTTAGTTGTCCTATCCAATAGTGTTAAGGTCTCATCATCAAGGATTTCAGGTTTGACTTCAAGTTTTTTGTTTCCTTAAACAACAACTTGCTTTTTGCAAATCCTATCTTTCCCTTCTTTTTCCCATACTTGGACCTTCCCATACCTGCAATCAGTTCAAGTTTGTTATTCACATGATAACTCAAAATTGAATAAGGGTCGACTAACCGTAATTCCTACCATTGTAGACTCATAGGCCTAGAGTTGAACCCTAAGCTCCGATACCAAATGTAATGTGTCATTCTTAAATAACTCCAAATAAATCAATTATGACATTATGAATAATAAATTCAAGGAAAAAAATGAGTAGTTATTTGATATCATAGCACAACATGTCCAAAATAATGAATTGTATTCATTCCCAAATGTCAAAATGTTAGATTACATAGTTTTACTAGGCTAACATCGCCAAATAGTCAACTCAAAATTTTACATCAATTAGTACAAAGTACAATAATCATAAGCTGTAATTCATTGTAATTTCATTTCAACACTCGCCGCAACTAGTGGATGAGAACATTGTTCAGGTTCTTTTCCACCCAACACAAAGCTAGGCTTCCCTAGAATTTTTCATAACTCGAAGAATTCTCAACCCTGCATAGAATACCTAGTAAGAGATAACGATATGCAAGGTGGAATCTGGTGCATGCCTAACATAACTACATGCATTTCTATACAAAATCAAAACATGCAAGATCAATGTTAGGAAATGGAAAATATTTACATCATAGAAACTAGTCCATTCAATATTATGGGCTAAAAAAGCTTGGCCAAGCATATATTGTATACAACAACAAAATGATAGATTTTGGAAAAATCAAAACCTATACTCTCTATTATTCCACTTTCAACACCCATCCTGGAAGGCAACCTTCAACATACATAAGGAAACACCCTTCCCTTCTAAAAATTTAGTTTGTAATCATACAATTTGGTTTACAATAGGTTATCCTAACCAACCTTCTTATAACATTAAAACAAAAAATATACAAGCACAATTTTCATATAATTCACTAGGAAATCCTTGAAATCATCATATTCTTGCAAGATAAACTGAGCCAGATTTATTGGTTTTTTGTACGTTATGCAATAGATATTCAGACATTTTAACATGGTCTATATTCATTAATTAAATGAAACATACATGCACATTTTGCAACAAATGTCACAAAATACTAATACATATATTTCCTTTCCATATCCTTCACAGATTGAATCATATATTATTCAAGTAAAAAATAAGTTGTTAAAAGAAGGTATATCACATGTATGTGTATATAAATAATTGGTTTATGTATATACACATATATGGCCTTTGATTACAGTATCAAAGTATGTGTATAGATTCTTTAATTATATTGAAAATAACCATATTTCACATACATCATTACGTTTCCATTTTCATATAATGTGTAGAATGAAATATTATGGTTATCAAAAAATCCATTATCCTTTCATTTCAGAACTTCAATCCAATCAAATAGTTTAAGGATTTCACAGGTATTACGTGTGATCAAGAATAATCTCCTTCAAAAAAATTCACAATCATTTACACAAAAGGTTAAGAACATTCTTATTATGTATTTAATATGTTATTTTCCCTTAATTAATTATGTCTAATTATTTTTCTAATTAATTATGTCTAATTATTTTTCCAGAGGTACTATCATTTGTTTGATAACAACTTAATAAAGAATACTTATTTTCTATCATTTAAACCGAATTACAGAGATTATACAGAATCTTCCGATTTAGGCTATAAATCAAGTTAAGAAAACATGGAAGTCAGTAATTCATGTGACGTATTTATATTCTAGAACTCACCATAGTCATTTGATGAATGTGGGGGTTTGTTCTGAAAATTCCCCACTGTTTGTTTACACTGCTAAGAACCAATGGTGTGAGAAACACTTTACATGCCCTTCCCTTTATTTTGAGGAAATGATATGATAAAATGGGTCAAACCCTCTAACAACACTTAGGGTCAACATGCACTAGCATGTCTTATGATGTATGAAGTAGTCTATACAGATTTAAAAGAACGTGCACATATGAGGGAAGGTCAACTTCAAATGCAGAGAAGGAATCTATAGATGTTATCCCTGGTAAAGATAATTAAATCTGGTAACATAACAATAATGAAGCTTTAGACAAAGAAAGATTAGTGTTTATGCCACCCTTTATTGGGTTCCAGTGGATCCGCGACATACCAATCTCAACCATGATAGAGATTTGGGGTGACAATTTTGGCTTGTGAAGCCGAGTCGACTCGCTAGGAGCCCACGGAGATGAAGTTTAATAATAAGAGATAAGTGGTTAAGGACATGTAGTCGACCCTTTAGAGAGAGTAAAGCAAGTTGATTGAGTGCTTCTCATTACACAAAAAAAAAAAGAGATAGAATCGTACATTACCCATGCAATGTGGGTTCCATCAATGCGGTTATTCATAGAATGGATTAGCTTCTATGAAGGCTAAGATGCATTCGACCCCAAAGGGTGATCGATACATGCAATGATTGAAGTTGAAAACAAAACAATAATGCTCCTATATTTAGGAGATAATGCATGGGTAGAAACATATTTAAAAGTAACAACGGCTTTGGTGATAGTCGATTCATTGTGAGATGGGTTGTCGATTGCAAAGTTGATTCAACTTTACTAAATACTCATAAGAGTATATAGGAGAACCTCTACTACATGAGAGGAGACATGAATAACAGAGGACTCAAATATTTCCTATTATCGTATAAGATAATTTTAGGAATAAATGAATGCATTAAAAATGTATAATGATGTGCCCCTTCAAGAAGGCTAACAAGAAAATATATACAGGGTCATTCTAACACTTGCAATATAATCGTTGGGACATCAAAGAGAGTCCCAAAAGATTAAAAAAAAAAGTAATATAATGATAATGAAGGTGCATAAAAGGATTTGAACCCACCTAAATATCATTGATAACAAGTATGAAATCTTCCCAAGAAATGATAATAACATAATAAATTGGTTCATTCAAAAGAAATGAGATTCCAAAGGATAATAAATAATTTGATGGTGAATGAAAAACCTTCGATACATTAAAATGAAGGATTATAATTTAGCCATACCTTTGTTTCTCTCCCAAATCCAACTATGGCTAATGGGACGATACAACGATGGAAACAACAAGCTTTTTTCCTCCAAACAAATCATTTTTTTCCTCTTTTTAGGAACTCAAGCCCCTTCTTTGGCTTTTTGTGAAATCCTTCCCTTTTATCATGTTATCTTCTTTCTATTTTCTTAATAGTGATTTTATTTCTTTTCAAAAATCTACATTTTCACTCTAAGATTGGAGTGTTTCATTATTGCTAGCCCCCCATATCTTCTTGCAAGAAAAATATTTCGCAGGGGTATGGCAGTCCCCTACTCATTTAGATTCCACACTTTCTAATTTGAAAAATAGAGAAAACCAAGATTACATATCATGGTTCCAGGAATTCAATTCTTTAACAAAGATTTTAAATAAATTGATCATTTATCTTTTCATGTGTTCATTTTATTATATATATAAATATACATACATTTACACACAAACACACACACACACACACACACACACACATATAAATTCTCATGCATTCTATAATTTGTATGTATAACTCAAAAGTCATAAAATATACAAGGTAAAACAAATGAGCTAATAATTAATTTTCCATTAGATTACCTATTTAATCATCACCACATATTTCCTCATTTTTAAAGCAACGCAATACATTCACATAAAAATGATATTCTACCAATTGAAAATTTCAATGCAGATACTATGATTTTTCAGTGGTGTGTGCATTTAGATTCCAACATGGTTACCAATCATCATCCAACTAAATACTCCTACCTCAACCATGTTCTCATTCTTCAACCTATTCTTGCATTCACACACACTTGCACTTGCAATTTTTTGTCAATAACATTAACCAATGCTCAAAATGAAATGATTTCATTATTACTTCATAACATTCATCCTTCATGTTCAATCATAAAGTTTACATGGATAAACATTTTAAAATGATGTCAAAACTGATAAATTTCACTTTCCAATAATTTTAAATAATTTAACATTAAAATGGAAGAAAAAAAATTAGATGTGACAAGAGGTGGTAGAACTAAATCCTAAAGGTACCTTATTTACTTTAAATACGGGGGTTTTCTCAGGCCTAGAGGCATTGTCAACAAAAGGACCAATCTCAACCATACATATCGACACTCTAGGAATTTAGACTTCCAACTGTCTCTCAGTGGTCTTGGAGCCAACGTCTTGGATGGTGCCCAAGTTACGATTGTATGTTAGGATGTGAGTATCTACAATATCTATGAGACCTCAAAGAAGTTCTATACCTCTCTAATATTTTCCTAACATAGCCCTCAACCTATTGAAAACCATAGTTGCTTGAGCAAGACTTTTATCTTTTTCCAAATACTTCTCAAACTCCCCAAGACTTGTGTCCAAGGAAAGAAGCTACTCCATGGAGACCTCAAGAGTACCATCTTCCTCCATGGAAGATGAAAAAGAAGAAGCAGGGGGTAGGAATATGAGGGGCTTCCCTAAAGGGGATATAAAATCCAGTGGATATCTTTGACATTACTTCATCATAAGAAGGATCGGTTTGATCGGCGGTGACCTTCCTAGATTCCATCATTACATGTTGTAGAATCCTTCTAACAACATATTTAGAGATCATATATTGCTTTTTAAATCTCATAAACACCTTATGACACATGAATCTATGAAACAACTAATATCTAAGAGAAATATTTTTGACAGAAATGAAAATAAGGATGTTCACATTGGGTTTGAACCAAAATATAGAGAAGGGGGATTCACTAATCCCAAGTCTCTCAGTTCATAGAAGATCCTAAGGGAGAAAACTATCCTAAACTATCTCAATACTACCTCAACTTTAGATGGAAGGGACAAGCTAAAAGGGAAGGGAAAATAGGACTTTGTTTCCCTTATATTCTATGATAGAAGTTTTTTGAAAGTGGGTGAGAAAACCATAGAGGTATCAGACTATAGACCAAATGGCTCTCTACCAGAAATACATAGAGTGTTGTGCTAGAGTCTCATAGATGTGCTAGCATACTATATAGACAGAGGGTGAAACTTAGTAGATAGAAACACACAAAGTCTACTGGCAACCCGAATGTTCTGGTTTTACATTCTAATAGAAATGTATAGAAATACAAAGTACAACAAGAAGAATACTATAACTGATAAATATAAGCTACTCTAATAGTGAAATGATGAAGAGAGAAGAAGAATTCCAACTTACTGAAGGTTTAGTTCTCTAGGAAGCTTCTCATGAACGAATCACACCTACACACAAAGTAACAAGAAAAATATTGGGGTTGTGTTTTGATATTTTCCTCAATCAAACCCCTACTTTGGTGTTCCCACCTCCATGGATAGCCAAAAGATCACAAGATGTAGAAAAGTGATAAAGAAATAGAGAGAATAGACACAAGAAAGTAGAGAGCAAATACAATCTAGATGCTACTCTACAAGTACAACAATACAAATAAGCAAATAGAAACAATATCATCTCCCTTTCTACAAGCACACAAGGCTAAGAGAGGAAGGAGAAGAACAATATCACCATGCCAATGGATTATAGCTTCAATAACCTATAATAATAGTGGTGTTGGATCAACAAGATGGTGTAGAAGTGAATAATGGAGTTGATAGAAGCAAGAGAGAGTGAGAAAGAAGCAAGGAGTGATAGAATAAGCTATAGAGTTGATCAAATCTAGAGAGAGCTTGAGAGAATGATCAAGAGACTTGATAGCATGAAAAAATGAAGTTCAAAATGCCAAATTGGAGGTAAATAGTCATTCTTGTGGGTCAAGGTTCGAAGAGGGATGTTACGCTTGCAGATAATAGAGAAGCATAATGTCTCTAATGTCTCTTGACCTGGGAATCTTGTCAAGATGGAAGTGTGGCACGTAGATGTCTGCATGGGGCACACACATTCCTAACATAAATTCCCTCATTGATGCTAAACAATAGGTACACATGGGAAAAATGAGGCAAATGCGATAGGTTTTTAAGTTATCAAACTTGTAAGGCTAAAATGGGGGTAATATAATGGGAAATTTTCCTAGGTGAAAATTTATGCGATTACAATAGGTAGAAAGCCTTATGTTTCACATTTAAGGATCTTTGGTTGTGACTCTTTTGTTCATGTGCCTCAAGAGAAGAGTTCTAAGTTGGATCCAAGAGAACAAAAATGCATCTTTTTTGGTTATAGTGAGAATGTAAAAGGTTATAATATTTGGAATCTACTAACCCATAAAATGGTTTTCTCTAGAGATGTGATTTTTAGAAAGTTTAGATCTTACTCAGGTGAAGAACAACCAAAGGAGAAAGATAAGAAAAAAATAGTGCATTTTGAAACAAATATTGAAAAGCAGGAAGATGCACATGCAAAAGAACAATCAAATGGATTAGAGGATGGAGAAGAAGAAGAGGGTTCAGAGAGTTTAGATGATGTGTAGGATGAGCATAAAGAAGAAGAAGAAGAAGAAGAAGAAGAAGAACCCCTTAATCCTACCTTGAGAAGATCTACAAGACAATGAAATACAATTGACAAGTATAACCCATCCATTTTTTGTTGTGCATTTTCTTTGTTGAGTATTGATGATGAACCTAGATCCTACAAGGAGGCTCTTTCCTCATAAGAAAGTAAGTCTTGGATGTAGGCCATGCAGGAGGAGATGATGGCTTTGGATAGTTGTAATATGTGGGGTCTTGTGAGTTTTCCTAAAGGAAGGAAGCCCATTGGTTGCAAGTGGGTATTTAAAATAAATTTGGAGTAGACGGTCAGTTAGAGTGGTACAAGGCCAAATTGGTGGCCAAGGGCTATTCCCAGAGAGTGGGAGTTGATTTTGGTGAAATTTCCTCTCTTGTTACTAAGCTAACTTCTATTAGATTCCTATTATCTATTACTACTACTTATGATTTTGAAATAGAGAAAATAGATGTTAAAATTGCTTTCTTGCATGGGGATCTTGAGGAAGAAATTTATATGTGACAGCTTGACAGTTTTGTTGTGAAAGGAAAAGAACACTTGGTTTGCAAGTTAAAGAGATATTTATATGGTTTGAAAAAGTCACCCAGGATGTGGTACCAAAATTTTGATGCATTTGCATTGAATTTAGGTTTTGTTAGAAGTGAAGAAGATCATTGTGTTTATATTAAATTTATTGATGATCGAATAATAATAATTGTCTTGTATGTTGATGACATGTTTTTTATGGGTAACAACAAAGTGATGATTAGGGAGCTTAAGACTCATCTTTCTAGCAAATTTGATATGAAGGATTTTGGGGTGCTAGATATATTCTTGGGATGGGGATCAACATAGATCAGGTTCATAAAAAGCTTTGGTTAAGTCAAAGTAAGCATGTGATACTATTTTGTAGAGGTTTAAAATGCAAGACTACATAAACCAGTAAATACTCCATTTTTTATTGGTACTAAGTTGAGTTTAGACATGTGCCCTAATTCTGGTGATGATATTGAAAAGATGTCTATTTTTCCTTATGCTAGTGTTGTTGGTAGTTTAATACATGCAATGGTTTGTACTAGACTAGATTTAGCCCAAGTAGTGGGAGTTCTAAGCAAGTTTATGTCTAACCCTAGTAAAGAGCATTAGACTTATGTTAAAAGGGTGTTTAGGTACTTGTTAGGTACTTCTGATTATTGTTCGGTTTATCATGGTATTGATAATACGGATAAGTCATTGGACATAGAGTTTTTTGTTGATGTAGATTGTACAGGTGACTTGGATAGTCGAAGGTCCACTAGTGGTTATGTTTTTTTCTTTATTTGGAGGTGTAGTGAGTTGGATGAGTAAAAGAAAACCTGCAGTTTCATTGTCCACCACTGAAGAAGAGTATATAGTTGCTACTCATGACTCTAACGAGGTTTTATGGTTACAAAGACTTGGTATTGGTATTTTTTTTCAGTGTAGGATAGTGTGGATCGCATTTGAAAATTAGAGTGTCATATGTTTGGCTAAGAATCATATGTATCATACTCATACTAAGCATGTTGATGTTCAATATAACTTTGTACATGAGAAATGGTTGAGAATGGATAGGTCTTGACTGAAAAAGTAGGCACTTTGGATAATGTTGTAGATTCTCTCACAAAGCCAATAACCATGGATAAGTTTTCTTGGTGCAGGAATGTCATGGGCCTAGATCACTTTTCTTAATTTCATGTTGATGTATCTCTATGGGTGTAATTTACAACGTATGATGTCAAGTGGGAGAATGTTAGGATATAGGTGACATCAACCTTGTAAATCCATTCATTAATTGTTTTCCTAATGTCTTTTGTAAATTACCCATAAGAGGTGAAATCATTTGACCAATAGTGGTGTAAGAGCTCATGTAATGACGAAGTTATAGTTATCATTTGTCTTTTGGGAAAAGGATAAAATAACTAGGCATCCCAATTGGAATCTCCTATTTTTTGAGGGTTACAACATTCATCATAAGTTGTAAGAGTATATATGACACTATGATAATTATCATAAGATTCTATGATGACTATAACATCGTTTATGATTGTATTTATGATAGATTCCCTCCCTAGGTGCCCATGCATGAGAGATTCCTTATGATAGCTATAAGAGCATTTGTAAGTTGTTGTTTTGGGTTGATTTGGTGGTTGCGAGGAGGTAGGTGTTGGGTTTTTCCAAATGGTTTTATTGCCTATTTTTTGGTGATACAATGGTGGTATTCATCCCCACAAGTTTCTATAAATTAGGGCCTTGAGCTAGAGTTATTCATTCAGTTTTATAGGTAACAGGGTGTTGTTGAATTCTACAATTATTCAAGGAAGTGCATTGCTGTTATAATCTCTCTTGGATTAGTAATATACTTTCCTCTCTCTTTCTGTGGTGGAAATTTTTCCCTTAGGGGTTTCTCCACGTAAATCTGGTGTCATGTGTTATTGTTTTCTATTTCTTGTTTTAATTCTACAATAACATTAGTTTAAGGGTCAATATTTGGATTCGAATTTTCAATTATAGTTGTTTAAAGTTTATATTGAAAGATTTCTTCACCTTGTTTTATAATAGGTTTTGTAAGCTCGTGGTATTAGTCACATTTTTTTATGTAATACCACTTGGTGGGTTTGTGTGAGCTTGTTTCTATAAATGCAAACACATGGGTAGTTGTCTAAGGTGTTTAGAGCATCTCTTAGCATTTTTTAGGGTTGAAGCATGGTGTGGGATGTGTGGTTACATGCTTGTTCACATGGATTTCTTGTATAAGGCTTGATGCTTCAAAGGATTTCATGGAGGACTCTAAAGATGTATTGTAATGTTTATTGTTGAATAATACATGAGTGATGGATGCTTTTGGAGTCTACATTTTTCCCTCTTGAGGGTTTTCACAAGGTATATCTTGTGTCATCTTTGATGGTATATTGTCTATTATTTTGCATATGTATTCTGAAACCCTCATATCTTTCCATGTCATTATTCTTTCCATGCACGCCTTGGATTCAACTATGCACCAGATCTACTCCAACAAGGGTTATACAAACCACAACCATGTCTTTGATACCAAGGAAAATTTCCCCTACTGACCTTGTCATAATAATTTCTTGGGGAAAACAATTTGGATGGAACACACACACCTCATATTTGATTTGATCCTTTAAATCCCCTAGGATAAATTTTTCCTTCAAATTTTCTTCTACAAAATTCTCTTCTCAAAAGATAAAGTATCAAATTGATGTATAATATCATTGACTATGCATGTTTACTTTAATTTGGTAAGTTGGTTGAATTAGCTATCCATAAGATTGTTACCATAATGTATAGTTAACTCCTCTTGGAAAATAGACCAAACAATAAGGCATCAAGATTGTTTTTCTTCTCTTCATGTAGTCAATGACACAAAATTAGTTTGTCTAGTTCCAAGTATAAGAATGCAATTGCAATTTCTTTTACATGGAACATAATGAAAATCAAAGAAATGCTCTATTTAGCTTGGTCAATTGGTTGGATCCTTACCATTGAACTTCTTCATATGCATATTTTGTGTGAAAATTCTATCCATATAATTCCTTTTTAAAATCCATCTTTATATCTATTAATACTCAAAAGAATCATTCCTCTTAGGAGACTCAATTTCTTCCCAAGTCTTGTTTTATTCTAAATATGTTTGGAATCTCTATAACCTTGACTAGAAACTACTTATTCGACCATTACCTTGATATATCCTATCTCCACATTAATCTTGAACAATATGTATTCCTTTATCTTGTTGGTTTCTCCCTTGATTTCTTCCTTCATCATGTTAGTCTCTTCTCTAATTTCCTCCATCTTGTTCACATTTTTAGTGATTACAATATCCATCTCCTCAACTACTGGACTCTCTTTGTCTAGATCATTTCTAGGAGTAAATATATATTTTTCCTCTTGTGGAAAGCCCCACCATCGTTCCACCAAAATAGTATTCATAATAACTTTCTAAAAAAATTAAAATAATATAAAATATTTATTATAACTTACTTGGGTCTAGATATCTCCTTTCAAAAAATCTCCAATAAATACAATTATTTTCAATCTTGAGAGTGAATTTTGTGGAAAATCTGATTTCATAATAGCTTCCTCAAAATTATCTCAAATATTCACTATGATAGCTTTAATGTGTCATTGATCAACCCTTTAAAACTCAATTTTATTGTTGATTTTCAGCATTAGGAGAATTTAGTGGAAACTCTAATTTCAAAATAAATCCTCCAAATGGAATCAAATTTGGACTATAGTAGCTTTAGTATAATCTTGAAAATCCTTTAAAAATTAGGAAAAATTACCAATTTGAGGGAGATATGCACCTCATGATTTCACCTCTTCAGTAGAAAATACCTTGATTCTTACCCTTTAAATACCAAGACCATTCTCTAAACCACTTGTAATGAAATATATTACATAAGAGTATAGTAAAATAGGATATATTCTACAAATACTTGATAATACTTGATAATAACAAGCCACTTTGAGGGGTAAATCCTCTAAAATTATACTAGAAGAGCACAATTCATAATATGACAATGACAAAATAACCAGTAGCAATTATATTTACCCTATTCTATACCTTTGGTGCCACCTAGATTGGCTTAGATACCTAAATATAACACCTAGGAAGACTCAAATAGCTAAAGAAAACTATACTGATGATCAAATAACTTAATTAAGAGTTAATATACCCACAAGAAAACTACTCATAAATATATACACACTATAGGATTAAGGGAATACTACATGCCTCTCATTTTTGCTTCATGTATTGTCACACAAATGTTTGCATTTATTCTTTATGACACTATTGTAGGATTTTTGGTGAATGAGGTCCACATCAACATTTGTTCATACCTTGTTCATATTAGGGGTAGCATTACTATTAATTGACTCTCTCTAGCTCATATGTGTTAACCATGCTTTATCCTTTTACATGTTATATAAGATTAGTATATGATGTATTCATCATGGCTATTAGTTTATATGATTCATAAGCTTACATGATAATATCTAGATTACATTTACATTCATGTATGGTTTTACCTATCTCCTTTAATTCCTTGTATCCTTTGGATACAACTAATTGAAGGGGGCTTATGTTAACACCAATATTCCATTGATTGATTCTTTAAGTAATATTAGGAACTACTAAGGCTCACCTCATTAATCAAGTGGAATTTTATTGCATTAATATAATTGAGAATAACACACTTTTCCACATTTTAGTGGAATCACATAGCAACATTGAGCAAACTATTTTTCATCATTTTTTTTTAATTTGTACCAAAAAAAATCTAACTATAGTCAATTCTAGTTGTTTTAATTTCATTTATATAGGTGGCAAGTTCATAATTTGTATCAAAAATTCATTTTGTGAGGTAGAACCTATCCATTGTACACTTTTTTTTATGTTTTTGTATGATTCATGGAGAGTGCATATTATAGGACATACATACATGATCGTACATTGTAAGATCCATTATTTTATATGTAACCCATGATGATATCCTTTGAGCATCCAAATATTTACTTTCTAAGCATGTTGGTCAATGCCACATAATTTGATTTATACATGATCATTTTAGGATTCACATAGACCACAATGTGGGGAAAGATGTAATGGTGAAATTTGTGTGCATATTTTATTTCCCATTTAATTTGTTCCTATTTGAGAAATTCTCAAGGATACATGTACATAGTGACAAATGGAACAATCTTGTGCAAATTTAGGTTCATTCCTCTAAAATTTTATCCATTCATACATACATCTCCCTATAAACTTTCCCCACCCTATCCTTTTACAATCTCTCTCCTATGCATCCACCTTATCTACCCGCTTATCACACTTACCTATGCAACTAGATTAAATTTTATGCTTCACACAAGTATATAATTATTAGCCTATTCTAATCAATTAAGTCATTATGGAGACCTAATAATTAAAAACTTTTCCCCTTTCATCTTAATTGTAAATTTGTCTAGGACTAGTCTCAGTCATCCTCCTACCTTGATCCAACTGAACAAATATTTGGCACAATTTGGTGCTATGTATTGGTACATTTAAAGATATTCAATGCATTCATTTTAACCACTGAAACATCCAAAGAATTAAGCAATCATTTATTCCAAGGATGAATTAATAGCAACACAGTTTCATTTGGTTTAGTAAAAAAGGTATCAAATCTGCATACATGCTTACCTATTATTTATTTCTTATTTAGTATCTAGGGTTTGATCTAAGAAGATTGAACTCCTTGTGATGAATTAATGACACTTAAGGTGTTTCTACTTCCATAGGCCATCATCCATCATGCAAAGTTGTAGAATTGAACATCAGAGATTCCCAAGATGGGTTTGAACTTAGAGTATAGATATGTGATTATGACCATCCCAAATGCATGAACTTGTCCTCCAACAAGACAAATCCAATGTAGATATTGAGGTACCACATTAATATAAAGACATGACTTTCTAAGTGCATATTGTTTGATCTACACCTTTTTCATTTGACATACATTCTCCAATAATCAAACTAAGGACCATTGATTATCTTACATACTTTCTTAAATTAGCAATTACAATTATCAAATTTTTCATTCCCTATTATATTTAGTTATTTTATGTCATTTATTATATTATCTTAAGTTCACACACACACACACACATAAAATACTAAAACAAAGCCAAATCAATTAGATATAGAAATAAATGTATAAATATAAAATGAAACAAATATATTTTAATTTTAATTTGTCAGTAATGAAAAATATATATAAAAAAAGCTAATTTTTTTATTTAGTAGTTTTTTTATGAATAAGTGTCTATATAATTATTTATAAAATAATGTTTCACATAGTCACAAAAAATTGTAGGTGAAAAGAGTTACACCCCAAGATTCTAAATAGGACAACAATCAAAAACAAAAAAATATTTACAAGTTGCTATGTGGTGAGAGCAAGAGCACTAAGAGGAGGAGATGGATCTTGGCCATTTAGTTTTCTCCATACATCAATGGGATTCAAAGTGTTCATAAGAGGATACCAACCAACATTACCATTATCATTTTTTTTGTCTTCAACATCATCATGAATAGGAGAAATAGTAAGATCTAGTTAGGGAAATTTTCCAAATTCTAGCCATCAAGTAGTCCAACATTTAAAAAATAAATAAGTAGAGTGGTGGCTAGTGGTCTACAACCATCCTCATTGAGCATGATCTCTTCTCGCAGGATGTGAAGAGGCCTGAGAATGAGTATCTTGGTTTTGATGAGCAAACTAGTTATGCCCTCAAGGATTCTCATGAGATGGAGAATGACCTTGACTAAAGGCAAGAAACAAGACTCTAGTAATAGTACATGGGGTATTACCCCAAGGATCCAACAACACCTAGAGATTGGACTCTAGTAATAGTATAAAATGAGAAATTAGAATCAACAAAACATCCAAAAAATATAGCATTATTTTCATCCTAAATATTAAAAAGAATTTTCACCCTAAAAACACGCTTAATTTGAGTATATTTGGAAGTGTTTTCTAGATCAATCTCCTAACAACACCATGTCCCAAGAAAAAGGCTCAATCCAAAAAGACTTGAAAAAATCATGAATGTAGATCCAAACAATTTGATTACTAAAGCAAAATCTAAAAAGAATACTTGAAAGATTCTTAATAACTACAAAATAGACACGAGAATTCTAAATTCTCATATGAATTAACTTGGAACCAACAAAAAATATTTTGAAAAAAATTACAATAAACAAAACAAACTAACTTTGGCTCAAGAACAACCAACAAAATAGTGCAGAATCAAACCAAAAATAACCTTTATAAGATTTATAATTGTGAAATGATGTATCAATTACCACTTGGACAATCTTTCTTCAAAGGGTCCAAGCTCCAGGTATCAACGTCATGGTAGTAGTAATGAAGGGCAGCTTTGAGATATTGTCTGGGACATCAATGGCATTTTCCCTTATCAGTGACATTATCGTGCTCATACAAGCCACCCATTTGATGTGGAGTCTTGGGGCAATCAAATTGACTCCCTTGATGATGGCCTCCATGCTACAGAACCAAAACTAAGCAATAAAAAATGATATAACCCTTCTGTGATGAGTGCAGGTCACGCAAATCCAAGGACTTTATTGGAGCCCAGGCTGTTATACGATATGGGCTCTCAACTCGTACACAAAAAAGCAAATAGCCCTCCTGACCCAAAGTGGCCTCGTAGTCCCTAATCAAAATCAATTACAAATCTTAACTAACCATCGTTCTTTGTTTCTTTTAGAAGTATGGAGACTGTGTTCAAGTGAAGAGAATAGTAACCAACATGGGTGAGGAGAATATCGTATAGATAACTCCATATATGAAAGTAAGTATTTTTCCAATTATATTGATTTTCAAGAGATGACTAGGCAATTTTCAATGTGACAATTGAAAAGCAAAGTGAAAGGGAAAGAGGAGGAAGAGTGTGAGATCTCGTAGAAATGCTTCCAAAGGTGGAACATACAACATTTGTAGTTCAATTGTTGTTTTTGGGTTAGGTTTGGAATTTAGTTTTGTAGACGTTAAAAATGGCTTTAGGTAAATTCACCGTCAACAATTCACTGTCAACAAATTCACCTTCAAATTCACCTACAACAATTCATCGTCAACAATTTATCACCATGACAAATCCATCTCATGGAAAATTCACCACCAACTCATATTGCTAGCGGCGAATTTTCCACCAGATGAATTTGTCATGGCGATGAATTGGAGGTGAATTTGTTGGCAGCGAATTTTCCTAGAGCCATTAAAAATATTCTATTCTATTTTATTCTATTCTATAAATATGTATTGAATGATATAGAAAAAGTGTTGATAGGATTACAAAACATTTGAATGGACATGCATATTCTTATGTAAATATAATACTACATTGTATTTGATGTAAACTATTGAACTTATATTATTGTTCACATGGCACATTCCTTTCAATGCTTATCTTCTTAAACACACAAGTGTAATGGAATAAAATATTATAATAAGTAGAATTTCTATGTAAATAGTGATTTGATTGATTACTTTTTCTTAATTAATAAATTGTAGTTGTTATTAGTTAATGGGAAGAAGATTATTCTTAGTGTAATCATTATTCATCCAAAAATTATTTTAAAAATGTTTTTTTCAATGCTTATATACTTAAATAAACAAATGTAATGGAATAAAATATTATAATAATTAGAATTTCTATGTAAATAGTAATTTGATTGATTACTTTTTCTTAATTAACAAATTCTAGTTACTATTAGTTCATAGGAAGAAGAGTATTCTTAGTGTAATCATTATCTATCCAAAAGTTATTTTGAAATTTTTTTTTCAATGCTTACCTTCTTAAACAAACAAATGTAATGGAATAAAATATTATAATAATTAGAATTTCTATGTAAATAGTGATTTGATTGATTAATTTAATAAATTGTAGTTGCTATTAATTCATAGGAAGAAGATTACTCTTAGTAGTGTAATTATTATTCATCCAAAATTTATTTTGAAATATTTGAATTTCAATGCTTATCTTCTTAAATAAACAAATGTAATGGAATAAAATATTATAATAATTAGAATTTCATTATAAATATTGATTTGATTGATTACTTTTTCTTAATTATTAAATTGTAGTTATTATTAGTTTGTAGAAAAAATATTATTCTTAGAGTAATCATTATTCATCCAAAAGTTATTTTGAAATATTTTTTAATAAAAAATTATATTAATAAAAAAATTTATAAAAATTTAATTATAAATACTAACATGTAATGGTATAATTAGTATTTTGTGTTATTTTTCATTTAAGTTTGTGTCTATTTTGATGCTAATAATTTTTTTTAACATACAAATAAATAGCATGTATTTTTTTGTTAATTTTGGCTCATCGTTCGATTTCTATCTACCTTCATTTCACTCCAATAAATTTACTCTTACATATTTTATATCTTCTTGTTTTTATGGGTGATCCCATAATAGTGGTTTACAATTTTTGGCCAAACTGGACACTGAAATTATTATTTTTAACTAAATTTTCACATTCGGGCACCTATAGCGGCTAAACCGTGAGGAATTTGAAGATGGTGCAAACTAGAGTCTCATCAAATTTTGTTTGTAGATACTAAAAATATTTTTTTCAAAATTTTTGGAATCAAATTGCACTTCTTTTTCCATCTCCCACAAAAATTGATTTTTTTTAGAAAACAACATTTTTAAAAAGTGATGCACACCGTATAACATAACTTTTTTTCCATGAAGGATAAAAAATTCTTTCAAATTTAGATTTGTAACTCTGATATCTATGCTTCCACTTGGTTAGATAGTTTTTATTGAATATTTTTTCCTTAATCAAGTTTCAAAGTCAAACGAATTATAATTCAGACAAGCAACCATATAACGCGTAACTTTTTTTGTATATGTCAAAATTTAATTTAATTTTTTTGTTGGATCAAGGACTTCAATATCTAGTGCACTCATATTTTTCAAATTTTTTTTGATAATCTTCTATTTTTCCACATGTGAAGAACAAAGAAATTCATTTTCGATGAAAAACCTATGTTTAATAAAACTTAAAAACAAATACATAACAAAACCAAAACATATTAAAATTATATTCATTGGATAGCTTGTTGAGGAATACCATAATCATTTGAAATAGTTTTAAATGAATTCATTTGATCCCCAAAAGCTAAATCAAAAGTGATTTTTTATCAGCATTTTGATAGGTGTAAAGGAGACGCATTTATAGGTATGGTTTAAAACTAGCGAGGTTCTATCCAAGGGGGTTTGATCTAAGCTGATTTGATCAAACCCTCTTCAATTGGAATCCTTAAAATGGAACTTTTTAAGGCCTAAATCATTATATTTTCTAAAAATATGTGATTTCAGCTAAAATCCGTTCCTCTCAGGAATTGTAAACCACTATTGTGACAGCACCCTTATATAAATCTCGTTAGCATGTATTTTCATAGATTTTCTCCTTACCTCAAGATCATTAATTTATCCTTGCATATCATTTGTGTGTGGTCTAGGATTGATCAATGTCAATCCCAAGAAATGCAAGAATGAACCTCAAATCTTAAATCTTTAAATTCAAATTTTAACTTTCTCACCCTTTCTACAACTCATTATGATCTGATTAGCACATATGTAATGTGACATGTTGTTATGTCGTGGTATTCAAAGATATTCAATGTGCACTTAATATGATAAATGACGGATTATTAGAGATCACTTCAATCATAAATGACAATAGAGGAATCAAAATTACATCATTCATCATCAAAAATCTTGTATCTAAAAAATCATGATTATATAGTTTGATTGAATCCATCATGTACAAGGCGCTCAAAGGGATTCTCCAAGTCATCAAGAGCTATTTATTTTTCTTACCTACTTTTCATCTAACAAGGAATTTATCTTTAAAAAATTGATTGGAGAAGAGACATAAAAGATCCCCAATCCCTAATCTACAAGTCTCTTGGATAACTTCTAGAAGAGGAGATATGTGCCCTTACATCATCCATGGAAACATCACTACATAGATCACTTCATCCTTAATTATAAGTAAGCTTCTTGGAAGCCTTCAAACAAATAAAACAAGATTGCAAGAAGCATTAAAACATTAGAAAAGAGATGTGGTTTGGTGATATGAATTATGGACCTCAAATTAAATTTACCTAATAAAATATAATATTGACTATAAATCTATGTAAAATTACACATGTGAATGATATGAATTATGGATTCTAGCTATATACCAAATAATCTATGAATTATTATGAGAGGAACACAATATCAAGCTACTATTTACAAATTTTCCTTTTAATAAAGTAAATATAAAGTCCTTTGATCACCTTCATAATTTTCAAAAGGAAAACTCAAGAATTGAACTTCTACTATCTATGTTTAGTAGATATTTTGGTGGTAAAGTCTCAACTTATGGAACCACCAAATTGTGTTATAAATATAAGTTATAATAGCACAGATAAATTTAGTGGTCTACCTAAATATATTTTATATGAATTTGTGTACAATAGAAAAGCTCAACCTATTGTATTTATCTAAATATAATTTAATGATAAATAACAAAATATTCATTAGATTAAAATAGTTATTATAATTAATGTGAAGTAATAAGATATTGTTTAGCCATTTCAATGTGACTATTTGAGTTGATTTTCACTGAGTTGATTCATGAGCCAATATAGATAACTAAATTTGGATTTAATATTGAATTATTATATTAACAATAAAGATAAATTTCATTTTCATGATTTTCAAATTGCATAATCTTGTCTTATGCATTTTATATCCCAAAAAATATTTTCCTTGACTTATACCTACTTTCAAAAATCATTTCCTTAAGAAAATACAAGATGATTGAAACAATCACCTCCATTTGTTCCACCCTATAATATCCACCTTACACATCAATAATTTATTTCAAATGTATCTACACCTTACACATCTACCAATTCCTAAGTTGAAACCCTAAAAATCACACTCTCTATATTTATTCGTAAGGTACATATAGGGAGTATTTCTATTGATGTAGCCAAGGATTCAAATTATAATATTCATCTTTATTATTTTATAAAAATTATTCAATTATAGAAGCATTTCTGTTTCATCTCCATTTTGTCTTCTCAAACTAAAAAAATCCTTTAACTAGGAAAAATCCCTCATAAAAGTCTACCCATGTTTCTAAGTACTATTACATACTTACTCTTTTGGTTGTGAAACTTTCCAATTATTCAAGTTTAACTAAAGAAAGGCTAAATGAAAACTTGAAACTTCTAATTAATATGAAGAAGTTTGAACAAAAATAAAAAACACTAATTTTAGAACTAATGAAAGCACAAAATCTTCAACTTGAGGCCTTAGATGGTGGAAAATGGCCCCAAAAATTTGTTTAAACTCACTTCAACTGAATAGGTTTAATTGGAATTTCCTTCAACTTCTCAAGATTCTCCTCCATATACACTTTCAGCTCAATTGGACTCTCAGCTCAAAAGTTATGACCTCTGGAAGTCCTTGCATCATTCTCCTCTAGTTGAAAAGAATGCGGCTCTTGTGAGTTATTTTTTTGGAACTTTCTCCATTAGTCCTAATCTATCTTCTTCAATTCCCAATATTTAATCCAATGATATCTTCTTGTGGAAGACCTTCCCACTATACTAGATACTTTTTGTATTGACCTTGTCTCATGTTTGTTGTCTTCTTGTCCAAATTTAATGCAATATTTTTGTGCTTCTTGCTTGGAACTTGTTATCAATCCACTTCTTCCTCACCTTCTTCATCATATTCCTCTCCATGAAAATTATATAAATCTAAAATATTAAATATTGGAGAAATATCAAAACTTGTTGGTAAGTCTACCTCATAAGCATTGTCATTAATCCTCTATGTAATTCTGCAAGGACCAATCTTCTTGTATTTCAACTTGTTGTAGGTTCCCATGGGAAATTTTTCTCTTCTCGGATAGACCATCACTAATTCACCTTCATTGTATAACTTATGGCTTCTACCAATATCTATTGTATTTTTTTCCTATCATTGCTTTATTGTAATTTTTTCCTTACCTCTTCCTACAACTGATCAAGGTGTTCTGCATATTCTTCCCCATCATCATTGATCTTGTCTCTGATTAGTAATTGCACTAAATCTAAGACACATTTAGGATTCCTACCATAGACAATTTTAAATGGTGATTTATCTATTGATATGTTCATCGAATTGTTATAAGAAAATTCAACTCATGATAATGCCAAGTTCCATTGTTTGGATTTATCTGACAATGCATCTTAATAGGTTTCCCAAACTCCATTTTACGACCTCTATCTATCCATTTGTTTGAGGATGATAAGAATCATTGAATTGAAGCTTGGTCCCCATATTCTTCCATAGGGTTCTCTAAAAATGACTCAAAAACTTGGTATCCCTATTAGATATAATAGTTTTTATAACACCATGCAATCTAACAATTTCCTTAAAAAATAAATTTTCCACCCTAGTTGCATCACTACCCTTCTTGTAGACAATAAAATGAGTCACCTTAGAAAACCTATCAAAAACCACAAAAATGAAATCATTACCTCATTGTGTGCTCGGTAGCCCCAACATAAAATCCATACTTAGATCAGTCCATGGTCCTTTAGATACTAGTAATGACATGTAAAACCCTATATTCTATTAATTTCCTTAAGCCATTTGGAAAATTCTACATCTTTTCACATATTTGGTTATGTCCCTTTTCATCTTGGCCAATAATACCTATCTTCTACCAAAGCTATAGTCTTATTATTGCCTAAGTGTCCAACCAACCCATTTCTATGAAGCTCTCTTCTACTATTATTTCTCATGAACCTAGCTAGAATACATAGTTTCTTTACTAGTCATCCTACATAAGATATTCACCTTGAACATGCTCCTTGCTTCCAACTACTGGGGTCTTCAACTATTTGACAATCTCCCAAAAATCTTCATAAAATTCATATAGATCTTTGATGCATCAAAACCAATCACTTCACTTGTCATTGTTGTCAATAATGCATCATGTCTATTGAAGGAATTTACAACTTGGTTTTATTTTCCTAATTTATACTTCAGAACAAAGGTGTAACCTTATAAAAAGGAGACCCATTTTGAATGCCTACTATTCAACTTTTTTTGTGTTCAATTATTTCAAGGCAATAGGGTTTATAAGAAACACAAATTATTTGTGCACTAGATAATAATGTCTCAAAGCTTCTACAATTGCATAGAATTTTGCATCATAAATTGAATAGTTCTTCCTTACCTAGCTAAAATTTTCACTAAAAAAATCTATAGGTTTACATGCTTGACTTAGTGTAGTTCTAATGCCCACATGCAAGGCATCACTATCTACTTCAAATACTTTGTCAAAATTTGGTAGTGCGAGAATGGAAGCTTTTGTCACCTTCTTCTTCAAAAAATTGAAACTCTCCTCAACTTCCTTGGTCCACACAAATTCCTGTCCCTTGGTGCAATATGTTATGGGTATTATATTACTACTAAAATTTTGGATTAAAGTTATCTATAAAATGTGGCTAAACTATGAAAACTTCTTACCTCCAATCATGCTCCTTGGACTAGGTCATTCTACAATTGCTTTGACCTTTTTTGCATCCATTTGGACACCGTCTATAGATATGACAAAGCCCAAAAATACCATACTTTCTTGCATGAACCTACACTTCTTCGAATTTGCATAAAGTCTTTATTTTCTCAACACACTCAATATGATACTCAAGTGGTTCAAGTGTTCCTCTTTACTCTTACTAAAAACTAGAATATCATTAAAATAAACTACCACAAAATTTCCAATATATGGTCTAGTACAACATTCATTAATCTCATGAAGGTGCTAGGTGCATTGGATGACCTAAATGCCATATCCATTCATTCATATACTCCATTCCACTTATCCCCTTCTGGAAATTGGATTTGGTGGTAATCACTTCGTAGATCAATTTTTCTAAAATATGTAGCTCCTGCAAGAATGTCCATCATATATCATCTAGGTGAGGAATAGGAAATTGATACTCAATATTGATTTCTCTGTTATATGTGCACATCCTCCATGTGTCATCCTTCTTTAGAGTTAATAATACAAGAATAGAACATGGGCTCATGCTCTCTCTCACCACACATTTCCTTAGAAGCTCTATCACTTGTCTATTGAACTGTGTTGTTGACTCATCTTGTAAGCTACTTGATTAGGTAAGGATGCTCCTAGAATCGTATCAATATGGTGTTGAATATACCTCTTTGGTGGTAGATCATCAAGAAACTAATCTAGTACAACATCAACATACTCTTTTAATACCTGGGTTGCTTCTACTGGTATTGGTATCTCTTTACCCTCTTCCTTTTGCACCACTAGTGCATAACAAAACCTTGTTACCTTTATTTATTTGACAATTGAACTTGACATAGTTTCAACTTTTCCTTCATCCTTAAGGGGTAATTTAATATAACGTTTGAACCATCCTTCTAAAAATTGTATGTATTATTCTCACCATCATGCATTACCTTCCTATCATATTGTCATGGCCTTCCCAACAACATATGGCATGCATCCACTAGAATGAAATAACACCATATTTAATCCTTTAACAACACTTAAAGTACACAAAATATCACAAATACATATAGGAATTTTTTTTCTTTCAAATAAAATTATCACTGTATATACATTCTTCTATAATATAATTTAAGAATACAACCACTTATACAAGAGTATCACCAAAAAACTGGCATACAAATTTAAATATATAATTTTAGATTTTTTCAAGTATAACATGTGAAATACAATGTGTCTCTATATGATCAAGTCTTCAACATTCTTTCAACTACAAGAGGGAGATTGGTATCATTTGAGCGTTCTTCATCGAACCACAGACTAATGGTCCCCTACACACCTTCCAACTGGAAGTGGTCCTACCCTTCACAAGGGTATCAGATAAATATATCTGTAAACATACCATGTCATCTAAGAACCCATGTACAAAAATAGATAAATAATAAGGTATACATGTAAATAGATCAGTTCAATCTAGTTTACCATAGCAACTATTTTAAAATAAATCTATACATGAATCACATCATTACATGGCACGAGAATTGTTTGGTAGAATACCCAACTATATTAATAAAAATATTCTAACAATACCCTAAACACTACATTTAGAGAAACCCCAATTCGTTTCAATATTTTATTAAACAAAAGTTGGGAAACAACTAATACAGTGCACATATAGAATTAAATGGCAAGAGCAGGATTGAGTGGAAGAGCGGGTGGGAAGAGTGGGGGAGGAGGAAGTTTGAATTCCTCTGGCGTTGATGGAGATGTTGTAGATGAATCTAATGCAGATTCGTGGGGTCTGGGGGTTGTCTTGCTTCATATGGCTACGGATCTAGCGTTCTCCTGCTCGGTGTTATCGTTCTTCTTCTTCTCTATTGCTAAGATAATTTCTAAGGCTGTGTGACAGGGGTGTGTTCTTTGGGCTTCTCTATTTGTGGAGCCTCTTTCTCTAGAGGGTGGGTGTTGTGGGGATCTCCTACAGCTTATGCATTCATGGGTGGCCATTGTGCTCTCCCTACTCGTCCCTCCTATGTTCTGGTGCCTTGGGTGCTTGTTTGTTGTGGTGCGGGTTGCCTTTGTTCATGTGGTGGTTGTTTGGAGACTCTTTTGCCTTTGGGTCATTTGGTTTGTAACTAGGCCCTGCGTGTGTTTGGGGTTTTTGGTTTGGTGCTCCCTTTTGTTTTGGGGAGTTTTTGACGCCTCTGTCTTAGGGTCGTCTCTTTTTTCTGGGGTGTGCTTTATGGTTTTCCTTCTTTCCCCGTTTCCTCTTGTGTTCCTCTTTGGGGGGATGTTCCTTTTGCTCATTTCAGGTGCTCCCAGTGGTGTGATTTTGAGCCCCTTATGGGCGTTGGTGGTTGTATTGGTGCTTGGGCTAAGGTTTTCTTGGTCTCTCTTGGCTTGTTTTGGGTTATCTTCATTCATCCAGACTTGTTCCAAATGTTGGTTTGTACTCTGTTGGGTATTGTTTGGGTGTACCCTGGGTGTTGGTTTGTGGTCGTTGGCTGGGTGGATTTTCACACTTTTTATGTACACTTGACAGATTTTAATGTCTTTGTTTGTTTTGGTGGCTCTGTTGTTCAAACTTCTTTGTTTGGTCCACCTTTTGCTCCTGCTACTTGGATTTCCAAAGGTTGCTACGAATGCTTGTCCTTCCAAAGTGTTTTCTTTTGGTTGGTTTCTGCAGATGGTGTCTTCTCTAGAGGTGAAAGTTTCTCTTGTTGAGGTAGAGCCCGCTCCTTTTGAGATTGGAGTTGTTTATTGTAGGTCCAGTGGAAAGTCCTCTTCTCCTTTGCTCATTCCTTTGGAGGTGGAGTCAGCTCCTTTTGAGGTGGGACTGGTATGAGCTGGAGATGGGTTGCTTTGGTGGGTCAAGCTCTTGTATCTTCCTCTTTGATAGAGGGGGGGCCCGTCCTATGGAGGTGGAGTGTGGGTTGGTTTTCTTAATTGGTAGGAGCTGCAAGATGGTTGTTGTTTTTCAGCCTTTGGTGGTTTTGGGTTTAAGGTCCTGACCAAGACCTGGTGATTTAATGGTGTTTTGGGATCAAGGCCCTTGTGTTCCTAGCTGTTAAGGGTTTTATGTCCCTACAAAGTTGAGTTCTGGCAGTTTTGGTTTGTTTTGTATATCTTCTAGTAGATTGCTGATGTTGGGCTACTGATTGTCTATGTTCCTATCTTAATGCAGCTTTCATTTGTTTGTATGGGGTTTTAGGTCCCCTCAAAACCTGTTTGTAAGGAGTTTCTGGTCCCTGCAAAACCTGTTTTTCATTAATCAAAAACTAATACAGTTCACATTAAAAATAGAGCACTAATTGTAGATACATAAACCTAGTATCTACCTATTATGATAAAAAAAAAATGTTTAAGTATAATCACAACATTGCAAAGAATATATGAGCTAAAAACCATGCCCAATTATATTCTGAAGCACACTATTTCTTCCTAGTACAATGCCTTGGAATTTTTTTAATATGCTTTACCCTTCCCCTATGTGCCATTCTCTCTCACTCACTCTTTTGTTATTCAAAATTATCTTTTGTTCTTCCATAAACTTGGGAAAAGAAAAATCATTTCCTTTCTACATGAGGGAAAACACTTGCCCTCCATTGAAACCTCCTTACACAATTTGTTGCAGACTTTCCAAAATCCCACAAATAGTGCAATGATGGCGATCTCTAAAGGGTTTATTTAAGTCTCCATTAAATTCATATTGAATTCATACTCTTCCCCTCATGTAAAACTTAAACAAATGAACAATTTGAAATTTAAAAAAAAAAAATCACTTTTTTTTAAATGTTTTAAAAAAAAAAAAAATTTAAACCATCACCATTTTGTAATTTCAAAAAAAGATGAAAATAAAACTCCTAAAATAAGATAATGACAACATAGTTGACATCTTCAATGTTGAATAGAATATCATGAAGGTAGGTTATCATCCATGGTAGATCAAATACCATATGCAAATAGAAGATGATAACAACACTCAACAAAAGGCAACAAATTCAAATTTTGCACTTTAAGACACCAACAAGAAAATAACCAATATTGTGCACATCTAAACATGAAATGATAAGAAATAAATTTTGGCATAAATGACGTCACTAAAATAACATGCAAGCCTAGTGGTGTGTGTGTATGAGTAACTTTTCTCAGACGTATGGTATTTTTTTATCGATTTGACTCAATTTGTTACCTTCTCCCTAATGATTCTCTCCCTCTTCAACTAGGATGGGGAACTAAATTATCATGCATTCACCTCATTCATTGAAAAGGTAGTTAGTCCATAAAATTTATAATCAAATAATTATTAAAATTAATATAATTCAAATTGATAATCCATTCATAATAATTAATGACATGATAAAATTACACTAATTTTGATATCAGTGTTTCTCATTCACCTAGACATCAAATTAATCATTTCTTGGAAACCATAACTATTCCAACATATCAAAAGAAATATCATATCTTTAAATACATCATCCAATATCCAAAAATAAGTAATTGAAATATATATAACATTATTTAATTGTTCAAAAACAAGGTCTAACATTTACTCTAATTCTAATAAATATTTTGGGGTCTTGGAATTAATCCATTTAGATTTATTTGGTTTGGTTAATGTTCCTTCAATTTCTAAATCTACATATTATATTTTTTTCATTAATGATTACAATAGGACATAGGTGCATATTTCCTTAGAATTAAATATGAAGTCTTTAATGGTGTTAAATATTTTAAGGTTCTTGTAGAGAATCAAACTGGTAGGAAGATTAAAATTTTGAGGATTGATAATGATGGTGAGTTTTGTTTAAAATTATTGATAGATTCTATAAGGACTATGATAAAGACATAGAAAACTTAAACACCCCTCAACAGAACAAAGTTGTAGAAAGAATGAATGGGACATTGATGGAGAGGAATAGGAGTATGCTTAGTAGGGTTGGCTTCTAGATCATTTTTTTTGGGTAGGAGAACTGCCACAACTTGTTACCTAGTTAATAGGTCTTTTACATAACTCTTGTTGACAGGACACCTATGGAGATGTAGTTAGGTAAAAATCCCTCATTGAGACATCTTTGAATAATTGTTTGTGAGGCAAACTTTCTTACATTTCTAGTATGGAAGGCTCAACTTCTAGAGGCCATAACTTTTGATCTAAATGGTTGTTTGGCCTATTTTTTTCTAAATTGTAGAGTTCAAAGGGGTCCACATCCTCTACATTTGAGAACTGATATCAAATGTAACCAACCCAAAATATCTATTTTGGTCAAAAATGACATATATAACCTAGAAACTAAATTTTGTATTTTATAGCTCAAAAATTATAGATTTTGTATTATTAACATTATGAGAAATATTGAGAAGCCTTTCCTAACACATTTAAAATGAGATCAATATTTTATGCAAGGCATTATAACTTACATCATGGAAAATTATTATACTAATGTTGGAGAGTTGATAATATATTTTTATTGTAATTTAAATTCTATATTTAGTGAGTTAGTGCCTCATCTATATTCATACAAAATTTAACTAGCAATCGCACCTTGGTGCACGCAATAGGTACACTGAAGAGGTGTGGAAGAGTGAGGGACGGTAAGGAGATAGAGATAAAGAGGAAGATAAAGATAGAGATGGAGATAGAGATAGAGATGGAGATGGAGAGGGGTATGGAGAGAAGGAGAGGGAGAGATAAAGAGAGAGAAGAAAGAGGAGAGAGCTTGATAGATATAGATGGAAGAGATAAATATAGAGAGAGGGAGAGATAGAAAGATAAAGATACAAATAGGAAGTGATATAAAGAGATATGGAGAGATGAAAAAAGAATTATGGAGAGATAGAGATTGGAAGACAAAGAGATATCGATGTAGAAGTCTAAAGAGGAGAGGGAGAGAGATGGATGGATAGAGAGAGGGATACATGTGTAGAGATAGAGGGGGAGAGAGGAAGATAGAAGGAGAGAGGAGGGAGAGAAATAGATATAGGTAGAGAGGGAGAGGGAGATAGAGAGAGAGTTAAAGAGAGATATGGAAGGTGAGATAGAGTGATATCTAGATATAGAGATATAGAGAGGGGGGAGAGGGAGAGAGAGGAGAGACATATAGAGACATACACGCTGAGAGAAGTAGAGATAGACAATTAGAGATGAAGAGAGGGAGAGAGGTAAAGATAGAAATCGATAGATAGACGACATAGAGAGGGAGATATGGAGAGATATGGGGAGAGTTAGAGAGAGGGGGGGATAGAGTGAGGGAGGGAGAGAAAGGGTGAGAGATAAGGAGAAGATGACAAGAGAGATGATTATTTTCCTCTCTCCTCAACTCAATCTCTATCTCTCTCTCTTATCTTTCTCTCTTGCATTCTCTCTCTCCACCTCTCTTTTTCTCTCTCTTTATGTCACTATTCCCATCCCCTCGCTCTCATGTTCTCTATCTTCTTTTTTCTTTATCCTCCTCTCTTTCTTAATCTCTATATTTTTTGTTTATATTTGTCTTCCCTTTTATGCATTATATATCGAATATCTATTATTAAATATTGATTTTATTTATAACCTAAATAACAAATATATAACATAGTTAAAATATAAATATACAATTTTATTATATAATATTTTTAAATATATTAAATAATAATTTATATTATGTTTAATTAAAGTATCTTATATAATAATAAATAAATATATTTAATTTAAATAACAAATTTAGCTTCAAAATTTAATTTGAACTTTAGTGGATGGTAATACCTCTCTTTCTAAAATATCAATTAAATTGTTAAATTTCTTATAAATTAATTTAAATAATAGTAAATGTAAAAAAATATGTATTATACTTATTAATTTAATATGTTCATTTAATAATATATAATATAATATAAAATATATATTATATAATTAAATAACATAAATAAGTATTAAACATATATTATAATAAAATAGATTATATATAGGGGATGACCCCACAGTGCAACGGTAAGTTGTAAGGCAGTAGCTCCACTGCCACAAGAGTTCAAATCCCAAGAAGCTATGGGTGATCGGACAAACGATGGTGCAGGGAAGGTGGTGAACGGTGAACAGGTAATTTGTGCCAAAGACGACAGACGAGGGATATGGCGGGTAACAAATCAGCAGTCGTCGAAGATGACGGGCTTGGCTAGTTGAAGTTGGTGGTAGGCTGGAGGATATTGACAGAGGAGTGTCGATGGTTGAGGGCTAGAGCAGGGGCAACAACAGGAGACTGGTGACAGAAGGAGAGGAAGCAAGGAGGTGCAAAGAGAATGAGGAGGTGGAGAGGAGGAGAGGGGAAGTGAGGAAAGGAATGGTGGGGATGAGGTCCCCCAAATGTGGCCTCACTGGTTCATAGCTCCAGTCAAAAGCGATCAAGGTGTTTCCCCTTAATAGTGATTCACTGAACAAAAAAATAAAATAGATTATATGTAAAAAAATATATTTAATAAATATAATAAAATAACTTTAATTATTATATATGTTATTTTATAATATATATATATATATATATAATATTAGTGTAATTTTTAATTTCTATAATAGATAAATATACTTATATAATATAATTAACATATATTATAATAAAACAATATTATATGTAATTTTTATTTATTAAATATAATAAAATAATTATAATTGTTATATATGTTATTTTATAATATACAATTTATTATATTGTAAGTTTTTAATTTCTATAATATAATTATTAATAATATATAAATAATATATATTGTTAATAACTATAAATATTATATAATATAATAAGTATATTATATAAATATAAATAATATATTACATAATATATAATATTATATATTATATAAGTATATATTATAAATAACTACAATAGATAATATATTTATAATAACTATTTTATGATTGTTAGTAATTTATTAAGTTATGAAAAGTCAAAGTGTAATTAATAGCGGAAGTACATAGTATGACATTTCATTAGTTGGGTTTGGTAAGATTATTAAAGCATGGTTGAATTTTATGTGAAAAGCAACGAATGTCATGAAAAGTAGCCAACAGAAAATGGAATGAAAAAATGGTAATGATGATGAGAAACCAAACGACGAGCAAGCTTTCGATCATCTTGCATGCCTCTAAGATGCTCTCAACCGTTGATAGTTGGATTTAGCTTGCCTTATTTCATTTAGGAAACACCTTCCACATAATTATGCTAAGAGGCACAACTTACAATGACACTAAAGAGATGAAAAAATAGTAAAAAATATAAAAGCATAAAAAATAAAAAAAATATATTTATTAACATGAAATTATTAGAAATAATATAAAATTTTACAATATTTAATACGCTTTTGAAAATAAAAATGAAAAAAAAACTACCAAAACAATGAATGATGGTTTTTTCAAAAATAAAATTAAAAATTAATATTTTATTTAAATATATATATATATATATTAAATAAAATAATAAATAGATAAGAATTAAAATTTATATATGCACATTTATTATAATAAAAAAGTTATAAAATAAATGATTATGTTATAAAAACTATTTTTAAATAAATATATTTAAAATATCTATATTTTTTATTATAATAAAAAATTATAAAATAAATCTGAAGAAAAATAAATAATTCTATTATAAAAATTATTAAACATGTTTTTAAATAAATATATTTAAAATATCTACATTTTGAATATTTAAAATAAAATCATAATAAATTGATGTGAACTGAACTTTTAGTGAAGAGGTGTGAACTGAACTTTAAAATCGTAGTGAATTGGTGTGAACTGAACTTTTTAGAGAAGAGGTGTGAACTGAAATTTTGATTGACGCTCCACTCCGTAAGATTAACGGCAACAATAAAAGCCTCCGTCGGACCTAATAGACCTCCATTGACTGCAAGGACCCGATACAGAGTTCCATTACAAAGTCTTTACGCGTAATTAGCAAATGGTATTTGATTCTGCCAATCTAATCTCAGGTCAAACAATAATATCTAAAGTCTTTGATGGGAACAGATTGAAGCTGTAGGCTGGGTGCATTCACATTTATCTACTTATCCATACAGATTCAACCGCCTCTACTCTCTATAAGCATTGAGTTATAGTGTTGTCAAACACGAGAAATCTCCATGCCTAGATCGACAGTTGCAGCTATCTCTATCAATGAGAGCAATTTGACACCTTCCAAAGGATCCACCCATCATATGAGAACTATCGTTGAGTAAAACTATATTCTGGGTTAACAAGGCAATATGGGAGAGGATCTAGTAGTTGAGCAACCTAACTTTGTGCTTCTAAAAATTCTATGTGGAAATTTCAAATCACTCTCAATTTTTACTATAGCTTACTTGGCAAGTCCCCTACTTATAACTAAGGTTGCAGAGCTACACCATCAAATATGATGTTACATCAGCAAGCTTTTTGTTAAGGTGTCCAAAAAGGCCCAAACAAAAGTTAGACTAATAGTGCACTAAGTCATGTTATATTGATGTGTCGATGTGGCATCACATGATTTGTTGCTTTTTAGATCTAAGGAATACATTGTGAAAATTCTATTGCAGTTAGTAAGTATTAATCTCCTATCTAATACATAGATTATTTGACTCTGGAAAATTAATTCTCAGCAAATATCGAAAAATAACACAACTGCAACTTCACCAATAAAACTCACAGAAATAGAGAAGAAAACATTCACAATAATGAACACAATATTTTTGGAAAAATTGTCCGTGGAAAAACCCCGAAGGGAAAACCACTACTGCATATTAGGAATTATATTAAACTTCAGCAAATTAAGGAATACATAAACTGCTTGCCTCTTACTGGCAGAGCTTCGGTAATATTCTTCTCCGAAAATTCTTCCTTCAATTTCTCCTGCTGAAATTCCACAACTGATATCCCCAACGCTATCACTACGCCCTTGCTAACATTGCAAGACTATTTGCTCTCATTGCAAATTTACTTGCTATCACTGCAAGTCTACTTGTATGTTCTCCAAATGCCCATTGATCCCCTTTTATACTTTTCTCATTGGAAAACCAATGGCCATGATTTAATCTCAATCAATGGCTAAGATTAAATAGACTCTAACAACCCTAACTAACTGGATTCTAGAAGTCTCTAAAGGAAACAATTATTTAATTACATAATTATCTAGACAACTCAGCCCTTTCTAGAAGTCTCTAGAAAATAATTAAATAATTAAATAAACACTTCTTGGGACTAGAGACACCTGTCCAAGCTACATAAATTAACATTTCATTCAATTATGGGTACTCATCATTAACACTAACAACGTTAAAGTCACAACTTTTGGTACAATATTATTAAAAATATTAGGCATTAAAACAACAAATGCTATAACAGCAATTGAATATGCTCAACTATTGGATCCTTTCCCCTATCCTCTTGGAGGAGTGACAAACAACCTTATCATTGATTTTTTAATTTTTTTTATGGATTTAGATAGCAATTTAAAGAAGAAGATAAAAGTAATGGATTGGTATATGGATGTTGGAAAAAAAATTTAATGGGATAAAAAAATTTCACAAAAACAACATTCATTACTAAAAAAAATTACAATATCAAGAGCCTAAATGTTATAGTATAAATATTATAGTATCTTATCTCTCCCATTATTTTCATAATGTCTCATATATTCACAATGTGTGATATACTCTATGGTTGCCTATCTTTAAAAAAATCTAAGGGATTAGTGAACAAATCACAACACTTCACCATATTTAATTAATAAACTATTTATTTATAATTTATAAAGATAAACTTTATAAATTACCCCTTATTTCATATTATAAGGATAAAAATTATAAGTTAGATTCTTATAAATGTCATTTAGGATTACTTACATTAAATGTGGTCTCTAAATAAATATTATGCTCTAACACATCTATCTAACCAAGATTATCATGTGTGCACAATAAAGCAAGGACAATAGACAAATGCATAAATAAATAATGCACTAGCAATTAGAGGTGTTAACTTTAATTAAATTTTTTAAGATAAGCTAAAAAGACAATATTATTGTGATGTGCATTGGTATTATCATCTTGTGGCATGAAATGAACAATGTACCTTGTTTTCACAATAAAAACAAATTGTTGAAAAATAAATCATAATAAGTAAATGATATCATAGAATGATGTTATTGGATCATAATATTTGATCTTCTTGATAAGTAACAAATATATATTATTTTGTGTATATGTGATCTATTCATGGATTGAAATTCAATATAGCTAGGTATGGTGTTATAACTACACTACCATATTAAACATTTATAGAAGTAGGAATATATTGGCTAATAGAATATTACATAATTACGATAAATAATTGGACAAGATTTCTTACATGATACCAAAATTCAATTACAAAAATACATTTAGGAATGTCAAAATAATGATCCAAGAGATGGGATCCTCACAAACAAGAGATGTAGAAGTGATGGAAGTGATAAAGGGAATAATAATGGGTTGGAGAGGAAAGTAAGACATGAAATTTTTCTTGGAGGTGTGGATATGGTGGGGGAATTAAATTTAGGAGATATGCCATATTGAGGGACATAGGAATGACATGGGATAATAGAGAGAGGAGTGGTTGTGGATAGAAAAGGTAGGATATTTTTACTAGTCAAAGAGCTAGGAGCAACAATTGTTTGTAATATTTTTGACCTAAATGGTTTCTTTATGAACAAATAATGAATCATATCCATTAATTGTATAGGGTTTTCAACATTAGTTGAGCTAGAAATCTCTTTTACAAACTCTTGTTCCCGGGCCATATGTCCATCATGTACATATTCTTCATTTTCATTCTTAGTGATACTAGTAGCAACATTGCTCATCATAACATCATTAGGAACAACATACTTAATAGATTGAGCCATATGAGGATTCAAACAAGCATCTATTAACAAAGGGGTTTAAGAGGAAAGAGAATTTAGTATGCAAATAATTCTCAACCTCTTAAAGGAGAAAATAGATAACTTTGACCTAGATGGATTGATCAAATGACCTATGTGTTGATGATAATTAGCAAATTAATCACTAATCAAATCTAAAATAAGTGTGAAATACAAATCTTAAAGGAAAAAGTAAGGATGGGTACGAGATAAAATTTATTAATGAGTCACAAATCCTTAAATACATACATAGTTATGAAGTGTAATAGAGTGGAGAATACAAAGCCTGACAAGAATTGAAAATATGATAAAATAATAAAAAACCTTATGAAGGAGAAACCTTAGGGGAGAGTTGTAGGTCATGTAAGCAATGATCGTCAATAAAAACTAAAAGATAAATCAATTTACATAAATAATCTACCTAGGATGATAAACAAATGTAATCAATAATCACATGATTGTTAAATGTAAAGCTATGTTAATAAATGAGCAATAATAAATGTGTTAATTAAAAATTAGAGGAATTAGGTACTTAGTTATAGGAATGATGATGTGGAGCTAACTTTGATGATGTGTAGATAACGTTGATGGTGTGTAGAATTGATTCACCATTATTCTAAAATTATGCCATTTACCTAAGAAATGTATCACTATCTAAATAGGTGCAGTAAACCTTGAAGGTCAATCTTGAGTAGCACAAGTTCAATCCTAATTGCTACAAATTTGGTATTTGATGTACCGATCTAAATTGATAAAATGAAGAGTCCTAAAACTTTTTCTCTATTCTATTATCTTTAATGGGCTTGTAGGAATTATGGTGTTTATTAAGACCTTAAGGGAATCTATTGCAATTCTAAGATAAAGTTTTCATAAGCTAAACCCTTATATCAACTAGTTTTACAACTCTAAGAAAAGATTTGAAGATAGCATACATAACTATGTAGGTGGCCTATATGTAGATGATGCATTATTTCTATTCTTTTATCTCTCTAGAAATGGAAATCTACTCTAGATGTTGTTTTTATATTCAAAATCCAACATATAAATTAGTGGCACACTAAATGTCTTTAAATACCAAGACATAGCAACATGTCACATAAACATGTGACAAGTTAGCTCACAACAACTAGTGAAAAAATGACATGAAAATTGGAATTGGAATTTGACTATTTGAATTTAAGGTTTATTCTAGTGTGTCATGAGATTGATCTTGGGTTCAACACAAAAAGGAACTTGGGTAGAGAAGCAATAATTTTGTGGCAATGAGTGAATGTGTTGAGGAAGTGTGAATGGAATGTAATTAATGAAGGGTGAATGGTGAATATACAAAACATAAGTGCAAGTAAGAGGAAGTGGGAATGGACATGGACAAAGGATGAGCCAAACCTAACACAATAGTGTCTCACTTGTTGATAAATAATTGCATTAAAATATTCCACCAAACCAAACTCAAAAGTAAATAAGAAATGACATGAGTACGTAAATTTTATCCAAGAGAAAATGTAAGAGCCATATGGTTCATTCTTTATATAAAATTGTGCATATAAGATATTTCCCTTTTTTCATTTAAGAACACTTTTTTTCATAAACAAAAGCTAATACTAAACAAAATATATTTATAAGAAAAAAATAAATGATAATTTTCTATTTTTTAATTTAATTATATTTTCTTTTATTAGTATCTCAAATTATTATAATATGAAAAATCAATTTTATTAATATCTCAAATTATTACAATCTAAAATATCAATTTTATCAATATTTCAAATTATTATAATTTGAAAATATCAATAAAATAAATAAATAAAATTGAATTATAATAATCCAAAACATCAAATAAATACAAGCACATTTAAATCCAAAAACTAAAATATCAAGAATGTGGAAAACTCATGCCTACTAGGAAATGAATCTTTTGAAGCAAATTATATGTGAAGTCATGAATGTATGATAATATTTAACTTTAATGTTTGTCTTGATTTATACTTTTTTTTATTGGAATAAAAGCTTTTATTAACAAAGAAAAAATACAAGTAAAAAATACAAAGAAATAGGAGTTTGCTGGGAAGGTACCTCCAGCAAAAACTACCTCCTATTAACCAACAACACAACAAAACCCAAACCAAGAAGAAACCAGCATGAGAACAAACAACCCATATACATGCAAAAAGACTTTTCCATAGTGCATAACTCGCGTAGACTGAATACTTAGCAGCTCACTTTTTTATTTGCAGCTATGATAGATTTCATGTGCATTTTCAGCGATCAACCTCAACAGAAAAAAAGAACAGCAGCCTTCAAACAACAGAAGCTTGAAGGAAAATCATCAACTGAAAACAAATCTCATAACAAACTGTGACCAACCCAATTCACCACCTCCAAGAAAGTGCACAATAGTTGAATCATCAGAGCAACATTGTCAAAATTTCTAATCTCTGTCAAAGCAAAGGATGTGGAAAACAAGGATGAGGACAGCACCTACTCCAGTACCACTCACCACAGCAGCCACTGCCACCAACTCTTGCAAGAAGGGTGTTAATCTCCAGCTCTAACAAGGGCCCTTGAGCTGCATCTAAGACCAACAGTTTTTTCCTCAAACATATTGAACTGCAATTGGAGAACACTCAATAGGGACTTGAGATCCTGATTGTTGTGGGTAACAGAGTGCAAGAGGGTGAGATGAGGAGAGAGGCTTGTGCAAATCATCAAGCTTTCCAATTGAAGGGTATAGAATGTAAGAGAGAAGGTCGTAGAACAACGAATTTTCTAGATGTGCTTTAAGACAATGTGTCTAAAGGTTTGAGTCACAACATTATGTTGCGAAGAGAGGCCAAGAAGTGTAGCTTTCCAAGACCACACCTTAGGACAAAGAGCCGAAATATTAGAGAAGAGATGCTTCCAAAGACGTTGGGCATGAGGACAATACCAGAAAGCATGTTTAATTGTCTCTTTTTTAGCACAAAAAGGGCAAGATAACGATGGGGAGATGAAGGAAAGGCGTTCACCAATCGATAATTTGACATGAAGAATTTTCCATGCTATTAATTGAGCTTGGGCATCAGCTTTAGAGTTCCAAATACGAGCACTCAACTTGTTCCACTTAGACTGGGAGAGCTTGCAATGCCATTTAAGGTTGAGACGAGAAGATAGGCAAATGGAGGGTAAGAGTTGTTTATAGATGAGCTTAAGAGGGAAAGCACGAAAGTTTCGGTTGCCTGGCCATTTACAATCAGAAAGAAAATTGTCATGGCAAGGGGTGGACAATAGGTTTATAAGCTTAGGGGAGACAAGCTGATGGATTTGCAAAATCAATGGCCTATACGCGGGAGAGAGTCGAAATTGAGAATGAATGGAATGCCATGGTTTCCAATTAAAGCTCACCAGATCCCATAAATCACGAAAGGTTTGAATGCCTTTTTTGAACAACAATTTACCCTTAACAGCTCTATTAGCAGCAAGTGGAAGATTGTTAAGCTGGACCAAGCGGTTCCACCAAATGGATGAAGAAGCAAAACTTAATCCATGCCTCAAGGATTGATCATACCAAACTAATTTTTTAGAAGTAATCTGCCAAGCCTTCCAAATGGAGTTGAAGGGAGCATAACCATGCGTCTTGAAGTAGGGAGCAAGCAATAGCTTATCCATCCAATTGATAGAATCCCAAGCATTTCCAGCTGTAGCAGTTTAGAGGCGATGACGAACCAAATCTTTCCAAGGGGCATCTCCATCAAGGGCTCGAATGATCCATTTTGTGGTGAGGCAAATACCTTGAGAGAAGGGGTCAATGATGCCCAAACCTCCTTTGTCCTTTGGTTGAATGTAGTGAACCCATGAAGTAGTAGGAAACCCTTTCTTGTTTCCCCACTTAGCCCACAAGAAATTTCTAATGAGTTGGGTGAGCTGATTGTAGCATGATTTGGAAGGTAGCTAGCATGAGGAAATGTAGACATGGTTAGCTAGAAGAATTTTGTTAGCAACCTGGATCCTTCCTGCCATGGAAAGAAATCGATTAGTCCAATTAAGGAGTTTATTTCTGATTTTGGCCAAGAACCACTTCCACATATCCGTGAGAGAGACTCCAATTCCAAATGGTATCCCAAGATATCATGTGATGGTACCATGTTTCACCTCTCTCCACTCATTCGGAATCCAAGGGGGTCGAGGATTGGAGCTGGTCATTATAAACTCAGTTTTGTGCATAGCCAATTTAGAACTTGAAATAGCACAGTAAAGATCCAAAATATCAAGCATATTGGTCACTTCCTCTGCAGAGTTTTGAATGAAGATCATGCTATCATTAGCAAAATGAGAGTTGAGAGCCATGGAATTGCCTGGAAGCGTGATACCTCTTAAAACCTTATTATTAAGGGCATGCTGAAAAAGATATCCCAAAGCATCAGCAACGAGAACATATAAGAACAGAGCTAGAGGACAGCCTTGACGAATGGACTTATGTAAGGGGAATTGAGGAGAAAGGATACCATTTACAGCAACTCGGGCATTTGCATCCATAAAAAGCATGTTGATTTGCTCACAAAATCTTGGGCCAAAACCAATCCACTTTAGCATTTTGAGAATAAATGGCCAACAGATGCGATCATATGCTTTATTGAAGTCCAACTTAATGATTAGAGCATCTTGGCCTGATTGTTGGGCCCACTTTGCAGTTTCCCAAGCAAGAACCAAATTATCTAGGATGAATCTGCCACCAAGGAAACCAGTTTGCTTAGGGCGAACTATCTCTTGTGTGATATGTTTGATTCCTCGAGCCAAAGCTTTAGCAATTATTTTGTAGGACATGTTGAGGAGAGTAATAAGCCTCCAACCATTAACCGTGTCCTCCTCCTTACCTTTGGGCATAAGCTTAATCAACCCTTGGTTGATGATGCCACCTAAAGACCCATGTTCTATTCCTTCAAGATAAACATTATAAAAATCCTCTCGGATGTGGGGCCAAAGAGCTCTATAGAATTCAACTGGAAGGCCATCTATGCTAGGACTTTTTTCCAAGGCCATGCAAAGGAGCGCATCATCGATTTCCTCTAAGGTGAGAAGGCGGTCAAAGAATTTACTATGATCAACATCAATTCTCTTGGGAATATAGCCAGCAATAAATTCTTCTAGATAAGGAAGGAGGACATCATCCTTAGAGTCATCACTAAAAATGTTTCTAAAGTGTGCATAGAAGGTGTTCATGATGTCAGCATGGTTACTTTGCAGGCTGCCATCAGCAGTTATAATAGCAAAAATGCATTCACTTTTGTGTTTATGTTGAAGGTATTGAAAGAAGAATTTAGAGCTCCTATCACCATCTTTGATCCATTGTAGTCTAGCTCAAATTTGAGCACCTTTCCCTCTATAAGCTGTCAAATTACGAAGTAAATTTTCAGCATTGACCACCGCTTTTTGAATTGTGGTGTCATGGGGGTTGTAGGCTAAAAGAGAGCGCCTGTGTTCAAGCTGGCCTTTGAGAGTTTTCTCTAATCTGAGATGTTTAGCCGATGCCCTTCTACCATAGTCTCAAAGGAAGGTAGTACATCTATAGCAACCATATTTTCCCACCAGCTGATCCAATTGGCATGTTGAGGTTTGGGTTCCGACTTCCAAATTGCTAGGAGGCCATCAATACAATCTCGGTTATTAAGGTGGGAAATATTCAGCTTGAACGGAAGATCTTTATGAATGGGGGAGGAGTTAGAGAAGGAAAGGGTGGTAATGATGGGAAGGTGGTTGGAGAGGGTTGTAGATAGGTCCAAAGAAACAAGGCGGCCATCAGGATAGGGCAAAATGGGGCAATTAGCAGATATATAAAAATGGTCTAACTGACTCAACTTCCTAAGGGGGCCTTCGCGACAATTATTCCAAGTAAACCAATGAGGCATTTGTAGATTTTTTTTTCCCAGAAGAGGATCATGGACACCAAGGGAGTTTCGAGCTAAAGTCCATGATTCAAGCTCAGGAAGCGATAAACGAGCCACAGACAGCCAACTACGGTCAGAAGGGTGCTCAACCATGTTAAAATCACCCCCCAAGACCCAATCAGCAGTAGGAAGATTACTGTATAACCATTCCCAAAGGGAAATTCTTTCAGCAGATGCATTGGGTGCATAAATAGAGCAAAATCCTACAATTCGATCATGAAGAAGAGTGGTGACCCACACACAATGATTGTTTGGATCAACACCAGAGGCAACAATATGCTTAGCGAGCCACACAGTGAGGCCCAAAATTGCCCCACCACCACCCTCACTATGGTCGGTATGCAAGAAACGAGCTTCGGGCCAAATGGTAGCTAGAGTCATATCAAGGTGGACTGCACCAATTTGTACTTCTTGGAGCATGAGAACATCGATCTGATTATTCTAGACAGAATGTTTGACTTGAAACTTACGTGCGAAAATTGAAAGACCCCGCACGTTCCAAGATTGAATTTTACAATTCATTAGGTGGAGTCAGGGAGGTCTTCCTCGGCTGACTGTAACACACTGAATTGATTTGCTGCTGCACCATCATAGGTATCCACCAAAGGGCTGTTAGCAACTCGGTCAAAAAAAGGGGCTTGATCTATAGGCATTCCAGAGTCATTATGAGGTTGGGTCATATCATGATTATTGCTACGAGGGGGGGTCTCTTTTTTCCTCTTCAAAGCTCTGCTCTGTGATGACAAAATTACATCTTTGAAGGATGGTTTATCAGAAGTGGAGGGTGTGTGGCTGGGGGGGGGAGGGTGAAGAGGGCGAAGAAGTGGGGTTAGGCACAAGAGGGGTTTTGTGGAGATCCGAAGAAGAAGGGGATTGTAAGAGGCGGGGGGTTCTCTCATAAATTTGTGGTCCCACATCAAAAGGATCAGTGGTAGCATGTTCAACAGCTGGTCGAGGTGGCACAATTTTGGGTTTGCGGACAGGACAGTCACAGATCAAGTGGCCCTCCTTACGACAGTAAAAACAAGCGTTTGGTTTATTAAGGTAAACCAAGCGTTGTTCAGCTTCATATCCAAGCCCAACGAGGTTGATTGAGCTAGGAAGTGGTTTAGTTAGATCCATTTCAATGCATGCCCTAGGGTGGGAACGCAGGCTAGCCAATTTATCCGAGTGTTGTTTGCACCACAAGACCTTGCCCAGCTGCGCTGCAATGTTTTGTAGAAAAGGACGACAAGCAAGGTTAAGGATGTTAGGGTTAGAGTTGGCAGATCTAACAATTAAATGCAGATTTTAATAAACAAAACAGAGAAACTAAAAACATTCACAAAATAAATTATAACACAGAGATTTAACGTGGTTCACCCAATTCTGGGCTACATCCACCAAACCGCAGCCATCCAACACTTTTATTATCCAGTGTAAAACATATTACAATCTTGCGAATAATCGCGTTTTTCATCATATAGTAATACCCATCCGAACCCCTTTTTACCAAGCTTAGAAGCTTCCAGATTTTCGGGTTCTACAAAATCGGATTTTTCCTTTTTCATTGATTTTTCCCTTTTTCGGTGATCACGCGAAAAAGTAGGAAGAAAATTTTCTCGAGGCTGCGCCCGAACCCATATCGGTGCCGCCGAACCAGCCAGGGGCCGGGCGGCCAGGACCCGGCGAGGGAGCCGGGGGCGAGAGGATACAGGTATACCATGGGCTATCTGATTATAGCATGATCAGTCGCCACATACCAACAAAGGAAAGGAAATTCGACCCACATGGGGTACTTGGATTTGGATATGCCTTTAGGATGAAAATCTACGTCCCAAGCTTGCAAATAACAAGTCTAGCCACAGATGATCCAGGACCCGTATTGCAGGACCATTCGAGCATGGTCAGCCTCAAAAAGAGTGCAAGCAATGTACCCCCTGCCAAGACCCCTAAAGGATTCAATCAACCAACCCTTTAGTTCCCAGTTATTTCGTGCCCATTTGAAGAAATCCTGTTCTGACGGGATCCCCTTTAAGAAGAAGAGAATAATTGTTTTGGCTTTAGATTCTGAAACAACATTAATAAATTCATCAGGTAAGGTAAATGAGATCACTTTACCTTCCTGTGTGGCAGAGTTTGACTTGGCTTGATCTGGTGTGGTCGAAAAAGCAGAATCAGGGTTATCATGGGTTTTCAGGGTGTTGTTTGCTGAGAGCGGCATCGGCTGAGAAGACCCATGAGGGCCACCATGCAATAACTTTTCCACGTTTTCTATTTCAGTCATGATTTGGCTTGCTGAGTCAAAGGGGTTTCCGCCATAAATTTTATTTGCTTATGAACTATCACGTTCTCGAGCTTTTTTCTTCATATTCCTTGCATTAACCTTTAGCGTTGTGTGGGCTCCAGTGTCAACTAGCTGAGCAGCAGAATCCTGGCTGTTTTCCAGGGCAGATGGCGGGGGGATCGTTCGTTGAAAGGGTGCCAAAAGGAAGGGTTTTACTGTTCTCAGTGTTCAATCGTCTTGATTTATACTTAGAATTGTGTGAAAAGCTAAAAAGTTTCCACATAAATAGTAACTTTAATGCCTTTATAATTTTGTTGTAGAACACAAAAGTCTTGATATATACTTACAATTTGTGTGAAAAGCTAGAAAGATTCCCCACATAAATAGTAACTTTAATGTCTGTACAACTTTGTTATGGACGGCAAAAGTCTACATTTGTACTTACAATTTGTCTGAAAAAGCTAGAGTGATTCGCCACAAGGCACAACTATTTAATGCCGATGCTGAAGGAAAGAAACATTTAAGCTATATAGGCTTAACTAACTACCTGGCCATCTAAAGTTTGCCGTACGCTCTGAAGCACGGTGAGCACCTCAGCCATAGATGGTCTCTGGTGTGGAAGTTGAGAGGTGCAGGAGAGCCCCAGTTGTAGCAACCCCTCAACCATGGAATATCCATATCCCCTGTTTGACCCCATCTCTTCTACTACACCCGCTGCCACTACGTCTTCCAAACTGTGAGGAAATGATTGAGAAACCCATGCAGGCAGAGTTAATCCCCTGGCGAACATTGGATTCGTCGGCCTCTTTTGACTAAGCGTCTCTAGCACCACCACGCCATAGCTGTACACGTCTCCTTTCACCGAAATCCTTCCTCCCATTCCATACTCTGCATAAACATTAAAGAATTAACAACTCATGCTACTTCAATTCTATTCCATAATCCATTCACTCTTCGCCACTCTCAAAGGGCAACAAAATGAATTGCTTAATTTAGCACAATTACTTACCAGGTGCAATGTAACCGAAAGATCCTCTCAAGGTCGAGGTGATGGCGGATTCATCGTTCACCAGTTGCGCGATTCCAAAATCTGCAACACGAGCTCTCATGCTTTGGTCCAGAAGCACATTCTGTGGCTTTATGTCGCAATGTACAATGGCTGGAGAGCATTCATCGTGAAGTATGAAATCCCACGCGCTACTTCATACAGAATTTCCCATCTCTTCCTCAAACTCAGCTCTTCAACCTCACTGCTATCATCTGAGCCTCTGTGCAAGTGTTTGTCCAGGCTTCCGTTTGGCATGAATTGTAATACCAGAGCTTTGAAGTCTGCCTCTGCGCATGAAGCTATTATCTTCACCAAATTAGGATGCGCAACTTTTAGTAATGTCTGGCACTCTCTTTGGAAACAATCGTCTGCTTCTTGGCGCCTTGGAGTAAGGACTTTGATAGCCACGACCTTATTGCCTGGAAGAAAGCCTCTGTAAACCGATCCAAGGCCACCCCTTCCTATTATGTTCCTAGGATTGAAAGCTTCGGTTGCTCTGCTCAGATCTTCTTTCCGCATTAAATTACTCGGGCTTCTCTTATTTCTAAAGCATATCCAAAATCCTAAAGCAGTAAAGGAAGACAAGGCAGAGACACCAATGATGGAAATCAGGAGCACCAGTTTCCATTTGCGGGCACTGCCATGGCTTCTGCTTAGCTTCCGCAAAGAACAAACTTGCAAACCCAGGCATTTCCCACACAGCTGGAGATTCCCTAAAAATGAATTCTTGTTCTGCTGCTTATATGCTCCAGAACAGGGGACTGATCCTGAGAAGCGATTGTATGACAAATTTAAATGCTGAAGGCTTTCCAGGTTCGTCAGAGACGTTGGAAGTAGTCCTGATAAGTTATTGAAAGACAAATCAATGTCTCGAAGGCTTTTCAGTTGGTTGCCAAAAGATGCTGGAAAAGTTCCTTGAAGCTCATTATGAGACAGATTGAGGTACTCAAGTCCTACACAGCTACTAAGACCATTAGGAATTGAGCCTGATAATTTGTTGGAAGAGAGGTCAATTGCTAGCACCATTTGCATTCCCCCAAGCAATCCAGGGACCAGCCCAGTTAATTGGTTGTTCGATAGATTGAAATACCACTGCATATTATGAAGACTGGCAACCTCCAAAGGAATGTTTCCTGTGAGACGATTATGTGACACATCTAGGAGTTCAAGATTTGAGCAGCCTCCAAGTTGTGGCGGTATGCTTCCGTTTAGCTTGTTGATACTTAAATCCAGCTGTCTTAGATGCTCCAGGCTTCCCAGGCTCTCGGGGATTGTTCCAGATAGCGAATTGTTGTACAGAATAATAAATTCCAGGCTTTTCATCTTACCCAATTCCATTGGAATGGGGTCTTCCAAATGGTTGAGACTGAGATTTAACACACACAGATTGGAAAGTCTTGCTACCGCAGAAGGAATGGCTCCGTCCAAGGAATTGCCACCCAAATACAATTCTGTGAGTCCTGTGAGATTGCCGATCTGTTGAGGTATGTTGCCTCTTATGCCGTTGCTTTCTAATGAGAAAGTGGAGAGAAGCGGAGAGAGCAGAGCCAGAGAAGGAGGCAATCTACCTTCAAGATGATTTTCCGTCAAATCCAATCTTTTCAACAGGGAGCAGTTAGTAAGTGCATTCAATATTGGAACACCATTCGCACTTCCACTTCCGCTCACGAGATGATTCCAAAACAGATTGAGGGTGGTCAGACGGAGAAGATTGCCCAATTCCTGAGGTATCACGCCGCTCAATTCATTCCACGCCAATTCAAGCAGAGAAAGCCTCGAGCAGTTCCCCAGTGATTTGGGAATCACCCCGCTGAGTTTATTTTGTGGCAGAACCAGGTACTCAAGCTTTGAAAGCTTGACGCCTATCTCCGACGGAATCACCCCACTCACCGAGTTATTAACCAAAGAAAGCTTTATCAACCCTGTACAATTCAGCACAGAAGCCGGGATTTCTCCACTGAGGTGGTTATTGTCCAAATTGATGATCTCAAGCTTAGTGAGAGACCCAATTTGGGAAGGAATCGGGCCTTGCAAATAGTTATCAGCTAAATCAATAAGCCGAAGCATAGAATAATTTCCCAAAGCCGCGGGAATGCTGCCCGTGTGGCGATTCGCCCAAGATGTCAGCACTCGCAGGTTGCGCAAGTTACCCAGTTGCCATGGAAGGCTCCCATTGAGGCGGTTTTTGGATAAGTGGAGGTGCCTCAAACGCAGGCACCTTCCGAGAGAGTGAGGAACAGAGCCTTCCAGCAGGTTTGCGTGAAGATAAAGGAAGTTGAGGCGGCGCAGGCGCCCCAGAGCAGAGGGAATGCTGCCCCCAATTCTGTTGTTGGCTAGGTGGAGGTAGTGAAGGAAGGACAAATTTCCCAGCTGGGGGGGGAGCACGCCCTGCAGGCTCATGTTTCTCAAATCCACTCTCACAACACGCCATTTTTCAGTGTTGCAGCGGATTCCGGTCCAATTGCAAAAGTGCAGGCTCTGGTTCCAACTGTGCAGTACACCATAGGGATCCCGCGTGACTGTATTTTTGAATGCCATTAGAGAAGCCACATCCCTCTCACTTCCACTTGAACCCGCAGCTGCCACCTCCCCCGGACTGAGCTTCATCACTGCAAACAAGCATAACAATAAAACAAGAAGAATGTAGTTATGCATTCTGAGCAAATAATGCAGACAACTACCTATGTGCCCTAGTGAAATGCGAGGCTTGGTAGTTTTTCTTGTCTGCAAGGATAGGCAATGGGCTTTTAATAATCCCTGTGAGACCAAGACAATCAATGGAACCCGAGATAACAAACCATTGCGGAAGAAATGGGATAGAAAAAGAAAAGGTTGAATAAAGTCTCTGGTCACCCATCTACCCGTAGACGGGGGACCTTCCGGAAGAATTCAGTGGCAAAAACGCACGGCAGCTCACATGGCAACCGGAATCCGTTCCCATCATAGAAAGATCCGGTTAGGTCTTTTTTTTCAAAGCATCGGTAGTATATTGATTGGTGTGTCGTTTGTAACCGCTCAAACTCCACCGACTGAAGATTGTTTGGAACTATCTGTAGCGTTTCGTGTCATCCTTGTGAAGTACTACTGTATGTGTTCACATTACCGTATAAATATTTGTAAATACGTTTCATAACGAAACTGTTCACACATATGACACAAAATATTACAAATGAATGATTCCAAACAGTCTTATTGATGGGATTTTTGAAGTTACAACATGATTTCAAATTGACTCGAAAGATTGACTCAAAAATTAGAAACAAAAATTAGAAAGTTGAATCTTATATAAATAAAATAACATAATGAATTTTTTAACTATATTAACATGTAGATATTTATCAATATTTTTTAAGATTGTTTATATTTAAATTATTTCATTTAAATTTGAGGACTAAAAAAAACTATCAGCAATTATATGGTGAATGTAGAGTAAATGTAATATCCATTGTAAAAAATTATACATTTACAAAATTTTGATTATTTTTAAATAAATAAAGGTAGTTCTATATGTTTACAATGTTCTATTCAAGTTTGAAAACTAAAATTGTTAACAATTACATTGTAGTATAGGACAAAAGTACGATCCATTCTAAAAAATGACATTGATTATACATTCACAAAAATCTACTTCTTTTTATAATAAATTAAGTCCTCTATTAATATTTGGGATAATATGTGGATAATTTCATTTTAAGTGTTTTCTAAATTCTTAATTGAAATAAAATATATTTGTAAAGGGTATTAGAATATATCTTCTTTTTAATTTTTCAATATTTTTTATCTTGTTGTAAATGTAATGATTTAGTGTTCAATTTATTATATTTTACATATAAGTTGATTATAACTTAACATTTAGTATTTTGAATGTCATATCTTAGTTATAGAATTGAACCATCCAAATCCTTAAGGGTTTTCCCTCTCAACTAGATCATGAGTGTTCTCCTATCCCATCATTTTAAATTTTAAATTGCTTGTCCCAAAGGTCAACAACTATAGAATTTAACAATTGCCTATTGACTTGCATGTCAAAATAAATCAAATTGAGCAATTAGGATCTTATATTTAAAGATAATTCATTGGACATTAGTGGTCATTAAAAAAGCATCATCAAAAGTAATTAATTAGATTTATATCATAGGGGTACAAAGCATTTTCAAGCATTAGCAAGCATCATTACTAGCATCTTTGTGTATATCATCATCACATGCATAATGTGTCTTTGATCTTTTTAGTTAGGCATGAGGACTTGACTTATCACCTAGAAAAAGCAAGGTCCTCAACCTTTTTCCTCCAAATAAACCCCCAAAATTGCTTTTCAACACCACCAAACTTTTATACATAGGTACATTGAAGGTAAATGGCTTCAATTAGTTGACAAGCAAAAAGGAGAAAACCACACAAGAAGGATTTACCATATTGTTTGTTAGAGTTATCTTTCATTAGCTAATAATTAATTAATCTTTAATTGATTATTAGTTTAATTTATTCTTTGCACTTAAGCTAAACTTAGGAATGTTTTATTAGTTGAGTTATATTAGATCATTGTGTCACATCTCATGTGATGTTGACACTTGTCATGATTTTATCCTTTCTCATTTAGGGTTTTTCTCTTATAAGCATTCAACTCTCATTGTAATTATTCACGGGAGAATATATGTAGCTTTCATATCTTCTTGAAAGTTTTCTCTTTTCTATAGTTTTTTCTTGTTGAAAATAATTGCATATATTTGTTTGCAGATCTCTTGTGTGGAAGGTGTCTTTGTTTGTGTTTGATCCTGTGGCTCGTGGTTTTGTGCTTGTTGCACAATTCTAACACTGGAATGCAAGTGTGGATTCATTCAAACCATAAAAAATAAGAGTATAATATCCTTATATTGTCTAAACATAATTACAATATTAGATCAAGAATGACATGTATTAATCAAAAAAATTTAACAAACCTAAAGAGCAAAGCTAGCAATAATAGTATTAATCTACCTCTATTGTCTAAATGTGATTACAATATCATATCAAGATTGGCATATTAGTCACAAGACATCAACAAACCCAATGAGTAAAGTTAGCAATAACAATTTAAATCAATTTATCTTTATTGTATAAACATGATTACCATATTAGATCAAGATTGACATACTAATCACAACAGCATACGGAAAATTCATCCCCAACAATTCACGAATGGAAAATTCACTGCCATGACAAATTGAATTGAAGAGAAAATTAACCGCATTAATGTTTTTCAATATTTATTTCAAAAACTTTGAATTTCTTTTTTTTTAAATAATTTTCACCTCCCTTACAATACAATTTTATTTTTTAAATATTTTTTATGTTTATTTTGATATGAAAATTATGCACTAATTTTCATAAAAAATTTTAAAAATAAATAAATTATTTACTTTAATTTCTACTTCAAATATTATTTTATTTTTCCATGTGTTCCTTTATTTTATACAATAAACATAAAAAAAATAAATTAAAATATATATTATACAATATTGTATCATGAAACAATGGAATTTTATTTTATTTTATATAAAATATTATATATACAATTTTTTATTTTTCCATGTGTTTCTTTGCACAAATATTAAAAATATATATTTTTCCATGTGTTTATTTATAATATTAAAATTAAGTTAATGTATTTATTTTTTATTTTTATTATCATAATATATAATGAAAAATATTTTTATTTTTATTATCACATATTGAAAAATATATGATCAATATTGAAAATTATTTTTATTTTCATTTTTATTATCATAAATTAAATTCTTTAAAGTTAATACAATTAATTTTTTATTATCATAAATCAAATTATTCTTTTGAAAAAAAATCAAAGTTTCTGAAATATATATTAAAAAATATTAATGGCCTTTAATTTTCTCCTCGGTGAATTGTTGGTAGTGAATTTTGTTGGCGATGAATTTTCCTAGAGCCAATCACAACACATCAACAAACCCAAAGAGAAAAATTAGCAATCAAATTGAAATAACTAAGGATTTTCTTTTCCCTTTGCTCATTTCCAATTATTAGTTACATGTTTCTATCTCATCTCATTAATTAATTCAATTTAAATTATTGCACGTTGTTAAGTCATTTATTATACCAATTAAATCAATTATTAAGGTGTTGTGTCATTCCCTTACATTTTGGTTGCACAATCTTACACTGGACATTAGGCTTTACTTTCGGTAATTTTTTTCCTTTATCTGGATAGATCTTTGATTATTACTATTTTAATCATGGATTTTCGCTAACCCTCGTCATTATCTTCCTCTCATACTTATATCAAGGACATAATTGTCTTTTCACATTTTATTGCACATGACATATTGAACTTCTATGGCATCATATAATTCTACCAAAAGGATAAAAATGTATGACCCATGGATACATTGTAATGTATGTTCCAGTCACACATATTTTAACATCATGGGGTAAGTACATGGAAATAGGGGACAAATTAGTAGCCAACCTTCAACTTTTTAACAAAATACATACACAAGTAGAGCATAAATAATGCATGTTTTTTACAGTGTTAAATTATGATATTTATATGTAAATTTAATTATCTAGTTTTTTAATCAAACTCTGGATTTGGCATTGTAGATCAAAGAGCTCATTTACAAATATTTAGATTGTGCTATGCATTATATATAAAAAATATAATGTGTGCACACTATATAATGCATACATATTTTTAATTCCCTAAATTAACTTTTTTATGATCCTACCTATTTAGGCTTGGATTTCCAAGACTAGGGGTTGGACATCTCTATTGGCTCCTAATTTTGTGTTTTCAATATAAAATAATGAATTCAAACTTCAACCTCATGATTTGTATATATTTTACAATAAAAACTTATGAAGCCACCACCACATGACAAGCTACTTCTTAACATTTTTTTTCTAAAGGGTAAATGCTTTTGACTCGGAGCTATGAATCGGTGAGGTCACAAATGGGGTACCTCATGCCAATATAAATTCTCAACAATTACACCTCAATGGTGTTTTCAACTTAACTATTGGCAAGCTACTTCTTAACTTTCTAACCATATAATTTTTTAAATATTTTAAATAAGCTATTTATTTTTATTTTCTTTGAAAAATGTCTTCATATCCCAATAATGATAGGACTTATTTCCTTGAACATTCTATCATCCTATATACACATGTGTACATATATTTTTAATATTAAATTGAAAATTACATGTACAAACTTGAATTTTTAAATTAAAGAGTAATATGAGTGAGCTCAAGTATACACCAAGTATGATTGTTTAGTACCTATCACTAGAATATTTCTCACTCTATTTGGTTTGGAACAAAAGTGTCATGACCACCCAACTACCATAAAAATGATGAACCGAGTCCACTAATTATTATAATTAAAAATGTATTAAATGTTTCCTAATATACTTGGTTAAGGGTAATTTTTTTTGCAATATAAGGTGTGTCAAAGCATACAATCATTGATGCTAGATGATCTAACCTAGATGATGTGTTAATAATTTACACCAAACAAGATAATTTATATAATTCATTTAAAATTTGATAATTGATAGTTTAAATTATAAATATTTATTAATTTTAATATACATTAAATTTGTGCACAAAATGTGGCATACATATATATGAGGAGCATGCAAAGTATCTAAGAATGACTCCTCTAATGTAATCTTTGAAGTGGAAGTGTGATCAAGATCATAACATGGGTGATTAGAATTTTCATAATAATAAGACCATGCAAATGGTGTCAAGGAATAGCTAGCATGGGAGGACCAACAATGGTTGAAATAACTCATTTTCAATCTAGATCAACATGTGCCCCTAATTTATGTTATGGCATGTTGCCACCAACTCCCTTGAATGATTTGATGTCAAAATATTTGGGTTTTAAATCCAATTCTAGCTTTACCAATATTTTTTTCAAAAACTATAATGGCACCTCATAAGTGCAATGTGATTTATGATCAAAGACCATCCACCACCACTCCCAAAAATGTTCTACAATTTGCAGGTGCCTACATCATTTAATTAAAATTATTTTTAGAGGAATGACTTCATTTGTAGAAGGTTTAATGAAACATGGGGCTAGAATTTGTTCATAAATATGTAAATCGGGGAGAAGTCTATATGATAGCCCTTATAAATAAAATTTTTGTCTCTCCCCATTCATAGGTAGAATATGTTTAGATCTATATAAATATATCTAACAAAATCAATGATGATTTACATCCAAGATGCAAACCATATAATATGTAGGGGAATATTGTAATGTGGCTATGCTTTCATTTGTTGGTGCCCTCAATTAAGCCTCATTGAGTAGAGGGGATGACCAATTTGGTGGTTGGGGACTTTTTGGTGGAGAATTTTGAGGTGGTAGATTTGGAGGTGGGGATTGGTTCTATAATACCTCTTCTAGTAAAAAATCATATACCTAGAACTAATCCATATGAGTACAAGTAACTAGTTGTAATTAAAAAAGTAAGTATAAATTTAATTACTTGAATGTACTAGAATTTTAAATACACATAATTTTATTTTATTTTGTAATTGAAACCAATGTACATATAATCTAAATTGTAATCTAAGTATCATTGAAACATATATATGTAGTCAACTTATAATGAACAAAGAATATGTTATTTATCAAATTTGTTTAACAATCCTATTACAAATGAATATAATGAGTTACAACATGATATTGTTGCATCTCATTATCAAGGTGTATAGCAATTGATATATTGGTCAAGATCAATTGATAAACCTATAATTATATACACCAATATCATGTTGCAACTCATTAAATTGATATATAGATTTATGTCAATTAATATTTTTTGGGTTTCTATAATTGTATTATATTTAATAAATTATACACATGTATAATTGATTGTTGGTATACATATCATTATTGGAACTTATATAGATATCACTATATATTGATTGATATCAATTGATATTTCAAAGGTTTTTATTGTATCATATTAAATTTTATAGATGTCAATCCATATTTCTAAGGTTTATAAATTATATCATATTAAATTTTAAGGGTTTTTATTGTATGATGCAGATTATAACCTCAATATCTGCAAGTGAGGCTCCAAATACCCATGTCTAGCCTCTTTGTCAAAACCCCATAACAAAACCTACATCTAGCTAGAATATTAAACTTAATGTAAAACATTTTATCCTACAATGAAAATAAGAATCAAAACTCATAAGATTCTCAAAAGTAATAGAAATGAGATTTTCTTATAGAAATCAAGCCAAAAACAACACCGAGACTTACACAGCCACAAAATGACATTCACCACACCCTACTGCTTTCAACACCCTCACTAAAGAACCCAAAAAAACTCTCCATAAAATGGAGAAGGCAAGCCAAAAAAAGAAAGCAACTCGGACATACTATCGCCACCCAAAAATAGGAACATACAGAAAACAAAAATTAGAAAAAATAGACAGTTACATATCTGCTTGTCTGGGAAAGATTTGATGGTTACATCATACAAACAACAACAATCAATCATTCATTACATATATGCTTGTCTGGGAAAGGTTTAACGGTCACATCATCTTCTCTGCCTTTAAAAAGGTATAAACCTCCTGGTTCAAAAAATCATTTTGCATTACCACAAGTAGTCTGGTCTTCAAAGTATTCTCTTGGGATTCCTTGGCACAATCTGAGTTATCATCCAAGCTTCCAACCCATATTTTTCTAGGGATAGGAGTCCAATATTGATTCCACCATTCAGTTGGACTGATAAGGCTAGGAAAAGTCCTCAAAGCAAAACCAATAAAATAATCACTATTACAATCACGGGTGATCCCACAATACGATCAATACTGGTTTACAATTTTTGGCCAAACTAGACACTAAAATAATTTTTTTTAACTAAATCTTCACTTTCAGGCACCTATAGCGGCTAAACCGTGAGGAATTTGGAGATGATGCAAACTAGTGATTTGTGACATTTTGTTTGTAGATTCTAAATATATTTTTTTCAAAATTTTTGGATCCATATTGCACTTCTTTTTCCATCTCCTTCGAAAACTAGTTTTTTTTAGTAAACAACATTTTTAAGGAGTGATGCTCACCATATAACACAACTTTTTTTCCATGAAGGATAAAATTCTATTTTTTTCAATTTTAGATTTGTAACCACGATATCTAGTGCTTCCAATTGGTTTCATAGTGTTTTATTGAATATTTTTTCCTTAATCAAGTTTCGAAGTCAAACCAATTACAATTCAGACATAGATAGACCGTATAACGCGTAACTTTTTTTATATGTATCGAAATTCATTTTTTTTGTTGGATCAAGGACTTCAATATCTAGTGCACTTATATTTTTCAAAATTTTGTTTTGATAATCTACTATTTTTCCACATTTTCATAATAGAGAGCTTGATTTTCAATGAAAAACCTACATTCACAAGAAATAAAAAATAAATATAATAATAAAATTTAATTTAATTGAAATTATACTTTTTTGGAAGATTATAATAAAGAATACATACTTACAAAAAACAATTAAATGAATTAATTTGATCCCCCAAAATGTAAATCAAAAGTGGTTTTTTATTAGCATTTTGGTAGATGTAAAGGAGACTTCGTTATAGGTATGGTTTAAAACCAGCTAGTCTCTATCCAAGGGGGCTTGGTCTAAGGTGGTTTGATCAAACCCTCTTCAATTGGAATCCTTTAAATGGAACTTTTCAAGGCTTAAATCATTATATTTCTAAAAATATGTGATTTCAGCAAAAATTAGGATCTCCCAGAAAGTGTAAACCACCATTGTGGCAACACCCTCACTAGTAGATTTGAAGCTCTTTCCCTTGCTCCAATCATACTTCACATCACTCCTCTCATACTGGGTAAGGAAATTACTTTGGATTGAACTTTGAATCACATTCTTGGAAAATCTTTGATGATTGTGTTTATACTCCCACAACTCACTACCACCTTGAGAATGAAGGTCACAATCAACTAAAATTTCAACACCTATTTCTTGAGGCGCACATGTAATCTTGTTGGTTGAATCTTGTTGCATCTCTACATCAATTTTTGGTTGCATCTCATTCTTCAAATTGTTTACCTCTTTTGCTCCTAGATTTTCCTCCAACTCTCTTCTTAGTGGAGCTAGAATTTTGTTTTTTTCTTTAAGCTCAAACTTGGCTTCTTCTAGAAGAGACAAAGTTGCCACTTTAGATGCTCCTTCTTTCTATGGTTTTTAAGATTGTTTTCCTTCCTTTATGTTGGACCTCATAAGTATTATCTCTACCCCGATGGGTCACATTTTGATCATACTACTAAGGCCTACCCAACAACAAATGGCATGCATCCATCGACACTACATCGCAAAGCACTTCATCCTCATAAGGACCAATTTTGAATGCTATGAGACAAGGTTTATCCACAAGCACACTATGATCCTTTTTTTAACAAAGAAATCTTATAGGGATTATATTTTGGAACACAAGCAAGTTGTAATTTGTTAACCATTTTTGTACTCATCAAATTATCAGTAGATCCACCATCTATGATCACCTTACATACTTTGTCCTTACATTTTCATTTTGTCCGGAAGACACTTTTCCTCTTCCAATCAACTTCAAGAATTTCCTTACATCCCCATAAATTAAGGTTCTTCTCAGCATTAGGTTTTCTCCTGATTCAACCTCAACTTCTTCTGACCAAGGTTTTTCTTCTTCTTGGGCAACCATTACCCTTTTTGGGTTTAGACGGCAGTCTATAGCCTTATGGGCTTCCTCACAAATAAAAACCTTCATGGGCTTCCACTCTCCAAGAGGTACTTGTCCTCGTGCTCTACTTCTAAAGCCTCCCTTTCCTTTGAAGTCTGTCTTCCCATTCTTGCCTTCTTTTGACTCTTCACTTATGGTAGTTTCCAAAGAAACCTCTTTCTCTTTATTTTGTTTACTAGCATCCCTTTTACTCACTATTTTGTTTTTCTAATTTGGTTTCTCCTCTGCCTTTAAGGCATATTCATAAGACTCGTCTACAATAGGAATTTTCACCACTACAAGTTCATCTTATAATATGAAAATATCAATAAAATAAATAAATAAAATTGAATTACAATAATCCAAAACATCAAATAAATGCAAACACATTTAAACCCAAAAACTAAAATGTCAAGAATGTGGAAAGCTCATACCTACTAGACAATGAATCTTTTTGAAGAAAATTACATGTGAAGCCATGGCGATCGGATCAACATATGATAATATTTAACTGTAATGTATGTACAATCTTGTTATGGACCACAAGAATCTCCATTTATACTTATAATTTATGTGAAAAACTAGAAAAATCCCTCATATAAATAGTAATTTTAATGTCAGAATAATTTTGTTATGGACCACAAAAGTCTTGATTTATACTTACAACTTGTGTGAAAAGCTAGAACTAGCGCTTGCACCTCAACGAGGTGCAATGGTTACGCCAATAGCAAGATATACTTCGGCAATATATTGAAGGGCAGGGGTAAAAATTGCAAGAAAATGTAAATTTGAATCTACAAAATGTATACATTTGAATCAAATATTCCCAAGTATAATGCATGCATTTAATTTTTAATTAACTATAATATAAGTGTAGCTTTATGCATCACTATATACTAAAGTAAAAAGTTGTAAGCATGTCCAATCACCTTATCTAAAGACCGCAACCAAATGGATAGTCAGTAAAGCAATGTGAACACTAAGATGATTTAAATCATTTTGCATTTCTTCTAGAGCCATCAAACAAGTAAGATGATTTAAATCGTTTTGCATCTCTTCTAGAACCATCAAACACATGAGATGATTTAAATCATTTTACATCTCTTTTAGAACAAATAGAGATGACGATCTATAAATTAGTTTGATTCACTTCAAAAAGGGAACACCTTCCACATAATAATCAAAGAACACTTTCAAGTGCTAAGAGTCAATTTCAATAGGACTTTGCAAGGACAAAGACGAATATAGAGATTATACGTAGATATAAGTAGGTGGCTCTTGGTGTAAAAGTCATATAAATAAACTATAAATTTAATTTTCTTTTACTATAATATAAGGATACTTTCAAGAAATGAAACCAATTCTTATAGATAATTTCAAGAAACATGCTTGTGGTGAGTTCTACGAAAACATTCCAACTTACTAGGTGATGTTGCTAGCTTTATGGGGAAGTCAATAAGTATTTGCACACCATCAATAGGGAAAACTCAATCCATTGATGTGGAAATGAACAGACACTATAGATGTGACGTCTCTAGCCTCAATAAGACATTGGTAAGCCAACAAAATTTTAACTATAAGAAACACAATAATGAAGGTGACCATTTGTCAAGAGAGAAGAAACCAGATACTAACGATGTTAAATACTTGGAACTTATTGTATGCGTGCATATAATGTGTTTGTTTATTCCAAGATTATTTAGGGGCACCAAAATGTGTGACGAATGCCCCATTTTACATCCTCAGAATGGAGGAACTTTACACCTCCTCTCTTCTCTTTTCCTGGCCAGAAATGAGCATGGCTTCGTAGAGTATCCCGAGCATTTTATGCCTCGCAAAAGAGACCAAAATTGATGGATTATCAAGGTTTCCATCCTTGCAATTAAATTTTCCATTATGTGGCTAAACCCACAGAGTGCTTTGTGTACAGTATATTTGAACTACAATATTCTTTTGGGATGAATTGCATTGTTTAATTAGGTTCTAATGTGTAGAGAGAATCTCTCTATGCACTCAACCTAAAGAATGTGGTGGTTGTTTATGGCGGGGAAATCATAAAATATAGTTTGTTTTTGTTTTATTTTGGTTTGGTTTTTAAAGGACTTGTTTGATCAGGGGATGGTGTGATAAAACCCAAGAGGGGCACAAAAAACTACTTCAATGCCATTGGATACTTGGATGGTCATCTAGATTTAGACCACAGTGCTGAAGAATTTATCCAAATGGGAAGCAGATATTGCGTGGATATATGTATGATGGCTTCAAAAATAGCATATGAAAATGAGTCTGTTTTCAACGCATATTACTACCTAGAATTGCTGAGTGAATCCCATGATAAAATTTATTGCAGTCTCTGCACTCAACTATGGAAATATTTGGAATAATTTTAACTAAAATAAAATACAATAAAACTCTGAACAATTTTTTTTCTTAAAAATTACACTAATTAACATTCTAAGTGTTTAAGATTTTACACTAACCATCTCCAACATTGTTGCTACAGTGTGCAATGTGATGTTAAATTTTCCACCCAATACTTTTTCCCACATTTTTCATTAAACCCATAGATATGAATTTTCCATTTGTTGAATAAGTTTTTGTTATTACATCCAACTAACCATTGCAATCCCAATATTCTCAAATTGTCATTTATCCTTAAATACTTATCTTATCAACCAAAATAATAACAATAACTTTTACTCCCTCTTTTACCAATTATAATGTTATTATTACTTCTTTTTTTCTTTTCTAAGAGACACATACACAACACCATCAATACATAATATTATATTAACAATCTTCTAAACATTGATAAGAATATTGTTGAACTTGTTACATATTTCTTTTAAGATAGTGTCCATTAATTTATTTAACTATTTTTATAACTCTAACATAGTTCACAAACCTATCCCAATATAATATTCACCTTTAATGACTTAGAGTTAAATTCGCTATATAATTTGAGATGGTTTCATCTTTAAATCTAACACCATCCTTGTTTATAAGATTTATACTTTTATTATTAACCATCGGAATAGTATTATTATTTTTTATGAACATTAATAATAGTATTATTGATAACTATGACATTAATTTTATCATGCTAACCTTAATAGGGTATCTAACCAATCATTACCTCCCTCACTAATATTGTTACAATTGCCCACATAAAAAGCCTATCCTTAATGATAAAATTTCTCCTAATATTTATCTCATGGATTACTAACACCACTCTCTATAAAACATTAATATTATGGCAACAATTTTATTTATTCTCCTTATTTTTTAGGGGGTTGATAATAAATTTCATGTGTCATTCTAATCCCAGCTAAGACATTTAAATGATGTTGTAGAATTTGTAGAATCAAAATAAAATAAGTAAATATTAGAACTTAAGTGCCCAATTTTATTCCCTTATATATACCCAAATATCTCCTTGTTATTATTCAGTGACGTTATTATCTGTTAACAACATTTTATTCAATTTTACTTGGATTAAACTAACATTCAAAGTGATAAATCCCTACTTAGTAATGGAATAAGTTATCACTCTTATTCTCTTCTGAATTCCCCACTTTATAAATAAGGGGGTATTGTAGAATTTAAAACCTCTATATGTCAAAGAGAATAACATTTCAATATTTTTTTTATCTCCCTATCAAATTAAATAAAATTTAATATAACTTAAATTTAAAAATTATTAATAACAAACTTCTGACTTTTAATAATATTGTGATCTTAATTTAAAAACTTAAGATAAATTATACTTAACAAATTAACCTTGGTAAAACTCATAACTTAAATTTATAACTTTTGATTTAAATAAAATAATTTAAACCCTTATCCTCTTGAACAAATACATTAACATTTTACTTTCCATCAAATAAAATTAATGTTAAATAATAAATTTCTATTTAAGAAAATGCTCCAAAAACACGACTATTATTTAAACCCTTATTTCTTTTAATGAGATATATTAATGTGATTATTTATACACACTTCTTCTTTTTTTAAATTACTAATTACCATGTTAAGTCACATGAGAGGTGAGGTAAAAAGGGGTGAATTAAAACTTATAATTTATTTTTTTTTAATGCATTGAATGATTTTCATGATGTTAGGTGAACATCTCCTCCATTTAAATTATTTTATTGATGCGTAGTACCCAATACCAAAATACATATATTCTTTCTCTATTTTTTAATATTTTTATTTATTTTATATGTATAAAGATAGATATATATACTCTTATTGAGAGTTTAAGCATTCCTTAAAGATACCACTAAATATTTCAACTAAGAAACTAAAGGAAATGATTTAAAATACTTACGCAAGGGGATTGCGTTATATCTTTTTAACTTGCATTCTTTTCTCTTATGCTTGTGCATTATTTGGGTGATTCAGGGAGTGTCGGAATGGAGAAATGTGTTTGGACTTTTTTTCTCTGTACATATTTATGTGTTTCAACTACACGGATATTATAAGTCTGTCATTTTATTTTATTCCCTCAAAAGATATTTGAGGGAAGGGTGCAGGATTGTATGACCATACAAAGATGAACAATTTCTCTCTTTTTTTTCTTTTTTACCAGAATTCATACACAGTAATTAGTTAGCCGATAGGCTTCTATTGTGAACTTCTCAATCCACATATGTTGGCATACCTGTCTCACACCATTAAACCTCTTCATGACTACCAAAAAACAATTTTCAATTGAAGTCTTTTTCCACGGGAGAGTTGCAATTTATGATTTTTTTTCCAAGAAAGAGTTGCAATTTAATATAAAACTCGTAGTTGTCAAATCAAATCTTATATCTGTAAAATCATATCAAATAAAATCTCGTAGCTATAAAATCATATCAGATTTTTCGATGAATGTGTGCCGTAAACACCTCACTTAGACGGTCTGATCTATCGGTTGGAAAAGAACCAAAAGCTTCCAGCCATGGGAAGAGGCTCTACACTCTTCAAGAGCCAGAGTATTCCTCAATTCCACTTCTATTTAACTCATTCATCACTCACAACCTCGGTTTCAGGTGTATTGTAATCGTTCCCTTATTTAATTGGTTTCAAGCTTTACAACTTATAAACTTATCTGATCTTCCAAAAAACTATTCTTTACAGAATATTCTTCGCATTGCTCGTGTTGACAAGCCATTTGAAAATGGCTCCAAAGGTGCCTTTTGATGTGTTTTGCCATAATGTTGTGGGCCTCCGCATGGATTACTCCAAGCGAGCGTATATGTAACATTTTTGGCAAGAGATGGAGATAATGTGAAGAACGTGGTCAAACTGGTAAAGGGCCTGCGCAAGGTTAAAAGTGTGTATCCTCTGATTTCGCTTGATGTTTCAGACCGAGACAAAAGGCTTCTTAGCAGCCAAGACTATATCGTTCATGAAATCCAACCCATTTATCCTCTAGAGAACCATGTGCAGCTTGCCATGGCATATTATGTTATCAATTACTCGAAGCTAGGATCTGGGAGGTAGTTAAAGTTAAATGAACGAGGAAGGAAATAATTTCTTGCATTTTTTTTTTGGTTTAGGGTTTATGTTAACTATGTCGAATTTTGTGGTGTTTTTTAGTTTGGAGAATACAAGAAGATGATATATCTGGATGTCGATATTCAAGTCTATGATAACATTGATTGTCTATTTGATTTGTTGGACAACCATTTCTATGCGGTTACAGATTGCTTATGTGAAAAGACTTGGAGTCAATACTCCCCAGTATGGTATTTTCACCCTTTAAAATTCTTCTACATATTCCACTATAGGTTCTTATCTCACAGTTGAGTCTGACAATGCAGGGATTGAAGCCATGGAGGTGCACAAGGAAAGAGGAGAACATGGAGAGGGAAGATATAAAGATGCTGGTAAACAAGTGGTGGGAGATATACAATGATCCAACTCTGGACTTCAAATGAATAGACATAATACCAGATGCACAGACCATGTCTGGTCTCCAACAAGTGACACAATTCCTTGTTAGCTGCCTTGCCTTAGATGCCTCCTGCTGTGACATCTGTTCTGCCTGTTGCATAGTAATGTGGGATAGAATTTAAATGTTTATTTGCTAAAAGAAAAAAAAACACACCTTTTTATGTATTATATAAAGCAATGACTGTTGATCATTTTCACTTGCATTTGCTTTCACTTGGTAAACTTAAGAGCCCAGCACAACCAGTGCTAAGTAATATCTTTTTTTTTATATCACAGAAACAAAAAAAAGTATCTCTACGATTGCTCATATACAAATATTAATTGAATAGCTTTTTATAGAAAATTGTTTGATGCTTGTGTATATATTTATTAAAGAGTTTCTATAAATAAAATGATTCTTTCTGTTTTTGGAATTCGGCTAGTTTTGGGATAAATAAATTACTGTATTGGTTCATTTTGAGAAAATATAAAAAGCAAGTGAAATGAATTATCTGGTAGTACTACAATATGTTTGATCTGAAATTCATATATTAGGGTTTAATTTTATTTGTCTAGGTAAGAGTTTTTGAAATCTTCAAATTACATGGATGTTGGGTTGTAGTGGCAGTGATATTCACTTGGAGGGAAAAACTTTCTGTAATGTTGTAATGCCATTTAAACCTTATCTTGGTCCAATGATAATTTATTGGGTTGATTGGAGAGTGGGTGGAGAGGAAGTAAAATGTCATTGTTTTCAGGATTTGGATTGGAGAAATTATTGCATTTCTTCATTTTGAGAATGCATGACAATGAAATCAAACTAACCCCTGTCTCCATGCAGCTACTTAAGTATGTTTTCTACCTAAATTTAAGCAGTTTAAGCAGTTGGAGTGTTCCCATGCAAAAAAAAATTATCCCAAGAAAGGATAATTTGGAATCTTTTTAAGCAGCCACTACTTAAGAATTGAAAATAAGCTGTTGAAAAAAGAAGGGGGCTAGAAATAAGCAGCAGCTGCATAATTTCAAAGATGCCACATGGCTCCACTAATTTTTTTCCCTCTTTTTTAATATCTCTTTCTATTTTTTCTTTTGAATTTTTAATTGTAGAAATTATTATTAACTATTATAAATTCAAATCTATGTTGACCGCTTAAAAATAAGCAGCAAAATAAAATGTTCATGGGGCCACCAGCTAAACAGCTTATCAAAATAAGCAGTGGCTGCTAGCCAAAATAAGGAGAGCAGCTGCATGGGGACATGCCCTAAATATCCAAGTATTTTGCAGAATGTTTCCAAATTTCATTTATTGTATTTAAATTTTGTTTTCCTTGTTCAAAGGTTGTTTTTTAAATTTGTGGCTGGTGGGTTTTACATTCAATAGTTTTCACATTTTAGATTCAATTTTTAGCTTTTTTATGTTTTCTCTTGGTTTGCAGGGTTTGCTAATTTGTTGTGATAGTGGACTTAAATAATTTCTTCATTTTGAGAATACATTGACAATGAGTTAAACTAAATATCCAGGTATTCTGCAGAATGTTTGATCCAAATTTCATTTATTGTATTTAAATCAATAGTCTTCACATTTTAGATTCAATTTTTAGTTTTTTTATGTTTTCTCTTGGTTTGCAGGGTTTGCTAATTTGTTGTCAAAGTGGACCTATCTTGGATCAATTGGATTTCTTTTTTTCTGTTAGTCCATATTGTGAATGCATCACAATGAAGTGATACAAAATTTTTGGGTATTGTATAGTATCTTTAATCTGAATGCTACTCATCTGAAGATGTGCAAGCAATTAGTTCTCACACCTATGTACAGTGGCAAAAAATAGTAAATTAAAACAATATAATAAAAGCAGAAATGTTCCAAGTATAAAGATTCATTAGTTGCTCAACTGGGTTCTAGAGTAAATCTAATTAAGTTCAATTCATTATAAGAGTGTTATGATCCCAATTGTAGTTGGCTACATTGCTACAATCTGTGGGTCTAAAAATAGACCAAAATTGAAGTTGTGAAAATTCTGGAATTGCTTTGCCTTAAACCATAGGTCTGAAACGTTGCATAAGCTTGGCAAGCTATTTTGTGATTCGGGCTTGGTGAAAACTTGCAAGCTGTTTTGTGACTTGGAGTTGGAAAACTTGGCCAAAACTCCACAATAAAAAAATATAATATATGAAAAAATGTATTTAAAGCAAGAGGTTGAAATAATTCTTGGGGGAGGGAAGGGAAGAAAGTTCAAAGCAAGAGGAACCAAACATTAAGCATCAACAAGAAGATAAGAATAAAATTAGTGTGAAGGAAATTGCAAAGCATCATAAGAAATGACAGATGATGGAATGAGAAATTCAAAGCAACAAAAATAAAGTGAACAACATTAGTGTGAAGGAAATTTCCAAGCATGATAAGAAATGACAGATGATGGAATGAGAAATTCAAAGCAACAAAAATAAAGTGACAGCAACAAGAGAGACATAAATACTATGTTCAATTTGTACCTTAAAAATATTATGTGGCTTGTACATTTCCAATTTGCAGTTTAATACTTCATTTAATTTGCCTAACTGTTATTCTTATATTTTTGTTGTAGTACTCCATTTAATATAATATTAAAATATATTTAAATTTTATCTTTAGTTTCCTATCGGCTATCCCTTGAACCTCCTATAGGTGCAAGTGCTAGTTTAATGACTATCAAGCAATACTTCAACAGGTTGTATCTACAATAAATCACACATAATTCATATCAAGCACATACATAATACCATAAATTCAAATAGATAGAATTGCTACCTCTAGGAAATTCGCATAGGTTGGTCTAGGCGATTTGCATAGAGAAAGGATGTTGAGTTGTTCCTTCATTGATGACTCTTCAAAAATACACCCCAGCTCAATATATTAAAAATAAAAGCTTAATTCCCAACACAGTGATTAGATCTACTGCATGTTTTTATGGAAAATAGGTTCATACTAACACAAGATATAGCCTATCAATCACATAAGTTGCAGGAAATAAATGCCTTTGTATTTTGCACAAATAGTCGTTGATTATGTGAGATCTCTAGAGTAAAATTTATTTGGTTGTTGAGTTATGATGCTTTGAAAAACTAACTTTATTTAAGAGATAACTTGAACAGCTAGGCCTCCAATTTACCCTACCATTTTTCCCATAGACGCCCTACTTTCATCCCAACCTGGTCAATCTTACTTGCCCAAATAATACTAATTATCTTATTCCAATCGAGAAGCTCAGTATTAGCTAAAAATAGACCCAATCCCGCGTCTATCATTTAGATATTTTTTTCCCTTAGTTAAATAAAATTTGTGTAATGAGTAAATGTGTATGTACATTCAATTAGAAATAATCTGCATGCAAAATCAGCTAGTCAAGCAAGTGCTTTCCTATTGAGATAAGTAACATTTAAATGCCAGTAACTGTGATCTTCATATATGTTGTGAGCTGCATAAGTTCGTTCTCCTGCTGCCATTAGACAATAATTACCCCCTTCATTTTGGTCAATGAGATGATGTTTCTTCTTTAACTAATATGAAACCCTCCTATCCCCTCTGAAATATTTTTTCATTTTCACCTCCTGGGGATAGTTATTCGTCCTAGCGCTAAGCTCTTGGAAGGATATATCTCACTACTACCATATTCTACCATGAACCCTCTATTACATGCTTCTATATTGAATCGACATTGCTTAAAGGATCCACAGAGAGGATATTTAAAGACAATAATCATCACGATAAACAAATCTAAAGGTAAATATACTATTTAAGATGGAGGGAGTACCGAGAAGCTGTAACCAAGGAAGAGAGGCATCCCCTGAAAAAATTGCAAAAATAGAAAATAAAAAATTCGAAGTGGGCACTGCATCAGATAAACCTTGTAACAAATTACTAACCTGTAAGATCTATCTTAAATATGAGATTGCTTGTATAATAGATATGGGTATTGCTGCTAAAACCTGTCAATAGAAATACTGATACTTACCAGAAGATGCACCAGATGATTTGGGCATTTTATTATACAAATTTCATGATAAATTTCACAAATACCCATTACTCAAAAATGAATTTAGGATGCATTCACACCATCAAAGAAGCACAGAAACAAGAAGTACACAAATTTGTGTCATGAAGAAAGATCTGATTCTAGTGAAAAGCCTTAGACAATGAGAACGGAGGTTATCGGTTGTATTTTCCTTCATAAAATCCTACAAAATTTCAAACTGTTTGCTTTATATCTAAGCACACAAGGCACTTACAAAGACACAACTCCTATTTATTATGCATAAACATCTCAAACTTGATTTGGTGCTTGATCTCAGCTTGGGAAATGGTGGAGTCAGCCACAAAACAACCTAGAATACACATCCACCTTCAGAAATGGCTTCTCAGATGGTAGCCTCATCCAAATGATGGTGCATCATGCCTCGTATGCTTCAGACACCCCCCCTAAACCCGCTCATCAATAGCCATGACCCCTCTATGATGAGAAACAATGGGCCTGTCGAAGGAGAATCCATCAACTCCCTTCAAAGAACCAACAGTTACTTTGCTTGCACTCTAACTCAAACTTCACAAAATCATGACTTTGGTGTTGAAGGAAGAGCTTTGAAATCACAATGCAGAAAGCAGAGCTGCAGGTGGATCCCATATTAAACCTGGTTGAAATTTATTACCTCCAGTGAATCTGGTCACTCCTTAAATGCTTGGCAATGCACAGAGAGTCCAGGAATGTGTAAAACGGCACGAGTGGTTTCAGACCCATACTTGCTGACGTGAAGGACGAATGGCCATGCATGGTGCTGCATAACAGACTGCACATTGTACGCCAAAATTTCCCACCAGAATAGTCCACCGGCATCAAATAGTAGATGATTCCAATGGGAATTCCCACCTATAATAGCCTATCGACTAAAGATTCCCCACATAAATAGTAACTTTAATGTATGTACAATTTTGTTATGGACAACAAAAGTCTAGATTTGTACTTACAATTTGTCTGATAAAGCTAGAGGAGTTCCCCACAAGGCACAATTATTTAATGCCAATGCTGAAAGAACAAAACATTTAAGCTAGGGGAGAGGACTTAGTACCTGAGCATGTTCCAATATTTGTGAATGTTCTTGTGATATTTTTGTCCATTAACAGAACATGTATAGACTAATACTTGAACATTAAAATATTATCAAGTTTTATACATTTGTGTGTTAATAACTGAAATATAATTAATCATTTTAAATCTATTTTATATATATATATCATTGAATTATTAATATTTGAATAACTAACCATTATCTAATATTAAACTAAGAAACCAATGTCATTAATTACATATTGAATATGGAACCAAATAAAATGATTTCCAAAACAACTTCAAAGAACTCAAATAAATTATTATATTCCAATATGTATAATTTTACAATATATTGGTTCAAACACATGAACCAAATAGTCAAACCATTACATGTTGATGTATAATAAATAATCTAAATTGTTCAACTTTTGGATTGAAACATGGCATCAATAAACTAATGTATGTCTTGTCATACATCCCATCCCTCTTAAATACTAAGGTGTACATTCCTAGCTACAACTTCAGCCGCCTAGCCTGCAAACTCATCCACCTAACTTGTAGACTTCAGCCGCCCAACTTCTTGTACCTGCAAATAGGAAACACACAGATTTGAGGCTCACCATTCGAATGAAAACAAGCAATCAAAATGCAAAGATTTAAAATTGCCTCCATCAATCCACCCCATCACCTCTTTGTCCAATTGAAATGCAGGATTTCAAATCCATGGATCGAACAATTTTTAAAAATCTAGAGGGAAGAAAACTATAAGAATAACATACGATGCAAGAAAGCCATTTACATTTTCACTGCAAAAAATTAAGACCTGTCCACCATATTAGACGAGACATTCCTGCAATTTCAACAATTACTTCTCTGTAGATTGATCAGACAGCACAAACCAACCATTTTTTGCTATTTTCTATCAAGGTATTCTATTTTTTCCTTTATTTTCTGCTATTTTCTGTCAAGGTATTATGTTTTTTCCTTCAATGCATTTTAACACAATTTTACAGTTCATTGTTTTTTCCTTCAATATATTTTAAAGTTTTGTAGTTTTAATTTAGCCTGCCAATTTTCATTTCAAACATTAGAGATCATTTGATCTTTTTAGTTTAAGAGTATCCACAATAATCTTTAGGGTTTGTTTTGTGATAGGGTCAAATTTCCACCCTAAATGCACACACTGATCTTTCGAATGTGCAATCAACAGTCTTAGTTTAGGCTAGAAATTTCCATTTTGACTATATATGAAATTCCTAGTGCTCAATGTTCCTCATTTGATAATAATAGTGTTAAGTATCCTCATTACTCTGGAGGGTTTTGCGGTTAGGTCATACTTATACCAAAAATGCAGCCACTTCATTTTTTCATTTTTTGGATGATTGAGATAACAAGTTATAAGATTACATGATTCTACCTGTTAAAGTGTAAAATTATACACATGTACAAGTGTAAAATACTTGACTGCGAACAGTTCCAAAGCTAAATAAACATCACTATAAATTAGTCAACCTTGTGTTTGTCATACTACGTGACCTTTACCAACAATAATTTTTTCTTGTTTGTCACTGCATGCAAATTTTATAACAAATCTTTGTCACAGTATGCAATTTTTTTCTTGTTTGTCACAGTTTGCAAATTTTATAACACTGCTTAAATTTTGATGGTGATCAAATTCAAAATATTTTGCTGAACTATATCAAAAATAATGCCATTAAAGTTGAAATGAGCATGCCATGAAGTCTAAAAATACCTTTGTATATATAAACATACACCTATATGTATTATGTTTATATATATATATATATATATATATATATATATACATACACATACATATATATACAAATATATATGGGAGTTTATATATATATAAAGATATAATATATATAAACATACACATATGTGTGTGTGTGTATGTTTATGTATATTATATATATCTGTGTATGTTTATATATATTTGTATTAATCTTTTTAGCTTCAATTCTGATAACTAAATGATATTTTTCTCAAAATCTATATTTTGTTAGCAATTTTAAGAGGGTTTAATGGTTTATATATATCCATAGGCATTATGGTAGTAAGAAAGAGAAAAATTAAAAGAATGATCAGAAGGCCGAGGACCCATTTACCACAGGGAGTGAAATTACAAGTGATTGACTCAAATGATGGTGACACTTCAACCAACCCACCTCATGACAACATAGCTTGTGATCCAATTGTTGACAATGTTACAAAAACAATGGATGTTGCTGACAAATCTCAACATCATAGACAGAAGACTAAGTGCAATAATGGCAAGTGGACACAAGAAGATATGGACAATGCCATCAATGATGTTGAGGAAAATTTCTTTTTTGTAAGAGCAGCAGCAAAAAAATGGGGAATCCTTGCTAGCAGTTTAACATATTGGTTGTCAGGATTGACAACAACAAAAAGAAAGGGACCACCAACAATCCTTTCTATGGAAGAAGAGCTGGAAATAATTGACTGATGCAAAGACTTGGCTCAACTTGGTCATGGATTGGAGGTTATTCCATTGAAATCACATGTGGCTCATATTTGTCAAACAAGGCCAAATCCATTCAAAAATGGTTTACCAGGCAGATCATGGTGGATGGGTTTCCGCAAACGTCATCCAGGATTGACCATAAGGACTGCAGAGGGTCTAGATAGGGATAGAGCTGTTATGTTACGACCAAGCATTGTGTCATATTTCTATGATAACTTAGACAAGTTATATAATGCTAATCAGTATGGACCAACCAAGATATGGAATTGTGATGAAACAGGCGTACAAGCAGGCAAAAATTGTGGGATGCGAGTGATTGCAAAGTTGGCCAGCAAAAGTGTGCCACATATTTTATCTAAAAGTAGAGAATGGATAACAATATTATGTTGTATTAATGCGTTAGGTCATAACATTCCAAGATTCTATCTTTTTAAGGAAAAAAGACAACTGAAAAATTACATTGCAAATTGTGAACCAGGAGCCTGCATGGCAGCACAACCACATGCTTGGATGACCAAAGAGTTATTCTTGAATTGGCTGCATCATTTTGCTAGATCAGTTCCAGGTGGGGCTTCACCCACAAACAGACATCTCCTTATTTTTTATGGGCACAAAAGCCACGTTGCTTTAACTACAATCAAAGAGGCTAGATCTCTAGGTATTGATCTTCTTACACTACCTGCCCATACCAGCCATAAATTGCAACCTTTGGATGTAAGTGTTTTTTCTCCATTCAAGACATATTTCAAGTTTGAGAGGTCCAAGTGGATGGTAAACCATCCACACTTAGAAATAAGAAGAACTGAATGGGCAGAACTTGCAAGCAAAGCTTTCAAACATGCCCTTGTACCTAATAACATCATTGCAGGTAATTTGTAAAATTGTTTTCAACGTGTTTATTTATATCCCAAAAGGATGAAACAAAAAAGATTCATTATTATATTAGAAAGTGGTTGAATTTTTACAATAACAAATTTTTCTACTGTACTATTCAAAACAATTTTCTCAAATGAAAATACTGCATATTATATTTGCTCTCTATTTAATTTATTATATCATTGCAGGTTTTCGAAGAACTGGAATTTGGCCACTGAATAGAGATGCACTCTATAATGATATGAGACCAAGTGAGGCATTCACTGTAGAAGATGATAATGAGCTTGCAGGAATTGCAAGCATTTTAAGATTGGTTGGTTATGAAGAGACTGTTGTAGAACAATGTTTGGAACAAATGGAAATAGAACAATCAACAACAACAATAGACCCAAAAGAAGGCATAATTTCACCAACTTGTGTTAGCCAAATGGAAACAGAACAATCAACAGCAACAATAGACCTAGAAGAAGGCATAATTTCACCAACTCATGTCAGCCAAACACAATATGAAAATGACTTGGATAATGGCATGAGCTTACCAACACAGATTGACCCACCAGATTGGGTTCAAGAAAAAGCAAAAGAGTTGGGAATACAGATTGATTTCCAAGGTGAAGAAACCTCATTATCCATGCCTTCTCCACCTCCACTGACAAGGTCTAAAGTGATTCATTATTATGCAGATACATCAGAGTGGGATACTACAAATCTGGAACCTAATGGAGTTGAAGATTATCAAGGTGGATACAATGAAGGTTCACAAATGAAATATGAAGCTTTTGCAACAAATGAAGAGGTACTATGTAGTCAAGGCTCCTTAAAAAGTTCTTGAAGCTACCTATTGAAAGGGTTAGAAAGAGGTCCACTGCCTCTAATGATAATACACTCAAATTGGGCAGGCAATCTCAAATACTTACTGCAACTGAGTACATAATATTGCAAGAGCAGCAAGAAGCAAGGAAAGTTGAACCTGAATAGCAGAAAGCAAGGAAGAAACAACAGATGGAGGCAAAGAAAATCCATCAAATTGAGTTCAAAGAAAAAGGAACGAAGAGAAGAAAATTGAAAGACAACTAATGAAACAGAGGAGAGGGGAAGAAAGGCTACAGAAGCAAAATGAGAGGGAGTTGAAAAAGAAACAAAGGCAGCTAGGTAAGAATGGGAATTCAACACATCCTTCAACTAGTTTAGGGGGGGAGAGGAGTACTCTATCAACCCCTCTTCTTGAACATCATCAAACTCTACGAGATATGTACCAAATTTTAACCCCTGCATATGCTACTCTTACTAACTTCCAAGTTAGTTTAGATAAGAATCCAACACTGGATGCAAGTAGAGCAGGGCAACAAAGTACTCCAACCCCCCTACCTGAACATCATCAGACTTTGAGAGATATGTTCAACATTTTAACCCTTGCCTATGCTTCCCTTAACAACTTCCAAACATCTATTAGCCATAGCCCCCCTCATTCCCCTGTGAAACAATTTCAATTTTCTGGCCTTTTAGAAGAGCATATGTTTGGTCATCTTGCTCCTATTACACCTCATGTTGACTTAGCCAATCCAAAAAACACTACAACAAATACTCCTATGGAGGAGCCAAAACCATTCCCTGGCTTTATGCTGAATTAATCAATTCTGCAAAGCCTATTTTGCATAATTTATGTTCGATTTGGCAAAACTTTTTTTTTGTAGACCATGCCTACTTTGCAATATCCACAGACTGGTCATTTTGGAAAGTTATTTTCTAGATGATGTAACCATTTTTGTAGACCATGCCTATTACTTTGCAATATCTACAGGGTGGTTATTTTGGAATGTTATAATTTTCTAGATGATGTAACCTTTTTTTGCAAACCAAGGCTACTTCGCAATATGTAGCAGGCTGGTAATTTTGTAATGTTATAAAATTCCATATACTGTAACCTTTTTTGCATACCATAACTACTTTGCAATGACTACAGGTTTCATCATTTTGTATTGTTTCAATTTTGCATACAATGTAAAATTTTCTACAGACCATGCAATGTCCACAAGCATGTCATCTTGTAAAGTTTCAATTTTCTAAACAATATAATTTTCTTTTGTAGAGCACATTCACCTACTTTGTAATGTTTAAATTTTGCAAAGAATGTAAAATGCCAATAATTGTTTTGTTTATTTGCTTATCATATGGAAGTCTGTAACAGTCCAATTATCACCAGAAAATCTTAATTAAACTTTAAAATGTGTGAGTAAGATTGAATATGAAATTCTATTTTAGCTGCTTAAGATCCTGGAAAACATTAGAATTGAGATGGGATTTGTCAATTCCATCTGAGAATGTGACTTCTTGAACTAGTATATCTCAGGCAAGATGAACTAATTGGCTTACCTCCAAAATTCACTTATGATTTTCGGTAGTAGCCATCAGAAGTTGTCTTATCTATCTCTATTTGAGTATTTAGAAATCAATGAAGTATAAATAGATTATTGCACTGGGTCTTACAAGAATGAGGATTAAATTTAAAGCTGGAAAAATGATAGTACAATGGTTCATGAATGATCACTGTTAGAAATCTCTACATCAATCAGTATGCTAGAGGTGATAATGTTGCATTTGGTGCTGCTAATTTGGCATCAATGGAGCTTCTAGAAGGACGCCTGTGGACTACTCGTACACTATATGTGGTGCAAGCCAGGGCATGAGATCGTCCTATAGCCGTGGAGTTGTGGCGGCGCAGGAGGACAAAATGAAAAACCTAATGCAGGACATAGACGTTGCAGAGCTCAGATAGAAACTCCTCTCCAGACAATCTACTGGGCAACCCTTGATTTTGCAATTATGTTTTCAAGAATCACTTAGATTTCTACCCAGTTTTAATTTTTTTTCAGCATAACACAATATCATAGGATGATGATAAATTCAACAAAACCCCAAAACGAATCATTACCAAATCCAAGCCAAAAAAAATTGTATAGTACACAAAAAACCAGAAATTTCCATTAAGTTAAAAATTAAAGCCATTACACAGAAAGATCATACAGAAATTTAAGGAAAAAAAAAGGAAGAAATGGTTCATAGCCTCAGTAAGGTCATAAAAGACCTTACCAACTCCATAGATCCAAAGTCTAGTTGGTTGTCGTCCATTGAAGACCCCTCCAGAAGATGACTCTTGTCCTGCGCAACCCAAAATGCAGTGAGAAAGAAAACTCTTGTCTTGCGCAACCCAAAATGCAGTGAGAAAACAAAAATAAAGCTAAATAATGAATTTAAAAGACACATAATCCTTACTTCCTGGACACATCCCTTCCATGGTTGCAGCTGTATATATTGCTAGGTGACATGAAGCGCTGTGGAGGCAGCACATAGGAGCAATGGAGGTCGAAGCAATGTGGCGGCGACAACAATGAAATGCGGATTATGTTGAAGTATTAGGATGCAACAATTAGGGTTAGGTTTATTTTATTTAGTCATTCGTAGTTTATTATTAATTTCTAAATGTAAAATATACAAATTAACATATAATATATATAGTTTTAAGACAATTAATAAATAAGAGTTGTTTATTTGTATTTAATTATTAATATTAGGATGTGTAATTTATAATTACTTTTTATTCATATTAGAGTGTATAGGTAATTTATTTTCATGAGAAATTGTTCAACTATTGGCGCAAGTGCATTTGAAGATCAAGGGTGGTAATTCACTACGATGGGTAGGGGGTTAGAAAAGTGGTGTTTTGGATACTTTGTACGATTACACCTAATAAAGATATCAAAATTGTTCACGACAACTTGAAACCTTAGTTATAAGTAGTCAACTAGTCGAAGAAGATTGTATTAAATTTTTAGAGTCATCAGGCATAGAAGTTAGATTTTGAGAGGCACGAAGTTAGGATGCACAACTTCTAGGTCCTTTCCCCTATATACCTAACTAACTACCTGGCTATCTAAAGTTTGCCGTACGCTCTGGAGCACGGTGAGCACCTCAGCCATAGATGGTCTCTGGTGTGGAAGTTGAGAGGTGCAGGAGAGCCCCAGTTGTAGCAACCCCTCAACCATAGAATATCCATATCCGCTGTTTGGCCCCATCTCTTCTACTACACCCGCCGCCACTACGTCTTCCAAACTGTGAGGAAATGATTGAGAGACCCATACAGGCAGAGTTAATCCTCTGGCGAACATTGGATTCGTCGGCCTCTTTTGAGTAAGCGTCTCCAGAACCACCACGCCATAGCTGTTACACGTCTCCTTTCACCGAAATCCTTCTTCCCATTCCATACTCTGTATAAACACTAAAGAATTAACAACTCATGCTACTTCAATTCCATTCCATTCACTCTTCGCCACTCTCAAACGGCAACAAAATGAATTGCTTAATTTAGCACAATTACTTACCAGGTGCAATGTAACTGAAAGATCCTCTCAAGGTCGAGGTGATGGCGGATTCATCGTTCACCAGTTGCGCGATTCCAAAATCGGCAACACGAGCTCTCATGCTTTGGTCCAGAAGCACATTCTGTGGTTTTATGTCGCAGTGTACAATGGCTGGAGAGCACTCATCGTTTAAGTATGAAATCCCACGCGCTACTTCATACAGAATTTCCCATCTCTTCCTCAAACTCAGCTCTTCAACCTCACTGCTGTCATCTGAGCCTCTGTGCAAGTGTTTGTCCAGGCTTCCGTTTGGCATGAATTGTAATACTAGAGCTTTGAAATTTGCCTCTGCGCATGAAGCTATTATCTTCTCCAAATTAGGATGCGCAACTTTTAGTAATGTCTGGCACTCTCTTTGGAAACAATCATCTGCTTCTTGGCGCCTTGGAGTAAGGACTTTGATAGCCACGACCTTATCGCCTGGAATAACGCCTTCGTAAACCGATCCAAGGCTACCTTCTTCCTATTATGTTCCTAGGATTGAAAGCTTCGGTTGCTCTGCTCAGATCTTCTTTCCGCATTAAATTACTCGGGCTTCTCTTATTTCTAAAGCATATCCAAAATCCTAAAGCAGCAAATGAAGACAAGGCAGAGACACCAAGGATGGAAATAAGAAGCGCCAGTTTCCTTTTGCGGGCACTGCCATGCCCTCTGCTTAGCTTCTGGAAAGAACAATCTTGCAAACCCAGGCATTTCCCACACAGCTGGAAATTCCCTAAAAACGAATTCTTGTTCTGCTGCTTATATGCTCCAGAACAGGGGACTGATCCTGAGAAGCGATTGTATGACAGGTTTAAATGCTGAAGGCTTTCCAGGTTCGCCAGAGACGTTGGAAGTAGGCCTGATAAGTTATTGAAAGACAAATCAATGTCTCGAAGGCTTTTCAGTTGGTTGCCAAAGATGCTGGAAAAGTTCCTTGAAACTCATTATGAGACAGATTGAGGTACTCAAGTCCTACACAGCTACTAAGACCATTAGGAATTGAGCCTGAGAATTTGTTGGAAGACAGGTCAATTGCTTGCACCATTTGCATTCCCCCCAAGCAATCCAGGGACCGGCCCAGCTAATTGATTGTTCGATAGATTGAAATACCTCTGCATATTATGAAGACTGGCAACCTCCAAAGCAATGTTTCCTGTGAGACGATTATGTGTTACATCTAGGAGTTCAAGATTTGAGCAGCCTCCAAGTTGTGGCGGTATGCTTCCGTTTAGCTTGTTGATACTTAAATCCAGCTGTCTTAGATGCTCCAGGCTTCCCAGGCTCTCGGGGATTGTTCCAGATAGCGAATTGTTATACAGAATAATAAATTCCAGGCTTTTCATCTTACCCAATTCCATTGGAATGGGGTCTTCCAAATGGTTGAGACTGAGATTTAACACACAGAGATTGGAAAGTCTTGCTACCGCAGAAGGAATGGCTCCGTCCAAGGAATTGCCACCCAAATACAATTATGTGAGTCCTGTGAGATTGCCGATCTGTTGAGGTATGTTGCCTCTTAAGCCGTTGCTTTCTAATGAGAAAGTGGAGAGAAGCGGAGAGAGCAGAGCCAGAAGAGGCAATCTACCTTCAAGATGATTTTCCGTCAAATCCAATCTTTTCAACAGGGAGCAGTTAGTAAGTGCATTCAATATTGGAACACCATTCGCACTTCCACTTCCGCTCACGAGATGATTCCAAAACAGATTGAGGGTGGTCAGACGGAGAAGATTGCCCAATTCCTGAGGTATCACGCCGCTCAATTCATTCCACGCCAATTCAAGCAGAGAAAGCCTCGAGCAGTTCCCCAGTGATTTGGGAATCACCCCGCTGAGTTTCTTTTGTGGCAGAAACAGGTACTCAAGCTTTGAAAGCTTGACGCCTATCTCCGACGGAATCACCCCACTCAGCGAGTTATTAACCAAAGAAAGCTTTGTCAACCCTGTACAATTCAGCACAGAAGCCGGGATTTCTCCGCTGAGGTGGTTATTGTCCAAATTGATGATCTCAAGCTTAGTGAGAGACCCAATTTGGGAAGGAATCGGGCCTTGCAAATCGTTATCAGCTAAATCAGTAAGCCGAAGCATAGAATAATTTCCCAAAGCCGCGGGAATGCTGACCGTGTGGCGATTCGCCCAAGATGTCAGCACTCGCAGGTTGCGCAAGTTACCCAGTTGCCATGGAAGGCTCCCATTGAGGCGGTTTTTGGATAAGTGGAGGTGCCTCAAACGCAGGCACCTTCCGAGAGAGTGAGGAACAGAGCCTTCCAGCAGGTTTGCGTGAAGATAAAGGAAGTTGAGGCGGCGCAGGCGCCCCAGACCAGAGGGAATGCGGCCCCCAATTCTGTTTTTGGCTAGGTGGAGGTAGTGAAGGAAGGACAAATTTCCCAGCTGGGGGGGGAGCACGCCCTGCAGGCTCATGTTTCTCAAATCCACTCTCACAACACGTCATTTTTCAGTATTGCAGCATATGCCGGTCCAATTGCAAAACTGCAGGCTCTGGTTCCAACTGTGCAGTACACCATGGGGATCCTGCGTGACTGCATCTTTGAATGCCATTAGAGAAGCCACATCCCTCTCACTTCCACTTGAACCTGCTGCCGCCACCTCCCCCGGACTGAACTTCACCACTGCAATCAAGCATAACAATAAAACAACTCGGATGTAGTTATGCATTCTGAGCAAATAATGCGGATAACTACCTATGTGCACTAGTGAAATGTGAGGCTTGGTAGTTTGTAGTATCTGTAAGGATAGGTAGTGGATTTGTGTCTGCAAGGATAGGTAGTGGATTTTTAAATTCCTGTGAGACCAAGACAATCAATGGGACTCGAGATAACAAAGCATTGCGGAAGAAATGGGATAGAAAAAGAAAAGGTTGAATAAGGTCTCCGGTCACCCATCTCCGCGTAGACGGGACCTTCTGCAAGAATTCAGTGGCAAAATAAGTACGGCAGCTCACATGAAACTTAATTTGAAAAGTGAAGTCTGTTTGGTTTTTTAGGTAACGACCAGAAGTCACTGTGGGAACTGAAATCCGTTCCCATTATAGAAAGGCCCGGCTTAAACATCACACACTAAGCGTTTGACCGCTTAGGTGGATGTGGTTGGGCCCTTTTCAACCATCCCCTTCCGTTTGCTGTTTCCGTTTCCGTTAGTCACTCCTCGTGCAGTTACTTACATGGATTCCGGTAATCTATTTAAATTGTTTCTCCCGCCCATGTGGATGCTGATAAATGTGTTTAAATTGTTTCTTCCGCCCACCGACACCATTGAATCCTGCGTTGCACTCACACTGAACAGGTTTCCAACTCTATTAGTTTTCATTTGCCAGCGTACAAGGATTATTCAAGCATCACAGTTGGATATGCTCTGGTAGACATGCATGCGAAATGTGGAAGCACGTCAACTATGCGACAGGATGCCTCAAAGAAATGTGGTCTTATGGAATGCTTTGATTTCAGGATATGCACAAAATGCGTTTGGTGAAACAGATTCAGAAACTTTCAATCAAATGTAACTCGCAGTGGAATGTTGGACTTCGCAGTCTTTGCTAGCATCCTCCCTGCCTGTGCCACGATGGGAGCTTCAGAACGGAGCATGGGCATCCATCGCAGGATGAAGGAAAGATGTAGCTGTAACTGCCCTGGTAGACATGTAGTCGTAACTGCCCTAGTATACATGTATGCAAAATGGGGAAGCATAGACAAGGCATGTGAACTATTTGACAGAATGCCTCCAAAAAAATTGTTTTCATGGAATGCCCTAAGAGCAGGATATTCACAAAATGGATTTGTTGAAGAGGCTTCAGAAACTTTCAAGCAAATGCAATTAGCAGGTGTAATGCCAGACTCTACAAACTTTGTCAGCATCCTTACAACCCGTGCCAAAATGGGAGCTTTGGAACAGGGTATGGACATCCATCAAAGCATAAAGGACACAGGAATTTTGTCGAATGTAGTATTTACAACTGCTCTGTAGACATGTATCCAAAGTGTGGAAGCATACACAAGGCAGGCGAGCTGTTTTACTATGTGCCTCAAAGAAATTTGGTTCCATGGTTGTAGGATATGAACAAAATGGATTTCTTGATAAAGATTTAAAAAATTCAAGCAAATGAAATCGGTTAAATCACATACAAAAATATGTTTTAGGAGTATCTATAGTGATGATGCTTTTTAATTAGAATCTAAAAATGTTTCACTTATGTTCTTTCTCTCAAACATTTATGCAGATGTGGGCAAGTGGTGTGAGGTTCAAATGGTAAGGAGAATGATAAATGGTAAAGGATATAATAGGATTCTTAGATGTAGTTGGATTGAAATCCATGAAATGGTGTGTGCTTTATGTGCAGAGGATAGCTCACATCCACAAACACCGGAGATCTATGCAAAGTTAAGAGAGATTAGCTTGAGAGATGAAGGCAGCAGGGTATTTCCCAAGTTCAAGACATTTACTTAGTGAGGAAAAGGAGGGAAATGAGTTATTTCTCTATCATCATAGTGAAAAGTTGGTCATTGCTTTTGGTTTGTTAGATGTATCACAATAACAACTTTTATAGTTATTAAGAACCTTCAATATGTGTTGCTTCACACACTACAATGGAATTTATCTCCAAGATTGTTGCAAGAGAAATTGTTGTGACAGATGTGAATTGTTTCCATCATTTTAAATAGACAAAATGTTCTTGTGAAGATGATTGGTTATGCTAAATAAAGTAATCTAAAAAATAGGCTTTCACTATAATAATGTGCACTATGTCACGCCTACACTAATAATGAAGGAACAAGGTTTTACTGTCAGATTCTAGAAAGAAAAAATTGGTTTTGTTTTTTTTTTGAATATTTGGCAATCTAGACCATGATGTCGGCTTTGTAAAATTGGATGCACAAAGTGCATATACACTATTAGGATATCTATCAAAAACTTCTTTTATGATAACATGAACATTTAATTAAATTGCTTTCATAAATCTACATATGTATGAAATGAAAAGTTGGATAAGTTAGAGAAAGAGAAAAACAAAAGGTGAGGAACACTTCAAGTAAATCAAAAGATGCTTGACTGGTACAAAATGGGAGATGAGGGCTCACAATTACCCTCATCATTTTCTGCAATCCTTTTATTTGGATTAATTGTCCAAATGGGGCATCATCAATTTAAGTGGCAATCAAGTGCATAAGACATAGGCATGTGATTGATTGACTCACTAACTAGGAGCATATAATCATACATGATAGTGTTTAAAGGTTGCATGGTCCCATCTTCCTAGTTACTTGGAGCAACATCAAAATCGATAACCTTGTACATAATCACCCCTCTACCTATTATGGTAGGATATAATGAGTGGGCAGTATTTGAATGTTGGATATCTTTTATAACAAAATTGATACAATAACTCTCTTCTACCATAATGGCAACCCCTTGCTTCTATTTGATAGAGTCTAGATTGACCCATTATCATTATTATGGTTTAGCTAGGATTTTGATTAAAAATATGATTAACCTTGACTCTAGTGTGGTTTTTGAAGTCCCTTTGAATGTTGATGATTATTTCCTTGTGTAGGCAATAATGGTTTAAAGATAGGACAATCCACCTTGATTGTAAAATTCCTATGATGACACCATTTCTTTCATGATACTTTGACTATAGTAGTTGTATTAATACTCCTTTGGTAGTTAAGGTGTGATTATTACCCTAAATTAATTGTCAAAACAGGATATGATAGTGCCAATGGATTGATGAAAACATTCGAGAGAATAAAGGTTTTTTAACTATCACAAAATTGGTGTGATTATTCTTATGAGCATAGTGTAGTAGTCCCTTCAGGATAATTGTTTATGATTACACAATGAAGTGAAGTTATAACTATGCAAAAGTGTTATGTCGCAATGACTACTTCCTTCCTTGATGACGACCTAATTTATATATATGTTTGACAAGATTTTGTATTTAAACATATTCTCCCATCTTTATGATAGTCTTTATGAATAAAATATTAAACCAAGTGATGACAATTCTTCAATGGTATTAGATTATTAATGGAGTGATTATTGTCCTAAGGATGATTAGGTTCATGGAATTCATCATGATAACACTTCTCTCATTTATGATAATTATTAATGTAATTATGATTATCAATATGTGTAGTGGTTAATGTTAGAGCTTGAGGGTAGTAAGGTCCCAAGTACCATGATTAACTTTGGTGTTGATGATGGAAATTTCCCCTTAATAAGGTAAGACATTATAATAATTCAACAATAATTTAGTAACATGCCCAAATTTTACCCTATTGTTTTCACCGAAGTTTTAATCCATGTATGAGAAAAGATCAAGTTCACTAACACATTGAAATAAAATTTTCTAATTCAATAACATAGATGCACATTTGAAATAAACCCATTCCAAATTACATTGCATGAATAAAGTAACACTAAACATAATCCCAAGTAATGAATACATCTTTCATATACATTTTCCAAATAGATGCAATAACATAATTACAAATGATAGCTTACGAGAGCTTAATGTACAAGAACATATTGGTCAAGTTATCCTCAATCAAAACACATATCTTCATCTTCTTCTGCTTCACACAAGTCTTGACTGCCAACTGCATGAGGGAGAGCATCACCCAAGTTCTTTTCCTCCAACCACAAACTTAAGTAGTCCCTTGCACATCTTTATATCCGGTAGGATGGCCCTACCCTTCAATGAAGAGATTGGTATGAAGACGCTTTAATATAATTCCTACTTGAGCATGGCGTTGTGTCCTACATAACTAGTGTTTCCATACACTGGATACCCTCCTAACATGCATGACACTCCCTACTAGCTATGCAATCCTAGTTCATAGTGAACCGACAAAGTGTACACAGTGGTAACTACATTACTTTGTCCATAGATTTATCATATATAATAAATATAAACGCTTAGTACTTACTTTGAGTGATTTCATATGTTCACCCACCCCTTTGTTCGACTTGAAAACTCTATTGACCATAATTAGCTCTTGAATTGGTTTGACCTCAATAAAAATAACAAGATTCCATTCCAAAAAGTGATGTCACGCTTAGTTGATCTAATTGACCAAATAGGTTAATCCCAACCTCTGGTTTATCCTAACCCAACGAATAAGTTGACGTCCTACTTCCAAGGAAACATGAATAACCACTCAAGGATAAACTACCAACATGTTTTACACGTCATCTTATCCTATCAATGATGACATAATACATCTACCATGATATTATTCCATTTGCATTACTATCATCATAATTCATGCAAGCATATAAGTAGCATACAATAAACTAGGTATCATATATATACCTTCTAGATAGTTTTTCATAATTACGTCATACAATCATGACAATCATAATATCTATATATATATATATATATGTATCATAATAATAAGATACACAAAACAACTTATATCCAATTTAGCTATCTACGCAAGCTTGGTTCAACATCTATGATAAATAATCAATAACTTGCACAAGCACTTACAATTAATCAACAAAAAACATAGATTCAACATACAAAAGAGTAAGGGATAAAATAACTAAGCATGCCTAGAAATATAAAGCTCCCACGAAGAATTTGAACTCTAGATCAATGCCAAAATTCAACTTGTTGCCTTCTTCAACTCAACATATCCCAATCTATCCAATCAATCTGCTCTTACTCTCAATAATATTGCTCCTCTAACTCACAAATAATTACACTCAATCTCACAATACTCACAGAATTAACTCATCAAAAAGAACAACGGATAGCAACAATGATCACAAATGAATAGAAAATGATCACAATGAACAACTATGATAACATCTATCATGAACAACCAAAACAAGAGCCCATCAACCCCTATTTATACAAAAAAAAAGAGTCTCAAATCTGAAAGATAGCTAAGAAATTTTCTACCTTTCCTTCCCTCTGATCTATTGTGCATCATTCAACAAATTTCTCTCTTTTCATAGTGCCACATCTCAAGAGTTGTGGGATTTCTCAACCAACATGTGCTAAAAGTACTCAGTCAAAGCTTGTTGTGAATGGGCTTTGCATCGTAAACAAAGTTAGTTGATAACATGAAAATCATATTCATCATTTATCATTTGTATCATAAAGCATCTAAAAAGCAATCACTTCACAATACATATTCATTCATCTCATTCATTCATTGGAATTTTGTAAAACATAGTCATGTATTAAAAACATATTTATTCATAAAAAGTAATAATAATTGGTAGATACACAATGGGGTGTAACAAATTTATATATTTCTTGAATGTTATTGGTTACCATGATGCTTTTGACTTGAGAAGACCCACATAACACATCATACAATAATAATGTTTCTAAGATCAAGGACATCCATGATTGGTGTGACCATATGATTAACTATGTGTATTATGATTATAGCTATATAATAGACTTTAGATAATGCATTGCGTATTTTACATAAGGCTAAGGCATTAAGACTTGTTGGATGAAGTCCCTTAATTGTCCTTCTAATACCATGATTTTCATCACTCATGTGATTGTCCTCATTTATAAGTCTTCAAAATTTTATCATGATTTCCTCATAGATTTCAATTATATCATTTGACCTAGGGACTTCCTTACCAAGATAAGATGATCCATAGTAGTAGTAAAATATTTTCTAACAACCCAAGTTCCTTCATTTCTTGTAATATTCTTCAAGGCAGTTTCATAGCAATGAATGGGAAAATGAGCTACAAGTCTATGCTCTAAGGTACATAATAATCATAAAGATTACTATGCCTTGAAATCCTTCATTACTAAGACAAGGACCTTATCATTGAAAAAAATAGTTATTTTACAACTTCACACTCAATAAAATCAAACAAGGACAATATGTTATTCATGAAAATATTTTGACTTAATTATAAGATTATCTTAGTGATACTAGATGTATTTTGGGACCATCTCCTCTATATTTGTGACATGGTATGGAATTTTTAAGCGATAAATTCTCATGAAAAGCCTCTTATGTTATATAGGACTAGCCAGTTGGTTATTACTATCCTATAAGAGTGAAATGGTAGAGTTTTAAATGAAATGATCTTCGTCTTGATACTAGTGTTTATGAAACTCTTACCCTTGCTAAGATAATCCTCTTATTTCATGGTTGACTTTTAATTGATGCCTTACAACAAGGTGGAAACGATCATAATTTAGTACCTACTAAAATCCTACATAGAACCTATTATTATTATTATTATTTATTAGGATAAATTTAATAAAACTATCTAGGAACATGACCATCCTATAAGATTTATAGTATCCTTAATAACCATGAAAATCCTAATTTTTTATGGCTTTAATGATTTCCTGAGAGTATCCTTTTGTCATATTGTTGTTATCTATGATAGCAAAATGATAATACATAGGAAATTAAATAAGTGTATGGTCTAATTATGATAATAACCTAGTATGATTGTTATCTTATGGAAACATTGGTACTCCTACTGGATGCCATGAAAGAGTTATAACTCATTTTCATAAGAGGCATAGAAATTATAGAAGTAATGCATGTCTGTATTTTATGTCTTTCCATCATAAAATCCACTTAATTATATTCTTCTTTGTTGTCTCTAACTCCCTCTTGACAATTCCTAGTGTCAATAATAGCTCTATGGATACCATAAAAAATATTATTTAAGTGTAATATCCCCCATGATGCTATTAGGATAGCCTAAACAAGATTATAGTCCATTAATCATTATGTAACATCTTGTGCATATGTTTGATAGTGTTATTGTAGGTGAAGAATTATTTTTGATGGTATATTTATGGGCTAAGTAACTAAGATCTATTGTGTTGCATTATTTATTAGTTTAACTTACTATCTTATTGTTGTAGTAATTGTCCCTAGATATCATTTATTGTCAACAACATGGTTGTTCTCAAATGGTGTTGACTATTCCACTTGGTTTTGTGACATATCTTTCTTCTTTATTAGAAGACTATTACCCTTGTGAGGAATGATTTTTTACACTTCCCTCTATAATCATAGAGTTGGTAAGGAAGAGATAAGTCACTATCTAGGGTTTGGTGAAAGTACTTGTCAAGGTTATTTTCAATTTTTATTAGTGTTGAATGTTGACCAACCAAAGAAAACAACCACCTTTACTATGTAGAACACTCATGTAAAAATGATAAACAATTTTATTTCTCTCGACAACCATACTTACACTCTAATGGTGAAATGTTGATTAATATGAAATAAGCTTCTTTTTGGCTTGAATGAGTTTCTTGGATCTAAGCAATGATGTTGACGTTTAAATAAGCATTCCAACTACACAAAGAAAGTCAAATTTATTAGATCCTACATGATTATACTTGCATGCATGTCAAAAAACAAATTACCATACTAAAATGATATGTTTTTAGGATTTTTATAAAAACTAAACCCTTGTAATTCTATCTATGTTCATGGTTGAAGAGTTATGCATAGATACAACATATTTTATCTTGATTTCCTAAAATATTAGGATATATTTATCAAGATTTGCATGTAGAAATAAATGGTTTTTACAAGTATGATGCTTCCTTAGCATTGAGATTTAGAATGAGGTTGTAAACCACTACAATTAATTAACCCTAAGGTTAAAATCCAACCAAACAAGATGTTTAAAAAAAAATCCACATTCCAACACTAAACACGCATATTAATAATCTAGTTGTCTCTTTTCAACAACCATAGGGGTTTGAGTTTGATATCATAGATCACATGCGTTAGACCTTGTAGTCAGTGTTAGACACCAAAAACTCCTTGTATAGCTTTTATAAGGGTTGTGTCTCCTATTTGACAATTATAGCTCTATCATTATAGCTAGGTGAGAGTTTGCAACACATACCAAACTATCAATTTTGGCCAAAAAAGTATTGAGAAAATATAATGTAACTAGTGATGTACTAAAGGGAATCTAATAGTGTATTCAAGGTAGGCCATATATCCAATGATCCTTGTTCAAACCCTCATTCTAAACTGCCTTCTTATCATTCTTTAAATTTAAATTCTTGACAAAAAATGTTATTTTGAAAGATAATAAAGGGTTTCAAGGAGGGTTTGCAAAGGTTGTAAATACTCCAAAACAACTTCCAAGCTATTTATAAGACTATTTAATGGTTTTATGAGAGTGTAAAGGGGTTAATATCATGGTGAACACTTATAAACTTTTCTAATGTATGAACAAATAGTAACATAAACTTTTCTAATGTATGAACAAATAGTAACATAGCATAAAAGGTCTCCATAAACACTAAAATCAAGAATTCTAACTATAATAACTTAGAATAGCTAGGAAAGAAATACAAACAAGAGGTGGATCTGAGAACCCAAATCAAATCTTGACACCTCAAAACTAATACCTTGTGTATTGGAAAAAAATTCTAGCTAGCATAGAAATTTAGATCTTACAATGTAACCAACTCGTCAAGAATCAAGGAAAACTAGAACACTTCAAGCTAGAAGAACATTTGATCAATAAGCTTGAAAATAAATAAAGGGGCATCATTTATTTATTTTTGGAAAATGGCATGTGTATGCAAGGCACTACTTGTTTCTAGCTAGCTTTGCAAGCTATTAATAAGGAAAAAGAATTACATAATCCTACATTATTAGGATGGATGTTATCTTTCCAAGTAAGTGTAGATGTGCATTTTAAGTAGCATTAATGAGCTTCAAAAGTGAAGAGAATCACATGATTGCTCTACTAAATTTCATGAAAAAAAATAGTTAGAGTAATTCCATATTAATGAACAAGAATTTGATTTTTTTTTCAAATTACTTCCAACACTAAAAATACATTAGATCAAGCACTTCAATGAATCATGAACTAGGAAAGTGATCATAGAAATATGGTTTGTGAATAAGACTTGTAAGGAAAAGCATGAAAAATATATAAAATGTGTCTCAATGCATTATCAAATACAAGGTTATATTACATGCACTCCCTATTCAAAAACTTTCTTGGTAGGAAGGCCACTCCTAAGGTACCAATAACATGTAGGCTTACATAGGTCAAAATTTATTAAGAGCTAACTATTAAACCCCATGGATAAATCAAGGGATGTATAAGCAAAAATCTTTGAGGTAAATTCTAATTGCCTAGATTGAAACCACTATCATGTGGCTCTTTGCAAGATTCAATGATCTAAAGTTTAAATAATTTAAGTATGGGAGGTTGTTGCTTGAATTAATTATAATAAGTCTTAGAGTCTCTTAATGGGAATTTCTCTATCAAAGCTATCCTTCCAAACTAGATTCCTTTGCAATATTAAAGTCTATTTTTGTTTTAAAGTCTTAATAACCCCTAAACATATATTTGTATGTGATTTGTAAGCACCAAGGAAACACATCCACACAACTACAATAGGTTTAATTGGCATCTTAATGATAAAGTTTAGGGTTTCCTCAAGATACGCAACATAGGAAAGAAGCTCAACCATGCACACAATGATCAATTGTAGGTGTCATGCCATAAGGGTTACTTGTGTGATTGAAATGTGTACAACCCTCCTCCAATAAACTTGAATGGTTGTATGCACATAGAACACAAAAAAAAAATAGTATATATTCCCATATACTTTATTAATTCAAACATTTGGAAAGCATCTTCACCAAATCCATTTTATGCATATCCTGCAAACAACTCATTCCATGTGACCACATTTCTTTGAGGAGTTTTGTTAAACAATTCACGTGCCTTTATCTATGCTTCCACATTTTCTATACATGTCTATTAGAACATTTCCATCTATAATATTTAACTAATTTCATTTAGTTTGTAAATCTTTGTCAATAAATGTATTTTGTTCATATCCTACAATCGTGACATTCAATGAAACCAAATTTGTTTGAGGCACATTGTCAAACAGTTCGCCTGCCTTGCGTATACTTCCACACTTCGTATGCATCTCTACAAGAGAGGTTGCAACTACTACATCTAACAAAATTCCTCTATCCTTTGATGTCCAAAGCTCCCATTTTGGCATGGTTTGTAAGGACGCTGACAAAGTTTGTAGAGTCTAGCATTACACCTGCTAATTGCATTTGCTTGAAAGTTTCTGAAGCCTCTTCAACAAATCCATTTTGTGAATATCCTGCTATCAAGGAATTACATGAAAACAATTTTTTTGGAGGCATTCTGTCAAACAGTTCACGCGCATTGTCTATGCTTCCCCATTTTGCATACATGTCTACCAAGGTAGTTACGGCTACATCTGACAAGATTCATCTTTCCTTCATCCCGCGATGGATGCCCATGCTCCATTTTGAAGCTCCCATCATGGCACAGGCAGGGAGGATGCTGGCAAAGACTGCGAAGTTCAAAATTCCACTGCAAGTTACATTTGATTGAAAGTTTCTGAATCTATTTCAACAAAAGCATTTTGTGCATATCCTGCAATCAAAGCATTCCATGAGACCACATTTCTTTGAGGCATCTTGTCACACAATTGACATGCTTCCACATTTTGCATGCATGTCTACCAAAGCATATCCAACTGTGATGTTTGAATAATCCTTGTACGCTGGCGAATGAAAATTGATAGAGTTGGAAACCTATTCAGTGTGAGTGCAGCGTAGGATTCAACGGTGCAGGTGAGCGGGAGAAATGATTTAAACACATTTATCGACATTCACGTGGGTGGGAGAAACAATTTAAACAGATTACCGGAATCCATGTAAGTAACTGCACGGGGAGTGACTAACGGAAACCAAAACAACAAACGAAAGAGGGATGGTTGAAGAGGGCCCCACAACATCCACCTAAGCGGTCAAACGCTTAGTGTGTGATGTTTAAGCCGGGCCTTATAGAAAGATCTGGTTTGGTCTTTATTTTTAAAGCATTGGTGTTTTGTTTGGGCAACGTCTATGCAACATTCTGGATGCATATTTAACAGCATTTGACAGTATTTATTAATTAATTGAAATTCATAATACTTAATTGTAATTTCAATCAAGTATTCTTAATTTCAATTAATTAATAAATACGATCAAATGTGCATCGAGAATGTTGGATAGACACTGGCTTTTGAATCTTATATAAATATCATATTTATTTATTTTTAATATTAATATATAGATATTTATCATTTTTTAAAAAATTATTATATTTAAATTGTTTCATTTAAATTTGAGAACTAAAAAATATCAGCAATTACATGGTGAATGAAGAGTAAATGTAATAATATATGTTGTTAAAAAACTATACATTCACAAAGTTTTATTTTTTAAAATAAATAAAGGTAGTCTTATATGTTTACAATGTTCTTTTCATGTTTGAAAACTAAAATTGTTGACAATTATGTGATAGTGTAGGACAAAAGTACGATCTATTAGGAAAAAATTGGCATTGACTATACATTCACAAAAATCTACTTCTTTTTAAAATAAATTAAGTCCTCTATTAATATTTGAGATAATATGTGGATAATTTTGTTTCAAGTGTTTTTTAAATTCTTAATTGAAATAAAATGTATTTGTAAAGGATAAAAGAATATATATTCTTTATAATTTTTAATTTTCAATATTTTTTCATCTTGTTGTAAATGTAATGTTTTAGTGTTCAATTTATTGTATTTTACGTATAAGTTGCTTATAACTTAACATTTAGTATTTTGAATGTCATTTCTTAGTTATAGAATAGAACCGTCCAAATCCTTAAGGGCTTTCCCTCTCAACTAGATCGTGGGTGTTCTATCCCCATCATTTTAAATTTTAAATCACTTTTCCCAAGGTCAACAAATGTAGAATTTATCAATTTCCTATCGACTTGCATGTCAAAATAAACCAAATTGAGCACTTAGGATCTTATATTTAAAGATAATACATTGGACATTAGTGGTCATTCAAAAAAGTATCATCAAAATTAATTAATTAGATTTATACCATAGGGGTACAAAGCATTTTCAAGCATTACCAAGCATCATTACTAGCATCTTTGTGTATATATCATCATCACATGCATAATGTGTCTTTGATCTTTTTAGTTAGGCATGAGGGCTTGACTTATTGATCACCTAGAAAAAGCAAGGTCCTCAGCCTTTTTCCTCCAAATAAGCCCCCAAAATTGCTTTTCAACACCACCAAACTTTTAGACATAGGTACATCCAAGGTGAATGGGTTCAACTGGTTGGCAAGCAAAAAGGAGAAAACTACACAAGAAGGATCTACCATACTATCAGGACTAGAATGCAAGTGTGGATTCATTCAAACCATAAAAAATGAGAGTATTTTAATATCCTTATATTGTCTTGAAACAAATTACAATATTAGATCAAGATTGACATGTATTAATCACAAAAATTAACAAACCCAAAGAGAAAAGCTAGCAGTAATTATATCAATCTACCTCTATTGTCTTTAATGTGATTACAATATCATATCAAGATTGACATATTAATTGTAAAACATCAACAAACCCAACGAGTAAAGTTAGCAATAACAATTTATCAATTTATCTTTATTATATAAACATGATTACACTATTAGATCAAGATTGACATATTAATCACAACACATCAACAAAACCAAAGAGAAAAGTTAGCAATCAAATTGAAATAACTAAGGATTTGCTTGTCCCTTGCTCATTTCTAATTATGAGTTACATTTTTTTATCTCATCTCACTAATTAATTCAATTTATATTATTGCATGTTGTTTTTTATTAGATAAGTAGGGGAAGGGCCCTGATCCCATGGAACAACCAAAACTTAAAAGAAAACAGGGTGGGTAAAACAACACCACCAACCAGCAACAAGAAACAACATATCTAGGGAGGCACACAGGCCAAATAACAGAACTGTAACCATGGAACCACTATACCTAATAAAAAACAAGAGATTGCTACAATGGTTCTTTAAAATTATTGCATGTTGTTAAACCATTGATTATACCAATTAAATTAATTATTAAGGTGTTGTGTTATTCCCTTACATTTTGGTTGCACAATATTACATCATATTGGGCTTTGCTTTAGGTAATTATTTTTCTTTATCCATATATCTTTGAATATTACTATTTTATTCATGGAAATTTCTGCTAATGCTTGTCATTGTCTTCCACTCATACTTATATCAAGGACATAATTACCTTTTCACATTTTATTGCATATGACATATTGAACCTCTACGACATCATACAATTTTACCAAAAGGCTAAAAATGTATGACCCATGGATACATTGTAATTTATGTTCCACTCATGCATTTTAACATCGTGGGGTAAGTGCATGGAAGTTGGGGACAAATTAGTAGCTATTCTTTCAATTTTTAACAAAATACATGGGCATTATGTAAAATACATGTACACAAGTAGGAGAATAAATAATGCATATTTTTTACAATGTTAAATTATGATATTTATATTTAAATTTAATTATCTAGTTTTTTAATCAAACTCATGGATTTGGCACTGTAGAAAATACTTCCTACTTTTCAAAGAACTCATTTACAAATATTTAGATTGTGTTATGCATTATATATGTGAAATATAATGTGTACACACTATATAATGCATATTTATTTTTAATTCCCTAAATTAACTTTTTTATGATCCTACTTATTTAGGCTTGGATTTCCAAGCCTAAGGGTTGGGCATCTCTATTGGCTCCTAATTTTGTGTTTTCAATATAAAATAATGAATTCAAACTTCAACCTAATGATTTGTATATATTTTACAATAAAAATTTATGAAACCACCATCAAATGATGAGCTACTTGTTAACATTTTTTTTTGAGGGGTAAACGCTTTTGACATGAAGCTATGAATCGATGAGGTCACAAACGGGGGACCTCATCCCCAATATAAATTCTCAACAATTACACCCCATTGGGGTTTGAAATTTGATGGAAAGAATAAAAACACAACTTAACCATCACACCATGCCACTATTGACAAGCTACTTCTTAACTTTCTAACCATACAATTTTTTAAATATTTTAAATAAGTTAAGGTATTTATTTTTATTTTCTTTGAAAAGTGTCTTCATATCTCAACAATGATAGAACTTATTCCCTCAAACATTCTAGCATCCTATATACACATGTGTGCACATATTTTTAATATTAAATTGAAATTTACATGTACACATTTAAACTTTTAAATTAAAGAGTAATATGAGTGAACTCAAGTACACACTAAATATGATTGTATAGTATCTATCACTAGAATATTTCTCACTTTATTTGGTTTGGCATGGAAGTGTCATGACCACCCAACTACCATAAAAATGGTGAACCAATTCCAATAATTATTAGAATTAAAAATGTATTAAACATTTCCTAATATACTTGATTAAGAGTTTTTTTTTTTTGTAATATAAGGTGTGTCAAAGTGTACAATCATTGATGCTAGATGATCTAATCTAGATGATGTGTCAATAATTTACACCAAATAAGATAATTTATATAATTCATTTAAAAATTGATAATTGATAGTTTAAATTATAAATATTTATTAATTTTAATATACATTAAATGTGTGCATAAAATGTGGCATACCTATGTATGAGGAGCATGCAAAGTATCTAAGAATGACTCCTCTAATGTAACCTTTGAAGTGGAAGTGTAATCAAGATCATAACATAGGTGATTAGAATTTTCATAATAATAAGACCATGCAAATGGTGTCGAGGAATAGCTAGCATGGGAGGACCAACAATGGTTGAAATAACTCATTTTCAATCTAGATCAACATGTACACCTAATCTATGTTATGGCATGTCGCCACCAACACCCTTGAATGATTTGATGCTAAAATATTTGCGTTTTAAATCCAATTCCAACTTTACCAATAATTTTCTCAAAAAATACAATAAAACCTCATAAATGCAATGTGATTTATGGTCAAAGACCATCCACCACCACTCCCAAAAATGTTCTACAATTTGTAGCTACCTACACCATTTAATTGAAATTATTTTTGAAGGAACAACTTCATTTGTAAAAGGTTCAATAAAATATGGAGCTAGAATTTTCTTATAAATATGTAAATCAAGGAGAATTCTATGTGATAGTCCTTATAAATAAAATTATTGTCTCTCCCCATCCATAGGTAGAATATGTTTAGATCTATATAAATATATCTAACAAAATTAATGATAATTTACATCCAAGATGCAAACCATATAATATGTGGGGGACTATTTGGCTCATTGTGAAAAAAATATTATTTTCCTTGTAATGTAGTTATGTTTTTATTTATTGTTGCCCTCAATTAAGCCTCATCGAGTAGAGGGGATGGTCAGTTTGGTGATTGGGGACTTTGTGGTGGAGAGTTTTGAGGTGGTAGATTTGGAGGTGGGGATTGGTTCTATAAAACCTCTTCTAGTAAAAAATCATATACCTAAAACTAATCCATATGAGTACAAAGTAACTAGTTGTAATTACAAAAAGTGTAAATTTAATTACTTGAATGTATTGGAATTTTAAAAACACATTTTTATTTTATTTTGTAATTGAAACCAATTTACATATAATTTTATTTATAATCTAAGTATCATTGAAACATATATATGTAGTCAATTTATAATGAGCAAAGAATGTGTTATTTATCAAATTTGTAACAATCCTAGTACATGTGAATATTTAATGAGTTACAACATGATATTGTTGCATCTCATTATCAAGGTTTATATCAATTGATATATTGTTCAAGATCAATTGATAAACACATAATTATGTATACACCAATATCATGTTGTGACTCATTAAATTGATACAAATATCGATATCAATTAATATTTCTAGGGTTTTTATAATTGTATCATATTTATTAAATTATACACATGTATTGATTGTTGGTGTACATATCATTATTGGCATGTATATCAATTGATATAGATATCACTATATATTGATCCATATCAATTGATATTTCAAGGGTTTTTATTGTATCATATTAAATTTTATACATGTCAATCGATATTTCTAAGGTTTATAAATTATATCATATTAAATTTTAAGGGCTTTTATTGTATCACATAAAATTTCATATGTATAAAAGGTACACACACATATCAATTGATATATCAATCAACATTAATTGATATATACACCAACAGCCCATACATATAATTTTTTAAGTAAATTGTTCTTATATTGGTGTACATATATATCAATTGATGTATCAATCAATATTGAAATCAAGATATTTCTAAGCTTTTTTAGAAATTGTATCATATTAAATTTTAACAGTTTATAAATTTTATCACATAAAATTTCATATGTATTGATCTTATATTAGTTTACATATCTATTAAAATTGATATTTCTAGGGTTTCTTAGAAATTGTACCATATTAAATTTTGAGGGGTTATATTATATCACATAAAATTTATTATGTTTATTACATTATTACATTGGTGTACATATCAATTGATATATCAATCAAGATCAATACGTATATGTCCATATATATATTGATTTACATTTATGTAAAAATTGATCTATATCAATCAAAATATTAAAATTTTAAATATTTCTAGGGTTTCTAAATTGTATCATGCTAAATTTTAAAGGTTTCACTTATATCACATAAAATTTCATACATGTATTAATTGTTGGTGTAGATATGTATCAATTGTTATTAATTGATATGTACACCAACAATTAATACATATATATAATTTTATGTACATTGATTATATTAGTATACATATCAATTGATATTGATCAATATCACTTGATATAAATCTAGGGTTTAGATGTTATATCATATTAAATATTATATGTATTGATTGTTGGTGTATAACATTATTGATGTATATCTTGAATCAATATTGATCAAAATAGTGGTTAATATATTAATATAAATATCAATTGATATATTAATCAAAATATTAATTGATATCAATTGATATCTCAAGGGTTTCTATTATATCATATTAAATTTTATACATCAATCGATATTTCTAAGGTTTCTAAATTGTATTATATTAAATTTTAAAGAATCTATCATATCACATAACATAAATGTATTGATTGTTGACCTATACTCATATAAATTGATATATTAGATAGAATTAATTGATATATTCACCAATAATCAATATTTATACAAAATTTCAATATTGATCAATATATCAATTGATATTGTTAGCCTATTTTTGGCTTAAAATTTAGTCTTATCAAGTTGCTCTTGTCATATTAAGTGGTCTTAGTTTTTTCCTAAGATTTCAAAAGGATTTTTAGTTTATAATAAGATTTTCAAATACCTTAATTTGTTATAAAAATAAAATAAAGATATTATTTTTTTCCAAGTATCATATCAATGCCAAGGAGGGGAGTTCTTTTGAAAAGGTCTAAGATTTTAAAGGAAAGATTTGTTAGGGTCTTTTCCTCCTTGAAGACCACATCCAAAATGAAGGAAAAAGAGCACAGTTTTGGTTCATGGAGAATGGGAAGGCATGTTGCATGATAGTTTCCAGCAGTGTTGAAAGAGTCTTCTTCAATGTTGGCATATGGAAGACACATAGATCCTAAGGTAGGGGCACATTACAAAGATTGTGAAGGAGATAGGATCATGTTGAGAGGTTGGAGGAGTTCAAAGAATTTGTGTTACAAAACTTGCATGTTCCCTTGCATATTTTTCTAGGTAAATCTTGAAATATACCTTATATTTGCTAAAGATGTAGACTTTGTTGAAGTATTCAAGTTTGAATGAATTATAAAAGTTGTGGAATTACTCAAAAAAATTGATTTTAAGAGGTTCCTAGTGTAGCTTAGAAGAGGTTTATATTTAAAGGTTTAACCCCTACTAGACAAGATGAAATGACTATAGATGGTTCCCATGAAAGTCATTGTCATCATATAATGTTTCAAATGACATAGATATAAATGAGTATTGAAGCTTTTTCCACTCAATTCATCTACAAGTGAATGTCAAATACTGTGAGATTTCCAAGGTTCTATACTTCCATGAAGTTTCACTAAGATCTCATATAGAATTGTTGAAGGGCATTGGAAAAGAGATCTAGATCAAAGGTTCTAGTGAGGGTATCTTCATGTTGTAAGGTCTATACAAATAGATTAAAAGGTCATATATATTGTAATGAGTATCTAGATAGTTCAAATGATAGCTAGGACAATATTATAATAGTCATGGGAAAAGTATGATTGCATTTCCAAAGTAAGACTATATAGGACTATTCAAAATGGGAGGACAATCATCATGAAGTTCTTAATGGAAATCACAAGTTAAAGAACTCGTGATTGTTGTAAGTGAATATGGCATAATGTCTTGATAGACATTAAATGAGAGTTCAAAGATGGATAGGACGTGAAAGGATAGTCATAGAGTGTTATGTTGAAGACACATGTAAAAAACCTTACTAATCCCTCTAAATATTCAATATGGTGTCTAGTTGAACAATGGAGAGGTTAAAAACCATCTAAAACCCTTAGAATCCAAAGACAAATCAAAAGGCATGGTTTCATTAGACGCTTAGTCTTTAGGAAGAGAACAGTTTGTAAGGATTCTTTACTTCTTTCCCTTTTTGAAGAAGCACTATAACCTATGCCAATGCATGATGGAGTGTATGGTAATAGATAAGGATGATTTATACATGATACTAAGGAACAGATCATAAACTACACACAAAAGACTAGACATGCACTTATAAGATTAACCATGTGTGAACCCTGAGGAGATTTTAAGTCCTAATCAAGAGGATTGTGATGACATCGAGAAGAAAGGATAATAGTATGTTGAAGATAGTGATGTCATTAGGGTCATGAAATGATGAATACATTTTCTCATGAATTTTGAGTTATAACCCCTGTCTACTATCAAAAAAAATTCAAATGATGAAAGATTTTATCTAAACCCTATCGAGCATTATTGACTATCCAAAATCCTCCCAAAGTACTTGTAAATTTATCAAGAGGTCAATACCCTGAAGGTATAATTGTGTGGTAGAGTCTTCATGAGTATCAATGACAATCAAGGGTTTACAAGGCTCATAAGAATATTCAATATATATAATGGTAGACACATGCCTCGGTCCAAATCAACTATTGAAGAAATTCAATAGGTCAGAGTTTGATTTCATGAAGGGGTGGATAGGGTAGGTTCCTAGAGTTAAATCACACATGTTCAAAGAAGATAATGATAAATACCACATGACATGACCTAGATATGGGCATGACGACAATCATTTGAATGGTGTAAAATAATGCAAAGATAAAGAGACATGTATAGAGACTCAAGAAATGGTAAAGTGCATGAAGAAAGAAGCAAGATACCTTCTTTCGTGACTATAACATTCATATCCATATAAGGTTTCCCAATAAATAATTACTACACAAGTCGTGACTATAACATTTATATCCGTATAAGGTTTCCCACTAAATAATTACTACACAAGTATCCTACAGTGGACAATTAAAGCACATACAATGGATAGTTAAAGAACACAGTGGATATTTAAATAACACACGATGGATAATTAAAGAACACAAAATGGATAATTAAAGCACACAAAATGGCTATTTAAAGCACATAGAGTGGAAAGTTAAAGCATACACATAGAGGATAGGAGTTATTATTGAGAAAATGTGTCTAAACCTTGCAATTACAGAAGTTACTATTGACACATAAGGTATTGTTCAGCCAATGATGACCATGCGGGGGTCCCCCCCCCACAAGGGGTCTAGGGGGATCATCCCCTCAGCTAGGGTCCAGGGGAAACACGCCCTGGTGGGGGCTCGGGAGCAACGCCCCCAAAAGGAATATTTTGTTTATATTTTATTATTATAAATCTAGACCGTTCATCATTATGTCTCATATCCAACGACCGATATTTTATTAGCTTGAATTGCCCTAGAAGGCAACCCTATTTTATGAGGGCATTGTATTACAACTAGGTATTGCAATGTATTTTGAGAGTCTAATAGCGGTTGTGTTGCCTCTAGATCTCTGAGTGGCGATACTCATGTGAGAAGCTTGCTCTGCAAGTATATTGTAATCTTTGTGATTTTTGAATAATATATTGGGCGGCTTTTGGAGTGTGGGGTTTTATTAAAGAAATTTACCATACAAGGTAATAGTAAATAGGTAATAATACACGGGATGTAACATATTCTCCCCTTCTGAACCATTGTCCCCGATGATTTTTAAGTATCAATATGACCATAGCATAAAGCACACATCACAAAACAAAATTGTTTTCAAGAATTTTCAAAATCTAGCTAAACTTGTGGAAACTTTTGCTTCATTTCAGCATAGTCTTCCCATGTGGAAGAATCTTCTGCATGTTGATTCCACTGGACCTTACATTGTAGAACCTCTCAATTACGTAAGTGGAGCTTACATGTTCCGAGCATCTTGAGCAGCTCAATTGTTACCACCCCTAGGACCTATACATGTAAAGCATTCCAATAAATAACATGGTTATTGCCTGGTCTATAATTTTTAAGATATAAGACATGAAATACATTATGCATCCTATCAAGAGCTAGAGGCAAGGCAATCCTATACACAACAAGGTTGATTTCCTCAAGAACCTCAAAAGGTCCAACATAGTGTGGAGCTGGTTCGGATGACTTTCCAAACTTGATAGAACTCTTGTGAGGTTTAACTCTCAACAAAACCCTATCCCCCACTACAAAATTCCTAGGTACCCGCTTACATTCAACATAACTTTTCTACCTATCATTAGCTTTTGTTAATCTTTGCTTAATGATTTCAACTTGTTCCTCCATTTCTGATAACATCTCTGGCCCAAGGCTTATCCTATCTTTTAGCTTATCCCAGCTTATAGGAGTTTTACACTTCCTGTCATATAATGCTTCAAATGGAGTCATCTTGATCACATAATGATAAGAGTTATTATATGAAAACTCTACCAAAGGTAGGTAATCCTCCCATTTGTATTTCTAATCCATATAATACATCCTTAGTAGGTCTTCTAATACTTGGTTCACCCTTTTATTTTGTCCATTCATTTATGGATGATAAGAAAAACTTATGTTCAATTGAGTCCCAAGTGAAGAAAACAAGGTTTTCCAAAATCTAGACATCACATGAGCATCCCTATCGGAAATAATATTTTTAGGAATCCCATGCAACCTAAATATCTCATGAAAAAACTTTCGAGCTATTATAGGAGCTCCATCGGTCAAATTTCCTGGTATAAAGTGTGCTACCTTAGTGAGCTTCTCAACATTGCTAGAATGGCATTGTGCTTGTTTGACATAGGGAGACCTTGCACAAAGTCCATGTTAATGACTTGCCACTTACTTTCTAGAAATTCATGTGGATACAATAGACTTGCAGGATGATGATGCTCTACCTTCATTCTTTGGCACTCTAATCAAATTTCTACAAACCTTGCAACATCCCCTTTCATACCCTTCCAGAAATATAATGGTTTTGCATTGGCTAACATCTTAGTTATGCCTAGATGTCCTAAATATGGTGCATTATGAACTTCTTTCCACGCCAAGTTCCTCAATTCTCTAGAATTAGGTACATAAATTCTCCCTTCAAACCTTAATAATCCATTAGGTTCAAGTTGATATCCTTCATACCTTTGATCCTGTGGATCATTTGTGAGTGCTTGCTTGACTTGTTCATAGAATTCATCATCCCTAGATTCTCACAACACTTGACCCTTGAAGTCGGTTTGGATTGATACCATCGAGGAGATATGTCTCATACGACTTAAGGCATCAACAACCCAATTCTATTTTCCCTTGATATAACTAATATTGAAATCATAGTCAAATATCCATTCCAACTATCTCCTTTGTCATGCATTCAAATTGGGTTGGGTAAATAAATACTTAATACCATGGTGATTGGTCTTGAGTTCAAATGGTTTTCCTAATAGATAATGTCTCCATATCTATAATGCATGAACCACTACTGTTAACTCTAAATCATGTGAAGCATAATTTTGCTTATAGGGCTTCAACTTCCTAGACTCATAGGCTATGACTTGCTCATCCTGCATTAATACTCTACCCAAACCCTCTCTTGATGCATCTATAATAACTATAAAGTTACCATCTAGATCTAGTACCTTTAGTATTGGTGTTGTAGTCAATCTTTCTTTGAGTTGGTCAAATGATACTTGACATTTCTCGAACCACTCAAACTTCTTTCCCTTCCTTTGTAATGACGTGATGGGAAAAGCTATCCTTGAAAATTTTATGACAAACGTATAGTAATACCTAGCCAAACCCATAAAACTTCTAACTTCTAACACATTCTTAGGCACCAGACATTATAACATTGCTTTTATCTTCAATGGATCAACTAAAATCGCTTTAGTCAAAATTATGTGACCCAAATATTGTACTTTATTTTGGAAGAAGGCACACTTTGAGAGTTTTCCATATAACTTATCTCTCAATCTTTGAAGAACAATCTCTAGATGCTTGAGATGTTCCTCTTCATTTTTGGAGTAGATTAAGATGTCATCCAAAAATACTAACACAAATCTATCCAAATAGTCCCTAAATACATTTTTCAATAGGTTCATGAATGTTGTTGGTGCATTCATCAGCCCAAAAGCTAGGATTGTGAACTCGTAATGTCCATATCTAGTCTTGAAAGTAGTTTTAAAATATCTTCATCCTTGGTTTTTAGTTGATGATACCCAAAATGTAGATCAATCTTCAAAAATACTATGGCTCCTTGCATCTAATCAAAAAGATCATCGATATGTGGTAATGGATACTTATTCTTTATCGTTGCTTTGTTAAGCAACTAATAATTAATACATAAGTGTAGTGTACTATCCTTCTTCTTTACAAATATTACTAGCGCTCCCTAGGGTGAAACACTGGGTCTTATCAATCTTGTAGACAACAACTCTTCTAGTTGTGCCTTTAACTCCATTAATTCAGTTGTGGTCATCCTATGAGGTACTTTCAATATAGGTTCCGACCTTGGTACCAAGTTGATGGAGAAATCAAATATCCTTTTAGGGGGTAATCTAGGTAATTCTTCTAGAAATACATCCTAAAATTTTTGTAAAATAGGATATTTCTCCATATCCATTTTCTAGAATCCAATAACTCACCTTCTTTGACATCTTGAAAGTCTCAAGGTCCATAATATACTATATCATCTTGGGAAATAAATTCCTTACATTCCTTAAGCTTCTCCATTTTTACTACAAAGAGTTGACAACCATTCTTCTTTGCTCTATGCATCTACACAACGAATATCCATCACAACTTAACCTCTCTAGGCATTCCTTGCATTGACACCCAATTACCTAGATTGTCTAAACATTCTACTATTTTCACATGACAATCTACCTTCGCCCCATGTCTCCATAGCCAATTCATCCCTAAGATGACATCATAAGATCCTAAGGGAGCTACATACATATTCACTTTCATTAAGAAACTTGGAAGTTCAACTCTTGCTTAGAATAGACATTGACTTACCTTAGCTCTTTTATGGTTAGCATATTCTACAGCCCAAGACTATCCCATGTAGCCAACTTTTCTAGACATTTGACTTGCTATTTTAGGAGAAATAATCTTTTTTGTGGCACCAAAATCTATTAAAATTGAAATGGGAGTTTCAGACAAATTACTTGATACTTCCATTAGAGTAATTTGGTACTACACTTGTTGATTATCCACTACAGCATGAATCTTTTTCTATTATGCAAATTTTTGAGAATGAAGAGGGTTACCATGTGATTATGACCTTGAAGGTTTTCATGGACAATTACTCACATAATGGTCCCCACCACATGTATAACACCCTTTCACTGGTCACATCCTTTTTCGTTGGTCTTCCAGAGTTACTTTCATTTATACCAACATTGCCATTAAATTTGTTGTTATTGTTTCCCCTTCACTCTTTCCTTGATTCATTCCAATTATTTTGAGATCCCTTATCCCCTTGATTTTTAATACTTGGCCCTTCACTAGGCTTCCTTGGAGTTTGATTGGTCTGTGTCCAACCAGACTTATTTTTATTTCTTTCCCAGTAGTTTGAGATAGACTTAAGCCTTTGTTCCTGCTTAATTGCATTTTCATACACCAAGTCCATGGTAGCTAGACCGTTTACATCTACCTCACCACCTATTTGCACATTTAAACCCATGATAAAATTCTATACGAAATCACTCATCCTTCTAGTACATAGGTATGTACTTAAGGAGTCGAGTGAATTTCTCCCAATACTCATTCACTAAGGAGTCACCTTGCCTCAGATTTTGGAAGTCAATGAGATTTTGGTCATAAAAGAGTTGCAACAACCATCACTTTCAAAAAATCTCCATAAATTCTCTCCAAGTGAGGCTTAAGGAACTAAGCCCAAGCTCCATTTTCTTACTCATTCACCAGTTGGATGCTTCACCTGCTAACTAAAATTCTCCCCATATGGCTTTAGTGACCTTGAAGTAATTTCTAATTTTGAAATCTGTCTCCATTTCTGTAAGCCACATTTCTGTTACATCTCCAGTAGCACTACCTTCAAATTTTGGTGGTGTGATTTTTCTCATGTCTCTAGATAACTCACTTGTCAAACACTTCTTTTTGGCTCCCTCAGACAGATTGAGATCTATCACTCTCTTGATCACTAGATTTAGTATGATTTTGGGAATCCTCCCCTTCTTCCTCATTGTTGGGAACTTCTTCCTCATTATTTGGAACTTTTGCTACACCCTTTCCTTTCCCCTAACTTCCTATTCAAGGTTTCCTATTCTTGTTGTAGTCTCATCCATGATAGCAAAAATACGGTCCAATTTGGCTTCAACATTCTTAGCACCTTGACCTAGTTCTTGACTTTCCTTGGAATTAATTCTTGTCCTAACCATCTTTTCCATAGATTGGTTATACTTAGAGGTTTTCATTTTAATTATATCTATGAAGGTTTTCTCAATTTTAACAACATTCAAAAGATCTATCATTCACATAAGAAATTTTATTTAAAGAAATCCTTCATAATTTTTTCCATAACATATTTTTCATTATAATCAAAAAGGATTTTCAATTTCCTTGACTTTACATAGAATGAATATTTAGATAGTCTAAGGGAGAATATCCCTTGGATTTTCTTTCTGATACATAGCTACGTGGGGTATAACCCTAAGATTTTTGCTCATTTACATAAATGAAAGGATAATATCCCTCTAATATATCCTCAAACACATAGTTTTGAGGTACATAACCCTCTGATTCACCACTTGTGTCTATTACAATAACTTCCACTAAGGGAAGAACTTGGGGATCCCTAAATATCATGATTGGACTAACACTACATTCTGAGGGCATATCCTTGGAAAGTGATAAAGATTCTGACTATGTCAGAGAAACAAAATGTAAGAAGTTGAAGTTGGCAACCTCTTTCATCTTTCTCTTCTCTTGACTAATTTGTGAAAGGGCATGATTGAATGTCTTGGTATCACTTAGCCAAATGGAATTGTCATAATTAGTTCCCTCAATGGTACGAAAAATGGCTTCTCTTTCGTTCTTGCCTCATAGGTAGCGCTATTTCTGATCACTAAACTCCATGTAGTCATCTTGAGAAGCACCATCCTGACACAAGAATTTCCAAACATCAGACTCTCATAATGTTGGATCAAAAACATAGTGAGCACATAGGTTCTAGAGCTAAACCTGACCTAGCTCTAATACCATGTGTAACATGCCTGTTGTTCTACTTAGTAATTTTTCTAAGTTTTACCCACAAGTGAAAATTTTGTGCATCTATCAACAAGAGCACTAAAATTTTCTTTTCTTTTCAATAATAAATGCACTATTTGAAACATATCCTTTCCAAACTTTTCTATTGCATATACAAAGAATCTTTTCAATAATGTAAGCATGATTTCACTTTACATAAATATATTCAAGATAGCGTTTCACATTTACAATTTCCATATAGATGGACACATGAATACATACATAGCTTCAACAAGCTCACATGAACTAGAAATACAAATGGTCCAGAATGTCCTCTCAAATCTTGGTCGCCAACTGCATGAGGAGAAGCATTACTCAATCGCTTTTTCGCCAACCATGGACTAATTGTGGTCCCCTGCACATATACCAAGCTTGGTAAAATGGGCCTCCCTTTGACAAAGAGATTGGTTTGGTAACCTCATCCTTAAAATAGCCTTTCCTAAGCATAGTGGTGTGTCCTACAGGTCTAGAGCTTACCATAAATTCAACCTCTATTTCTATGATATTCTTAGCCTACTATGTACTTGGATCACGGTGAATTGACAGTGTAGATAGTGGCTACCTACACTACTTTGGCCAAATATTTAACACCAATACTTTGAGTGAAGGTCATCTATTTACCACTACAATCACTCAATTTGTATTGACCATTAGTATTCTATTATATTCTAGGTTATTCCCTTTCTCATGGATTATCCTAACCCTAGTAATAACCTTCCCATTGACTCACATTAATTGACATAGCAGTCAAGTATCTTAAAAAACCTCTATCTTATGCTACACACTTAGAGTATTGTTATACTTCATTTAGTACCAACACTGTACATATAGTACAAATAGTATTTATAATCGAATTAAACCCATTATAGTATAAATAACTATATACATATAAACCAAAATGAAAAGGGTTCTTAATACAAGAAATAATCAATATCTTTCAAAAGACTTGCAAGCATCAAAACACACATAAAGATAATCTTTTCAACATGGCCATATATTAAATAATATTTCCAACATAATAACAAAGAAGTAGAAGTCAACATGCATGTTTAATGCTCCAACTGAATAATCTTTCCTCTTAGCTTAATGGCTCAAGTTCGCTTGCAAATTACACTATGAACAACCCAAATTCTTCTATTAGCTTCTCTCTAAATCCCTCAACAAAACCAATAGAAAACAACAAAACAAATCTCAACCTCACAACCTCTCAACTCATTTTTGCACTAAATTTGCAGTAGAATAACACACAAGAAATTAGATTGACAAGTGATTCAATGGGAAGAATGGGCACCTCTATTTATACTAATTTATGAGCAACCAAAGGCTACAAACAAGTTAATATCTTTGCCACCTTTATATCCTCATGGAATGACTCACCAAGCTAACTCATAGGTTTGCAACACATCACAATCCTCACCATTTAAATGGCCCAGTCAACTTAATATATGGGACATCAATCTCAAAACAAGTTTCCTAATTCAACTTCCTTTACAAAATGCTACCAAGTTTGCACTTGACTGAGCCTCTATTCTATTTGCAGTCTTATTCATAATTTGAAGACCTCTTAAGCATTCCAAACACTTATTAATATGGTGTCACCTTCATATGTTGGTGTCCAATATGGTGTCACCTTCATATGTTGGTGTCCAAGTTTATAGTGTGGGTTTTGACTGATTCTCGAGGCATTTAAAATAGTTTTCACTTCCCTTCAATGTTTACACAGCAACACATGAATTCATACATGCTTCATTCCTTGTTTTGACTTAGTCTCACATACTTTATGCACTGGTTGATATTCCTTAAAAGGCTACACCATATGCTTTACACTATCCAACACTTCACTTAATATTAGCACTATGTTGTGGGCTTTGGAGATTAACACAATAACTTCTATTTATATATATATGCTCATTTCTTAGAGTTTATCAAAATACATTTAATTAATAAACACATATATTTACAATATATAAATATAAAGAATAATATTTCGTATATATATATATGTATAATTATATATTAATATATATGCTACTATATTATTTTACATATGTATATACTACATATATACATGTACATAATATTGTTTCAATATCTTTATAAAAACACTTATACACACACACACACACACACACACACACACTATATATATATATATATATATATATATATATATATATATATATATATATATATATATATATATATCTTGGTCCAATTGGAATTCCCATGCATATGGGTAATCCATCCATGAGCATGTGTAGGTACATCTACCTATGTATACTCATGTACGTATTCACTCATATGTATGAGTTTACCCTACACACGCACATATATACATGTATATACATTTTATGCATATATCTCATCGACATAACAATAAACACACAAGGAAGGATTTCCACTAACATCAAGACTTCATCACATACCTTATTTCAAACATTCATACATCAAGATCGTAAATCGATATAAACATACATAACTAGACTAAAGATCACTTACCATCTACTCGACTATCTTGACTCAACTAAGACCAGCTAGGGCACGTGAGTGTTTAAATGCTCAATAAAATTGAATTAAATGTTACCAAACCAAGTGCTTCTCCTAAGTGATACTTCCCCTCTCTTTTGGAGGCTTGAACCTATTCCTGCATTCAACTTAGTTCACCATAATAGTAGCCGAATCAATATACTCATATGCATCACATATATTTCATATACATAATCTTCAAAAAACATTAAATAGAATCAAACATTCATTCATCATATTCCATCAGAATTCATATATATATAATACATTCACATTTATTAAAGCAATTTACCATACAAGGTAATAGTAAATAGGTAATAACACATGGGGTGTAACAACTATAAACCTTATTGTATAATTATTCTTTCATATTGATTATAAATTATAAGCATAAGACAATGATAAAATTATGGCTCATTGTATCTACTAGTATTTTTTTATCAATTATATGTCTCATCTTTTTCTTAGTCTCTACAATTATAGTTACCAAAAACTATTTGTTGTATGATCAAATAGCAAATTTGTTGTGTGATTAAAATTGATAATAAAAATAACAAATCCATGACCATGGGGAAGATATAAAGTGAAGTAGTAAGATAACTTGGGTATAATTACTAAATGTTTTTTAGGCTTTATTAAGTTAGTGAGTAAATGAGTTGTTTCACATACTTGTCATTAAAGGATATCACATGAAAATACATACACAAAGGGTGGAAAATATGGTCTTTATGATATCAAAATATATTTAGTTTTTTAAAAATATCCATAAATTACATCATTAGAAAAGATAACATTTCAAATTTCTAAGATTGATATGATAATATTGTATAGCTAGTGCAAAATTTAACAGAATAGCATCACCAATTCCGTTGTTTTATTAAAAATGTTTCCCAATTATAAAATTACGGTGCATATAGAGTCATTAATACATACGCCAAGGAATTCAACCTTGTTCAAATATAAACTAAAGAGATAACCTTAAACCATCAATTTAGTGAGAGGTGGAAAGTTTTGTGGGTGTCAACTTCTAATAATTTTCTCCTCTTTCAATACCCTCCCAAAAATCAATGTTCAAAATTTTTATATTCAAATATTGAATTCACTTGAGTGGCCACGATTTCAACAAGATAACAATTTGAGGAAAATGAACCCATATCTAATAATGGGCATGTGATAACCTCCAACAAAAATGAATTTTACGAAACTAGGTTTAATGGTCTTGTGTGAGGTCTTTCATTAACAAAATCTATCTATGGTTACAACAAAGTGGATGGACAATAAATTCACCATATGAGGATAGATCTCTAAACCATTTATAATTAAATGTTAAAAGAGAAGAAAAATAATCCACATAGCAACCCATAATGTTACAGAGTATTCATGGAAATTTGGATTGAAATCTTAGCAAAACACACAACAATGTATACATCACACACCTTTGACTCAAATTCATTATATGTAACTACTTTAAAATAACTTATTGAAATTAGATTTCTAGCATAATTACTTTCTAGTTGCACTCCACTTTCCAATCATTGCCCTTCAACATCACCAACATAATCTACTATAAAAATTCCTCAAAACAAAACCAAATTCAAGAGAATAATAGCATGGACTATAATAAATTCATTTAATTTTCCACCTTTTATGAGATTAACCACCTAAACTTGTAGGAATCAACCTTTTTCACATGCCTTTGGACATACAATCTCACAATAGGATCTAAACATTATCATGTCTTACCATGACCCATATCAAAAAAATTACTTATTGATTGATCTATCTATTGTATTTAAAGTTTAAATATTAATTGGTTTCTTAAGTGCTTTTTAGGGGAAAGAGTTCACCTCTAAATCATGCAAGTGGTTTATCCAAAAACCACATTGGATGGTTCCTCATCATCTATAATTTCAACTTGTTAAGTTAAGCAATATTATTTGGAAACCACCTTAATGTTATGTGACTCATATGGAGCTCTATCAAGGATGCCATGTCAAGATACCCACTTTGCATCCTATCATACACATTTATAGAAAATTCCTGAGATATCATATAGACTTTGTAATTCTCCATAATTTACAACAAGGAATAATTAACTCTTATCTACACTAAAGCATCCATGTTGTTCTATATATGTTGAGTTCTTGTTAAGTTACATTTTAAACAAGAAAATTTAAAATATGAGCAATGATTCTCAATTTAAACTAAAACTATTTACAGTTGGCAATGTTTTACTCAAATTAAAATAATTATTTATTTTATGATACACATAAACTCAATTTGTATTGGACATTATGCTTTTGTGTAGCATTGTCTTCTCCTTTCAAGTAAGGAATTTAATCCTAAAATATTTTTCCTCCACCTTTTACAAAAAAGTATAGTCTGTTCTACATTGATTTATAGCAATTAAGTACATGGTTAGTGAAATGGATAAAATTTAGCTAAAACCAATTAATATCACCTAGTTGTAGTGGGTAGTTATTGCTATTGAAATTGGTATTCAGATTACATAGGTTACATCATTACAAATTACATGGTGGATAATAAAGGAAAATAATAGTGTTTGATTGAATTATTCTCACCAAAACATTTTTACATTAAATTTTAATATCTTATAAATCCAATATATTCTCATGTACAAACTACCAAAACAACCTATAGGTTTAACTTCCCAAAAACTAACTATTATATTTTTTGTTTACTAACTATTATTTTATTTATTTATTATATACTATAGTATAAACTCTATAAAATAAGTAATAATACAACATTCCTCCCTTATTACATCAATACAAACAAAAGATTGAATACTACAAGAACTCAGCAAAGCGACCCTACTAGAAACTTTGATAAAGTACCTTCACCAATTTTCCTCGCTCACCCAAGAAACACAAAAAATAAATACATTAGAATATCTCCTAATTGTAAAAACTACAAATTCTTTATACCACATAGGGAACATCATCCCATTATCCATACACAATGAGATGACAATTCTCCTCCAAGTGTGTCAAAATCCCTCCTCTAGTGCCTGCATATGAGTGAACAACTCTGCTCTGAGATTACACTTTCATTTGAAAGTGTCAATATCCCTCCCTTAATTCCATGATAATCAAATCCCTCCTTTATGAGTACAAAAGAAATTGAACCAAGGTGAATACACTAACTACACCCATAAGTTCTACCAAGAAATGCCAAGCCCCCTTGTTCCATGAAGGGACACAAAATATGAAATTGGTGCTTCTCATGCAAAGTATCATCTCTAAGGGGGAATATAACTTGAGAGGATGAAAATAATCCAACCTCTTATGCTTCCAACCTCCAATAAAGTTGCACTTTAGTATTTAAGCTTGATAAATCCTTCACTTTTTACCTTCCATTATCTTTGATGTTTGCTTCATAACCCTTTTAAAGCTTTCACTTTTTCATGTTGTCTGCAACATTTAACATCAAATAAGATGTAATCAAGTACACCATATGCCACAAAGTAGTCAAAATTTAAAGGCTTTATTTTTTGAGGATCACACAATGAAAAATAAAAACCATATATAGATATCAAGTATTGATTTCCATCAAAAATACATCTTTTACAAAATAGTGTAAAAAAAATAAAACTATGTAACTCTAAAATCAAAGAACATGAACCTTATCTCTCCTTAAAATAAAATATTATCACTCCAAATCATCTTTGAAATGTGATTTCATAAAACATGTACACAAAAGTTAAGTTTTATGGGCTCACCTTGTGATTTTTGAACCTATGACCACTATCAACAAGAACAATGACTAAAGAGTTACACACCAACTATGTTGCATACCCATTTCTTATATATTATTTTTATATATTAATAAAAACCTAACAATGCCCATATTTGATCTCATAACCTATAAAATTATAAAATTTAATGATCTTACCAAATCACTTATACATCAACCTTATTCTAATGTTTGGCTCAAAATACAATAATACTTCTATTAAACTTTAAGGCTTATTTTTTAAAGCTCTTTCATTATGCATCTATTTCGTCATGCTAGTAACAATAGATTTTGATATCCAGTATGACATTTGAATATCGAATATGGAAACAACTACTTGTAGAAATATAAAACAATGGACATGCTCTATTAGAATAGGATCTAATTTATCTACTCCATTTGATGCTTGTTCTTCTATTGGTAACCATGAGCACCACAAAACTAATTAATTGACCAATGTGTTTCTAATTTAGAACACCACTTGGGACTTGGATCTTGGCTTTGGCAATGATCTATCTTTTTATCTTTATTATAAAAAAAATTTCATTATATTCTTTTCCAAGAAAATCTAATTTCCAAATGAGTGGCTACCTAAAGATCCTATCCAATAAACAAATCTTTGATCTAAACAAATCTTTGATCTAGGAATGAAAATAATTGTTTCTCGAAGGTTCAATGTAGGATTAGATATAACACCAACAAAGGATTTAATATTGAAATTGTAGAAGGCAAGAATAAAAATATATAGTCTCCTTCTAACGTTTGGACTTGAACATGGAATGAATCTTACATATCAATATTTCTTCAATCTCCAAATTTTATTAGATAGATATAGGAATAAAATTACATTGGTATCATTTTGAAATGGGTAATCAAATTTTACATATTACATCATTGCAAATTATATGATGAATAAAAAAGTAAAATAATAATGTCTGATTGAATTGATTTTTCATTGTCATATTTTTACATTACAATATAATAACTTATAAAATAAAGATATTTTTGTGTACAAACTACCAAAACAACCTACAAGAATAACTTCCCAAAAGATAACTATTCTAATTTATTATTTACTAAATATTATTTTATTTATTTATTATATAGTATAGTCTAAATTATATAAAATATGTAATACTCTAACAATTGTTCTAATGAACTGTTCAATATGAAAGCCTATAAATGATAACTCAATCATTTCTTAGAGAATTTCTCTATAGATATTTGATTATATACTTATTATATGAGTACTTATAACTTAAAACATGGAAAATCATACCTACTTAAGTTTGCAACAATCGCATATCTTAATGATCTTATAAAAGAAGGATGGACTAATCATCAATTTTTGGTGGGTATTGGCTCAAATCTTTTGGATAAATTTTATATGTACATTGTATATAGATGACTTTTTTTTTGTATTGAAATAATGCAAAAAAAGAGTGCAATAAGAATAAGGCAATGCGAAGGTTGCCAAGAGAAGAATTACATAGCAAGCCGCCAAATACACCTCATACAACTGGAAACCATAAGCTTAAGGCATGGCATAATACAATAACATTAAACAACCATAAATCTGGCTTATGAACAACATTTAGTTATGAATTTAAGCATACATTGTAGTTGCAACGAACAGAGAGAGTCTTTTTCATGAAGTTGAAGCAATTGATACTTTATCTCATCCAAGTGGTTGCTGATTTTCACCTTTTCTTTGGGCACCCCCTGCAATTGAGAACACAACACAACAATTTGGAACATAACATCAAAGTAAAACTTTAACATTTATGCTTCCTGGTGCACATTATGCTTTGCAAAAACAACCAAACATCAAGTTTTCCATTTATTACAAGTGAATCAATTCTATTTCATTATTCAAATTGACTATATTCTAAGATCAATTACAAGTATTGTAAAAAAGGTATTTATTGTAATATAAGAAATTTAATTTGATCAAACTAGTTGTTATTATACCTAGTATTTATTTAAAACATGAATCTATCTTTTTGGAAAAAACTATATGAACATTTAAGAATGAAAAATGCACATTAAAAAGTTTAATCTATTATAGATTTTATTACTCTTAAACCAACAAAATTATTTGATTATTGTGTTATTGACTATGTTGGTGATTCTAGCTATGGGAATTCCACCATAGACTATGTCTTCAAAATAAAGAATGCAAGTTTTATCCCATGGATGGAGTAATACTTAAACAAGCTACCCTATATGGATCTTTAATCGAAAGGTTGAATACAAAATCAATTGCAAAAGCATCAATGTAACTTAGAAGATTAGTGGAAGAATTTTTTATTTAGGTGCTAGTTAAAGTTCCTCCTTATCATATGATAATCAAGCTATATTACTTTTACCAAAAAAAAATATTTTCAGAAAAAAGAAGAGAAAAGCACATTGAAGATCATGATATATTCACTCAAGGGAAAGTATTCCATCGTTGAATTTCTCTCCAATTCTATTTATCTTATTATAAAGTGAAATATATACTATAATCAAGAAGTAATAATTTGGAAGCTCAACAATCACATATCAAACCTCTATATAGTACCGAATTCTCCTAATTCAATTCAAAACATAGGTGATTCCATTTAGGGGGAGTGTTGATGTCAATGAAATCTCCTAGTTGATACATCCTAGATATGAGACCTCTACAAGAATGACATAAAACCTCTAGGAATTATATGTTTAAGTCCTTTGGGCATATTCTAAAATTATTCTTTGTAGTAATTTCACACATTAAAGCATTGTAATGAAACTAGGGGAGGCAGGTTTGTGAAGGATTGAGCTTGAATAAAAAATTATAACACCACAAAAGTATCATATTTTAAAACATCGGGATTATAAATTAAGATAAGATGACTTTCATCTAGTCTAGAATACATAATCTTCATTTTGACATATATCTGTGTTCTTGTTTATCATTGTCAAAGAAGACCTATGTTACTAGTGCGCTTCATTTTTAAAAAAATGGCAAGATTTCCCCTTATTAACATTAATGGGAATCGTTAGAACATAAATTTAGTACAAGTGATAACCTTATAACATGTATATATTGTTCTAATACAAGTTTATAAAACTTTATGCATAATATATGTTTTATAATATACCATTTAAGTAATTAAAATTGTCTAATAAACTACTAGATTATTAGTTATTTATAAATGGTAATTTTGAATAGGTGTGACTAATACCTCTTTAGGTATTTTTCTGTCTCTTCTCCTATATTTAAGGAGGTTCTCTCTCAATGAGAGTATGATGGGATTTTGTAGATTTATAGTGAGTTTTATCACTAAACACAAGTGGTATTTTTAGCCATTTGGAAGTGAGGAAAAGTGATATCCTTGAGTTTGGTCTATGTTTTAATAAACCATTTTGTAAGTGTTTTATAACAAAATGATGATTTAGGAGGTTTTTTTTTTATCTAGAAGGGTTTTCTAATGTATATATTGTGTACTGTGTTTTATCTGCATATCTTGTAAATATAATTTTACTTATTTTATATTTATTTATAATGATTAGTAACCTATTATCCTAATTTCTAACAATAATATTATGACTTTAGCATATTATTTACCTATAGAGAACTCTTGGTATAGTTCTTAGTGAGAGAGTTAAAAAACTAGTTATAAGTCAATGTTCAAGTGTTTGATCATAAACTAGTAAACAACTAAAAATTAGTTGTGGTAAGTTATGTTGATAATCAGGTTTTATCATTAACCTAGATACTTATCTAAGTCAAATGTTGTTGTGATTGAAATTGTAAGTCATTAAATGATAAATCATAATTGCATGCTTGTTTGAGTAAGTTATTGGAGTGTGGGTGCACTTGTGGTATTGTTGGAGTATATGCAATGATATTTAGAAGCATGGTTATATTTTTGGGATTTTTAGGTGTACTATAGGTAAACTTTAGAAGTAACCAAGTGTTTGTATATGATACTACAAGCCATGAATAGTATTTTGTTGCATTGTAGGAAGACATATACATAGTTTAGGTGTAGATGGTCAAAAACCTTTGGCCAAGTGCAAGAAATGATTATCCATGTGGAAAAGTTAAATGTATACTATAATATACAATATGTTAATGTTATGGTATGATGATGTTTTGGTTATGTGATTGTTTTTGTTCCATGTGGTAATTAGACAATTGGTATTTTATGAGAATGTCTTTATGACTATATTTACCTACTTATATAGATGGAATAAGGTTCAATGTTGGTTTGATGTGTTGTATTCTAAAGGATCGATGTCCTAGTTGGAGGTTGTATTTTGTTGTTTATAGATTGAGATATTTTGTAAGAGAGACATATTGTATTGGCATAATATTCCCATAAATATAATTATTTTTTATAATATAAGCAACATTTATAGGGTGTTCTACCCTTTACACAAAATTCCACAAGGGCAAGAGATCACCAATTCATAAAAAGACAAAAACTATAGAAACAAAAAATAAGCAGTTCAATAGATAGAAATCGCAGACACAACACAGTAATAAAAAGACTAAAAAATCCCTAAGGGGAGCAAATAAAACCTCCATACCACTACTTAGAAATGTTTTCTCATTCCTCCACGAGGAATTTGAAAACATCCTTCTTTGACTAGCTAGAGTTGGGGTTGGTGTTTGTGTCATTTTCTTGATTTCCTCCTACAACACAAACGCTAGAGTAACGATAGAGTGATGAATCACCTTGATGGTGAAGAAAGTAAGATGGTTCAACTTTTCCTTTCTAGAGTGATAAAACGAGGTAATAGAGCCTTGTAATCATCATCAATGCCATGGCTAGGCATTCTAGCCTCCTCCTTCCCTAGATGATGATTGAAGGAGTCTGGGGTGGAGCCCTCCAAAATCATCATGTTAAGCTCCGGGAAGTGACTTGGGCCATCAATGTAGTCATTTGCATCCTCAATAGTTTTTTTCCTTTATGTCCTCTTGCTTGTTATCCGATTCAGAACCGCTCGAGATGTCATCAATTAAGACCTCAAGCTTTTGTTAATCAAGTATATTAGATCTCCTCACACTATTTAGTTCCATTCTAGCTTCTAGTTTAGTGGAATTCATGGATCCTCCTCACCAGAGACTTTGGTATCAACAACCCCATCCTCATTCTCTGAAATAGGTTCTTCAACATAAAAGGAGATATATTTTTTTTCTTCACATTAGGGTTGGACTTGCCCACATGTTTTCTAACCCTCTTGATAGGGGTGTTCTTCAGCTCACGCAAACCAACTACAAAATTTCTCTTAGTCTACACAAGGTTATTTTTTTCTTTTTACCCAACTATTTGGGGTTGGTGTCAGAGGTATGTTGGTTAGCAGGGAGGTTGAGTTTGTGCTTGGACCCAAAAGAAGTGGAGGAGGGTTTTTTGGGGGTTTCATTGGGGGCTCAGGCTCATCACTAACCAAGGTTGCACAAATAGGCTTTGGCGGACACAATGCAAGGTGAAAGTGACACAGTCTCAAGATTAACCTTGGTGCAAAGGCAAAGGTGATTTATGCGGGTTTTTAGAGGTAAAGGATTACTGAAGCTTCCAATGACGAAAGGAGGAAAAATGGGAAGATTATGAGAAGATGGTGCCTAAATTGGTTGAGAAGGGGCAAGTGATAGTAATACTAACACTTAAATTTACCTTCATTAGTTACATATTTCATGAGCATGAGACAAACCTGGTCCCATGGCAACGAGAGTTTTCTTCTATCGTAGCCCTCTTGAAGCTTGATGGGTTGATCATTTTCTTTGAATAATTATTGCATGCTATATGTATCCTAGACCTCGGTATGCTTCTTTAACTTTTTCCCACTTCAAGAGAGCCTAATTTCCTTAGCAATCACCTCCTCACTAATTTAAAAGAAGATACCCCCCAATTTCACTTGGTTATCACACTAGCTATAGAAAATTGGGTAGATAGGTTTTCATCGTATCCTTTAATACTTTCCATGAGAAGGGTCAGCCCACCCTCAACACATATATGCCAAACCAAGGCATTACGATGAAATTCCTCGCAAGAACCCAACTCAATTCTAACCCTATCACCACCCATAACCTTTAGTAGAGTAAAACATAGATGACAATGAGGAGCGTAGAAAATGAAGGTTTTGAAAATGATCATAAAGGATAAACAAGATGATAACCCTTCCCAAGAAAATAGCAAGAAATGACCTTCATACAGCTCTGGGTTGAGATGATGATTTCTTCCCATGCACAATCAATCTTTTCCAAAGGCCCAAAGTTGGCAAAAAAAAACTAAAGGAATATAGAGGACATCGTGACTAGAGATTTAGTAATTATGGACCCATAAGACATAATTATGATGCAATAATAAATATTTAGTTTCAAATGATGGGTTATCAAATCAGCCTTTCGCCAACTCGTATTAATAAAAGTATCATTAATGTAAGGATGAGTAGCCTCACATGCAAGCTAGAAAAACATGTTTCATTTTTCACAAGTGATTTCAAACCTTCTAAGTAGCAAGTATAGGTTGAACATCACCACAAGGGTCCACATGTTCATATCCATCTTAGAAAATCTATTCCACCTCATCTTACCAAACCTGATGGTAAGAGTAAACATTACACAGTTGAAGTTAAGAAATTCAACGCTCATCATTAGGAATATGAGTTTTTTGATCTTCAAGGATCAATACTTTCACAATAGTAGGAAAAGCAAAGAGGTTTCTCCAACACTTGGTAGAGGTCCAAGGTGTCCCAACATTGGCCAATGCATCTACCACCTTATTACCTTCTTTGAAGATATGCAAGAACTTTTTTCCTTTAAATGTATTGAGGATGTGATGAATATCCACCATGACATTATTAATAGTCTAACCTCCAAAATGTTTATCTTTGATAGCATCAATCGCAATTTTAGAATCGCCTTCAATATGTAGATACTTGATCCCTATAGATATAGCAAATTTGATACCACCAAGCAATGCCCTTGCTTCAACTATCATAAAATATTGCACACATATCCCTCTAGTATAGCTAGCTAAAACCTTTCCTTCAAGATCTCTGATGATACCTCCAATACTAGTAGGCCAAGATTTCCTTTAACAACCCCATAAAAGTTGAGCTTGTGCCAACCTTGCAGAGGAGGCCTGCATTTAGTATTAAGCCTTTCCAAGACTATAGAGTTATCATAAGAATTGGGGTTTAGAGGCAAGTTTCAATTACAAATAGTATTGATCTCCAAAGCAGTGGAGGATTTTCTCAGAGGTTTCCAATAAAAAAGAGAGGTTTTCAGTAAGAAGCATGGAATAAACACTAAAAACCTCCTTGGGGCTCTTTTCCACATTACAAAAAATCCTATTATTTCTTTCCTTCCAAATGCACCAGCAAATAAAGGGGAGAACTTATTGCCAAATTCCTTTGGGTAAGGGACGAGAATAAGGACTAACCCAATTTTACACAAAACTTTTGATATTCCCATTCATGGTCTAAGAGACCCAAAAATTTTGGAGAGTAGAAGCCCAAACCTTAGCAACAAAGGGACAATGGAGTAACAAGTGAGGAGCAAATTAACACCTCATCTATCTTGCAAAGCATGCATCTATTTGGGATTTGGAATCCCCTTTTCCTTAGGTTATCCTAGGTGAGGATTCTATTGTGGTTCGTAGTCCACCAAAAGAAATTTATTTTTGGAATAAGATGCATGTTCTAGATCTGTTTCCAAAATCTACCACAAGTTCCATGCACTGGCAATAGTCTGTAATTCAAATTAATAGTTAGGTTTCCTTTTCTAAATCCCAAGTCAAAAAAAATTCATCTTCCTAAAAGGATATGGGAATTCTTATTAAGGAGAGAGTTTCTTGAAGTATCCTAGCTAACTGACTTAATTCATGAGAGTTATGACAACATTTCATCAATACTTTCAATCTTTGAGTGCCTTGTCGACCATAAATTTAGTCCTCAACATACCTACCAAAGTAGACAATGGTAGGACCCAATAAATTCTTGAAATTAGATTGGTTGAGAGGTAGTTGAGCAACCAAGGATCATCCCAAAACTTGATTTTGTAGCCATTTCCAAGTTTCCATCTTAGGCTACTCTACAACAATTGTTTGACTTTACTGATATTCTTCCAAATTAAGGATCCATAGGGGTGACTATTGGTGAAAAGGCTCTTGATCAGGGGAGTATTGTTGAGGTATTTGGCATTCAGAATAGTGCACCATTCCTTCTTATTTCTCAATTGATCCCACCCAACCTTAGCAAGGAGAGCTTTGTTAGTAGCTTGGATTTTCTTGATACCAAGCCCACCACTAGATTTGGGTAGACAAATAGTATCCCAGCTTAGCAAGGACAACTTTTTCTTCTCTTGAGTACCTTTCCAAATAAAATTTCTTTGGATTCTTTCCAATTTCTCAGCTATGTATCTTAGGATTTTGAATAGGGATAGTAAGTACACCAAGATCCCTTGAAGAGTCAAAACCAAGAATTGCAGCTTACCAACATGACTCAAGATGGAACCTTTCCACCCAACTAGTTTTCTCTACATTCTTTCCAACACTGAATTCTAAAAACTAGGGGTGACTTCCTTAATAGTTAGATGAAGACCAAATTACACAACATGAAGATGGGCATTCTAACATCCCAGGATAGCAATCATTTTATTTTGAAATTTTTAAGAGATTATAAAGAAGTAAATCATGCGTTTATTATAGTTTATACAATTACCAAAGCTAGAAGTATAGTTATTGAGGCAACACTTTCATTTCCTAGCTTACACAATCGAGGCTTTCCCAAAAAGGATGGTTTCATCTATAAACTTTTTTGTATAGCTGAAGGCTCCAACGAGATAACAAGTTTAACACCCTTGATAGTACCTTCATTTAGAAGTTTGGAAATATTGTGACTTAAAACATCAACAACCATAATGAAAAGAAAAAGAGATAGGGGATCACCTTGTCTGATCCCTTTACTAGCACTGGAGAAACCATAAGGAACCCCATTAACAAGAAAAGAGTACTTGACATTGGAAATGCATTCATTAATCAGGTTTAAAACTGACTAATTGAAATAAAACTTAACAAGGACTTTGAGAAGAAACTTTCAAAAGATTGTATCATATTCTATAGAGATGTCAAGTTTAAAGGTCATACCAATATTGTTACATTTGTCCATAGAATTAAGAATTTCATGAGTGGAGATGGCAGCATCTAGAATTTCGAAGCCAGGGAAAAAACCTTTTTGATAGGGGCTAATAATTTTCTCCACAAGGGGTTTCAGTCTATTGACAAGGATTTTGGAGGAAATTTTATAGATAGTATTGTTACCTAATTTTGCTTCCAACTAAATCAGGTAGACTTATGATTGTGTTTGCATTTAAACAATGAAAGATACATATCACTTTCTACTAAGTTTCATCCATGTGCATAAAAGAGATTATCAAAAGATTGCATTATTACAATTGGGACATTGCATGCAATAAGAAAGAGAGTCAATAGTTATTGCAAATGAAATCTTTATTAATGATCATAAGTGTATAGTGTCCCTCACAAGCTGAGGGATTGACTATTCTAAGGCATATAAAGAAAACACTATACATTTATAGATATGAAAAAAGAAATGCACATAAAATGAAGAGGGACCTGCCATTTCCTAAAATGATGAATCTCATTGGTCTTGTCCTACATCATCTTTAGTTTTCCCCAATTGTCTTGCTTCCGTTTGACACTCTCCTTGCTGCTCCTAGGTTCCCTGCATCTATAAAAAAGAGTGATGTTAGAGCAATGAAAGGTCACTAATCAGAATATGTGCAAAACATTAATAAACATATGATCTGATGTCCATAAGCATTAAAATAGACAACATATCATAGGTGTCCAAGAAAACAAAGGAGCAATCAAACACACCTATCATATGCTTTGTTTATCTAACATGTTTGCTCCTTGTGCAGAATTAGGATAAATCCTTGTTACTATTTTGATTCAGATGATTACAACATGTGGAGTAAAATGTGGCTCCCATGAGGGTTGAGCCCAGCTTGCTGCCTTCTTGTGTTTTAGGAAGGATAGGAAATTGAGCAACTTGATCAAATTAATGATAAACCTATTCTTGATGCATTAAATCAATATGGAATCATACCAGTTGATAATTTTTCATTATCATATTCAAAAGATGCAACAAAACGGTGTGAATTATCAAAAAAGTTACTCTTCGTCTTTCACAATGAATCAAACAATAGGCTGCTTGGAAATCTTACTCTATTGGATATGTCTTTCAATCTTCTTAAGTGGATCCAAAGTCCATTTTAATAATGATATGAGTTGGATTTCATTGTCATCATTTTCAAGGAGCTAGTAAAGAAGGAAACAAGAACAAGGACAGTCATGCATGGTTGCATTAAAAGACATTTTCCAAAGATCATCTAAAAAAGAGGGATACAAAGGTAAATTCATCTCACTTTAGTTCAATTGAGCAAGCACGAATCACTCAGGATAGTGAGCCTTTAGGTCGCCACCATAAATGACATATATTTGCTCAATAGGATTAAAATAAGAGAAATGACAATGAGTACAAATAGTGATATTCACTAAACAAACATGTTTCAAAGATGAGCATGATAAATCATGTCATGGGCCATCACAGACAGACCATAGAAACAACAAAACAACAATGTATGACAAAAATTTTGAGCGACAAAATATTGTCATATTGGGGGACAATATGAAGGATGTAGAGCTTCATGCCAAGTAACCAAGAGAGCATAGTATTGATAGCCTTGATTATAGTGCAAGATTGTCCAATCATGAGGAAAATTTAGAAAGTAATTTTTGTGAGCATAATACAGTGAATACTTAAGGGTTTAGGTCAATACTCAAGTTGGAGAAGGCATACATGATAATTTTTCAAGCTAGGGAGACAATGTAATATGTGAAGACAATGATCTTACATGATAGGGAGTAGATGAAAGTTGTAGGTTTGTGCAAGGATGGTTTGTGACAAAGTACGAAAGGATAGTATCTTCAAAGGTAGGATGGCCACATAGGCTATCATATGCATGAAAGTTTTGGTTACAAGATGCTAAGAAGACATCACAGTCATGGGACTGTCATAACCATGCAATAGGATAGAAGAAAATGGCATTTCGATACCTATTTGAAATGAAAACAACAAGCACATGTCTTCACTCATATGAGGCAAACATCATTCACCAAAAGGGGAAATCACTCCATTAAAGAGGACATTGCAGTTCCAAGTAGATAGTCAAATGGATACTATAATGAACAATGAAAACCACCTTATCAAGTTGAGGACAACAGTCACAACCAAGTGAGTTGCATAATACAAGGGTGATGAACACTTTTGCTAGATCACACTGTCAAGGGTACTTAATACTGTGGAACATGCTAGAATGGTCCATGGTAAGTTTAAGAGGAAAACAGGTGAAGGAGAAACCTGATAAGGAGGATAGGTTAAGCTACAAGTCTATGTGGTCTCAAGTGGAAAGTGATAGTCTCACTCCAAGGAGTGAGAGTGAAGATAAAATACAAAGATGAAATTGCAAATGACTATCCTTCATCTACATTGTATAGAGTCACTAAACATCAAATAGATACTACAACATTTGATTCAAGTGTCACAAAAGAACATTGTCATAAATGATATTCATACCAGTGCAGAGATAAAGTTCAATGCAATGGTAGTGTATGGTGCAAATGTGGCTTGTGATGATGCTCAAGATGAGGACAAATCTAACAAGTTGTCTCATGCAAAAATACAACTAAAAGGTAAGAAAATTGAGGCTCTTCTCACTACTTGTTCTCAAGCAGATTTAATTTCCAAAACTTGGTGCAAGAGTTGTTTAGAAACAATAGAGACAGTCTTTCTTCTTTATACATGAGGATAGTGAGTTGATAGTTATCAAGGACCGGGGCTTGATTGCTAAAGGGTATAGTCCTTTGATCAATCTAAGGACATTCAATTAGTACTAACACTATTAACTGAATTTTCCAATGAGAACAAGAATGTAGTTTTGGGGAAATCATAGTCCTGGTTCATTCATGTTCAATAGATGTCTTCCTAGACCTATATTTATTTGCAAAGATATGTCAAAGAAACTACATGTTGGTGACTTTGGATCAGATGGCAATGATCATGAGGATAATCTAGTTTCAGATGATTAATATGTTCATTGAGTTTGACACTACAAGCAGACCTTAAATATGGTCTGCACATAGGACAATCCTTACCTTTCTAGAGAGGACTAGTAAATCTGTACAAGGTAGTCCTTTATGAGATACAAATTGCTTTCTTTTTCATATCATAATAATCACTCATTGGTATTTGAATAAACAAAGCATCTATAATACAATGCAATGATGGGATTTCTGTAGAAATGAGGGATGGTGTTCTTTTAATTTCATAGGCCTTATGTGAACAATCTGAAGCAAAGTGAGAACCCTCTTGAGTTAAGTGCTAAAGCAGAGCCTAGGACTTGCAAGTTAGCAAAAAAGGGGTAGTGAAAATGAATGAAAAAATGCATAGATCCTTTGAGTTACACCTGTATTTCACAATGGCATGGAATCATTTAGCAAACCATTTTCTTCACGGGTCCGCATTTTCTTGTGTAACAGTTGGCTAAGATAGCTCATGTTTTTACCAATCACCCTCACACAAAATCTCATTCATATTATGACACCACTATTAAATGAAATCAAGGAAAAATTAGTGGAAAATAAATGAGAGGTTGCAGCCTGTCTAAGTTTCAAAGAAACCCTTAGGTACCTTGTGAAATACAATGAAGATTATGGCCTGGAGCTTTCATTAAATCTTCAGATTTATACAAAGATGACAAACAATTTCCATAAAATGTATGTATGTATAGAGGAAAAGCAAATACATGGAGTATGCAAAGAAGAACAAGAGTAACAATATATTCATCATTTTTTGCTCAGATGCAGCTCGAAACAACATTTTACTCACAAAAAAAAAAACTCGAAATAGCATTATTTTTACAATGAAAGAAACTGAAGCAATGAAACCTGTGGCCACAAACAGGAAATATCAAATTTTTTCATGATATGGAATACAGAACAACAAGATTGGATAGAGTAAAGCCTTACCACACAGGTTCAAGAAATATCTATATTGTTTTTGGAGTCAAATCCTCCATGAAAGCTCTAGACAAACCCTATGGCAGTAGAGAGCTTCCTGAAAGCTCTATGTTACAAATGAAATGCTTTGCAATTTTCACATTTTTTTTTTTGTTTTAGGGTTTCTACCCTAACATGAAGACCAAGTAAAAGGTATTTTACCTTTTATTTTAAATGTTTGCAATATGAAATTAAATACCCATGAAATGTCCATCCTTGGTGAAACTTAATATGCCCTTTCATACATGCTATTTGAAACAGGGGTCTTTTAAGACTTATGCTTTTTTTTTGCATTGAGATCTACCACATAGGTTGAGCCTCAGTTTTTATTTTTACATTAATTTTAAATATGGAACATTTTAATTAAGTGATGATTTATAAATCACTTAATTATAAGTGTTATATTAAAATGCAAAGTAATGGTGTTGTAACATGTAAATGCATTAAGGAGGTATGAGTCAAGGCATCAAGTCAAATGCCTTTATTTTTGCATTAGTTTTGAAAATGTGAGCACATTATTAAAGTGATGCAATTATAAGTCACTTTAATTAATGTTGCATGTATTGCAAAATAAAGGTGTTTTGTTTTTAGATTTAGTTAGTGTGTGGGTCAAACAGTTTGGAGGCATGTGGAGATTTTGGAGATGATTGACCAACATGTGGAAGGTGTGTGGGAAATATTTGACTGTTTTGGAGGGAATGAGACCATTTTTGAGGCAGTTTTTTCACGCTTTTAGTGTGACTTGGGTCTTGGCTGACTTTTCTGCATTTTGAAGGCATTTTGGAGAGATTTTGGAAGCTTCTTTTTTGGGTTTTTTGTGGCATCCGACCAAGAGGTTTCTAGGACTTGTGTGGGATAGGCTTCAAAATTACTTAAGTATCTTCAAACTGGGTTTTGGAAGGGAGTTTTTTCTTTCTTTCTACAACCATTGTAACTTACTTTGGAGCTTTTTTCAGGCAGAGGACAGCATTGTGACTCAGTATCAAAGATGTGCAATTGTATGTAACACCTTTTCATTAATGAAATTCAGTGTTTTACCTTCTTAGAAACTATTTAATAGTGTGTAGTGTTTGATTGATGAATATTCTTGTGAATTTTGATAATTCCTTAAATGTTTGTCTCTTTTTAGTACCTTTAGGTAGAGGAAACATACATTTTGTAGGTTGTAAGTTGTGCAATGGTTCAATAGTTATTTTAGTTGTGGAAAATTTTTGCCTTCAAAGTGACAAGCGAACCAAGCCTCCTTACAAAACACTTATGCATTGATATATGAAAATATCTGAGTTGTGTTAAGTTAAGCTGAGCTTTTGATGATATTGTGTGTTAAAGCAACTGTATAGGTCTTAGAAATCAAATTAGGTGCATCACCATAGGGGTTTAGTTTTCTTTTCATGTTTCTTTCTCCCTTTTTTCCAGCAAGGATTAGTTTAGGTGACACCAAAAGGGGAGCCAACCCATAATCTAGAGGTCTGCTTTCACAATAGGATACCCACAGCCTGAAAGTAGTCCCATTTTCCTCCAAAGTTGTTGAGTTTCCACAACTTTGGAAGGGTGCAAATTTGGATAGTTAATAGTTTTGGTACGCTCGGTGGGACTGTGAACTGATTCTAAGTTCATTTTATATGTTTTGATTCTATTTTTTGGTGTGTACAATAGTTAATTACTGCCTTTTGAGGTGTTTCAAATACATACCTGGCGACTCTGAGAAGTTTTTATTGGTTTCAGTATGATCAAGTGTTGGTTAGTTTCAAGTAAATATGATTTTTGTCTCTTTTTTCCATCTTCTGATTTAATAAACATGTTTATGTTTCATGGAAGCATGTTATATCACCCAACATATCATGAAAATGTTAATTACCCACTATTTCATGAAAATCATGCATGTATGCCCTCTTACCAGCCATATCACACAGAATAACTTGTTGGTTTTATCCCAAAGGTCCCGGTAACAACAGATTACCAATAGTCCTATCATGTTTTCCACTATCCCATCCCTACTCAATCTTAATATCAGCCAGTATATGCTCAAGATCAATCCCAAGGCCACCATTTTTCTAGCAATCAACAAATCAATCCCCATGATCAGCTTCAAGAGTTTCAATTTTTTGAGGATAAGCTCAAACAAATTCACAATCTAGATTTAAGGTTAAAGATAAGAAACATGTTTCTTAAAGAGCAGTTTAGAAGGAGTGAATTGAATGTGCAACAAGCACAGTTGGTTTGTCTAGCCTATGATTGCTCACAGGATTATAGCCTTGAATATCAACAAGAATGCGATTTGCAGCAGGAATAGGAAGCTTACCAAGCCCATCTCCATGAGCAGGAGTTGGAGGCACAAAAGAGGCAATTTGAGGAGAATCTTACTCAATAGCTTGTTGCAAAGGATGCATAAATGAGGCTAAAGCTTGCCAAACATGAGGTTTCCAAGGTCAATATTCCAAGATTCAAACAAGGTGAACCTCTTAAGCCTACAAGATTTGAGATTCCAAGTTTTAGAAATCTTGTTTCAATTCAAGAACCTGTCCTTGACCAAGCTCAACCTATGGAGGAGCCTAAAAAAATTGCATTCCCAAGTTTTAGGAGCCCTCCTTCTGTTCAAGAACCTATTATTGAACAAGTGCATCCTTGTGAAGAACCCATTAAGGAGGCTTAACCAACCCCTATTCTAGAACAACCTAAAAAAGAGTTGATTGTAGAGGAAGAGCCTTTTGTTGTAGATACACTTGTGCATGGGGTCCAAAATGAAAAATCAGAGTTGTTACAGATGATTGACGACCAAAACAAGTTGGGACAGTAGGGTAGTAAACAAGAAATGAGTATTGAACATGAGGTTCTGACAAATTTATTTGATTTGCTTCCTAGTTTTGTTGAGCAAAGTGATGAGATAACGACATATTTGTTTGTTGAGCTACCTAGTTTGGTTGAACAAAGTGAAGATAAGCAAGAAGAATGTGATGAAGTTTTATTTTGGGATGAGTTGGAAGATTTTTTCTCAAAATTGGATTGTGTAAAGAGGGTCCTAGCTGCTGTGCTTGAAGATTTTACTACCTTTGTGGATGAGAATGAGGATAACACAGGAATACTAACATCAATGCCTAGTTTTGAGCAGAGTAATGAGATAATGACTGGTATGTTTAATGAACTTCCATTTTATGTTGATGATGATGAGGACACCATGCTTTTACTAACATCATTATCAAGTTTTAGACAACAAGAGGAGGAGGTTCACTTTGACAAGGTGTTGGTCCATCAAGAAGCAAATGGGGACAACCTTGTCTCAAAAGGTAAAGAGGTTGGTATGACTGAGCATGTTGGTCAAATGAAACAAAATGTGAAGCAAAATATTGCTTTTAGAGGTACGAGTCTTGAGAATTGTCATAAAGTTGAAGAAGAACATGTTTTGCATGAGATAACTAATTATGAGCTAGATGAAGATATGTTTTCAAACCTAGTAGAGGAATTCTGCTCAAAGCTTGATGCCAAGTCATCACTGACTGAATCTAAAGAGTGTGAGCAGCATAACCAAATAGATAGAGAAGTCATGATTCCATTTGATTCACATGAAATAACTCTTCTCAACTAGCAAAATGAAGTTGAAGAAGCAACTGATAAAGAAGTAGTAGCCAGTAATGGCAGTTCAAACTTTGTTCATTCTAGGGGCTGCCCGATCAGATATTTAGCCAGTTTGGAGGCCACTGAAGTACCAGAGGTCATGCTTGCACCCAAGTAGGTCATGCTTGAACCCAAGTATGAGGATGCAATTGGAGAAGAAGCTGATTTTGGAGTTGCAGTTGAAAGTGATCAAATTTAGCTCACTTGTCTAGTTCAAGACAACAATAGGCATGATCAAAATCAAGGTGTAAGTGAGTTTATTTGCATCTTCCATGAAATATTGCAATAGTCATTTGAATATCTGCATGTGTTTCATTATTTTTCAGCAATACATAATCATGTAATGCATCAGTTGTTGATTAAAAAGGGTTGTTACTTTACAAATCCTGTCAATGGTTTTGTTTGACCAGCTTCTTTGTTGGTTAGGGTAGTTAGAATAGGTTTCTAGATGCAGTTTTCAATTCCCTAAGTGTTGTTCAACAGAGTTAGTTAGTTTACTTTGAGATTTTTGGAGTGTTGGAATAAATTTCAAGGTGTCATACGTTGTTTTGATGAGTTATTGCAACATACAAGGTTGTTTTTAAGTTGTGTCAGCTTTTAGGTGACTTAGTGCCCAATGGATAGGCTTTAGGAAACTGATCAAGATGTTTAGCAGGAAAACATATAGAAAATGTCGCCAAAAATGTTACCTGATTTTGCTTCCAGCTAAATCAGGTAGACTTATGATTGTGTTTGCATTTAAACAATGAAAGATACATATCACTTTCTACTAAGTTTCATCCATGTGCATAAAATATATTATCAAAAGATAGCATTATTATAGTTGGGCCATTGCATACAATAAGAAAGAGAGTCAACAATTATTGCAAATAAAATCTTTATTAATGATCATAAGTGTATAGTGTCCCTCACAAGCTGAGGGACTGACTATTCTAATGCATATAAAGAAAAGACTATATATTTATAGAAGAAATTCACATAAAACGAAGAGGGACCTGTCATTGCCTGAAATGACGAATCTCGTTGGTCTTGTCCTGCATCGTCTTCAATTTTCCCCACTTGTCCTGCTTCTGTTTGACACTTCTTGTTGCTCCTAGGTTCCCTACATCTGTAAAGAAGAGTGATGTTAGAGCAATGAAAGGTCGCTAATTAGAATATGTGCAAAACATCCATAAACATATAATTTGATGTCCATAAGCAATAAAATAGACAGCATACCATAGGTGTCCAGGAAAATAAAGGAGAAATCAAACACACCTATCATATGCTTTGTTTATCTAACATGTTTTCTCCTTGTGCAGATTTAGGATAAATCCTTGTCATATTGGGGGACAATATGAAGGATGTAGAGTTTCATGCCAAGTAACCAAGAAAGCATAGTATTGATAGCCTTGATTATAGTGCAAGATTGTCCAGTCCTGAGGACAGTTTAGAAAGCAATTTCTATGAGCAGAATACAGTGAATACTTAAGGGTTTTGGTCAATACTCGAGTTGGAGAAGGCAAACAGGATAATTTTTCAAGCTAGGGAGACAATGTAATATGTGAATACAATGATCTTACATGACAGGGAGTAGATGAAAGTTACAGGCTTGTGCAAGGATGGTATGTGACAAAGTACGAAAGGAAAATATATTCAAAGGAAGGATGGCCACATAGGCTATCATATACATGAAAGTTTTGGTTACAAGATGCTAAGAAGACATCACAGTCATGGGACTATCATAACCATGCAATAGGATAGAAGAAAATGACATTTCTATACCTATTTGAAATGAAAACAGTAAGCACATCTTCACTCATATGAGACAACCATCATTCATCAAAAGGGGAAATCACTCCATTAAAGAGGGCATTGCAGTTCCAAGTAGATAGTCAAATGGATACTAGAATGAAAAATGACAACCACCTTATCAAGTTGAGGACAACAGTCACACCCAAGTGAATTGTATAGTACAAGGGTGATGAATACTTTTGCTAGATCACATTGTCAAGGGTACTTAATACTGTGGAACATGCTAGAACAATCCACATGTCGTAAGTTTAAGAGGAAAACAAGTGAAAGAGAAACCTGATGAGGAGGATAGGTTAAGCTACAAGTCTATGTGGTCTCAAGTGGAAAGTGATAGTCTCACTCCAAGGAGTGAGAGTGAAGATAAAAGACAAAGATGAAATTGCAAATGACTATCCTTCATCTGCATTATATAGTCATTGAACATCAAATAGATACTACAACATTTGATTCAAGTATCACAAAAGAACATTGTCATATATGATAGTCATACCAGGGCAGAAATAAAGTTCAATGCAATGGCAGTGTATGGTGCAAATGTGGCTTGTGATGATGCTCAAGATGAGGAAAAATCTACCAAGTTGTCTCATGCAAAAATACAACTGAAAGGTAAGGAAATTGAGGCTCTTTTCACTACTTGTTCTCAAGCAGATTTAATCTCCAAAACTTGGTGCAAGAGCTATTTAGAAACAATAGAGACAGTCTTTATTCTTTATACATGAAGACATTAAGTTGATAGTTATCAAGGAATGAGGCTTGATTGCTAAAGGGTACAGTCCTTTGATCAATCTAAGGACAACCAATCAGTACTAATACTATCAACTAAATTTGTCAATGAGAACAAGAATGTAGTTTTGGGGAAATCATAGTGCTAGTTCATTCATCTTCAATAGATGTCTTCCTATACTTGTAATTATTTGCAAAAATATGTCAAAGAAACATGTTGGTGACTATGGATCAGATGGCTATGATCATGAGGATAATCTAGTTTCAGATGATTAATATGTTCATTGAGTTTGACACTACAAGTAGACCTTAAATATGATCTCCACATAGGACAATCCTTACCTTTCTAGAGAGGACTAGTAAATATGTACAAGGCAGTCCTTTATAAGATACATAGTGCTTTCTTTTTCAATTCATAATAATCACTCATTGGTATTTGAATAAACAAAGCATCTATAATACAATGTAGTGATAGGCTTTTTGTAGAAATGAGGGATGGTGTTCTTTTAATTTCTTAGGCCTTATGTGAACAATCTAAAGCAAAGTGAGAACCCTCTTGAGTTAAGTGCTAAAGCAGAGCCTATGACTTGCAAGTTAGCAAAAAAGGGGTAGTGAAAATGAAGGAAAAAATGCATAGAGCCTTTGAGTTATACCTGTATTTCACAATGGTATGGAATCATTTAGCAAACCATTTTCTTCATGGGGATGTATTTTCTTGTGTAATAGTTGGTCTAGATAGCTCTTGCTTTTATCGATCACCCTCACATGAAATCTCATTCATATTATGACACCATTGTTAAATGAAATTGAGGAAAATGCAGTGGAAAATAAATGAGAGGTCACGACCTGTCTAAGTTTCAAAGAAACCCCCAGGTACCTTGTGAAATACAAGGAGGATTGTGGCCTGGAGCTTTTATTAAATCTTCAGATTTATACAAAGATGACAAAAAATTTCCAGAAAATGCATGTATGTACAGAGGAAAAGCAAATGCATGGAGTATGCAAAGAAGAACAAGAGTAACAATATATTCATCATTTTTTGCTCAAATGCAGCTTGAAACAACATTTTACTCACAGAAAATAGCTCAAAATAGCATTATTTTTATAATGAAAGAAACTCAAGCAATGAAACCCATGGCCACAAATAGGAAATATCAAATCTCTTCATGATATGGAATACATAACAATAAGATTGGATAGAGTGTAGCCTTACCACGCAGGTTCAAGCAAGATTTGTATTGTTTATGCAGTCAAATCCTCTAGGAAAGCTCTAGACAAACCCTATGGTGGCAAAGACCTTCTAGAAAGCTCTATGTTACAAATGAAATGCTTTGCAATTTTCACATTATTTTTTGTTTTAGGGTTTCTACCCTAACATGCTGACCAAGTAAAAGGTATTTTACCTTTTATTTTAAATGTTTGCAATATGAAGTTAAATACCCATGAAATGTCCATCCTTGGTGAAACTTAATATTCCCTTTCATACATGCTATTTGCAATAGGGGTCTTTTAAGACTTATGCTTTTTTTTTGCATTGAGATCTACCACATAGGTCGAGCCTCATATTTTATTTTTACATTGATTTTAAATATGAAACATTTTAATTAAGTTATGATTTATAAATCACTTAATTATAAGTGTTATTTTAATATGCAAAGCAATGGTGTTGTAACATGTAAATGCATTAAGGAGGTATGAGAAAGGCATCAAGCCAAATGCCTTTATTTTTGCATTAGTTTTGAAAATGTGAGCACATTATTAAAGTGATGCAATTATAAGTCACTTTAGTTAATGTTGCAAGTAGTGCAAAATAAAGGTGTTTTGTTTTCAAATTTAGTCAATGTGTGGGTCAAACAGTTTGGAGGCATGTGGAGAATTTGGAGATGATTGACTAACATGTGGAAGGTGTGTGGGTTATCTTTGACTATTTTTGAGGGAATGATACCATTTTAGAGGTAGTTTTGTCATGCTTTTAGTGTGACTTGGGTCTTGGCTAACTTTTCTACATTTTGGAGAGGTTTTGGAAGCTTCTTTTTTGGCTTTTATGTGGCATCTAACCAAGATGTTTCTAGGACTTGTGTGGGCTAGGTTTCAAAATTGCTTAAGTATCTTCAAACTAGGTTTTGAAAGGGAGTTCTTTCTTTCTTTCTGCAGCCATGTTAGCTTACTTTGGAGCTTTTTTCAGGTAGAGGACAACATTGTGACTCGGTATCAGACATATGCAACAGTATGTAACAGATTTCATTAATGAAATTCAGTGTTTTACCTTCTTATAAGCTATTTAAAAGTGTGTAGTGTTTGATTGATGAATGTTCTTGTGAATTTTGATATTTCCTTAAATGTTTGTCTCTTTTTAGCACCTTTAGGTAGAGGAAACATATGTTTTGTAGGTTGTAAGTTGTGCACCGGTTCAATAGTTATTTTAGTTGTGGAAGCTTTTTCCCTTCAAAGTGACAAGTGAACCAAGCCTCCTTACAAAACACTTATGCATTGATATGTGAAAATATCTGAGTTGTGTTAAGTTAAGCTAAGATTTTGATGATATTGTGTGTTAAAGCAACCATATAGGTTTGAGAAGTCAAATTAGGTGCATCACCATAGTGGTTTAGTTTTATTTTCATGTTTCTTTCTCCCCTTTTTCCAACAAGGAGTAGTTTAGGTGACACCAAAAGGGGAGCCAACCCATAATTTGGAGGTCTACTTTCATAATAGGATACCCACATCCTAAAAGTAGTCCCATGTTGCTCCGAATTTGTTGAGTTTCCAGAACTTGGTAGGGGTGTAAATTTGGATAGTTAACAGGTATTGCATAAACTGATGGGCTTGAAATCAACCATAGTTTGTGGGTCAATATTTTTGGGGATTGGAACTATAAAAGTATGGTTCATTTGTTTCAAAAGTTTTCTAGACTTGAAAAATTCTTTAGCAACAAGGAACACATCTCCCACAACATCCTATAATTCTTGGAAGAAGGCTGGTGGGAAGCCATCAGGCCTAGGGGCTTTGAAAGCCCCCATGCTAAAAACAACCAATTTGACTTCATCGGGAGTGACATGCCTGATAATAGAAGCATTATCAATATTAATTAAAATGAAAGGGGTGTTGTCCAATAGGTGATCATCTAAGGCAGTAATGAGATTGACAACAAGTGCCAAGAAAGACTATTGAACTTAGTAGGTAGAGGCTATATACCCAATCTGAGTTGAGGTAGTGCCTTCAGTCCTACGATTATCTTTGAATTTCTTTATCTGATTTATTTTCCCATGTTTGAGAACTGAAATATGGAAGAAAGTGGAATTATGATCCCCTTTTTTTAACCATTATATTTTGAATTTTTGTTTTCAAAATAATTCTTCTTTTTTAAGAACATTATACCAATCAGTGTGGTAATCCTTCTCAAGTTGGCAAGTCTAATCACTAACATCGCCATCCGTCATTCTGACCTAGATATCTTTGAGTTTAGTTGTTAGGTCTCTCTTCTGGTGAAAAACATCACTAAAGACCCACTTGTTCCAGCCTTTAACCATTTTTTGATATTTTTGAGATTTTGAGAGACACAATACATAAGAGATCCATGAATGGGAATATTCCAGTAGGTGGAAATTGTGTCCTTAAGGTTCAAGTGAGAGCTCCACATTATCTCATATTTGAAATGGAAAGGAATTGTAGTAGAGTTATCTTCCCAACTTAGCAGAAGAGGGTTATGGTTAGACACTGCCCATGGAAGAGCCAACAAGTTGGAGTTATGGAAGTTTTCCCAGTTGGGGGAGATTAGGAAATAGTCAAGTCTAACTTGTATTAGATGTTCCCCAAGCCTTTTGTTACTCCAGGTGAAGGGTTGACCTTGAAGGTCCATATCAATAAGCTTGATAGTATTCAAAAGGTCAGCCATGTCAGCCATACTGTCAGTGTAATCAATCAGCCCTCCACATTTCAAGTAGAAGGGTAGAGGGGGGAGTTGAAGTCCCCTGTAATCATCCATCATTCCTCTTTATTGCCTAGAATCTAATCACCAAGTTCAATCCAAAGGATTTTCCTAGCATTCCTCACATTAGGGGCATAGATATTAATGAATATCCAAGATAACCTAGCATTAGAGAATTGAACACCTAAGTTGTGCTTGGTTTGGAATAGTTGAGAGCCACACAACCTGTACAAATTCCACATAACAACAAGATCCCCTAAGGATCTAGAGGCGTCGTTGATTAGGAAGTGGGCATTGGGCCAAATATTCTTAGCAATCATTTCAAAGTTTGTTTTTTTTATCTTAATTTCTTGTAATAAGAAAATTCCAATCTTGTGCTCCCAAATATAGTTTTTTAGAGCCAACTGCTTGTGTGGGATATTGATCCCTCTTATGTTCCAAGAGAGGAACTTCATTTAGAAATTTTTTTTGAGGATGCTTCCAATGTCCTCTATTTTCCAATGACAATCTCCTTAGCATTTTCCCTATTCTTGGTTTGCCTTTGGGAAGGTCTACCTGCTTTGGTCACAACCCCCACATCAACCTTCTTTTGTTTACTTTTTTTCTTCGGTATTGACCAATCATCAACTCAATTATGTTGGACGTTAGTTTGAGGGACTTTTGTTGTATCTATTAGTATAGTTCTAATAGAGTCAATTGGGGACTCATCACATATATTTGCTTAGATATTTCCCCATCTTCTAGGTCCTTTACTTCCAAAGTAGTATTAATCATTTTTAGTAATGTATCACTAGAAGGTTGTAGACATTGAGAAACTGATAGAGTTGACTCTTCCAAAGTAGGCATCTGAGCATCCTTACTATCCAAGGAAACAGATCTAGGAGAGCCTATAATTTGGATATCATTAATAGATAGATCTTCATTTGGCTGGTCCAAAAAGACATAGGTCTATTCAGAACAATTAGAGGAAATGTTGAGCCTTGACCTCCCTCAGACCTAGCTTTGGGAGGGGTCTTTAGGATATTTAAAATATCAAATTTGAAGGGGTGGTTATCTCTAAGATCCTCCTAAGGACCGATAGGCTCTTTGGGTTTTTGTTGGCTTCTAATCGAGGATTTACAAAGATGAGGTGACCAGGCTTAAATACAATTGTTATTGACCTTTTACTTGTCGGTTTTTCAATAAGAGTTTCTCAAATAAATTTATCTCATGTGATTATATTTTTTGTACTATTTCATGTACACTTTCTTCAACACTACTTAATTAAATTTTGTTATACACATAACTAAGTTTTATCACACACTATTAAGGTGCTCCAATATTCTAATTTATCAATTTACCATAATAGGGATTAGTTCCCAAAAAATTGTGAGTGCTACATACTTTGAGATACATGATCATTTTAATATTCACGTGAACCTCAAAGCGGGGATAAAATATAATGATGAAATTTGCATAGCCATACCTTTTCCTATTTACTATCACACCCATTTTTAGAGAATCTCTTGATGCATGCACATATTGATAAATGAAACTATCTTATGAAAAGTTGGGCTCATTCACTAACATTTATTCATCCTTGTACACACACATTACAACATATTTAGCTCCCACCTTATGTATACACACATACTTTAATACATGAATCTTATTCACGCATTTGTTGCACTTACTCATACACCTAGCTAGATATAATTGTTATGCACCTATATTTGATTGTATGCCCATACAAGGGAAAACATGTGGCCACTTACTTAACCCTTGTATTTCTAAAATTTAAATTTAAATGTTGGTTAATTGACACCCTTATTTTCTCATCCTAGGCCAATTATGTATATGTTTTATAAAATTTGATCCTATGTGCTACTATTTAAAGATATTTGTAAGCATTCATTTTATAATATAAAATGTATAAGTCCTCTCTAATTCTAGAGCATTAGAGGATAAAATAGAAATGAAGCATTTAGATTTGATGCACTAAAAGGAGTATAAATCTACAAAAATCATTCGAGGGCCATTGCTTTTTGTCTTTGATCTCTTACACATATTTTAGATGATTAGCCTAGAAGAAAAAGTCTTCTTGTGACATGTAATGACCACACTTCCAAAGGTATTCATTAATATCATTAATCTCCATATATTAAAAAGTAAAATTGATTAAGTGGAAAAAGAAGAATAGTTGTACAAATTGTTAGATAAAATTTATAGATATATGAAGGTGAGTGTAGAATCAACCCTAATACTTAGACTACAAGGTTGATTAAATAGGTGAACTAATGAAATGTTGATACAAAATTAAGTGTTTTGGTCTAATTTAAATCACATGATAAACCATTATAAATCTAAAATATGACTTGGAGAATAATGGAGGAATTTAATATAACAAATTAAAATGAACACAAATATAAATAAACACATAACACCATATGTACATGGACAAACCTTTTTAGGAAAAAAAATGCATGATTAAAGGGAGGACATGTGTATATTAATCTAATAAAAATGTTACATCGATATATCCAACTTTCTTTGCTCAAAAACTCCACACTTAAAGAGAGGACACACCCATATTAGTATAATATAAATGTTACATCAATACATCCCATTTTCTCTATTCAATTTGACATGTGAACAACATAATAGTGATTAGAATATAAAAGACCCATAAAAAACTATCCAATACATCTAGTTTATTGAAAACTAGAGAGGGAAAACCATGTGGTATGGAAAAAATCCAACTCCCATGACCAATCAATCAATTCTCCTTGAATAGCTACCACTTCTAACATCTTTGACCAACTGGAAGAGTGGGAACGCATTCCCAAGCATGACACTCCATAATGGAGTAATCAACTAATGTGAACCCCACCCATCATAATAAGATGCTCTACTCTCTCCTAGCGCCTAGGATTGGGAAAGTGGTGTAAATAACTTATCAAATCACTATGTAACCACCACCATCAAAAGTAACATCTCCTCTTAATGCCACTATAATTAATATTCCAAGTTACAAGGAGAAAAAATAAAATAATAATATCTCTCAATAAATACATGAGCATCCAAGTACCCATTCCTAAGAGATTTGAAATCCAACATTAGTACATAGGATTTGAAATGTTAATATCACCTTAATCCTAACACTCGACACAATGTACATTAGACATAATATTATCATTTGGAGGTAAATTGATAAGTGCCATCAAACCTCATACTTTAATCAATTATTGTTTTGTCAAACGGATCAGTGTCCAAGGCTATATTCAATAGAAAGTAAGATATCCTATTTAATGTAGGGTTTTAAACTAGGAAATATAGAAGTTCTTATGCTAAAATGAAATCTAACTAGGAAAGTATTTAGAATATTAATTTACTAAAATCATTTACAATTTAATCTACAAAAAACCATTTAAAAATTGTCATTGAAAATAAACATTGAAGTATCTAACTACTTGACTATTTGAAATAAAATTTTAAAACTATTAATCATTTCTCTACAAATAGTGATATACCACCAAATATTTCCAAACAATTTTAAGTAATCAAACTTCCTAAATTCAAACTATGTATTGAATTTTATGTTTACACAATACAATACATTTCTCATATCATGAACATGTAAAATAACACACAAAATAATACAAACACATCAACAAACTTAACTTATAGGTATAAACTTTGCATGCACAATTACTTAAACATAAACATAATGAAAAATCAAACCACTTACCTTTATTATGCTATTTTGGTTCTTCAACTAAGTGGTCATCTCTCTATAGAAAAATATTCTAGAATGTACAAGATCATTCACAAGTTACAACAATGTGTTTGAAAAGAAAACAATATTTAAAGCCTAACAAAGTAATCTTATCTTACATGCATTAAAAAAAGAAGTTTTACCTCTTGTGTGTGTGTGTGTGCGTGTGTGTGTGTGTGCGTGCGTGCGTTTGTGTGTGTGTATGTATGTATGTATGATCTAATACCTAAACTTCAACATCGTGGACATCATGCATGAATGCTATTAATAGTACATTAACATAATTTCATAAATACAAGCTCACTTACATTTAATAAATTAGTTTATCTTTCAAAATTTTAAGGAAGTTGACATAAAATAGGAGTTTCCATCTTCATCGCTTTTAAGAGAATCAATAACCATGTTGCAATCCTTTTCAACACATTATGAGATATAATATAAATTCCTACATAACTCTTTTCATGGTAGTTTTAAACTACAACAATTCCATAGTTGTTATGGAACTACCTGAGTTGTAGCATTTATTTCCATTTTTTCATGGAATCTATCTACTAGAGCATCTCTTATTACCCTATTTCATACAAATGAACCTTTCCACCTTTAATCATCAACATTGAAATCTCTTTTTGATGTAGAATAGAACATAGGAATACATTTTCTATTAATTAGGATAATAGATAATTTATTAGTTAATGAAATTAATACCATCATGATAGGAGTTCTAGGTGGTCAAGGAAAGAAAATTTTGTTCAAATTATAAGGCCAATATTTATACCTCGTCACAAACTATTGGCTATCATGTTCTAGATCTAATCTTGAAGCATTCAAAATTCAATGCCATATTATAATATTAATCATATTCAAGCCCAAAGTTAAGTATCCCTATCCTCTTTGCATTTCCTTTCCATACTTAAAAAGCATTTATTAAATTTTATAGTACACATTGCCCACATATCATCATTGAATTAATCTAGATAATTGTTGCTTATGTGTATGTATTTCATTTTATTAACTTAGATTATGCTAAGTGAATGTTCATTTTCCTTTACAATATCATAAAATACCATTATTTACATTACAAGGATTGAAACATAAGGGTTAACCTTCACATGTCTATGCAAAAATCAAAGATAAACTTTCATTATGAAGAAAAAATACTATTTAAAAATTATCTTTTAACATAAATTGATAAAAAAATATCAACACATGATATAACTCATATTTGCACACCATATAACTTTAATTAAAACCCTTTATTTGACTTCACCTATTGGAATATCCATTTCTAATGGTAAAAGTTACATACCCATGCCCATTTCCCTTATGTTTTGGGTCCACTTTGATTAAAGTGTTGTAAATATAATAATAAACTTACAATTGATATACTTGTGCATGAAATTTTCTCATGACATCCCTCATCTCTATCCCTTTCATTGTTGATCCCCAAATTTATGGTCCTAATTCCTAGACCTATTTTTCACCACTTCGGATCAAATCTTTTAGTATATAGTTGACCCAAATCACTTTTACATTCATGAATCTAAACTCCAAACTTTTAAATTTAAATTTCATAAAATGGTCCCACATTTCCCTCCTTCACTAGCCATTGCAGGTTAACTTAGCACACAAGTGTGTTGATTTGTGTGCTTGGTTGTTGGATTTACAAGCATTTTCTCATTCATTTATTTGGAATTAACCTAAGACATTGAAAATGTCCACATTGTATTTTGTGAAGGTGGATACAATGAATTCCACACATAATTATAGATCATTTCATCATAGGCATGTTGCATGATTGCATATTATCCTCAATTATTTTACTCAAAGCCATAAAAAACAATCCATCCAAGGGTCTAACTTTTGAGAACATGAACCTTATGATCTAATAGGTTGTCCAAAGGTGTTTGTAAACTCCACTAATCCATATGTATAATTAGACATAAAAGATTAGGGCAAGAAAATTATAATAGTTGATCTTTTGACATATTATTCACATGAATCAGTGCAATTTCAGACTTGCAAGGATCACATTTCTAGACGTGAATGTGATATTTGATGATAAATAATTGAATTTACATGTTAATGATGGAAGAGAAAAAGGATATCAACTAATAGATCCCTAACATCTAGATAGACATTTCTACATTAAAATCAAAGTTAAATATCCATTCATTTATTTTATTTTTTAATATTAATTTTTATATTTATATTTTTAATAACAATTAACTCTAACTCTAATTACTTTTAATTAATTATTTACTTATAATTACAATTATCAAGATTAATTGTTTAGTTATTAATTAGCTTAAAATCTAATGGTATTTTTCCCTCTAAAGCATTGCATCATTAAGTGCTTATATTAGTTCTTTGTTCTCATTTGATGATGAGATATGAATAAATTGACTTAAAAAAATGGATTAGCATGTGTGACAAGAGTAACTAAAAAAACATCTATTATTTAAAACTTTAAATTATAATAGAATAGAATAGTGATGTAAAAGGGGTTCCTTAAGAAACCCTCTTTAAAATTACACTCAAACAACTACAACAATACAAGAAAAATTTGCAACAAGATTTCATGAATTTATTGGAAACTTGCAACACAGTCTACACAATATGGAAATCTGATTACAATAAAGTTTTCAGTCAACAAATGAATAAATGGCAGCAACATATTCCCTTTACATAATCTGAAAAATAACATAAAAACAAGCTACCATAGCAAAATCAATTTATTTGCTTCATGAGCACCTCCAAATCTGCTCCTTCCTCCTGCAAACAATCACCTAGAATCTTCAATCTCCAATCATGGATCCTTCAATCTCTAATGGATTCCTTCATCTTCTCAACCTACAACAAAAATATTTCAAAAACCTCTTGGAGAATACCATGGTCAGCTCTCCCTTTTCCCAAACTTGCAGCCACAAATGAATGCCCCAAAACATGCAACAAAACCCCCTTCGAAAATCAAAAATCCAATTGGAAAAGCCACGACCACCTCCATGGAAAGAGTGGTTTCCAATATGAAAAAATCAATAAATGATTTTTAATTTCATTTTGTAACTCCTACAAACCCAACGCCCAAGTTTTCTTTTTCTGATTTTTCCAAAAATGCAACTACACCTCCACTATCTCCACTTGCTAACTTGAATATCAAAAATGATTTTTATTTAATTAAATAAAATTATTCTCAACTTATTAAAATTATCCTCCTAACATGAAATGCAAATTAAAAATTCATTTTTTTTTTTTTTGGTTGATGCAAGATTGCCAGTCAACCACGGATGCTCCTGTATTAGACACCCAAGGTAGGAAATTTTGTGTGAATTTGGATTCATAAAATGGAGTTGAGTGGTAGTACCACCCATTTGGATTGCAAGAAATCCTTAGCAAACTCCATCATTGGATTAGACAAAAAAATTTCTTCCTCTGCCTCTTCGAACACTTAGTCGGGACACTTGTCGTCCTCCTCCACCAAGTGTGCACTCTATTCTTGCTTCCTCGCATGGATTTAAATCCACCATAGACCATCCTCATTTGCCACATCTCTTTAAGTACGTCTTTTCTTTCTTTGTGGGATCCAACCCACCACAAAATGACCACCTCCACCAAGTTCCTCCTACAACTTCCTCTATAGCCTCTACCTGCAAGTATACATCTATATACCACTCTGCATCTTCACAATCCTTTTTTTTCTCTAAAAATTTTCTCATATCATAATGAAAATCCTCTACATATTCAACATTACAAAACTTATAAAAACTAGATTTTACCTCGATGAATTCTTTTGTCACAACATCTTCCTCACTACTGAATGCTACTGTCTTTGTTGTTGCACTGAACAACTTCTCTATCTCTGTGATCTCTTCCTCAAGAAACTTTTGGTATTCATCAAGTTCCTCATCAAAAACTAGATCCTCATACATCATTGCATACTTTGTTTTAACTACAACATCCTCAATTACTGCAACTTTACTCACAACAATCTCCTCAATGTTCACTTTTCGAACTTTTCCATCTTCAACCAATGCTACAACAAATTTCTCTTCTTCACTTTTCTCATTTTCTTCCATGCTCTCACCCAAGCATACATCTACAACATCAATTTCCTTTTGGATTGTTGCACTTTCTTTTTTCTTCTCATCCTCCACTACAATCTCACCATCTTCCTTCACACTATCCTCAAAGCATATTTTTGCAATATTTTATCCCTCCTGTTCACCTACATACACAACTATGACAAAATTATTTCCTTTCTTCTTTGGAATTTTCAAGGCCTCACAAAGCCTCAACACAAATCTTCAAATCCTCAAGTTCTTCACATGTAAACTACCTCATGTTCGATGATCTGCTTACACACAAATCACACACACCACCACAAGTCTTGGTGCAAACTGCCTCACATTGACACTTCCGCCTGCATGCTTAGGAACTATTGCTTTGATACCATTGATGTAAAAGGGATTCCTCAAGAAATCCTCTTCTCTAAAATTACACTAAAAAAACCACAACAATTCAAGAATAATCTACAAGGTTTCATGAATTTATTTGAAACTTCAACACAAAGTCTACACAATATGGAAATATTATTACAATAAAGTTTTCAGTCAATAAATTACTGAAGGGCAACAACATATTCCCTTTACATGATCTGAAAATAACATAAAAAAAAAGCTACCACAACAAAAGCAATTTATGTGCTTCATGAGCACTTGCAAATATGCTCCTTCCTCCTGCAAACAATCACCTAGAACCTTCAATCTCCAACCATGGAGCCTTCAATATCTAATGGTTTCCTTCATCTTCTCAACCTACAACAAAAATTTTTCAAAACCCTCTTGGAGAATACCATGCCCAACTCTCCCTTTTCCCAAACCTGTAGCCATAAATGAATGCCCCGAAACATGCAACAAAACCCCCTCAAAAAATAAAAAGTGATTTTTTCCCTCCAATTGGAAAAACCACAACCACCTCCATGGAATGAGTGGTTTCCAAGATGAAAAAATCAATAAATGATTTTTAATTTCATTTTGTAACTCCCACAAACCCAACGCCCAAGTTTTATTTTTCTAATTTTTCCAAAAATGCAACTAAACCTTCACTATCTCCACTTGCTAACTTGCATATCAAAAATCATTTTTATTTAATTAAATAATAATTATTCTTAACTTATTAAAATTAGCCTCCTAACATGAAATCCAGATTTTATCTTTTTTGGTTGATCCAAGATTGCCAGTCAACCATGAATGCTCCTACATCAAATACAAGACTTTTAACGGCCACGAGGCCAAAGATAGCTTATGGGACAATGCTACGCCCTTATATTGGTGTACATCGGGTTATGAATAGTTATCTTGTGGCTATATTAACTCTTAATTAAGTTATATTATCATTATTATATTGTTATTTAGTTATTTAGGTCGACCTAAGGCTTATATAGGGCTATCTAAGTTGGCCTGGGTGATATCCTAGGCATAAATAGGTATATATAGGAGGTAGTGAGTCTTATTTCATCATCATATTGTGAGTTGTGTTCTCATTGGATATATTTGGAGGTTTTCCCCCTCGAAGTGGTTTGTTATTCTTAGTTATTATCAAGTATTTTCAACATATTTCATATCATCTTCTTCTATTGTGCAAGTTGTTTCATTACAAGTGGTATCAAAGTATGATCTTGGCATTGTAGAGGCAAGGCTTCTTCTCAATATTGGAGGCAATTTCGGGGAGAGCATATCTTTTAAATTTTGGAGAATTATTTTATTATTTTCAAAGGGTTTTTGGAGACCATATTAAAGAAACTACAGTACAAATTTCAAAAGGAATTAGAGCAAAATTGAGTGAACTATTATAGAATTAGGGTTTCTACAATTTATTTGGAAGCTGCATATATCTCACATCCTGCCGAATTGGAGCCTGATTTTTATTGGTTTTTTGAAGACATAATAGAGGAGCCTAGAGTAAAAAATTAGGAGAAATTGAAACAAAAATAAGTGATTTATTGCAAAATTAGGGTTTCCAGCAAATTCACTCTCAAGGTTGCAAATCTGCTAATTTCTTGGAGTTTTTCTAGGTAAGTGATATCTTGGCCCTAGTAAGTTATAGTAAAAATTTCAAAGAATTTAAGTTTCATTTGTGCGACTTATTGCAAAATTATTGGTTTCCATCATGATGGGGTTTGCAATAAGGGGAAAAAAGAATGTTGTCACACTAGGAAAATCCCTTGATAAGGATGAGGTAACAAAGAGGATATTATTTATTTCTGCAAAGGTGGTGACATATCAAATGGTGGTCAATGGCCTCTCATTTATGGCTTGTCCTGTGGATAGGCTTGAAGGATGTAATGGGTTTGTGATTAATGTGCCGATGGGACGACCGCATAGATTATGGGTGTTGCGTCTGCTTTTTAAACTCTCGGTGCTCTCCATTTTCTTCATCGAAGATGATGGAAATGCCTATGTGTCTATAGTCCACAAGGAAGCCATGGGCTTTCTTTGGTAAAATTGGGCGTGGGCATCTAAAATCCATGTTCAAAGATTGGGAAGAGTTGGTTTTGGAGGCAGTTCAACTATTGCTGGGGGGAGGAGTTTATGCCCACGACGGAGCGTTGGCGAACAAATGTGGACATAGCTGCTCGTTTCCTTGCAACATTATTAGACTTGGAGGTTCCGAAGGTGATTGTGTTGTTAATTATTTGAAAGCTAGTATGGGAGAATTTGTTGGAAGCCACCATGGACATGGTTATTATTGCAGAATTGGTTGTGGGGCTCCCTCATCCCAGAGATATGCATTAGGCTCTTCTCCCTGGGGTGAGGATTAAATGTTATCCCTTTCTCCTAGATATCAAAGGTGAAGCTTTGTGGAGGCATCGTGATTGGGCACGTTGCAGACTGATTTTCTTGAAGCACCATTTGTTCCTAGAGCCATCGGGAGGCGTGGATTGGCACTGGTACTTCAAGCAATACCTGCTTGCAAAAGGTGCAATGTTGGATGGGTAATTGTATTTGGTGGGTTTGGGTTTTTTGGTTTCGTGTAAGCATCCACGGTAGAAGTAGGGGTGTTTATCTATGAGTGTATGACTCGATTTTGGCATATAGGGTGATTCCTGGTAGTTGGTGGGTATGGCATTTGATTTTGTAGTGTCTAGTTTGCTACCTCTATTTTTGGGGTGGTCTTTTGGGTGGCTCTGGGGATGGGGTTTTCAAAAACTATGCTAGATGCTAGACTAAACAATGTAATATCTTTTTTAGCAATCAATATAAACAAATTTATGTATCAAAAAAAAAATAGAGGATATTAATCCTGATGAGGAAATAATTAAGGTCAAGGAAGACATTTCCTCAGTGAAGATGGAGATGTGTGGCCTAAGAGGAGATATATTAGGCATATGAAGCATGTTAAGCACCTATATGAATGAACCAAGAAAGGAGGTCTCAAGCAACCAAGGTGAATCTTCCAAGTCAACTACTCTTGATCCAAATGTTAATACTCCTATGGGATCTAGGAATTTGATACCAAAACTAGATATGCACAAGTTTGATGGCAAGGATCCTGTAACATGGATAAACCAAATAGAGAATTATTTTGAGGTCCATCAAGTCCCAAATGGACAAAAGGTCACGATGGCTTCCCCATATCTAGAACTAGATCAATTCATTTGGTATCATGGCTTTGTACTCATCGAAAGAAAAAAGGATCTCACTGTTTCATGGTCAGTCTTTACGAAGGAACTCCAAGAACAATATAGCAATAGTGTGATAGACAACTTCTTCATTCAACTAGCTAAACTTCAACAAACAAGATCAATTAAGGATTATATTCAGCGATTCCAAAATCTTTCCTTAAGAGTGGATACAATTACATAGGATAACTTGAATGATTTTTTCTTGGGTGGTCTCAAGGATCACATTCAACATGAAGTATGCATGTTTAATCCTAGCTCCATCTCTGAGTCTTTTATCTTAGCAAGGATGGTAGAGGAAAAGTATTCAATTCCTAGAAAGCAAGGGGCTAATGTGATAAGAGACAAAGGGTATTCAACACCTTCGTAGCTTCCTCAACCTACTAGGTTGACCCCACAACAGATTGAGGAGAAGAGATCAAAAGGGTTATGTTTCAATTGTGATGAAACAAATAGTCGGGGACATAAATGCGGTGAAAATAACTTGTTTTATATTGAAGGTCCGAGTGAGGAAGATGAGGAACCAATATTAGAAGGTGAAAGGGAGTCAAATGAGAAATCACATGATTCCCAACCAATCATTTCTTGTCATGCACTTTTAGGTTTTAGTGCTTCTCAAACTCTCAAACTCTTAAGGTAGTTGGTTACTTAAAGAAGCAAAAAGTAACAATGTTGATTGATTTGGGTAGTACTCATAATTTCATCAAAAAGTTGGCTAGTCATTTAAATTGTTTTATATATCCAGCTCCAGAGTTTCAAGTCTCCATTGTAGATGGTGGTATTGTTAGTTGCTCTGGAAAATACCATAGCATTAAGTTATCAATGGAATATTATCACCTTGATAGCCCAATGTATGCTATCTCCATGGGTACAACAAATATTGTTTTGGGAGTACAATGGCTTACTACATTAGGAAAAATTGAGATGAACTTCCAAGAACTATTCATGAGATTTCAATTAAAAAGAAAGGTAGTAGAGCTAAGGGGATTGAAGGCAAATTCCCCACAAATGATTAGCTCTCATCAAATGCAAAAGTATCTCAATCTAATGCTCTTAGTCATCCAAATTTACAAGCAATAATTGATCATCACTCAATGGTTTTTAGAGATATTAAAGGACTTTCTCCTAAGAGGGATCATGATCATTCCATACAACTAGTTCAAGGGAGCTAGCCACCCAACATTAGGCCTTATAGATACCCACATCTACAAAAAAGTGAGATAGAAAAAATTGTTGAGGAGATGCTCGAGGTAGGAATTATCAGGCATAGCCAAAGTGCTTACTCCTTGCTAATGGTGATGGTATGTAAGAAGGATGAAACTTGGCGCATGTGTCCAAACAATAGAGTACTCAACATTTACACCATTAAAGATAAGTTTCCTATTTTAGTCATTGATGATTTGCTAGATGAATTGAATGGAGCTATGTATTTTACCAAGTTAGATCTTAGATCTAGTTATCACCAAATTTGGATTAGGGAAGAAGATATTTGTAAGACAACATTTCAGACTCATGAGGGTCATTATGAATTTTTGATGATGCCATTCGGTCTTACCAATTATGCACCATCTACATTCCAAAGTTTGATGAATTCCATTTTTAAGAAATTCTTGAGAAAGTTTGTATTAGTGTTCTTTGATGATATATTGATTTATAGCAAGACATGGGAATAACACTTGCAACATGTAGATCAAGCATTACAAATACTCGAAGATCATCAACTCTATGCTAAGCCATCCAAGTGTGCTTTTGGTCTTAAGGAGGTGAAATATTTGGGACACATAGTTTCACATGAATGAGTAAAGGTGGATCCTAACAAAATTAAGGCTATCATGGAATGGCCTATTCCAAAAACCATTAAGAAATTAAGGGGTTTTTTGGGATTGATAGGATACTATAGAAGATTTGTGAAGAATTATGGCCATATAGCAGCAACTCTCATAACTTTATTGAAGAATACTTCTTTTCATTGGAATGAGTCCGCTAATGTAGCATTTGAGACATTGAAGGAGGCTATGTGTACAACTCTAATGCTTGCCACTTCAAACTTCACCAAGGACTTTATTGTGGAATGTGATGCTTCAAGAAATGGTATAGGAGCGGTAATTGACATGCAGGAGGGTCGACCAATTGCTTTTGAGAGTCATCAATTAAAGGGTAAGAATCAACTCAAACATATTTATGAGAAGCAAATGCTAGTGATTCTTCATGCAGTTAAACAATGGAGGCCTTATCTAATGGGTAGACACTTCAGGGTTAAGATAGATTATGATAGCCTAAAATATTTTTTGGAACAAAGATTATCTTTTGAAGAGCACTAAAAATGGGTCACTAAGATGTTGGGATATGACTTTGAGATTGTATATAAGAAAGGGAAGGAAAATATTGTGGTAGATGCACTTTATAGGAAGGATGAGAAAGATGAAGCCTTATTGTGTGCCCTTTCAATATTACAAGCAAATTGGGTGGAAGAAGCCAAAGCAAAGTGGAAAAATGAGGTTGCGGCAAGTAATCTCATTCAACAATTAAAGAGTGACCCTAGTAGTTCAAATAAGTTTTATTGGAAGGGAGATACTCTTTGGTATAAAGAGCATTTATATCTTTGCAAGAATTCCACTCTTAAACACAAGATTCTCACAGAATTGCATGAGTCTCCAGTTGGTGGTCATTCAAGATTTCTAAAGACATATCATCGGGTCAAGCAAGATATTTTTTGGGAAGGGCTAAAAGGTGATGTTCAAAAATTTGTGGCTGAATGTTTGGTTTGTCAGAGGAATAAAGGGGAGATAATTAAGACACCAGGTCTCTTGTAGCCCTTATCTATTCCTAGCCAATGTTGGGAAGAGGTATCCATGAACTTCATCACAGGGCTTCCCAAATCTAAAGGTCATAATGTTAGCATGGTAGTAGTTGATCGCCTCACTAAATATGCACATTTCATTGCATTATCACATCCTTTTACAACAAGTGTAGTAGAAAAAGATTTTTTGGAGAATATACAAAAGCTACATTGTACACCTAAGGTTATTATTAGTGACCGTGATCCTATCTTTACTAGTCACTTTTGGAAAGATTTATTCTCATGTTTGGGTACTCAATTGGCTCATAGCTCTTCATACCACCCTCAATTAGATGTTCAAATTGAGGTTGTTAATAAGTGTTTGGAAGGATATTTACATTGTTTCACTTTAGAGAAACAGTCTCAAAGGGTAGATTGGCTACCACTAGTAGAATGGTGGTATAACACTTCTTTTCATAACTCATAAAAAATGTCTCCATTTTTGGCACTATATGGATATCATCCTCCTTCCATCACATCATCATTGAAGGTGTCACCAAGAGTTTAGGAAATAGAGGACCACTTGCTTTATCAACAACAAGTACTTTCAGGACTTAAGGAGAATTTAGCTGGATGGCACAAAATCAAATAAAGCAGCAAGTGAACCAACATCGTAGCGAAAGAAGTTTTGAAGTTGGAGATTGGGTCTTCTTGAGATTGTAGCCTTACAAAAAAATCTCATTGAAGCAACAAAAAAAAATAATAAATTGTCTCCAAGGTATTATGGCCCATACCAAATCATGCAAAAGATTGGTAGTGTTGCCTATAAGCTAGAGTTGCCACCAACAACAAAGATACATCCAATGTTTCATGTTTCTTGTTTGAAGAAGGTAATTGGGCATAATATTCCAACTCAAACAGTACTACTAGAGCTCCATGAAGAAGGAAGAATCATTTTGGAACCAGAGTACATTCATCAAACACACACAAAGAAGCTGAGGAATAGAACTCTCACTGAGTATCTCATGCAATGGAAGAATTTCCCAGTTGAAGATGCCACATGGGAAGACGAGGAGTTCATTTAGAAGAATCCGCACTTGATTAGCATTGAGGACAATGCTTCTTTGAAGAGGGGGGCATGCTACGCCCCTAATATTGGTGTACATTAGATTATGAATAGTCGGTTTGTGGATATCTTAACTCTTAATTAAGTCATATTATTATTATTATATTGTTATTTAGTTATTTAGGTTGGCCTAAGGCTTATATAGGGCTATCTAAGTCGACCTGGGTGATATCTTAGGCATAAATAAGTATATATAGGAGGTAGTGAGTCTTATTTCATCATCATATTGTGAATTGTGTTCTCATTGGAGATATTTGGAGGTTTTCCCCCTCAAAGTGGCTTGTTATTCTTAGTTATTATCAAGTATTTTCAACATATTTCATATCATCTTCTTCTATTGTGCAAGTTATTTCATTACAGACAACAAAAATTGCTATTTTTGCCTTGTGAAGTGTCGACCTTTTGCAATTTAGTTTAATAATGAGCTCTCTCATTCTCTTCACCCAATCTTCGTTGAATAAATCTTGAAAAAGAGTTACTATTAAACTACTTCTATAGCTGACCCTAATGTCATTGTACACTTTACAATCTAAAATAAATTGCTTTTCAGTTTCCACATCCCCGTTGTGCACAAAATACAAATCCTCTAATTACACAATAAAAATCTTTCACCTTAAAAAATATTAACCTCTATATAGACCTTTTATTGATGGTTCATATTAAAATTAAATTCTTCATGATAATACCTCTCTTCTCCCAACTATCTTTACCCACGGACTTCAAAAGAAAAATTTCAATAACAAAAACCTTAATTTCTTTACTATTATTACAAACATTAAGTAAATACTTCTGTTTGCATTTATTCTGTTATACGGAAGTGCATTTAAGAGCGGCGGGGCGAAAGATCTTTGCCCTGTCCAGCGAAGGAGAATACTGCCGAATACGTAGCAGTCCATGGGAAGCAGCAATGTGAATGTTTTAATGAACAATTGTGTGCCTCTAATGTCGAAGAGTGTAGGCGATGATCAGCAGCAAATTAGAGTGGATGAAGATTATTTGGAGGGGCATAACTCAGGTGGGTATCAAGGGCTTTTCACTTCTCTTCAACCACAGTTTCCTGTCGAGGAGATACACCAGATAAGATCTTCTACTCAAATGGTACAAGCAACAGAAAGTCCTGCTACACTCATGTTGGAGCCAATCGCCTCCCTCTCTACCCTACTCCGCCAACTAGGCTTTATTCATTTGCAGAATTTCAGCCCCACAGGTTCCATGTGCAGCGCCAAATTCCTCTTCACATCAGCATCTTTAATGCCTCTGAAAATTCCTCTTTTCATCCATTTTATCCTCATGGGCAGAGTGCTGAGAGTTTTCAAGCTTATGCAAGCAACCAAACGCCCAACAATCCCTATAATAACATCTTCTCTAAACCACAAGAACGTTTGCTTTCTTCAACATACGCCTCCGACATGCCCAGAATTTATATGACCCTCAATAAAGATATTAACAATCTGGAGAAAAGAGCATTATATACCCAGGGAGGAAGTGTGAGGATCATTACACCCAAATTTCTACTATGGAGGAATATATTTTTAATCTGGCATGCAATGAGGACAAATAAAATGAGTTTATTCATCAATTAATTATGCGCAAAGAGTTTCAACAATATTGTTTTGGATCACTTGAGAAAATGGTGATATATGATCCCATTAAGCGCTTGATTGCGGAGGCTATCGAGGAAAATACGGAGGAGAGAGTACCCAGGCAGCAGCTCTAACTCTGGTCAACCACGAAAAAATGATTGTTGTATGCTGATATTTTGTCCACAAAACAGGCCACCAACTAAAGCCCATCGGAATCCACAAGAGCCAATCCAGGAGTGTGCTTCAATGCATCAAGGACCTGGAGATGGAGATAAGTTAAATCACATGTAAAGGGGCATAAATTGGCTATAAAATGCTGAGCCATCCCAATATTGTTTTCTATATATAGTAGGCCTCTGCATCAAAGGCTGAAATGTTCAAATATATTTTTCTTTTTCAGGAAATGTGGTTGCAGAATTAATAGTCTCAGTCCTTGTAAATGGTTATGAGTTTTTAGAATCCTTGTATGTTTTCAGATGGATAATTTTCCTTTTATGATGTTGTCTTGAAACATTTTGGTACTTTTACAATCTTGATGTTAAAACATAAATCTTGTGTAAGGTTGAAATGGTAACCTTTGCTTTTGGCTCTCCATAGGCCGCTCACTAATGTGAATATTTTTTCAGTAATACACGATACTTTCACAATTATGAAGACAAAAAACAGTTTAAGGGAATACACTCACTGCTGTATATACACAAAATCTCCTTGTTTGAACATGCCCACAAGTTGTTGAAGCAAATTTGAAATACTGCTAGTTTATGAAACTACACTCGAAAAGTCATAGCAACACCCTTGCAAGTTCCAAAATGGGAGCTTTGGAAGAGAGTGTGGAGACACATCAAACATCAAGCAAATTTTGTTAGGTGTTCTTGTGCCTGCCGTGAGTAACAGATATATAAACCACGAAACCATATAGAAGACCTGCCAATTTGTCTAATAATATACAACTACAAAAGGTAGCTTCATGAACATGCTAGTTAGAGCTTTTGCGCAATATGATACTCTAGAGAAGGCCTCAAGTTGTTTTCCAAATATGCCTCAACTCAATTAAATTTTATGGTCAATGTTCATTCTTGAACAAGCATGTTAGCCAAATCATGTTGGTTAGTACTTAATACCCTTGCACAAAGGCACATCAGTCCATGGGACTGCTCACTCAAAGCATTCTAGAGTCTCAGACCCTCGAACAGACCTGCACACTGGAAGATAAACCTTAACTAAGCAAAGCAGTCATATTCTCAATAAATACTTAAGCAATCGCATACTCATATTCAACAATACTTTTCTATATTAATCTCAGCATCAAAAGTTATACAAAAGTGTGTACAAAGGGGGTTTATAAAGAATTTCTACCTAGCACTGCCTCAAATATACATGGATTGCTTTAAATCTAAGCTTGCTTTATTCTACTTTTATTTGCATGCAACTTCTACTTTAATTCCTTTAGAAGATACACAGGCCCAAAGTCCCATTGCTTTTCCCACAAACTAGCTGGAAATCCCATCCCATGATACTCAAAATAGTGGTTTTTAGAATTCCTATCCTTCTTCACACTTTTATCTATTATTGATGTATCCAGAAACAAACAAAACTGCATACAGAATTGGTGCTAAACCAAAATGTTAGCCACACCACTCATGCATGTTATTTACTTGTTGGATAGCACTCAATAGTCAATACCTTTGCGCAGCAGCATATTAGTCTATGGGATCACTCACTTGAGGCACGCTAAAGCCCTAGATCCCTGAACAGACCTATCCATTATTAGAGAAACCTTAGCAAAGCAAAACAATCACATACTCAATAAATACTTAATCAATCATATGCTTGAATTCAGCAACACTTTTCTATATTAATCTCAATATGAAAAGTTATACAAAAGTTTGTACTAAGGGAGCTTATAGAGAATTTCTATCTAGCATTGCCTCAACTAAAGATGGACTGCTTTAAATCTGAGCTAGCTTTATTCCACTTTTATTTGCATGCATCTTCTAGTTTGAATTCATCTAGAAGGTACATAGGCACAAAAAATTCCATTGTTTTGCCTACAAACTAGCTAGAAATTATATCGTATGCAATCCATATTCATAAATACTAAAAATAATAGCTTTCTAGAATTCCTATCCTTCTTCGTGCTTTCATCCATTATTGATGCATTTAGAAACATATAAAAGTGGCATTGACATTCTCTTGGCGCAATTACTTGTTTTGTCTTTAGAACACCTCAAACCCTATAGAAAACATCATCTAATACCATTGGAAAAAATATTGTTAACTTTTGGCACAACAACCAAAATTTGTACAGTGAGGAAATGTTGCCACTTTGCTCACGTGTTGTTAATAGTGCTCTCCAAGTTCTAGATAGCTTGGGCGATGAGCTCAATCACATCATCCTCTTTTGGCTTGACACTGGTAAGCTGGCTTTCCAAAAGTTAACTGATTTTGCATCTCTTGTACAACTTTGCTCGTGGCCCTTATTTTTCTGCACAATAGCTATGGAAGTTTCTTAAGCTTTGCAATATTTGTTGCACAAGTTTGCTCAATTTATGTCATAAATGCCTATACTTGCTTATCTATTCCATCTGCATCTTCATTTGTTAGGTCCTTTGCAAGCCTTCCTTGCAGGGTTCTAAGTTTGGCTTCCTTGTTGGCAAGTTGCTTGTTGATCCATGTGATCTTCCTTGCTTAGTAATGTCTTAATTGAATTGCACACACATCTCACTAAGGTGAGTGAGTCGTGTTGCAACCTTGAGGCTCATTTCCTTGACCCTGCTTGCTTGCTCCACCTCTTTGCTCTTGGCTTTGCCTCCTCTACTCCACACTTGGATTTTCCTTCTCCACTTGCATAGTTAATTCTCACAAAATTGGCATAGGTTGCAGCAAGGGTTCAACTAACCATTCCAAGGCAAGTACATGTTGCACAATTGGTTCTATTGGAGGGATGACTTTAACCTTTGTCGAAAGCACATCTCAACACACATCAACAATTTTTTGTTGCAATTGTTGAAGGTGCATAGTTGCACTTTGGAGTTGTCCTTATAGATCTTCACCTAGTTGCACTTAGCCATCATACATTGTTTGTGGAGCCAAAATCAAAATATGTGCATTGCACTAGTTAATGATGCATTGGAGGGAATGAGCTTGTGCTTACTTTGTCACATCTAGCTTTGCTTGCTTCTTCTTTGCTTCATTTTGCACAACTATTATGACTATTCGTAGTTCATCAATTCTTTACATTTTGCTATTTTATTATTCACCCACTCCATGGTGGGCTTGGCATAGGTGTTTTATCATAGCAATCATCGTTGTCAATATCAAGGCCACGAGATCATTGTTGCTCATTGCCTAAGTCACCAAGGTGACTACTTCTACCCCACTTGGCAATAGTTAAATGGTTGTGCCAGAGTCGGGTATGTTGGAGACTTCGACAATTTTCAAAGGTGTGTTCAACAAGGTTTATAGCACAACCTCCATAGAAGAATTCTCATCAAAATACATGGTTATCACTTGATCTCGCATTAGTACATATTTCTCTATGTTGACATGTCACCTCTTATTGTTGTTATCATCTATGCTTATTCTATTTACAACACTCAAATCAATAGAGATAGTGGTCCTTGTTCTTTTGTAGATACATTCTCCCCATCATTCTCTTGTATCACAATGCCTGGAGCATGTGCTTTGCTGCTTAGGTACAAGAAGTTGCCCCATCACGATACCTTTGCCTTTGTCCTATTGTTGGATGCTAGAGCCTTCCTCAAGGGCTTGTTGTCTTGCATGCTCCTTTGTTGCAATCTTTGCAATGCACTTGCTCATTTCAACATCTATTGTAGCTTAATTGACAACTTTAGTGTCTTGCACAACTAGTTGTCATTGGTGCACCTTGCCTCGGCAACTCTTGCTTTGAACCTCCTCTTGTGTTTGTCTTCATTGAAAATGTTGCATGGCCCAAGCGTATGTGATTTTATTTGCAACTAATGCCATTGTTGATTGACATACGTGCTCAACTTCCACCATTTGCATTGTTAATGTATATGTTAGAGTGCTTGGCACATGGTTGCTTAATAAGTTTGGGAAGAGAATTTTATTGTAGCGTTGGAAGAAGTGAACCTAAACACTTGGGTTTGCAACTAAAGTTCCAACATAACATGATGTTGATATGCAAACTACAATTGTAGTACACATGACCATCCATCCATTTGCACCTTGTGTTGGGAAGATACCTCCTTGTGCACCATAGCCAACATCAATTTTGGAACCACAAGTTTGGGATTTGGTTTGGCATGGTTGTATCCTTGCACATTGATGCATTTTAGTAGGTTAAGACATCTAGAGTCAACAAGGTCTCGTAGCAAAATGGCTCTCCCTTGTCCTATGAAGCTTGTAAATTCTTCACCATTTTATTTTCTAGGTAGGTGTATTTGTTGTAGATGCTTCCTTGTGCATCTATCATATGTTCTCAATATGTGCTAATGAGTGGAACAACATCAACTCTAGCTTTGCACAAAGAGTTTCATTCCTAGTAGCACACATGTTGCTTGAATTTGTGGGTTGGGCATAGCCCAAACATTGATATTGAGACCCCCTTTGCTACTCTATGCAAAGTTTATGAGTAGATTTTGTTCCTAATACTTATTAACATAACACCAAAATCCTCATATGGCGGGTCATCTTGATGTTGCATTTGATTGCTAGGCAACCCAATCAACTCATAAATGGTTAGTGGGTTGATTGGTGATACATGCCGCTTTGCAAGGTCTAGAACGCTGTTGTGAAAACAGCTCACAAGAAATTGCCCCATGATTAAGTGTTTCCAAAATATGGGAGCTTGTGTGGCTTCAATAGTTGTAGGTGCAAGGGTGAGGCTGTTTGTATGCCATCTCTTACACAATGTGCCTTGTTAATTTACATATTTTCTTATGATACCCTCACAAATGAAACCATTAATCCCCTCCTTGATTTGGTTGTTGTCAGCAATTTCAAAGTCCAGCAAGTGGCCATAGGGTTCTCCATCGGTAGACATTCTGGTGGTGCACTTGTCAATTGTAGCAAGGGTATCTCAATGATACCTTGCACTCTTCTTGTGGTTCTTTCACCAACATCACAACAATTCGACTTTTACCTTAACAATGACCTCTATAGTTAGCATAAATGCTTTTGTTATGTTTTATTAATCTAGTTGTGACTGACCATGTAATAATTTTTTGTCGGCTTTTGAGCAGTAGTTAGGAGTTATTTGTTAGTGGTTATAAATGGTTGTCTCTTTGGCGACTGTCAGGTACTTTATATAGGCTTCTCATAGTCAAGGAAAGGTAGTTTGATCTTGTAAATGCTTCTTGGTGTACTATTTTGTATAAGCAATATTTTGAATGAATAAAATAATCACTAGTATTAATCTACAAATTCCTGGTACAATTTTGTTTCTCTGTTATTTTTGTGTACTTTGCAATAGATAGCTTTTACTATTTGTAAGTGAACAATCTCTACCATTTCTTCACGGCAGCATCTTGTCAGATTCTCTTTCCTCTTCACACAATAATCATTGCTTTGATTTCAAACTCAAGTATTGCTCTCCTCAGATTGTAATTATTTCAGTTTCTCAGTCAGCTTGAATTCTTTGATAAAATTTGTAACAAAATGCACCTCATATGTATAATTTTTCCAAATCCTCAATCATGAATTCCTTATCACCAAAATCACAGGCATTAAGCATACAATCATCAAACAACAATCTTTTCAAATCGTTTTCCCTAGATTTCCTTTCGAGTCATGCAATTAATGACTTTTTCCCTAAGTCACCATATTCGGCCGAATATCATCTTGAAATTCGAAATTCGTCGAATTTCAAAGAAAAAATTGAAATTCGTTCATATTCGAATAAATTCGTACAGTAAAAAAAATTTGCGTTAAAATATCTCAAAATATTAGCAAAAATTCTTGAAATTCGTCGAGGGCACTGTGATTTTATTAAATATTACTTAAAAACGTTTTTTTAAGGTTTTTTTTCCGCATTGTTTGCAGGAAGTGTCTTCTTTCTCTGTTTATCCCGCGTGGGCATTTGCAGGGCTCGGCAAAGCATTTACGAGTGTTGACGTGAGGCACTAAGCGGACGCATTCACTCATCCATCAGCAGTCGACCATGAGCGGGTCATCCAGATTCAACCGGCTGGAGCTGGAGCAAGTCTCAGGGACCAGGGACCGGTGGGTTTGAGGGATTCGACACTGGCGGCTACTTCAGGCCTTCGATTTCTTCTTTTTAATCTGTTCTTAATATCATTTCCTTTGTTATGTTTTTATATTTTTTTAATATTATTTATTTATGTTATGTTTTCATATTTTTTAATATTATTTTATATGGACTATTATTTTTATTTATGTTGATTTGTTATATAATTTTGTTTTTTTATTCATACTGTTGAAATTTTAAGTTTTAAAATAAATAAATTAAACTTTTATTATAATATATTTATTATTTAATATATAATTTTATTTATTTATTATTTATATATTAATAATATTTAAAATTTAAAGTATATTTTTAAACATATTTATTATTTATTTTGTTTTGTGTTTAGTTTTATTAATATATTTAAACATATTAGTATATTAATATATTTCTTTTATTTATTTTAAGTTTATTATTTATATTTTTAAAAAATCAAAATTATATAAGGCGAATTTCATTCGAATTTTTAACTTTTCGAATTTTCTTCTTGTCGAATTTCATCCGAATTTCAATGTTGCCGAATTCGAATTCGAATTCGAACCTGGTGACTTAGCTTTTTCCAATTAAGTCATGCTCTTTCCATAAATTTTTTTGGCATGTCGTCCATTGCATTTCATAAAAGTGCCAAACTTTCTTGTCATATCTGCATCTTTTACATTTTTAAGACTTCCTAGGTAAATTGTTCATGCAATAACTCCATTATTCTTATTTTCAAATCCTTTTACTTAATTTTCTTTATGCATCATAATGACTGAGTCTTATGTGAGGGTCTTCACATCAGTCTTCGGTTGCAATCATGTTGATTGTACATGTCACATATTCTCAATTTATTTTTGCCACCCTTTTAAAAAATTCATACAATGTACAGATATTTGTGTGACACTCCTGGCCTTTTCCTGTGCACACATATTTGTTCTACACTCCCCATTTCTGGAGATAAGCAATCCTATTTCTGCCCTTATACCGCTCCTGCTCATACAACTATTGTTCCATTTTGCATACCCAATACATTTTTTCACACAAGCCATCGTTCTTTACTCGTCTTCTATTCACACAATTCATTTATGATATTTTGAATTTGCTAATATTCATTTTCTCCTAGGGGATGACATTCACCATAGACAAGCTAGTCCACCTGTGACTATCATGCACATACAAGATAGATGTGCACCTTCTATTCCATTGTCATCATAGTTCTTTGCATAATCTTTAAAGTTTTTTCTCTAAACCCCACTCCTTTTCCATTTTATGCAATTTTGTACCTTGCTTTATGACTCATTTCTTGCATGCTGCCATCATTCTGTGCGAAATTCATTCTTTTTTGTGCATTCCTCCCTTGATTGTGCACAATTCTAGCATCTTTGTACAAGCCAGAGAATATCCTTGATCTCTAGTTGGTTTCATCTGCTAATGGATTCAATTGTGCTTCTTTCCCCTTTTTGTGCACTCTATTTGCGTAGTTTATCTTGTTCTTGCACCTATTTTCATACAATTCCTTATTCCCTTCTTCACTCCTTTTCCTCATATTTCATAAATTCTGTGCGAATTAGTCACTCTTTGCCGGGATTCTATTCTATATTCCCTTGTAACCAAAAGTTGTAAACTTAAACAAGACATTTCCTATTCTATCCAACTTATTTGGTCTTTGAGACCATATTCTTATTGCGAAATAAATTATTGTCCATGAGGCCTCTCAAAGTACAACTTAAGTTAACTTCCATTTACCATGCCTCTAATTGGAGTCCCATCTAATGGTTATAATTGCATTGCACTATTTTCTTTGACATTATCCTACCCAACTTATTTGGTCTTTGAGACCTTATTCTTATTGTTAAAATAAATTATTATGCATGAGACCTCTCAAAGTACAAGTTAAGTTGACTTCCATTTACCATGCCTCTAATTGTAGTCCTGTCTAATAGTTCTAATTGCATTGCTCTATTTTCTTTGACATCCTTAATTATAAACAGCCTTAGCCAATGTACTTGGAGTTTTCCTGAATGCTTCTAGAACCTGGAGTCATAAAACCGATCTACCTTTCCTAGTTGACACTCCTTATTTTAATGTGCCTATCATGCTAGATCTTTAATTTTTGCTTCTCCACTTTTTTGCCTCCATTGTGCTAATAAACGCTTTTCCTCCAAATGCTCAATTTTTTGAATTTGCTCATGCAATGAATCTTCAGTTTCTAGGAACATAAATTTCACAACGCGCAAACTCAACACCAAGAATTCAATTTGTACAACAACCCCACTTTTGTACACCAGTGAAAATGGTCTGTACCTTGTCAACCTTTTTGATGTAGCTCTGTATGTCCATAAAATTGATGATACTTGCTCATCCCAATCTATTCCTGTCATCACACACTTTCAATAGAATTGTCTCAAATATTTTATTGAACGCTTGAAATGTATCATTAGCCTGAGGATGGTAACATGAGCTCCTAGGGTGCTGAATGATGAGTTTGTTTAGTAATACCTGCACACTTTGCATTATAAAATGTATACCTTGGTCAGTTGTAAGATTTAGTGGTCAACTAGACTCAATGATACAATTTTCAAAGATGAATCTTGCAGCAATCTTCACAATACTCCCTTGTGGGTATAACTTCTGCCCATCACCTCATGTAGTTTGTTGTAGTGATTATGTAGTGTGTGGCATTCCTTCTCACATGGGGATTGATTGGACCGACAAAATCAATTGCATACTTTTCAAATGGTTCTTGCACCAAGATTTGTGTGAGTGGCATCTCATCCTTGCAATTGGGCCTACCCACATGTTGACATATAGCACAAATCCTTAAAAAGTTATGTGCATTCTTATGCAACGTTGGTCACCATAGTCTTGCCTGCACTACCTTTTGCACAGTTGTGTGACTTTAGGAGTGATATGTAAACTAAAGTAATATTCCCCCAATAGTTCATCAACAACATATATATTTGAATGTGAGAACTTGACTTAAACTAACAAGTATAAACAAGGAAAATATAGGAAAATTAGGGAGAACAAGAGACCATGACACAAATGACACCAATATACCCTTGAGAAACCCACTTTGATGAAAAATGCAGCAAATTATGAGTATATCTCACTTAAAAATCAACTTGCGATTTGGTCTATGCCTCTTGGGCTTGATATAGGCATGAAACAACTGGCTTTAACTTCTAAACCTCTTACAATGTCTCAAATTTAATTGGATTTAGCATAGGAAGTGTTTTCTTCCAATTTGAGATAATGCAAATTAAAATATATTACCAATTGCTCTAACTGTTGATCTGGCCTATCCTCATCTCCTTCAAATGGTGTGATCTTAATTCTTGCATTTCCTTCCTCATCAGGTTTGCTTCGAGGACTAATTTCGCCATGGCAAATTTCCTTTTCTTCGGAGTGGGCTGTCCCCTTGCTTTCAAATAAGCATATTTTCTCCATGAGAATCAATGTTTTGTAGTTGCCACTGATTGAGATAATTTGGCAATAATGGTCCCTTGCCTAAGGAGCCTTGTTTCTTGATGAAGGCATGATGCACCTCTATCCATGCTTATGGTTCTTTTTGGGAAACATTGTCTTTTGGACAAGGCAATGAGCTTCTCCACTTGCTCTAGGTTGCATACCTGTAAATTCAACAACAACAAACTTCACAAGGAAATAAATTGCTTTGATACCATTTGATTTGTAAGCTAAAGTGGATATTCCTTGTAATATCCCTTGCTAGTTCTTATCTAAATTTTGCCTTCAAGGAATATTGTTAGGTTTACCAAAATGTGAAACAAGGATCTTGGTTGCTATGGCCTTCTAACACTTTAGGGTTTTTCACCTAAAGGAGAGGAATAGACCAAAATGACAATGCTTTCACACTTCTAAAACCACTGTAATATTCCTTGCAATATCTAACCTTAATTTGCTGATTAAGGCCTCAAGGAATATTGTCAAACAATTTGCACACAACCTCTTAATTCACCGTCTCTGTATTTTCAGTTTTGCTTGCTTGCTTGAAATGTTGTCAAATGTAATCTAAATGCTTGCAAATAGATACTACAATGTCTATTCAATGAACTAGATGCAAATGCAATTCTCTTTTGGCTTTCCAAATATATATGTATGAATTCTACATGAAAAATGTGCATCTACTGCCAATTGACCTTTTGTCAAACACTTGGCATGAAAATTAATATGCTGATTAAGAACAATGTAGATATGATCATTACATCCAATGATTGGCATGCAACTTATCCCTCCTTTCTTGATATGCAATTCAATTACAATGCTAATATAGAATGTAGGCCAAGACTCTTGGCATTACAATGAAATTCCAATATAATGCAAATCTGATATAAAATGATCATCTACAACAACTCACTCTTATGGTCTGATTTAACAATACATTGCTCAAGAAATAACACTACAATGCATGGAATGACTATGAAAGAACCTGATTATGAAGGCCCCTATGATGGAGGATGAGTAGCATCAGTAAATAGAGGTCAAATACCTTTTCCACAAGCCAAATCGAACTCTTTCTAAAGCCGCCCCTGTTCTGATTACTTATCTCAATAATAAATTAATGTAGCCTCCATTCGCCCTCTCCAAACATCAAAAGTCCATTGCTACAGCTCCTTGAGTAGAGTGATTCCTTCCTTGGATGAAATCAATGCCTTCCAAAGCCACCATGAGCAAAGTTGTGGCTCTCTAATGGAACCAAGATGAGACTGAAAATTCATATCAGATTACTGTAACATAATATCAGACCTTTACTCTATTCCCAAAATTCCTTATATGCAACTAATCAATGCAAGTGAACCACCAATGATCACCACAGCTGATACGTAAATCGATGGTCTCAAAATCTGAAGTACTATGACTGAAAGTAATATCAGCAAAAAGCATAAATTGATTCCCTACTATGCAAAATCATCCTTGAATGCAAACAGCAATACAAAACTTCCAATCTTCTACAAATGCAGCTGTAGATTAATTTCCAAGTTGCTTCAATAAGCTGATATGGAATCTCTATCTCCAAATTTGGCCAAAGGCCACAAAATTTGCAATGCAAGTACAAGTTGAACTTCTGAAATGAAGCCCACAACTGGCAATAATCTCAGCCAATAGTTTCACAGCCTCAAAATTACATAACCAATGAGAATTTTGTTCCCAAAGGCTCAAGAATGGAAGAAACCCTAGCTGGTTCCTTCTCCAAACCAAAACTTTAAAACACATATCAATTCCTGGCTGATTAGAAGCAAGCCCAGCCCCTCTTAATATACTTTTCTCCTCTTGAGGTCGGCCCCCTCTAGAAGCTTCCAAATAATCATTATTTTATTTTATTTTATTTGCACTTTATAATAATATTAAAATATACAACTTTATAATTCATAAAGTGCAAATATGCTGTCAAAACATTATGTTTTCCAACATTTTGATAACACATTATGCTTTTCTAACATTCGACGTAACGCAACATTAGGTTTTCCAACATTCAAATGAACATAGGAAGACCCCATTAAATCACTGAATCCAGGAGAAGAAGCCAACCACTGACTAGGTAACTACCTACAAAAAACCCTCTAACCAAGCTCCTTAGCCTATGAGAGTCAAGAATAGGCTAAACCCTCTGCAAACTGATGCTCATGAAAATGGGGACATTACATTCCTCCAATAGTTTGTCAATGGATATATTTGAAAGCAATAACTTTGCTGAATCTAACTTGCAAGTATTAACACAAAAAAACTAGGAAAATTAGAGAGAACAAGATACCATTACAAGTGACACCAATATACCTTGGAGAAGCCCACTTTGGATGAAAACTCTAGCAAAATGTGAGTATATCTCACTTAGAAATCACTCCAAATGGAACTCACAATATGGTCTAGGCCTCTTAGGCATGATAAACAGGCATGAAACAACTGATTTCTGTTTCTTAACCTCTTACAATCTCTCAACAACCCCACAACCCTGCTAAAATCTTGCAACAGTCATTAGGAACTCAAAAAACTTGCTAAATGCTACAATCCCTCAATTGTTTTCCTTATTTGAGCTTACAATATGTATAAATAGATTTACAAGCCATAGGAAATTGGTGGAAGTTGAATCAACCAAAGAAAACAAAGAAAAATTGGAATCTGGAACATCTTGGGATGACAAAAATTGTTACAACAAAATAGCCTTTTTTGATAGTCCTTCTAGAAACCATAACTTTTGCATAAATACTTAATTTGAGGTGCTGTTTTTTTTGAAATTGCATGATTTTCAAATGGAATTCAAATATGCAAATATTTAGGGTTTGACGCCACCAAAGACCTATTTTTGGACTTGAAACACAAGCCATCACTTTCTATGTAGGGAAACAAGATCCTTTCACGGATTAGGTAGTGTTTTGCTTGTCCCTTATGAAACTTGCACAAAATTGCTTACCTTTCATGCTCAAGTGTATACTATTTCAACACTTTATTGATACCTATCTTGTATAGTTTCTTATCAATTAGTTGATATGGCACAATGCAAACTACTAAGTGCTTCTTTTGGGTTGCATTATATGTTTCTGGTGCTCTGTCACATGTTAAAAATGTTGCAATTTCTTCAATGCCATAAGGTGCTACTTTCATTCTAAACAACTTTGCCTCTGGTAGTTCATCCCTCATAAGTGTGCTACCTTTCTCTCTAGACTTAATTCTAGATAAGTGATTGGCTCCAACATGATGCTTACTTGGATGCACTACTACGTTGAATTTAAATTCTTGGAACAAAATGAGGTATCGACAAATGTGCCCATGTAAAACTGATTTTTTGACTAGGTACTTAAGTGCTTGAGGATTTACATAGAACATGAATATCATGGCTAGTACGTATGGTCTGAATTTATGGAGCACATACACCATTGCCAAAGCTTTCTGCTTAGTTGTAGTATAATTGTGCACTATTGCTGTCAATTTTCGAGTGGCTCAATATATTGGGTGATCAATTTGTTCATTTCTTGGTTGTTCAAGCACCACCATGATTGCAATTCTTGAAGCATCGACATATACATGGAATGGGGCATTCCAATCTGAGAACTATAATATGGGTGCAATTGTCAACTTCTTCAATAAAACAAAAACTTATTGATGACTTTTTGTCCAACAAATGGTTCTGTGATGACCCATCTTATTCCCTAAATTGCAGCACTAAATATTAAACCCTAGGTGCTCCTTATAAAAGACAATCAGCAATGCAATGAAGGTGGCCGACCTAGAAAATATAAATTAAAACATCAGTGATTTATATAAAGGTGGGGCCAACTGAGTGATCTGTACTACCTGTTGTGATGTTTTTCACACATCGCCCCATTGCAAATGGGGACCCCCTAATTTTGGCTTTGCTTTTGGTTTGGTGTTGGTTTGTTTTTGTTGTTGTCTCTCTCTCGTTCTGTCTGTCTTTTCGGGGACGTTCTCGTCTGTGAGCTTTAACATGAAATTTGGCCAGGTCTGGAATTAGGGTTTTGGTCTTTTGGTCAGTTCAGGGTTGAGTAAAGTGAGAAAATTGAAAATTGAACTTAATGTTGTTGTCAGCAGGCATCCAACAGGTTTTCAGCCAAGTTTCATCAGATTCTGAGGTACTTACTATTTTTAGTAAGTCTGCAATTCAGGGCAATTTGTCAGCACTTTTGAGGTTCCGACAGTCGCACAACATTCAGAGTATATCAGACTGCTTGCATACCAAATTTGAGCGAAAACGGACAACTTACTATTTTTAGCAGTCTGGCTTCCGGCACGAATTTCAGGGTCCAGATGCAGAGATTTTCTTTGCATGTCTGGATATTCCTTCTGGGTTTTTCGAGACCTTCACGACGATGTAACATGCAAGTCGAGATGACTACTTTCAGAATTCAGCCTTCCGAGGCTATTTTTAGGGTTTGCATGTCGAGGTTTCTTTTGCATGTCAGGTGATTCCTGATGGGTTTTTCAAGAGCTTCGATGGTGTGACATGCAAACGGATTCTCACCGAAGGAACTTGCTATTTTAGCGTGTGTCTCTCTCCCTGCCAGCTCCGATTCACGTCGACGTGAATGCCACGTAAACAAGACAAACGGAGATCTTTTGATACGCATGCAAATTAGGGTTTCCAACTTGAGCCTAAAATAGGCATCAAAAGTCAAAATCTTCAAACCGATGTAAACCATCACGACCGGTCGTCTATCCTGGTGAAATTTCAGTCAAACGGAGCACTTACTATTTATAGTAAGTCAAATTGGAAACATGCTAAAAATAGTAAATCAATTGCATGCCGTGTCGGCAGAAGGTCACGTGGTGAGGAGCCTCATTAAAATTTCAACTCGATCGGAGCAATGGAGCTATCAGAAACATGAGGTTACTATTTATAGTAAACCACCTTCAGAAACATGCTAAAAATAGCAGGTCAGCTAAAAATGGCAGTGTCGACAGGACAATAGAGCTATGAGGATGCTACGTTCAAAATTTCAAGTTGATCCAATCTTCAGAAGTGCAAAAATGAGAGGGTTTACTATAAATAGCAGGGTATGAGAAGCTGGCAAAAACGATGAAAAAGTTCTAAGTCTGGAACTTCAATCCTGCAGCTATGGCAAAATGCGCCCAGCTAGTGAGGAGGCATGAAAATTTTCTAAGAGTCAAGCTCGTCCTTCTCCAGGGGCAAAATGCGCCCAAGGCACAAGTGGTCAAAGAAAGTCAAAGCATTTCATCCTGCACACATAGCTAAATGCGCCCTCATCAGGCTGGAAGTCAAGAAAATGTTTTCATCCTTCATCACATGGAAAATGCGCCCACATGCAAGCCAGCAGCATTCAAAAATTTTCTAAGTATGAAGTTCATCCTCCTAGAGGCCTCAAATGCGCCCATCTTAAGAAAGTCAAACAGGTCAATGATTTTCATCCTGTTGCTATGCCAAAATGCGCCCAAGGGATGTTGATAGCATGGAAAATTTCTAAGTGTCAAGGTTTATCCTCCACCCCCTTCAAAATGCGCCCAACAACAAGCTGGTCAAAGGGGTCAAAGAATCTCGTCCTCCTCCATGGGCAAAATGCGCCCAAAATGGGCCATGTAAAGACAAAAACTAGAAGTTCAAGAGTCACATAAAGGCGTTTTTCCTCCATCAAGTAGCAAATGCGCCTAAGTTAGAAGCTGGTCAAACAAGTCAAATGTTTCCATCCTCCACTATAGGCAAAATGCGCCCAAAAGAGGGCATGTGAGGACAAAACGTGGGAGATGAAGGGTCACTCCAAGGCGTTTGAAATGTTTTGTCCTCCTCCACATCAAAAATGCGCTCAAGGTAGGAAAGAGTCAACAAAGTCAAACATTGTTATCCTTCATCCACATAGAAATGCGCCCAAGCTAGCTCAAGTGAGGACAAAAATGGAAGTTGAAAAGTCACATAAGGCGTTGGAGAAAGTTTCATCCTCTTGACATGCTCAAATGCGCCCACATTGAAGTGTAAAAGGTAAATAAGAGTGGTAAGTAAGGTAACAAGTGTGTTAAGAATATTTTCTAGGGCGTGGTGAAGGGATATGTGGTAAGGCGTGATTTTTAAATCACCTCTTCAAGTGCTATGCGCCATGTTAAATGAATATGAGGTGAGGCGTAGCAAATAAGTAGGGTGGTGGAAATAAAATGTTAAATGCTAGGCGCCTAAAGTTGAAAAGTGTTGAGAATTTTCCAAGGGCGTTGGAATTTCAAATAATATTGCCTTGCAAGTATGGAGAAAAATGCAAAATGGTGAGTGAGGGGTAAAATGTGCCAGGCGCCTCTAGAAATTTTTTTTCAAAGGTGATTGAGTTGGATATAAAATTTTTTTAAGGCAAAATTTTCAAAGTGATTCAAATTTTCTAAGGCAAAATATTTTCTCTCTTGGAGAAAAATGCCTAAGTCTGGAAAGGTGGTGAAATGTTAGAACATTTTTCAAAGGTGATGAGTTGCCACAGGTGAAGTCAGTGACTGCCAGCTTCTCGAGGTTAATAAAATTTTCCAAGTCAGAGCAAAATTCTCAGAGGGGATCAAAGAACGAGAATAAATTTGATGAAAGAATAATTTTCTAAGGTTCAAAATTCAGGAAAATAAAATGAACCCGTTCGTTGGGTACCCATGGATTCGACGCGTTCTGGGGAAAATTTTCTTCTGGGTATCGAAGGTTGTCGATGAGGAGTTGATTTTAAAGCCTTCCATGCTTCGCTGCGGCCTTCAGGATGGATATTTTTGATGGGCGCCAGGTTGATGAATTTCCTAAGGGAGATGTGAAAATTTTTCTAAGGCAAATGTGAAGAAAATGTGTTTTCAAGGTGAAAATCCTTCGTGAAGATAGTTTCCTTGAGCCAGAGGTGAATAAAACCAAGGTTGTCAGAGCTCCAGCAGGTGAAATGAATTTCTTGAAGATGCAGTTGAAGTTGATACTGTCAAAGGGATGATACGCCTTTGAAGAAGATGGATCAAAATTTGGCTAAGGCATGAGGAATCATGAAGAAGGCAAAAGTTGGCTAGTGAAAACGATGAGCCCTTGAAGATCAAAGTGCTAGAATCAGGTGAGTAAGTTGAATTTATATTATGAAATGATCTGATCCCCTTCTCCTTGCTTGTTTTGCAGGAGGAACGTCGAGGCCAAACGATGATGACTTAGTGTGATGACTTGAAGTGGAAGCACGAGGAAGATGAGTTTCAATCTCGAAGGAGAAAAAGTTGCAAGAAAATGACTAAGTGTTGGGACTTAGTATAACTCAAAGTGACGAAGATGAAGACCCTCAAGTGGAAGAAATCAAAGGACAACGCCAAGAAAGAAGATCGAGAACAGTGTGAACACGTCTACAAATGGAATCTTCTAGAAGGATGATGGTGGACATTATGGCGCATTTATTACCCCACTCTCCTCTGTGGCGGTTTTTAGGGCAATATTATTTAGGGCTGAGGTGGCACGATTCTGGCCACTCTATTGATTGTAACCCTAGCCGTCTTTTGGGACTTGGCTAGCTATAAAAGGGGGAGTCCCCCTCATTTGTAAGGCTCATTAGAATTAGATTAGATAGTAGACAGTAGACATTGAGAGAGTATTAGCATTAGAATTAGATAGTGTAGCATTGTAGAGCATTTTTGCATAATTTGGAGAAGAGAGAAAGTTTTCCCTTTGAAAACTTTTGAAGAGATTGTTGTGTAACACATTTTATGATAATAGATCTTTTCATTGATGATGAAATTCGTCTTGTCATGAAATGCTAGCAAGGTTTCTTCTTCCTTTCGTATCCAAGTAGTTTAAATTCATGCAAGTAGCTTACTTTGATGTGTGGTGTTTCATTGAGATAGCTTCGCTTTACTCCATACCACTAGCGGCTTGTTGATGATAAGTTCGCCTTGTGTGGTCAACTGGACATTATTTTGTGTTTAACTTCGGTTGTGATTTATATGCTTATATGCGTCGTTGTGATGGTGTATGCATGTTAAGTCATAACTTGAACATCTTTCGCTATTTCCCTTGAAGATTGCACCGATTTTGCTGAGGCTGTCCGACGGAGGCTAGGTGAAATCCGGTTGAAGTCTATTGAAACGAAGCTCCACATATCCTGCATTTAGAATAGAATGTTAGTTTCTTAGGCCCTAAACCCCTTTTACTTTCCGCACATTTCCGATTAGTATTAGGAATCCCGTGCTCACCTGCCAAATCATTCGAATTACATGAAAACCCTTAGTCAGCTGTCTGCTGTCAACCGCCGAACAATTCTGTAAGTCCCCTTGAAATACCAGCAAATCACATCGAGCCAAACTGAGCCTATTTGCATTAAAGGAACCTTGGAGTTGAACGCACGAACTTTCTTGCAATCTTAGCGTGCGGAATACTTTGATCAAGAGAGAATAGGGAAGCTGTTGGCAACTTTATTCTGCGTTGGTGCGGTCACGAAAAACACATCAACACTACCAAATAAATCGCAGCAGAACATGTGATTATTCATTGGGAAATTTAATTAAAATATTGCCTAAAACCTTATGTATGAGCCGACCCCCCTCCGCCCTTGGGAGTATGATCGGCCAAGTCAAGTAGAATTTCATGGCAGCAATCAATAATCTCCAAAGGACAGCGATTAAATATAATGCAGAAACTCTTCTAAATTAATACTAATTAATTTAGTCAAGAGGCAGCACTCAAATAGAGAGGGGTGCATCCCTTGTAAGAGGTGCATTGATTATATAGGGGTGTGACTATTCACCCCACCTTGAGAGATATATATAGAGGGGTGGAATCAATTTGTGGAGGCATCAAGGGAGAGATCAGAAAATAAATAATCCTCTGCATTCAGAAAGGCAGCAGCCATTGAATATAATAAGGGATTGGTATACATCATAATGGAGTGTAATGTTTATATATATATATATATATATATATATATAAATAATCTCTTATGTATTTTTAACCTAGTCACTAATGGAAATTGCTAATCTATCTAGAGCTCTTATTATGATTGATTTAATCTATTAGTTTCCTATAAGCAATCAGGCATGGATTTGCGAGGGAACATAATCGGGGGAGGCAGCAGACCGGTTCCATAATGTAAGTAGACCACCCCATGTTGGATGGTAATGAAAGTTCCTGCCACTTGGGGCCAAGGGGTGATTGCCATGCTCTGTAATGTTCCTTATTAAGTTTATCCTAGAAACAAAAAGAAATACAAAAGTCAAGGTAAAGGTTCACTTCTATGTTCATATAATTTAGTTTATGTAAATTGCTTTAAAAGAATTTGTTTATGTTATTAACTAATAAAACTACATATTTATTCCAAATTTAACATCTGAGATTAGTGCATAAGTTCTAATTAAATCAGCATATGAGATGAATGCATTAAATAATTTAACATCAGTGTACGCACAGGATACAAATTGCATGAGTTCATACTTATCATAGTTAATCGTAACTTATCATGCTTGACCGGGATAGATACTTACCTTTATCTCTCTTCCCTAGACCCCATTGGAGGAGGGACGCCTTACAGTGCCAAGGGTGCGTGACCAATCTCCAAGTAGACTCCCTCAGGATTTATGACCATCTTGGGACATCCAACATGGGATTGAACTTACCAGCCTTTCCACCCCACAACCATCCTCTCCTCTGTGAGCGTTAGTGAAAGAGATTGTTGGCTCTATATCTATCTACTCAGCCAACAGTAATAACTTACGTGGAATGAAATAATTGCTGAAAGCAACATTATTGCGATTTTTACAAATAAGCAAATAATATTCATAACTCTTCAGACGTGGGATTAATTATTAATTTAGTTTTGCTACATCGTTTGATATATATACAGACATATATTCAGCCATGAACCTTTTAATATGTAATCTCTTAACATTGCGCATTTGATTGAATTCATACATTGTCACGGTTATCAATTGTGTTAGTTGTGTTGGCAAGCTACTCCATGCGTGCAGCCATTTGCTTGAACTTCTCATCAAACCCCAAATCAAAGCCATTCTGTGTGGCTCACCTAATGCCTCAAGATGTAGTGCAAGTTCAAGTGCATCCCTATGTGTCGCTAGAGTCCTTTGGACCAATTTGCATTGAATGTGTGTGGTTGGTCTCCAATGAAACACTCTTTTTGAGTCACAATTTGATGTGGAATCTTGGCTATGAGATCCATAAATCTATGATCATAACTATGAATTTTCTCATTGGCAATTGCTGAATTTTTTTAGTGCAACAATATTTTGATGAGTAAACTTTGGATAATCAAATTCAGCCTTAAACATATTGTAAATTAGTGCGATTTCCATCAAGATTGAATTGTGCATACCAATCTTGCATGCAAGCCCAAAGCATAGCAACAATTTGCTCTAGGTTTGTAACACTTTTGGCACACTAGCCAACTTCACATGCTTCCTAGTGTTGGGATGCATCTTCGTCACCTATAAAGGTTCAATAAATAATAATTGGATTCATATTTTCTTTTTGATTTCCTATCTATCTAAATAAAAAATGTAGTCTTCCCACTATGCACATGTACCTATGTTCCACGGCGTTTTGGGGACGACGATGGGGGGACGACAAGGGATGTGTTTCCGGGACGTTTCCTAGGGGGCCGTTTTTAGGGGACAGCAATATATATATATATATATTTCCAATATGTTATAGAGAGAGATATGTCAATAATTGATAACAACAATATCAATTTGTAAATAAATCATGAGAGCAGTAGTATATCAACATAATAAATGTCATTAAAGCATTATAAAATTTATAACAGCAGTCTCAAACACCAATAAGACCATGGTCTATCAATATCCAAATGTCTCAAACATGTATCCAAAAGTCTCAAAGTTCAAATATGAAAATCAAAATACTAGCGACTTCTGAAACAACTATGAACAACAATGTAAATGGCTACAAAAGTTTCCATGAAATCGCCCAGATCAGTAAGGTGCAATATTAGGGTTTATATTAGGGTTGGGAGTCATTGTGGGTCCCCCACGTCCCTAAACAACACAGAGAAAATTTAAAAAAATGATTTTTGCATTTTAGGGTTTATATTAGGGTTGGGAGTCATTGTGGGTCCCCCACGTCCCTAAACAACACAGAGAAAATTTTAAAAAATGATTTTTTAATGCTGAAAGTTCCTTGTCCGTGGGGGATGGTTAGCCGTCCCCAGTATGACGAGGGACGTTTCCTATGTCCCTGTAATGTCCCCTTTTTCTGCATGATCATGTTTGATGGTGGTTAGCCTATTTCTCAGACTCTCGTAGACTAACAGGTTGGGTTAGAGGGTCAGTGGTACTTTCTGGAGAGTTTGATCGTTCTGGTTTTCAGAGCCCAGTGATTGGTTCACAGCAGGCGTTGGCAGTGCAGAAGTCTATCGCTTCTAACGGCACAGGATTATATGGTGTTTTGAGTGAGTTATGGGTTTTTAAGTGATATTAAATATTAATTGATTTAATATTTAATTATAAAGTCAAATTGACTTTATATTTTTTTAAATCACTTAAATATTCTTTTTAAAAGTGATTTTATATCTTAAATCAATTAAATGAATAAGTGCGCCAAGTATTTAATTCATAAACTATTGAAATGGATTAAATGTTATTTTAAAAGATTTTAATATCCCAAAAGTGGCGTACTTTCTTGGAATGCGTGCCTTTGCATAAAAGGGCATTTCTGGCAATAGAAACTCATCTTTGACAATTTCACTTTGCCTTGTGCTATTTTTCCTGTGCATTCTCCTGTGACCAGGGTTTGAACAATTTGTCCATTGAGGAACGATAACTCTTCAGTGTTGAGTGCTTTTGAGGCTGTGAAAGATCAGCTGAATCAGTACAGTTGAGAGCTTCATACAGAGGTTCTACAGATACAGACAGAGATTATATATATTCAGATTGCTTGTTGTTTGCAAATAAATGAGGGTTTCTTACTGGTGGCGCATCCTTCTTCAAAGTCAGGGGCTTCCAGCAGAGATTCTTTGCATTCTTTTCTTCGCCGTACGGCCTACCTTGGATATTGTGCCTTTAGAGAGGCGTGTGAAGGGTTAGGCTGAAACGCCTCCCTTTTATGTGATTTTTGTCTTCTAACATTGGCATCCAGCATTTTCAGAGGATTGTATCCAGTTTCGAGGCAGGAGAAATCACATCTGGAGATTTGGCGTGCTTATATGCTTGATTTCACCATTTCCGGCTGTCAAACTGGCAAATTCTTTAATTAAATAGTCTGGAGATATTCTGGTATGTGTATCACTTGCAATCTATTTGTCACAGTTAAATAATGCAATCTACACTTCCATTCTGAAGCAAATAGTGTTAATTTACATTTTATGAACATTTATGATGTGCGCCCCTTCTCTTCTGTCTATCAAACATTCTCTAAAAAATTAAATAACACATAAAGACTTAAGAAAAATTGGGGTTTTAAGTTGAGAGCCAGCAGGGCTCATCACAGTGGTATCAGAGCTCACATCTTGCCAGCTTGTGGGGTTTGAGAAATTTATGAAGTCACACAAAGAGGGTTTTGGCAAGTTCTATTCCAGAGGGGGTCCTAGAAATCAGAGAGGTGACCAAAATCCTTTCCCACCATTTCCGTTTGCAGATCAGGAGGAGGAAATAGACTGGGATAATATGGCGAACAGGGCAGGTGAAAGTTCTCACAGGAATCCTTGGGATGATGAGGACAGAGAAGCTAAAGACGTGCTCAGAGGTATGGTTGCAGGGCAAGAACAGGTGGCGACTATTCTTCAACAACTCAGCACGAATGTCCAAAATTTGACCATTAATAGAACTCAGAATCTGGATCAAGACCGAGAAGGCAGTATTCACAGAGAGCCTCAGAGAATCATAGCTCCAGCACGCACCTTTGAGAGAGCTACATATCCTACTTTTACCAGAGATGATGCTGAGGAAGTGGACGAAGTTGAACAGGGTGGCGAGATTAATTTTGCAGATAACATTATGGCTATGCATGATGAGTGGGATAATTTGCCACCGAGAGTTAAGGAGCACCTTAACTTCGATAGATTCATAAGCCAGAAGAGAGAACACACCAGAAACAGGAATGACAGGAGGCCTAAAAACAAGCAAAGTGATCTCAGACAGGCTACCAACAAACTAACCTTAGTTCACTATGATGGCAGTGGTAGAGTTACAGCACGTGCCTGGGTGAGTAAGTTGGATACATTCCTGACACTACGTCCTATGCCAGAGGAAGATGCTATACGATTTGCAGCTCTCCACCTTGATGGCGTAGCACATGACTGGTGGATTCATGGCATGGCTACACTACACCATGATAGGATTACCTCGTACCAGGAGTTTACTGATAGACTGGTAGAGAGGTTTGATAGACGTGATCCTGAGCTATTCTTCAGAGACCTTGCTCAATTGAAGCAGTTGGGTAGCTTGGAGTCTTATATTGGTGAGTTCCAGAAGCTCTCGGTTATGGTTACCGGAATCTCAGAGAGGAGACTTGTCATTCTATTTGTAGAAGGTCTCCATGAGCCAATGAAAGGTTGGATCAAGGCATTCGATCCACCTACCTTGCACGAAGCTATGAGAAAGGCTCGTAGCATGGAACTTACAGCTTCACGTGGTAAGTTCACTTCAAATGCAAAAGCATCTTCATCCTATAGTGATAGCAAATCAGAACCTAAGGAATCAGAAAAGATTGGTGAAAAGAGGAAGTTTGCAGCTCCTTTGGACCGAGAGACAATCAATGATTTGCGTAGGAGGAAGCTATGTTTCTATTGCAAAGCTCCTTATGATCAAAACCACAATTGTCCTCTTAAGCCTAAGGGTACAAATAGACAAATGGAGTGGTTTTATGAGGGTGATGACCTTGCTGATTTAACAGACCAGCAAGCTGGTTGTAAGGATGGGAGTATGCGATCTATCATTCTCATCAACGAAAAAAGTGAGAAGATAGAACCGAAGATTCTAGAGGAGCATGAGATGTTTCAGGAGGATTATCATTTTGATTCTAGTCCCATGGGATCAGAGGGGTTTGATTGGGATCAGTACAGTTATGAGGCTCAGTTAGTACAAAATCCTCTTTATGAGGTGGATGCTACATCTTCTTGTGATAATCCGCTCTTTGAGGTGGATGTTGATTCTACTCTTGACCCTGATTTAGGCAAGAGCGTTGATCATAGTATTGGAGATTCCGTCAGTGCATCGAGATTTCAGACAGAGCTCGTTGAGGAGATTTCCAGTGTGTACATGGTCAGGAGTCTACACAGTTTCACTTTCAGTCATCATGTACATGACCTGTTTCAGATGCACAATTCTGGTATGCACGTGTTAGACATGTTGGATGATAGCATATCTCGTGCGGTTTTAGGGAGCAAGTGTTGTCAGCAGTTTGACTTGCTTTCTTATGAGTTCCTCTCTCCTGTGACAGATGGTGTTGAGATTGACAGGGTACAGCATGATGATCCAGTTGATCAGATTTGGGAGTTACAGGAGACAGTTGATGACAGTAGGGACATTTCACAACACTATCCTTGGGATCCTGGTGGAGTGGTTGATTCTTTGTTGTTGAGATTGCTTGCGGTCAAGCAATTTTTGGGAGGGCGGACTGTAATGTCCCCTTTTTTTGCATGATCATGTTTGATGGTGGTTAGCCTATTTCTCAGACTCTCGTAGGCTAACAGGTTGGGTTAGAGGGTCAGTGGTACTTTCTGGAGAGTTTGATCATTCTGGTTTTCAGAGCCCAGTGATTGGTTCACAGCAGGCGTTGGCAGTGCAGGAGTCTATCGCTTCTGACGGCACAGGATTATATGGTGTTTTGAGTGAGTTATGGGTTTTTAAGTGATATTAAATATTAATTGATTTAATATTTAATTATAAAGTCAAATTGACTTTATATTTTTTTAAATCACTTAAATATTCTTTTTAAAAGTGGTTTTATATCTTAAATCAATTAAATGAATAAGTGCGCCAAGTATTTAATTCATAAACTATTGAAATGGATTAAATGTTATTTTAAAAGATTTTAATATCCCAAAAGTGGCGTACTTTCTTGGAATGCGTGCCTTTGCATAAAAGGGCATTTCTGGCAATAGAAACTCATCTTTTGACAATTTCACTTTGCCTTGTGCTATTTTTCCTGTGCATTCTCCTGTGACCAGGGTTTGAACAATTTGTCCATTGAGGAACGATAACTCTTCAGTGTTGAGTGCTTTTGAGGCTGTGAAAGATCAGCTGAATCAGTACAGTTGAGAGCTTCATACAGAGGTTCTACAGATACAGACAGAGATTATATATATTCAGATTGCTTGTTGTTTGCAAATAAATGAGGGTTTCTTACTGGTGGCGCATCCTTCTTCAGAGTCAAGGGCTTCCAGCAGAGATTCTTTGCATTCTTTTCTTGGCCGTACGGCCTACCTTGGATATTGTGCCTTTAGAGAGGCGTGTGAAGGGTTAGGCTGAAACGCCTCCCTTTTATGTGATTTTTGTCTTCTAACATTGACGTCCAACATTTTCAGAGGATTGTATCCAATTTTGAGGCAGGGGGAATCACATCTGGAGATTTGGCATGCTTATATGCTTGATTTCACCATTTCCGGCTGTCAAACTGGCAAATTCTTTAATTAAATAATCTGGAGATATTCTGGTATGTGTATCACTTGCAATCTATTTGTCACAGTTAAATAATGCAATCTACACTTCCATTCTGAAGCAAATAGTGTTAATTTACATTTTATGAGCATTTATGATGTGCGCCCCTTCTCTTCTGTCTATCAAACATTCTCTAAAAAATTAAATAACACATAAAGACTTAAGAAAAATTGGGGTTTTAAGTTGAGAGCTAGCAGGGCTCATCATAGTCCCCCAGCCGTACTGGGGACGAGGAGTCGTCCCCAAATGGGTAGGGACATTTCCTATCGTTTCTTGCTCTCTGACCTGTTTCGGGGACGGCAAGGGGACATCCCCTTTGCGTCCCCCCGTCTCGGAGATGGCTAGGGATGGGGATAGTGCATTTTGGGACAGGGGACATGTCCCCGTGTAACACAGACGTGTACTTGTTGCAAAATCCCAAAACTCTCATATCATCTTATCAAAAGTATCTTTTCTATATCTCTATCAAAATTTTCTTCCTCCATTGATATCATTTAAGTAAATGTCTTTATAAAGAGAATTGATGTAGGGTGGTAGTATCAAGATATAGCTAGGTTCATCTCTCTCCAGGTGCACATACTCCATATCAGTAGGCTCAAGGTGTGGAGCAATGCTACTCTTCCATGAGTTTGTCCAATCTGCTTGCTCTCCCTCAAATGTTATGCATAACCTACCTCTGATTTTGGCTACCACATGATGTTGTGCATCAACACTACCTCCACTAGTTCACTTACTTGGTGTGCAGCGTGTTCGTCCGGATTGTGCAACTTTGGAACTACTAGCCTCCATTGTTATGTGCTATCAATACTCTTGCTGAACCTTCTAATCTATATCCACCACACACCTGAATGTGCAGTAAGAGTGTATTCCATGCTGATTGTTTCAACATGCTTTTCAATTAGCATCTTATCCAAAATGCTGCTTGATAAATTTGTGCCTATAGGGAGTAAGAAACTTACACATAGCTTCTTCAATAGACTTATAGGTAAATACAACAAACTCCAAAATGTAACTATCAATTGTTCCCTGAACAAAAGTATCTATTGCAGTTCCCACAATATCTAATTGCTATGGCTGTGTGAGAACCTTCAGACTCCAATTGACTACCATCTGATATGCTGTCTTGAGCATCTTGTTCAAAGCTGAAGTTCAATCAAATAAGAGTTTTCGTAACTCCACAAAAAACACTTCATACAAATGATCACACAATATGGTTTTGTGCAAGCATTGGAATGATGTACCACTGGGGGCCTCCTTTTGCACAAACTCCTCAATCTTCTTGTCAAACCACTGATTGATTACTGTGTGTTATAACTTTCCAAGACGTACCTAAAAGTTAAAACACAATGCAGAACTCATGAGAGAGTCCTGACAACAGAAGCAAAATGTAGCCAAACCACCCATGTGTGCTATTGACAGGCTGGCTAGCACTTACCCTTCTCCACTGGCATATCAGTCAATGAAACTGCTCAACCAAGGCATGCTAAGAGTCCTAGATTCTTGAACAGACCTGCAAACTGTAAGATAAACCCTGGAAAAGTAAAGCAATCATATACTCTATAAATACTCAAGCAATCACATACCCGAATTCAGCAGCAGTTCTCTATATTAATCTCATCATCAAGAGTTATATAAAAGTCTGTACAAATGGGGTTAATTTCTACCAAGTGCTGCCACAACTATATATGGATTGTTTCAAATCTAAGCTAGTGCTATTTTACTGTTATTGCATGCAACTTCTCCATTGAATTCATCTAGAAGGCACACAGGCCCAGATTTCCTTGCTTCCCTAACAAAGTAGCTAGAAATCCCATCTTATAAAATTGATATTTCAAATACTCAAAATAGTGGCTTTTCTAGAATTCCTGTCTTTTGCACTTTCTGTATTATTGACGCATCTAGAAACACACAAAAATGCATACAAAATTGGTGCCAACAAAGCACAAACTGGACTTGCTGATAGATCCTTGGAGTTTTTTAAACAAATGGAAATGGAAAATGCGTAGTCATGCTTACAAGCCTTTGTCAGCTTTTTCCAATTGTAGAATTTTTAACCTGAATCTGGTGATTTATCAAAAACTGTTTGGAAATGAACCTTTAACTTTTATGGATAGTGCTGCCATCTCTTAAAAACTGTCACAATATAGAGAAGGACCCACATTATTTGACAATACTTAATTGTTGTGTTTTGGTTGACTGTATTTGTTGCTGGACATACACTATAATCTAGGCGAAGTCAGACTATCACACTTTGCCAGAAATCTCCCACCTGATGCCAAACTTGGACCCACATAACAGAGCAATGAGAGTGATTGAGAGGCTTTATGAATGATTTTATCTCTACCCATGCACAGAATTTACTTATTTGGTCGGGATCTTTCAGTGCAGCCTTTATTTTGTCATGGTGTAGTTTCTTGTTATTAGCAATCTGTCTTTAGAAAGAAAGGATTTGAGATATGAATGGACTAGGTGAAGTCTTATCATTTGGATCATAATGCTCCACTCAAATTTGTGTGTTATTTAGTAAAGCATCAACAAGGTATAGAAAAGTGGTTGAGCTGATGCTATTGTAGTTTCAATTCCTTAGATTGTCATCCATTTTTACATGAAGATTGTAGGCTCTGGGCTGATGGGGCTAACAAGATATCCCAGGATCTTGTCTATTGATCTTTAATAGAAGTCTATGATTTCTCTATTGCAATGGAGTCTTTGGCTATAGACTATAAGTAGTTACTTGAGATTTCCCCTTGATGTCAGTAATGGCATCTTGGTGGCATGTTTTGAGCTGGTATAACTAGTCATTAAAATTGAAGACAGGGATTGGGAATCCTGTTATCAACTTCTTTTAATTGATAATAAATTGGATCAAACAGATCTTTTATGCAAAGAGTAAGGTATTGAGAAAACACACAAAAGATTTCTTGAGAATCATTCATGAAACCGGATGTGCTTATCCACACCAGCAATCATTGATGATGGTTTTGGTGGAACCCCTAAATATTTTTTGTGTTCCATTGATTTTAGATGCATATTTGGCTGTCTTTTCTGGTTTGGGTTGTGTCCTATGGCTTAGGGTTTTGGTCTTACCTCTGTTCTAGGGTTTTGTCTATGCCTTAAACCCTTTGAAAAATCCTAAGTGTTAAAACCCTTGCATAAGTCTAATTTGCAGTTGACTAGTATTGGCCCGTTCCCAGATTTTCAAGTTACCTCTTGAGCCATCAAATTCATTTATTTACCGACCCCTTACGCCTAGTTTACCAGTCACTACCCGTTGAATTATTTTAATCTTGTCAAATGTTAGGCGGGTCTGAAATCTTTTAAATATTTCCCACTTTATCCTAAGTATGGATCCGTGAAATGCTCAAGTCCTTTTACCCTGTTAGCTTACCAAACGACCCCTTTTAAGTCATGAATAAACGCACATGCCTTTAAAAATGCTCAAGCAATGGTCGTTGGGTCCCACCAAATGCATTCTATTGGTTCTCAGCTAGCCCGCGGCAATAAAATAATTTGATAAATCAACTAGTGGGGCAGTGAGCGGGTGACATTTGTCCACCCTAGTGGTGGGTCCTACCATCACTTCAAAGCATCAGTGATGAAAGGCATTGAAATTAACGGTTGTGATGCGATCTAAAGAATGAATCTTGACCGTTCCCTGCCAGCCTGCGGGGGACCCACTGTTAGATCTTAGCTCTTGGAGGGATGGCGGGCAAGTGCCATGTGGCATCATTGCCACCGTCCATAGGACTATAGAAGGCATTGAAATATTTTGAGTGACCATGATAATGTTAAAAGGTGTGCTACTAAAGAGATATAAGTGCACATGCAAAATTGCTCCATCAGATGTTTTAATCGTGACCGTTCATCACAAAGGAAGATTAACAACCCAAGCATTGGCTTGGAAATTAAAGGGAGCACATATAAATGGTCGATGGGTTGATCTAGGCCGTTGCTGGTTAGCCCACGATTGTAGTTCTAAACCTTGCAGATTCCAGAGGGCTAGCGGGCGACTGCCACGTGGACTATCTCATGTCTTGCGTAGTGTTGTGGGACCGTCGGGCCAGCATGGAGAATGAACACATGGCGAGAATTTAGCTTAGTGGATGTTGAGTCATCAAAAGTTCAAACTTTGTTGACTTAATCTTGGCCACATGCTAGTCCACATCACGATAAGATCAACGACAAAAATTCTAAGTTGCTAAAAAGGACATCATGGAGCTGTTCTAGTTCGTGTGAGTGAGCAGTAATGGTGGAGTTGATGTTTTTCTGCCTAACTGAGAGCTTTATTCGCCATAAAAGCTTGCTTTAAAGCTTATAGTTGATTACAAAAGCATTTCTAAGGCATCCAAGAATTGTTGCAGCACATTTTGAGTTCTTGGGGTCTTCAAATTAGGGTTTTCCACGTCATTAAATCAGTAAGTAAAATTCACACTCCTTGAGCTAGAAATTTCTCGGGTTTTCATTCAATTGCAATTGTTGTCATTTGAATTCTAGTGAGGGATTCTTTTAAGGTTTGACGTTCATCTAGATCGCTGTAAATTTGTGATTTTAGTCACTCTGTGTCAAGTCTTCACCTGAAACCTAAAATCCTTAGTCTAAACCAATTAAGCCCTAGGTCAAATTACTCATTAGATATGGCACCAAAGGTCCAATTCCTTGGTTCCAAATCAAAGGTAAGACCCTTGGTCCAAGACTTGCTTGATCAATTGCCATCCTCAACAACTTAGAAGCGGTTAGGGCAACCCATGTTTCATGGCCCTTAGGTTAAAGATGGTATTGCCGACAGATAATGTACGATCAAATATGCTACACTATCATACACTAGGTGGACACTCTTTCAGGGCTGGTTTGGTAATAGAAATGCTCACATTCCAATCTGCAACCCCTGGAGGTTGGATATGGCTAAATTGATTGTCCCAAACATGTATTTGGACATTAACCTTCTCAAGGCCGTTGCTGCTAATTATGACCCTCTTGTTAGGGTAGTCATAACCCATTCTGGGTAGGAGATGGTTTGGGTTACAAAAGAGGAAATTGCAGAAATCTTTAAATTGAACAAATGGAACAGAGACATGGTAGAGATTGATGAAAAGAAGTTACGGGAAGAGTATGAAAAAGTGAGACCTACCTTCAAAGTCTTAGTGCTGGCTCACTTCTTGGCGAATTGTACTGGGACCATCTCATAAGGAACCCTTTCCTATCAAATACTTTGTCATCTACTTTCAGAAAACGTTCTACTCCCTATGCCATATTTTAGGGTTTGATCCATCTTCAAGCATGCCAATTGCACCAATGTATATGGCTGGTAATATTCAACACACCAACATCAACACCTTGTATGATTTTGCTACATACTTGTTTGAAGAAATACATAAGGGTCTAGTAGCATTGAAGAATGGACAATATGCAGTCAGGTTTTGGTGATATTCTTTATTTATGCATATGTTCTTGTACAAAGGTGTAGATTATTTTGGTAAGGATATGGAGTTGAAAAGAAAGGTGGATGGTATAGAGATGCCAGTTCAATCATGGATTCCATTGCTGGGCAGACATGAACAGAAAGCCAATTTTGTGATTGCTACAAATGTCTTTGCCTCCATGTTGAGAAGAGCTTTGATTGTGGATATGCCTAGGATTCCACTTGAGTTGCATGACTTCCTAAGGCCAGCAGAAAGGAGGCCTAATTTGAATATTAATCATAATTGGGGGGATGTAATCCTTTATTAGGATTGCACAATTCTTAGAGTATATGGAACAAGGCAAACACCCCATGTACTTCCCAGGAATGTACCATTGAGGATTGGCTTCCAAGGTCATGTGGCAGCTGGGTGATGTTGAAGATATTTACTTATTTGAGAAGAGAAAAGGAACATTCTTCCCTACTTACACGGTGTTTTCAGATTTTGTCATGATAACTAATGGATGGAAAAATATCCTTGATCATCATCTCAAGCCCTATGGAATGAAATATTGAGCATATAGGAGTTATGATCTAGAGGGTTTTATGGTTTGGTTGTTGGATAGGATAAAAGGAGGGAAGTTTGTTCATACCTTTTCATTCCCTGATGACTTTATCAGAAATGTTTTTGACCTTCGGATTTAGGAGGACAAGATGAGAAAATGGATTGTTTTCAAGAAGTTGGAGAAAGTAAAAAGGGTGAACGACCCTCAATTTAAAGCTTTGTCCGATATTGATGATGTAATTTTGAAGGTGGAGACAGTTATACAAAATTTTGATAAAATTGTTGCAACTTTAAAAGAGGAAAGAGTGGAGCAAGATAAGGGTAAAGTTGTGGTCATTGAAGAGCATGATAAGGGGAAAGCCCCCATGATAGAAGAAAGACCAGCTCATCAGCCTCCCAAGAAGATGCACATATATGCAAGGAAGAAGAGCACTATAAAGAAACAATTGACAATTGCCACTCCCACACAATCAGAGGAGTCAAGGGTACCTTCTCCCCAACAACAATTACCACCATTATCACCACCACATTCTTCCACCCCTGAAATAATTGAGTTGGATTCCCCTCTTAGAGGACCATCTCCTCCAAAGGAGCCACCAATAAAAAGGAAAAGGGTTGAGGCAGTTGGCCTTGTTGATTACCCTGCTGATGATTTAGATGATGAAATTGTTGTTACTGAAGATGAAATAAGGCAAGGTATGCCATCCCCTCAAAGAGACATAGTGCCACAAACTTTGAGTCTCAGATTGAGCAAGGCAGACTTGAGTGGGATAAACAATTCAAAGGATGTGAGAGATGAAGCTTGTAAGAGATTCATGGATGATGATGCCTTTTTCAAAACACAAGCATTCCAAGAATATGTGTGGAGGGCAATGAAAAATGAGTATGTAATGAATGTACAAATGAAGGCAAGCAAGAGCCTTGAGTTGCCACAAACAACTATAGAGGCTGAAGTCCAAAATGAGATGAGGACCAAGTATCTAAACATCATTGCATTCTGAGGCAGGAACTTGTTAGAAAGAGTGGTGTATTGTTTCTACTAGAATGGGATTTGGCATCAGCCATTGCATTTGATACAGTCCAAAGACATGATGTTCCCATCTTCAACATAGAAGAGGAGGTTACTTTGGCCTTACAAGGATCAGCCTTTAGCTTCCAATGGGACACATTAGCCATTTGGGCTTTAGCTCCAAGCACAAAGAAGCCTGAGGTTGCAGAACCAGCTACAGGAGTTAGAGGAGGGCTGCTGATAATAAAAGGAGTATCAGATACATTGGCCATTGAAGCAGCTACAATGAATGTAAATGTAGCTCAGTTCACTAAAGCCACAGTTGAATCCTTAACTGAAGAAAGGGACAAATTCAGAACACAATACAATGATATAGTGGCTAAAAATAATGTGAGCCAACAAAAAATTGCAGAAATGCAATTGCAAATTTCCTTATGGAAGGAGAAATTTCAGTGCATGCAAGCCCCAAGGCCATCACAAGTTGCAATTTTGCATCCCCCTTCCGCACAAGAACATTTTTCATCTTCTCTCATTCTTTCACCACCTCCAATCCAAACTGAGGTTATGCCTCCTAATTTTGAGGATGTGTCCATTGCACCATTAGCTCCAGATACATCAGATGCACCTCCAACCGAGGAGATCACCAAGGAGGAGTTAATAGAAAAGCTCAAAAGTTATGAGGAGAGATGTCAATGGTCTAATGAGCTAATTCATGTAACTTGAAGATTGTGACTGGGGTGTTAGAGCACTTAAATAAAGGGATTGAAAGGAGATTGATTAGGATTCATTCAAATTATTCCTCCATGATCAATGCAATAAGGAATTTTGACAAGGATAAAGAGATTTCCATCCCATTGATGGATAAATGGATCCTAAGAGCACAAGAATTGAGAGATATGGCCATTGGGTCAAAAAATGATGCAAATAAACAGGGTTACCCCGAGTTTCCGGGACAGGGACGGTAGGGGATGGCGGGACGAGTCCCCAAGTTTCCGATTTTTGAGGCCAAATTTAGGGACGGCAGGGGATAGCTATATAAAATATAGAAAAATTTAAAATATATAGGGAAACATTAAATATTCATATGAAAACAAGGATAAAGCATGCATATATACATTATAGAAACTTAGCTTATAACATTTTTGTTAAGAATTCATTGCCAATATAGTTTTTTTTTTCAATTACGATATGAAAATCAAAATAAAAAGAACATGGTACATTGTTGCCATCCCCCTGGCCGTTTCTAGGACGGGGATGGGGGGGGTTTAGACCCAGGGATGCGTCCCCGGGTAACACTACAAATAAACCTTCCAGCATTGTCCCAACCCTTAGGCTTGTGAATGTAATCAAGGAATTCCAAGGGTTAATTGAACCATTGGAAATGAAAATCGTCCCCGGGTAACACTACAAATAAACCTTCCAGCATTGTCCCAACCCTTAGGCTTGTGAATGCAATCAAGGAATTCCAAGGGTTAATTGAACCATTGGAAATGAAAATCAGGGAGCTAGTGAAGAGGTTTGATGAGTGGAGTTTAGTCTACTTCCAGATATTGTAAATGAAAATGGTGAAGTTATACCTTTGCAAGAATGGAAGGACCAAGCAAATAAGGTGATAGCCGCTCAAGCCAAATTAATTTGTGATGGAGTAGATGTGGAGATGTTGAAAAACAGTATGGATAAGCTCACCCACACAGGTATTTTCCTTGAAGAGTTTGACAAGGAAGCTAATTAGCTAGTGATAAAGTACACTCTATTCAAAAAGAAGGCCGATGAAGTTATAGCATTTGATTGGCCATCAGAGGAAGAGTTTGAACTCTGGAAGAGAAAAATATGTCGACATCTTGGATGAGTAGGCTGCTGCAATGATGAGGTGGTGATGAAAATTTTGATCTTATGTCTACAATAATGGAGGTTGCAGCAGGAGAAATACAATACATGGCTTGGAACTAGTATAGATTAGGCTTTAGATACATCAATGTTCAAATATTGTATCTTCTCCAATTCAAAATGGATGACATGGAACGCAGATGTGGAAGTGCTTTGGTGTATTTCTTCCTTTTCTATTTATGCTTTTCATCTACAAGTTTTGAAGCACGTGGAAATGGATGTGTTGCTCGTGGAAGGAATAATTTGCACCGACTAAAATGCCTTTTGGAAGGTGGGGGAATCTTCATAAAAAATGAGAAATGGTTTTTGTCTTATGTGAACATCTCCCCCAAATTTTGGCAAATATAACTGCTTTTAAATGTAAATGTGAATCAAATGAAAACATGACATGTGTACAATTTGGCCCGAAGCTTGTTTTGCCTCCTTGTTCTTATAAAAGGGAATTCAAGGCTAATTGTATGGGGTTGTTAGCTGATTGATCTCAGAGAAGTTTTGTAACCAGGTCTAGATAATAGAATTTTGAGTCTGTTCTAGGTTTCATGAGGTTTTGAGTCTTGTAATGGTGAACATGATATCAATACTGTCATATTTTGAAATATAAATGGCAAATATTCAGGGCCAGTGTTCTCCATTGTATACTTTGCATAGACTTTGAATATAAAGCAATCAAAGATTACTTTTATTCATCGTTTTGTCTTTCTTGGAATGTTTATTCATGGTTATTATGCTTGTTCAAAGAATGAGTTAAATCTGTATTAACATGAATGAAGGTTTATGTGAATGTATGCATGGATAATTAAGTAGTGTTGGTTAAGTTTCTGGTATTAATGGCGTAAGGCATCATTGATAAGATTTGTTATGACATGAATAATGCTGTTTCATGTTTTCAATTATGTGATTTAGAATTCTCCACCGTAGGATAAGGCACTGGTCATGTTATGTTACAGTTTCCTAGATCTCTCATGGCAACTACATTCAAAATCAATTTCAATATCCATTTTCTGTGTGAAAGTATGTCGAGCTGAATTTACAATATTTTCTCATGCTTCACTAAGATGTTGCCATAAGGATTAGCCAGATCTTTAAGGTTTTTCATCTGTTAAGCAATTAAAGGAGAAATATCTGTTAAAATTATAATGTATATGATAATTGGCACAAGAGTATCCGAAGATACATTGTAGGGATCACCCTCCCAGGTTTTGCAAAGCCCAAAGTGTAAAGGGAAAGCCTAGCAAGCCTTCACCTGTTCGTTGGCCAATCCCTCATAGTTATTGACAATTGAATCTGGCAAATTCATAGATAACTGGTGAGATAAGCTTGGTTCATTAAAAATAGCCGACAGGTTTAACACTTTAACTCTCACCATTACTTTTTCCTCCATTTTGGCATTTGAGGCAGTTTGAGAGGCAGATTGCAACCAAGGCAGTCTTTTGCCATTGGTGAATGACAACTCTGTCCACTTACTTGGCAAAAAGCAATAATTGTCTCTATCCCTAGGTTTCAAAGAATTACCTTTTTGTTTTATAAAGTTATCATCCTTTTGTATCTATTGAAAACCACAGAGCAGCCTCAGAAAACTCCTCCATCCTTAATTACCAACAGCTTCATACTTGCTTGTGGTGGAGAGAGCAAAATTTGAGAGTTTAAACCCTATTGTGTAACCGAGTGAAAAAGCACATGCAATTCAAAGACCACATATTGACCTTCAAGCCTCACTCCAAACTTACCTTGTCATCACTTCATCCTCTCATGTTGTAGACATGTTTACAGTGTTGTCCTACAACAAGGTCAAGAAAAAAAGAAACAGAGACTGAAACAATCAGGCCAAGTTATATTTTTAGGGGAACTGTAATGGAACCCCCTTTTCACCTTAAAATAATAGTTTTTGGAATCTTGAGAGGAAACAAATAACGACATGCATATGAAGAAGAAAGTACTTACTTCACAGAAAAAAGTTCAGACAAAGGATGAAAAAGGAAAACAACATAATCAAAATTCATGAACCCAATATATTGTAAGAATTTCACATCCTGGTTTAAAAAAAGATGTTTCAGCATTATCTCACTCAATTTTGAATTCAGTGTAAGCTTTATAACAAACTCACATAGTGCTCCAAGCCTTGAATGATGATGAAAAACTAAGAAGTTTTTTAATGCCACCTAAAGACCAACATGGTCTCTTGGACCCGTAAGCAAGAGAAGTACTACAAAGTTTCACACAACTTATCAGTATCATCACAACTATTGATGACTTGTAAGTTCAATTCACTTACTTTGGTCTCTTGTAGACATCAATATTTTTTTTTGACTTAGCTGATTGATAATTCTTCTATATATTTTAGTGTGTTCTAGTAGTTGATACAATTCAAATCCCTGCATATGAGAACTTCACAGCTCTTCAAATGAATTGTCAGATATTTTGGCCCTTAAGTACAAACTTTCAATCATTTGTATCTCAATGTCATAGATTTTAATCCTTACCTGATATACTATTACCTCACCTGAAAAGACATTATCTAAGTACTTTTATTTCTGTATCCAACTTGTGACCAATTCTTTATATTTTAATAAGAAAATGTTCAATAATTTGGAACTCTTGAGATCCCTGAAGGATGAACCTTTATTAGTCACTAACTCTGTGGCATCAAGTTCTAATGAGTCTTATATACTAAAAATATGTCAGTGTGGGCCATAAACAGGCCATTAATCTAGCAGATTTAGAATAGGACTCCTTCAGTAGACATCACTTAAAAAAGAGTGAGGCTACTGCTGGGGTGCAACTAAAAATCTTTACAGCTAGCTGCAAATGTGATTTAAAATATAGTTTGTTCAGTAATAAATCACATGATTGGGTTCTTTCTGATAAAGAAACACAGCTAGATTAATGCCAATCATGGTGACAACAACCCATGCCATCCCCACCCTTTGCCAATCCCCCATCCATGCACAATTAGAACAAGGGAAAGAGAACTGAAGCCAGTTTCTTGGCAAAAGAATGGCAAGGAATGGGTGGATTCTGGTAGCCAACCATAATTACAAAACACGAGGTTATTTATAACACTTTCTCTCCCTCCTCTAAAGAAAATGATCGGATAACAGTGCCTTGCCATCATGTTATAAGTAAACATAATGAAGTTTACTAAAGTTTATGCTTATTGCAATAAATCTGGAAATTTCTCCACAAAGATACTGAAATGTGTTTACTAGGAGAACCAGGAAAATTAAGGAAATATAAAAAGGGCATGAGATATACTGTAAAAAGATACTGCAGAATTCACCAGATTTACTAAGAGACCCAGAAATTTTATAGAAATAAACAAATGACGTGAGAAATACTATAAAAGGATACTGAAAATTTCACCTTGAGATTTACGCTCTTCAAAATTTGAATTTGTATCCTCCTTCAGCATTGCTTATCCACTTTGTTAACAATTATTGTTACCCATTGGTTTAAGTTTTTAACAACCTTTCTACCATTTACTCCATTCTATGTCTACTAGGCCAATTTGCCAAACTGCACAGGAACAATTATGCCTTGAAGAATTATAGTAAACTAGCTGAACCTGGGCATTGAGAAGTGCTAACAAAGCTCAGATAAGGCCCACTTATGAGTGGACCTAGTATACTAACAGGGTAATTTCAGATTCTAATAAAATAAAAAAGTAAAGCTATGTTTAATTATTGCATTACAATATAGTCTTTTTCAATTTGTCTCATACTTGTTTCAGTCTTGAGGTGATTACACTCTCCAATTCTAGGCTCTGGGCTTTGTTTCTTGGGGATAATTGGCTTGAATATAATGGTCAGCTCTTTGAAAGGATAAAACCCTCTTTCATTAGGAATCACAAGCAGAATTAAGGCCAATGTCCAGTCAATGGGGATGGTCATAGCCTTGTTCAAGCTTAGGTGTTTGATTTGAGTATCAAAGAAAAAGTATTGGCAACCGCCATAACATTTTCATTGACTACCTAGATTCCAAGATTACAATTGATATAGAAACATTCTGAACCTAGGGACTTACCCTTGTTGAAGGAGAAGACAATCTCCAAGTTGTCTTTTGTTCATCATTTATGTAAGGGTGGGATTGTGTAGTTTGAGAACTTGCACTCAGCAGAAACTTGGCAACCCTAAATTTTGACTTGGACTTGGGACTCGGCAACTTTTTTTTATATATAAATACACAAAATAAATTTAAATAATGCATGGGGGATGCATAAATAATGAATTTAGAGAACAAAAAAGTCTATTTTGATCATAATAGCATTACTCAGAATCAGGATTGACTTGGCCAACCAAAAGAGTAAATGGAATTCAATTACTTGGTATTTAAGCAGGGGACAATAAACTGCCAAAAAAATAATAAAAATAGGGGAAAAAGCTTTGTTTATGTTACCCAAGCCAAATAAAGGGCTCTATTTTTCTTTCCAGGGCAGGCCAAAATAATTTTTATGTTTTGCTTTTTAAAACTTGAGTGGGGGTTTGGGGTTGGCAGCTCCTAGTGGGGGGTCAAGGGGCAGGGCTTTTGTGACCAGGCCCTCATTAAGGCCTTTGAGGTTGTAAAGACTTTCATGGTGCATGCCATTTTTCATAATTTTATTGTTTTTAATCAAATGTCAATAGGTTCTTTCAATCAATCGACAATCAATTTATGCTGCTGAGATCATAATTGTTGAAGATGGAATGAGAAAAAAAAACTAAAAATAGGGTTATATCAAGTGAACATTTTTTGGTGGCTGAATCTGCAGAGAAAACTTGTCAGTTGCAGAGTAACTTGTGAGTTTGAATGTAGGATTTGGATTGCAAGTAACTTTGCCTGCAGGTTTTCTTGCAAGTTTGGCAAGAACTCACTGAATTTGCAAACTTTGGGGGATTCTGCTTGGGGTTTCTTCCTTGGCTGTAAAGAGGTCAATGGTGAGGGCCAAGAAAGGGGAAGAGAAGTATCGAATATCTTCAATGACTGTCTGGTCAATAGGCTCAAGAATGGAGGCATTGCATAAAAGTTCTTTAGTATAATTTGACTATAACTAGCAGCCAAAGATTTATTAAAAAGGTATAATTTTTCATCTGTTTCCTCCAATCATTGCACCCATGAATGCATCTTTCACATGATCTCGGTTCCCAATTCAAGTTTTGTCCATCTGTATTAAAAACATGAAAATCCTATAAGAGGAGATTGTAGGATATGCCTTAGTATGTAATTTACCTTTCCAACTGCTAATGTTTGCTCTCCACTTCATTTGCAAATGAAGCCTTGCTCCATTGTTTCAGTTTCTCCTCACATAAAAATCCAATAAAGCATTTCATTTTTTTTCTGAAAGGAAGTTCCCTCTATCCACCACTATTTTATGAGTGCTTTCCTGGAGTCCCCAAGCCACATCAGTTCAGAGTAAAAAGGAGCATTGCTTGGTCTAGAGGTATAGGGAATTTCTAAGGAGATACGCCAATGGTCCAAATCACAGTCTAGAAAAAAGGCCTGAGCAATGTCTTAATGTATTAATCCATGATTCCCCACTATGAACTTATCCAACTATTCTAGTACATGGGCCACACTAGCCCTCCTCTTGTTCCAAGTACACACATATTCTGCACGTTAGATCCAAAGGTGCTGAGAATATGGGGAAAGACTTCCTTAGGAACTATTACAACTGAATGGGCATATTCAAAACCTATATTTTGGAATCCTGTATGGCAGGAGACTTGGCCAGTCCCACCAATCATTGACGATGGTTTAACACACTGTCAACCCTTGCCATTATTGTCCTCAATTTGCTCCTCCGTTTAGGCATTTCAGACAGTTAGAGCAAGCTGGGCACAAGAAAAGGTGGGCTTCCATCATTGCCCGATGACAACTCCATCCTTTTACTTGGCTGATAAACAATAATTGTCTCTCTTCCTGGGCTTCAAAACAGTTTGGTTTGATTTAAATTTTTTAAATTTATGATCATTTTTTATGTATCGTACATCATAGACCACCTTTGCAACACACCTCCATCCTTCATCACTGACAACTCCATTCTTGGTTGTGTTGCTGAGTACATTTAATTTGGAAGTTTGAAACCCTATTACTTAGCTGAGTGAAAAAGTATGTGTGCATTACTAAGAATGCATTTTGACCTTCAAGCTGCATTCCATCCTTCCCTGCATATGGCTCTGTCCTCACTCATATTGTGGACATGTTTTGGTGAAATCCTCCATGTAAAAAAGCAGTGAAGACTGAAGCAATCTGTCCAAGTTAAAAGAAGGCCTTCTTTTGGGTGAGGAACAATAATTGAACGCCCTTTTCACCTTAGGCTAATGGTTTAAGGACCTATTTTTTTTCTCTGAATTGACTGAGCAAACCAAAGATAAAGATTTTTTCAATTAATTGAGAAATTATAAATGCTGGAAAATTCATAATAACAGAGAAAATTTGCAGTTTTTTTAGTTTCATGCCAAATTTGGATTAATTGCGATTTTGCAGATAGAATCGGGAATTTCTTGTGTTTTTTGATAAAATCACATTTAAATAGTGAGTTTTCTGTTCCTTTGGGCATTGGAGTTTGTGCCTGGGTATGGGGAAAAATTGGTGACCCAATTCAGATCAGATCAGATCAGATTGGTTTAAGTTTTGCTATTAAGCTTTCAAGAATTTTGAAACATATACAGGAAAAGCATACCGGTGTGCATATGAAAGAAGAAAGTACTTGTCCAGAGATGTAATTCCAAATAGAAGTGCAGAAAAGCAAAATAACATTATAAGAACCCAATTTTGAGAATTTCACATCCTATTTAAAAAAAAAAATCAGCATCATATCCTCCATCTTGAATTCAATGAAAGCTATATTAAGTTTGCATACTGCTCCAAGCCCAAAATAATGATAAAGCAAATTATTCTGTTGGGCCTATATACAAAATATCTCGTACAAAGTTTCATATAACTTTGTGTGGAATCAGAATCATCACAACTTGGTGTCTTTCAAGTTCCATTAAACCTACATTCATCACTCCTGGACATAAAATGTACTTTTCATTTAGTCAACAAATTTGTTTATCTATTTTAGTGCATTCTAGAGGTTGGTATGATACAAATGCCTGTTCAAATGAAGTTGAAGATGCTTGGCCTTTCTATGAATGGAATATTTCCTTGAACCCCACATCTACCAATAAGGATCTCGAAGCACAAAACTTGTAATTGTTTGTATATCAATACATGATAAATTCTCATCATTGCTTGATATGCTTTACTGCACCCAAAAGGACATTTTCTAGGCACTGTTGCATGCTAATTTATCTCATTTCAGACCAATTCTTTCTATCCTAATAAGAAAAGCTATAGTGAAACATTTTGAGATTCCTGAAGGCTAGTCAATTCTGTTGTATTCATTTCTTGGTAGGCTCATATAGAACATAAAGAAAATGCAAATTCAGGCCTTCAACATGGCAGTACCTAGCAGATTTAGAACGGAATTCCTTAAACATACATAACTTAAAGATGATAGAGTGAAGTCACTCCTGGAATGCATTGCAAAATCTTTACAGCTAGCTGCAAATGTGATTTAAAAATCAGTTTCTACAGTAATGAATCATACTATTCAATTGTCTGGCAGAGAAATGCAGCTAGGTTTAATGTGGAGAACGGTGCCAACAACTGGGATACTTGAGAAGTTGTTACTACAGTCAAATGAAAATGAGATTGTCACATAAATCTATAATCCAAAACAGAGAATGAATCAAACTGCTCATGCCTACAGCTGACCGCTCATTGGGTTGATTGGCAAGTTGGACATAGCACCTATGGACAAACTCAGACCAAGGTGGTTTATTGAAGGCCTCCTTCTAAAGTTGCGGAAGAAGATGACCAACACCATACTAGGAGGCATGTGACAACATGACGAATCCAGAAACTCAAGATAAAACAATCAATAACTAAAGAATGAAAAGTGATTCTACTAAAGATGCAAAAGATTAAATTGCATTAGTGGATGCACAATGAAAGGATATGGTGCAAATGTTCACCAAGTTCTAGAAAGAGAACAAGGACACATGGAGGTCTTGTATACGACCTATCAAATAAAATTTTAAATTAGCACAAATTGTACAAGGAATGTCTTTTGTTATTGTTCGCAGATGGTCAGTGCTCCTCTCGGGATTTGTGACATGACTTAACCGCCTCCTATGGATCCGTTAACTCTGGTGGTTGTATGCATTAACAGGTGCATCTTTTGGTGCAACAACAATTGTGGGGCCAACAATTGGTATTAGAGCCAAAGGTGCTGGGTTCGAATCCCCTCGGATAACGTTGAGGGGGAGATTGTTGGCAAATGGTTAACGTCCCTCGGGATTTGCGACATGACTTAATCGCCTCTAGTGGATCCCTTAACGTTGGTGGTTGTATCGGGCATTAACAAGTCGATCTTTTGGTGCAATGACAACCATGGGGCCAACAATTATACTGTCAAGCAAGTAGACATACCATTAAAGATTAGTTGTTCAGGAGGACAAATAACAAAGCTTATTGCTCCCTTGGCTCCAATGGGAGATCCACCCTCTTCTTCAATCACTCAACTTTCTAGGCCTTTGGCTTTGAAACTACGCCAACCTTCTAATGTGGTGGATGTTTAGTTAGTGTACAATGTCTATTATTATGCTTTAGTGATATTGGTTACTCGACTATGTATTAATTGGTTGTCGGTTGTGGGTAGTTATAAGCATTGGTTGGTTGATGATTATGTTCTTCTTGGCAACTGTCAAGTCCTTTAAGTACATTGTGTATCGTCAAGGAGAGTAGTATAATCTAGTCGGATTGGCTTTGATCCTTGGTTGACCATCTTTGGTCTTTTTCTGTAATGATTTCATGAGTGAATAAAGATATATTTTATGCATGTATTGTCATCTTTGTTATTAATTCATGTATTTACTTTATCAAATAGATCAACAAACATTTGGCATCATTGCCTTAAAGAAATTGGGTCAGATTTGAGAGATTCACGCCCTTAGACCCCAATAAAGGTGAGAAGAGACCACAATGTGGCCAAGATCAAGAGATCAGGCGACCTTTAATGATCGTCAAATAGAGAATGAAGGAGATGATTGGGAGGTGAAGTTGAAGAAGGCGAAGGGGTTCTAAGGGAAAGCTCGAGTCCAACTGAGAGCAGAAATCAAAGGGTAAGCAGAAGCCATAGTCGAGATAGAAAGAGAATTGTCAGGACAAGAGAACGCATGAAGGGAGAGCAGGAAGAAATAGCACGACACCTATTGCTCCCTGATGAAGCATGCACAGATCTTTCCGATCTCACCAACCAAGTTAGAGAGCTGTCTGTACCATCATCGTCAGACAAAGAACAAAGCGAAAGAAAACCCACCAATCTTGCCATCAACAAACCATATGGACCATCATCGTCGGATGGAGGAGGTTCATCGTCGTGCGAAAGGGAAGGCGAGGGAGAACCTACCAACTCGGCTGTTGGAAAACCGTTCATACCATCAAAGTTGATCGAAGGGGAAGGTGAGGGAGAACCTACCAATGGTTTGGTATAGACCATACATTGACGAAAGAACTAAACATTGGAAGATTAGATCCAAAAACACCAAGATAGAGGGAGCATCCAAAAGACCTTGAAGGCAGCCTGGAGGTGACAAACATTGATGAAGGACAAGTAGAGGACTGCAACATGTTTGAGAGTACAAGAAAGGCACCAAGTACGAATCAAAATTCCCCAAGTAGGTCACTGTCGCATAAGGTGAATCAAAGAGGCAAGATGGTGACTCCCCTAGCAAGTCGAAATGTGGAGTTGCATAAACTCCCGAAGTTCACCGAAAACATGTTAGAGGACTCTATACGACATTGTAAAACTTGTGAAACAATCTGGGTAGCGAATGGTCAAGACGTTAGAGCATATTGGCTGAGAGCATTTCTAGCAACTCTCAAAGGCATAGCGATCAATTGGTATACAAAATTAGATGCAACACACAAAGCCACATGGGATGCATTAAAAAGAGCATACCAGGAAGAATTCAAACTTCTGAGAGATGACAACAAAATCGCAGCAGAGATGCACAACACAAACCAGGGAAAACATGAAAATGTACTAGCCTATAATTGTAGGTTGAAGGAGTTACTGGTGAAATTAGAATCTAGCCAATTGATGGACTAAAGAAAAGATGATTCATTGAAGGATTGGTTCCCTCGCCGAGGAAGAAAATGAAAGTAGTGCCTCTGTCATCATACATCGAAGCCTACAATAGGGTAATAGACATAGAAAGGGAAGATAAAATATCCTCACAATAAAAAAAAAATCAAAGTTTGGATGACAATAGTGACGATGAATTAGAAACAATACAAGCACTTTAGAGGGACATGCTTTAGATGATGAAAGAATTGAAGGCGAAGAAAGAAACCAACAAAGAAACTAATGAATTGTGGTGTACTGAGTGCAAAATTGAGGGGCACACAAAAGGTAATTGTCCTAAAAAGAGGTTTTGTGAGATTCACTAGGTTATGGGCCATTCAATAAGGGAGTGCCCATACAATTTGAAGACCAAGAGTACACAAGCACTCTTTACGCAAGGAGAGGAGTCCACTCCATTGGTGCCACATAATACATCTCCAGGCGGTTATCAAAATCAAAGAGGAGGACAAAGCCAAATACAATATAACCCCAAAAGACATCCTATTATACAATATCGAGAATGTAGCAAATGGGGAGACTTTTACCAGAGACTGCCATAACAAGCAAGATAAAGTGCAATTATTGTGCAAATGGTGTGGACTTGGAAACCATGAAGACATTAGATGTCCAAAGCAAAAGGCTAGTGTTAATATGATTGATGTAAGGCAGAATGAAATATTGGCCATTACTCGTGCCCAAGCAAAGAAAGCTATGTATTTGGATCCACGTACAAAAAAAGAAAGGCTTCGTGAAGTAAGGGCCAAAGTGGGGAATGCTATGGACAATGAATGACGCCACTCAAATGCAAATGAAAGTAGGGTAACAAACCAATTACAATTCAAGAAAAATATTGCACAAGTACTTCAAGCTATTGTACCAGTTAAAGTAGTGGATTTATTACAAAGTATTCTTGAACTTCAAAATGTTATTGTATCGAGGTAGAATGAGAGGGTGAATGCTATGACCCAATTAGAATATGGTGAGAATGGATAACCAATAATTGAACCTTTGCTCTTGGGTGACCAAGTGATTGATCCATTGTTATTGACAGTTAACACGACAAAGAAACCAACAGTGGTGAATGTGGAGATCCTTGGAAGGAATCTCACCAATACAATTATTGATGGTGGGTTAGGTGTGAATGTACTTCCAAAAGACACTTGGAGAAGTCTTGGCAAGCTAACTGTTTGGCCGCCAACTTTTCAATTGGTGGGTGCAGATCAACAAGGTATTAAGGTACTTGGAGTTTTAATGGGACAAAAGGTAATTATTGGAACTCAAACATTTTTGTTGAACTTTGTGGTCATTTCATTAAGGAAGAAAGCATACAACACATTGTTAGGTTAGGGTTGGCTAGTGGTAGCCAAAGCCGATCACAACTGAAA
>VDFB02373365.1:59977077-60299680 GCA_007258455.2 Sequoia sempervirens | reverse complement strand
TAAGGACATGTGATAAGGATCAAGGTGTTAAGAGCTCATGTTTGAAGTGACTGTTGGATGTTGGTACAACCTTATGAGGATAAATGGGTTATGCATGAGGATGAATTAGGGGGATTTGAGAGGGGAGATACATGGGATAATGGATGGGATGCTGCAAAGGGTATGGATGGAATGATGGGGTAGATATGTGATGGGGAGATGTGTTTAGGACCAACATTGGCACATGTGGTGGTGGATGTGAAAAGATAATAGGCTTGATGGATGGAGAATGTGGGGCTAATGGAGGAGATGAAATGGTGAATTTTGGGACATAAGGACCCAAAACGGACTTAGGAGATGAAAGGGGTGTATGATTATCTTTTGGATTAGCGACTTTGGATGTTCTTACAGATTTTTCATGTAATGATATTGCATCTTTTTTCTTTGGGATCCACATGGTTTTAATCTTTTCTTTCGCGGGCCTTTGTGGCCTATGGATTTTATGTAGATTTTTCTTTTCTGTACCATGTCTTTTAGAAGGGACATGGGAAGCTTTTGATTCATGTGGATCTTTAGATTGATGCATTTTTTTTTTAACAACCAAAGTGCTTTTAGTAGCAATGGGATGGGTGTGAGGAAATGGATGATGTGGAGTGATGGGGGTAGGAGTATGGGGATTATGTGTAGACGGAGGACGTGCGGGTATGTGCCTTTGTTGATCCTGATTAGGGGATATGTGAGAGGGATGTTTATGATGGATGAGATGGATAGGTGATGAATGAATAAAAGGATGGATAGGACGAGATGGAGGAGGTGATTTTGGGATATAGGGGCCCAAAATAGACGTAGGACCTAGAGGAAACATGGGCACGGTAGATGGAGGATTGGAAAGGGTAGATGGAGGGATGTAAGGACCCAAAATGGATGGAGCAGATGAAGGAGGAAGATGGACGGTTGTTTTGAGGTGATATGATAGAGGAGGAGGGATGGCAGCATATGATCTGGTGGGGCAATGGGAAGAGCCGACATTTCTTTTGGAAAAGGCACGTTGAGGATGTCTAAAGGTTGTACCAACATCTTTAGATTGTGAGTCTTGGGAAATAGGTCCAAGATCTTGCATGCAGACTTGTTCTTTGACTTGGATGGGCTCTAACATACCTTGCTTATGAAGGCCTAGACCTTTTCCTTGATAGTTCATTTTCTTGAGCATGCGATCCATGATAGTATTTGTGTTATTCAGAAAATATGATGCGAATCCATTATTAGGTGGAGGATGATGGGCGGTAAATACACTATGATTTTCTTCTGCGAGGAGGCCACCATGGAAGAATGTGAGAGTACCAAGGGGATATGCAAGTGGTGTAGGTATAGCATTTCTAGGTGATGATGGGGGATCATGAGAGGGAGATGGTGGGATAGCAGCATGTGGATAGGTGATATCAGGAGAGGGATTAGGGGATATGATAGGATCTGGATTTGTGGTAGCAGGCTCATGCAATGGGGATGAAGATGGATTGGCGGAGACAAGGGGATCATGGGGTGGAACGGATGGAGGACTGCAATCTTGAGGTGAACTAGATAGGATGGTAGGATCTTGATCTGGAGAAGGGGATATGTTAGCATGCTTTGGATTAGACTCTTGGCATGATGCATCTTGTGTGGATGGAAGGATAACAGAGTGTTGGAGAGACTCTTCAAGTTGGGAAGATGGAAGGATGGAGGATTCGATGCAGTCATCAGAATGGATTTGGGCGTCATCGATGGGTTCGATGACTCTTGGAGTAGAAGGTGGATGTTCAATGGATTCAACGGATTTAAAGGATGTGATGGTAGGAGATGGGGGCTTGGTGGATTCAGAGGGTGTGATGGTAGGAGATGGGGGCACCGATGGATTGAAGGGTGTGATGGTAGAGATGTGGGTTCAATGGATTGAGGATGTGATGGTTTTATTGAGTGATAGATTGTTGAGTGGAGAAAGGGTCTGCGTCACTAACGACCATGGATGATGGGTTGGGATGGCATGGTTCCATGGCCTGTGTGTGGAGTGGGGGATGTTTCCTTTGTTTATAAGTCCTTGGGGAACTTTTTGAAATAAAGAGACACGCATATGGTTGGCTTGGCTAGGGTGGTAGAAATGGAGGACGAATTATGGATTGGTGGACTAGGGTTAGATGGAGGAATGGGATCGAATGTAGGACTATGAGTAGATGGGGGATTAGGATTGTATGGAGGACTAGGAGTAGATGGAGGACTAGGATTGGATGGAGGGTTAAGGTAAGGATATTGGAGTGGTGAATTAAGATAGGGGACATGGATTGTGGATTAGGACAAGAGGATATAGGTGGTGTAGTGGGACAAAAGGATGTGGGGGATGGATTATAATAAGGGTATTGGGATGGTGGATTAGGATGAGGAGACATGGATGTAGGATTAAGGTAAAAGGGTGTGGATGTAGGATTAGTATGGGAAGATTGGAAAAGAGGATTAGGATAGGGGGACATGGATGGGGAATTGTAATAGGAATGTTGTGATGGAAGATGAGGATAAGAGGATGTAGATGAAGGACATGACAAATATGAAGAAGATATTGGATATCCATTGTCAAAGGTGGCATAAGGAACATGACTAGGCATGGATGAAGACATAACAGGATGACTCATAGGAGTAATCGGATTTTGGAAAGTGGGTGGAGAAAGCTTACTAGAGATGATAGTGTCAAGGGGATCTATGTCATATTCTTCTTGATTGACAAGACTTTCGTTATCGTCATCTAATTAGGGTTTCCCTTGACTACTATTGATGGAGGATGAGGATTCATGATGGTGAAAGGATAAAGAGGATGGATAAAAGATTTTGGATGGGAACGGATTAAAGCTCAAATCAAGATTTTGGTCAAGCTCAGATCAGGATTGGACAAAAGCTCAGATTAGGATGATTGGATGGGATTGCTTTTGATTTTGATGGAATTCGGTAGACGGATGATTAGATCAGGTAGATGATTGGATGAATTTGATAGGATTGGTGTGATTGGATAGGAAGAAATGGAAGGTACCACTAGATAGAGCTTGAAAAATTAAGCAATTTTGGTTTTTGAATGAAGTTGATCCGATGCACGGTTTGTAAACGATGGGCCCAGGAAGTTAAAGGGGCGTAGCCAACATTCTGCAGTAAATTAGGGGTGCTACCGCCTTTCTACAGTAAATCAGGGGTGTTTTCAGCAAAATCAGGACCGTTTTCAACAAAATCAGGGCGTTTACAGCAAAATCAAGGGCGTTTTCAGCAAAATCAGGGCATTTACAACAAAATCAAGGGCATTTTCAGCAAAATCAGGGCGTTTCCGCCTTTTTGCAGCAAAAACAGGGGCGTTTTCAGCAAAATCAGGGCGTAGCCGCCCTTTTGCAGCAAAACAGGGGCGTAGCCACACTTCTGCAGCAAAATAGAGGCTTGGTTTGATGCAAATGGCTATGGCAAGGACTTTAAAATGATAATGATAAGGCCAAATTGTTAGGAATTCACTAGTTTCTCACAAGAAAACACTCCCAAACAAATACAACCCTATGATTAGTGTTGAGGGTATGGCAAAAGTGGTCTTAATCTAAGATGCACAAGGTATCTAGGGAGTCCTCGATATACTCTCGGTACGTGAGGCACAACCGTGAACACCAGCCCGTCACAAGCATGAGTCGGGAACCCCAGCGAGATACTGAAGGGCTCGGACCAACTCTTCACGTCTATCTAGGTATCACCCTAGCTTCGACGCTCCGCCAATTACGACATGACTAGATTGGGGTACAGCTTTCGCTCTCCCCCCTTTGTATACCCCGCCGGTACGCGTAGTTGGAATCGTCCCTTGGGGTGATGAAATCCCCAAGCAGGTCCCACTATGAAGAAAGCACTAACCGCTTCCAACTACTCCCCAGGCTCACACGAAGTGCAAGGGGAAAGTGGAAACAAGCTAATACTCCCTTAGGGTAACACAAAAAGACAAAAACAGCAAGCAACGAATATTATTCCCCCTAATTAAGCTATATTCTTAGATTAATGCAAACAACAAGGATAATTTTAAAGAAGATTGAGCAAATGGATAGCCCTGCAAGCAAATATTAGATATTTTATCTCGCTTTCTCCATCAACTTCACAAGAATATGCTGCAAAAGGTTAGCACAAAACACATGTATCCTTGCAAAAACAACGTTAATGAGAAAAAAACAATTAAATCTGAAATCAAAACACCAATTTTACCTTCCAGGGGGCGCAGTCGCCCTTCTGCAGCAAAACAGGGGTGTAGCCGCACTTCTGCAGCAAAACAGGGGCGTAGCCGCCCTTCTGCAGAAAAATGGGGCGTAGCCGCCCTTTTGTGAAAAATGGGGCGTAGCCGCCCTTCTGCGCAAAAATGGGGGCATAGCCGCCCTTCTGTGAAAAATGGAAGTAGCCGCCCTTTTAGTGAAAATGGGGCGTGGCATATACGCCACAAAATGGTAAATGGCAACCCTTTTAATGAAAATGGGAAGCGATAATTAAATGCTCTAACAGCGCATAAAAATGGTATTAGCCATATACTTTAAAAATGGAAGCGTGCTTATATACTGTGACGTTCACGAAAAAGGCAAACAACGACAAACGCAAATCGGGAACGGTTTGTGGGTCTAGGTCGTGCCGCCAAAGTAATATGCTTTGGAATTCCCTCTTGCTCTGATATTGTGAAATCTAACTAGAAACATGAATAACAAATACCAAGGACACCTCAAGATTAGCCAAAGAGTGAAATTAGCGAAAAGGAATGCAAATAAAATGAAACACAAACACTTTTACCTCCCTTGTTGTTGATACCTCTTTGATTGGCCCTTGCTTGGATTGGTTGTGTGCTCCTTAGATGATTGTTTGAATGTCTAAATGCAAGATTCAATATGCAAGATGATGAACAAAGATGGCTAAATGATTGAAAAAGCTTGAGGATTCAAATGGATAGCATGTAGTTATCAAAATGCAAAGTGTTGAGAAGGAAAATTAGCAGCATAAGGTTGTTCAAATGAAGAAGTGTTCTAAAAATGCCCTTGAGGAGGGGGTATTTATAGAGAAATTTGAATTCTCTAGAGAATTCAAGGGTCAAGATTGATCCAACAAGATCAAGATGAAGGGCTATGGTGGGTTGAGATCCCACAAGCCCTCACATCTTGACATGTGGAGGGTGAAGTGGACAAGAGGATATGAGGTGGAGATGAATTGTCAAAAAGGTACATGAGGTGGAAAAGGACATGCACCTTGGGGGATGAGAGGATTTCCACAAAAAGGGATTTCTTGTCCCCAAGTGGGAGTGAAAGGGACATTTGAGGAATTTTAGAATTCCTCAAAAATCTACATGGAAAAAAGAAAGGTGGTTGGGAGGATAAATGTGAATTAAAAAGATGATCTAGAGGATAAAAGGTGGGCTTCAAAAAGGTGGGACTTGGTCACATGTGGAGATTGTGACAAGTCTCAAGGTGGGTCACATGTGGAGATTGTGACAAGTCCAAGGTTCTAGAAGCCTTGGAAGGATGGAATGTGAATTAAAAAATTCACATATAAAGGAGGGGAATCTAGGACAAAATAAAAAGGAATTAAAAATTCCTTGGAGAAATGATTAGGCTTAATTAATAGTAATTAGAAGAATGAGGATTAGAAGCCAACTTGCAAAAGTTGGAGGATGTGACACATCCTAATCAAGGATTAGGCATGTGCACATCCCTAATGAAGAAATTAGGAGATGAATTAGGATTAGATGAAAATGACATGTGAGGAATTAAATAAATGTAATATTTATTTAATTTATTTGATGAAAAGAGGATTAAGGAGGGTAAGGTATTTAATTAAATACCTTAGGGATTCGGCAGAATTAAATATATTAATTAAATAATAGTAATATTATTTAATTAACTCGGATAAGAGGATGTTTAGATGAAAAGTGATAAATTTGGATAAATTAATTGTCCAAATTTGGATGTCTACACTTACAAATATCTTTAAATACTAGCACATAGGATCAAATTTTATAAAACATATACATAATTGGCCTAGGATGAGAAAATAAGGGTGTCAATTAACCAACATTTAAATTTAAATTTTAGAAATACAAAGGTTAAGTAAGTGGCCACATGTTTTCCCTTGTATGGGCATACAATCATATATAGGTGCATAACAATTATATCTAGCTAGGTGTATGAGTAAGTGCAACAAATGCGTGAATAAGATTCATGTATTAAAGTATGTGTGTATACATAAGGTGGGAGCTAAATATGTTGTAATGTGTGTGTACAAGGATGAATAAATGTTAGTGAATGAGCCCAACTTTTCATAAGATAGTTTCATTTATCAATATGTGCATACATCAAGAGATTCTATCAAAATGGGTGTGATAGTAAATAGGAAAAGGTATGGCTATGCAAATTTCATCATTATATTTTATCCCCGCTTTGAGGTTCATGTGAATATTAAAATGATCATGTATCTCAAAGTATGTAGCACTCACAATTTTTTGGGAACTAATCCCTATTATGGTCAATTGATAAATTAGAATATTGGAGCACCTTAATAGTGTGTGATAAAACTTAGTTATGTGTATAATAAAATTTAATTAAGTAGTGTTGAAGAAAGTACATGAAATAGTACAAAAAATATAATCACATGAGATAAATTTATTTGAGAAACTCTTATTGAAAAACCGGCAAGTAAAAGGTCAATAGCAATTGTATTTAAGCCTGGTCACCTCATCTTTGTAAATCTTCGATTAGAAGCCAACAAAAACCCAAAGAGCCTATCGGTCCTTAGGAGGATCTCAGAGATAACTACCCCTTCAAAATTGATATTTTAAATATCCTAAAGACCCCTCCCAAAGCTAGGCCCGAGGGAGGTCAAGGCTCAAAATTTCCTCTGATTGTTCTGAATAGACCTGTGTCTTTTTTGGACCAGCCAAATGAAGATCTATCTATTAATGATATCCAAATTATAGGCTCTCTTAGATCTGTTGCCTTGGATAGTAAGGATGCTCAAATGCCTACTTTGGAAGAGCCTACTCTATCAGTTTCTCAATGTCTGCAACCTTCTAGTGATACATTACTAAGAAGGATTAATACTAATTTGGAAGTAAAGGATCTAGAAGATGGGGAAATATCTAAGAAAAATATATGTCATGAGTCCCCAATTGACTCTATTAGAACTATATTGATAGATGTAGATGGTGAAATCTGCATTTTGCTCAAAACAAACATCACACATTAGCATGTTAGTTTAAAACAAAGCAAATAACAACATCCATATGAAATGGTACATCAATGCTTTCAAATGCAAACAAATGATAAAAGCAAGCTAAATAAGCACATGAAAAACATGAAGTAAGTCATCTCATATTGGATTGGTGCTTCTATGGAAATAAGTCTTTTCCCAATCCTTGATCAAGCTAAGCTAAATGATGAAATTGCTATGAATGTGATATGAAGATGGTGTGGGAAAAATCAGTTCTCAAGGAGAGTGACTTTGCAAGAGATTGTGGAGTTGTGGAGGATTTGCTTGAGGATGAAGCCTCTATTTGAAGATTTTCAAATGTTGAGTGTTGAAGAGGGACCAATGTGGGACTAAAAATAGGCCAATGAAAAGAGGCCATTTTTCATGTGGTGATAGGCCAATGGATGTGCAAGATTTGGGAAGTGTGCCCATGAGAGGGAATTTCAAATTCAAAATTTGTAATAAATTTTGAGAGGGGGACAAGAAAATGAGAAATAAATGCAATGTTGGAGGGACAAATCAACTTGTCACATTTTTCAAACTTGAGGGAATATTCCCCATAAATGCTATGTTGAGTGAAAATGATGATTTAAATAAATCAATAAATGGATTTATTTGTACAAGTGGCATAATCTAGAGAATGCAAGTGGGTAAGATTAGCATTTAATCATGGTTAGATTAAATTAATGATGATTAGGTTAGCTTAATGGTGCTTAGATGATTTTGACTTTTAGGACTTAAATATTTGATTTATTTAAATCAGAAAAGGATGGAAATGACTTTTGAGATTTTAATTAAATAAAGTTTGATTTATTTAATTAAAGGATGATGTGAGCCTTTGATTTATTTAAATGATAACAACCTAATTTACCTGGTGAATGGATTAATGTGAATTTGATTTATCAATGAGTAGATGCATATGCATAATGCTAATTTGACATGTCTACATTTTGCCCCTCTTTGAAGCAATGTACTTGTTGCGTTGGTTCAAAGAATAAACTTGTCGCGATCAAAATTCAAAAAATTTCTAATTTTTTGGATGCCCTAGCAGAAAGTACACTGGTACATTGCCCCCTCAAGAGATCGAGCGAAAAGATTCAATTTGAGGGTCGATCTCATGATAAAGAGGTTCAAAATGGATGGTCATGGATGATGATGCAAATGAGATGGATGAGATTGATGATGTGATATGTTGTGATTATGCAATGGATGATTTATGCAGATGCTTAGACTAACAGATCTATATTATGATGATGATGCAAATGCAATGTATGTGAAATGATCGATGTTTCCTATTATGATATGAATGATATGTGGTACGCTGACGGTTTTGTGGATGCAGGATGGATGCATTGGTGATGATGATATTAGTGCGGAAATGAGATGATGACAAGAGGATCCCACAAGTCCATGATCTGACGAGACTTTATTAGAGATGGTGATGACGATAGATGATGATAGATGGATGATAAATGATGATGATTTGCTTATCAAGGATTGGGATTTTAAAATGGCTACTTACCTTATGTTTGATTACACATGTAGATACGATGCATCAAGGTATAGAGAACTAGGATGGCGTTGTACCTAGTGTGATGGAATTTGACTCGACAAACAGATAGGAGTATTCTTGTTCACACTTGACATACGGAAACCCTGCTAGGGCGTACCTAACAAAGCAAGTATTCACCAAGTTATTTTACAAGAATGTCCAACAAGCATAGTAGACAAAATATAATGATTGTTGCCCCATTCCTATCTCTCTAAATCCTTCGTTCAGATATCATCGAGAGGTCCTCGAAATGAGCGCAATAAGATAAATCAAAAGAAAAGATCAAGTACGCAAACAATCCAATGTTCTTCATACCTCTAGCCAAAGGGATGTGTTTGATAGGATAAGAATCCAAGTGATATCCAAAATGATGCACATTGTCGGAACGATATATCCTAGGACATGCATTGTATAGGATGATGATGGTTTGATAAGTTGATTGATAGGCTATTGATATAAGGTTGACTGACATGTTTGAAAATGATCAAAAGTTTGATTTTGTGTTTAACGGTTTGTTGTTTGCTTTTGATTTTACGATTGAAGCTTGCTTTTGTTGACTACTATGATTGTTTTTGTTTGTGTTCCCAAAGGATGAAGGTGACGATCAATTTATTATGGATGATTGATTATTGCGGGTGATTGCGAGATGAGACAGATGGATTTTTTTTCAAATATTTGGATGTCTTTGACATTTTGAAATGTTTTGACGCTGTTTTTGGTATTTTCAAGATTTTACAAATGTTTTGATTTTTTATTTTTTCGAACATTTTTGTATTTTGGATTTTTGAATGTTTTGGGGTTTTCTAAGATTTTATGAATGTTTTTGGATTTTTGTGTTTTTTGAATGTTTTTGGATTTTGATGTTTTGAATGTTTTTGGATTTTGATTTTTTTTCAAATGTTTTTGGATTTTGATGTCTCGGGGGCTGATTAGCGATTAGCCTTTCCTACGTTTAAGCTCAGAGACAACGTAGTTCGAATTCCAATGTTTTTGATGTTTTTCGATTTTTGTTTTTGTGTTTTTAGATTTTTTTATGTTTTGGATGTTTTTGAATTTTTGCATGATTTTGACATTTTGGATATGGACATGTGTGATGATATCAATGCTCTATTTTGGGTTTTGTTGAAAACCAAGCTAAGGTTGATTGATCTGATTGGTGGATTGATGATAACATTGTTGAGGATGCACAACAATGCAAGGATAGATTGATGAGGATTGATGGTGATAACATTGTTGAGGATGCACAACAATGTAAGGACAGTGTTAAGCAACATAAGGATTGGGAATGATATCCCAAGATTATGGATTGATTGGATTTGATTGATCAGGATTGTTGAAGCTTGGTTTGGAACAAAAGATGTTTTGGATGATTTGATGTGATGTTGAAGGATGTGTTAGATGCGACTGATATTGATTATTTGGATCGATGTTCAATGAAATATGAAGACTGATAAGGAATGTCTTCTCGTCAAAATGTGACATGGGCTAGTGATTTGGATTTTGGATCACAACTACTTTGACCAATTTGGTTTCATGTTTTCCAATGTTCGGATCGCCACATGAGTTGGAGGATATAGATCAAGATTTATTCTTAAAACAAGATGCGAACATTTGCCCCCAGTGTCTAGAAATGTATGAAATGTTATGGATGGATGCTCAGATAGGTGTATGGATGGATGGATATGGTAAGCACGTAAAGGATGCCAAGGATTATCTTGCGAGAAGATAAGGTGTTCGGATAACGAATGTTTAATGCTTCATAGCTCAGATACTGCTGAGTGGGATAGGATCAATGAAAATGACCCATGTCAAGATGTTTACCATAAGAAAGCGTAAAGTATGTACCAAAGTTTGTCAAGATCAAGATAACTGAGATGATGGATGCAGATATATGCGAATGGATTGGATCAATGTCTAATGGATGGATTTATTATGGATAAGATGGATGGAATGCTCGATTTATTATGGATGGGATAAGATGCTTTCTCCTGAAGTGGCGAACATAGATGCTCGATTCTACACATGATGCCTATTTGCTAGGTTTTCATCATGGTCTTTCCCAAATCGCCGCACATGCGGTTTTCACTAGAGGATGATTTTTTTTCTTTACTATTTTCAATCCTTTTTCTAATTTTTTTGGATTTTCATATTTTTTTGTATTTTTCTAAAAAAATTTAAACTCATGTTGAATCACAAGGTGTTGTTGATGTAGATGCCCCTGTCATAATGTGTCATTGATATCCTGCTCAAAGAATTTGCTTTGCTAAGATACGTGCACTTGAATGCAACTTTTGGGATTCTTCATCTGCTTCGTTGATACCAGAGTTGACTTTGTCTTTGTGCGCACATCGCGATAGATTTCCTTCTGAATCCTTATGATGAAGGGTTTTTGCCAATACATGGTCAATGTGCGAACTGGATATCATGCATGGAGGCATGGATGGAGTGTTTTTAAGGATAAGAGATGGATTGGTTAACAGTTTGGAACCTTTGACTCTCCAAACTTGGGAAGATGAGCAATGATGGGTGGATACGGAAGTGTGCATGGAATTAGGACCAACTTCTTGATACACTTTGTACGTCGCTTGAAAAGCTTGCTTTTGCTTTTGTGGACATCTTTGATGGATACTTTTCCCATTTTTATTTTTCCCCATAGTTTCTTTGACTGATGGAGTTTGATAGGGATGATCTTTCTTTGTATTCTTTGGTATCCATTTGTATTTGATTTGTCCATTATGCTTCTCAGCTTCTTTCGATTTGATAATGTTCTTTGTGCTTTGATTCAAATCTTTCTTCTGATGTTGGTCCCAATTCGTGGATGGGGTGATGGGTGGATGAAGATTTATGACATGGCTGGTTGTAGTATTGGCAATGGTTTCATCATAAAGATTCTTCGTGCTCCCTATCTTGACGTTTTCTTGAGACATAGTTTCCCCTAGTATGGTGGTAGTAGTACCTTCATGCTTTGATTCCACCTGTTCTGAGAGCTTTTGTTTAGAATGCATTCTCTGATAAACGACCACTGCAGATGATGTTATTTCAATTTTTCGCTCTGCTAACTCTAGATTATACTATTCTTTCTGACTTGCTTCCTTGCGTGGATAATGTTTGATATATTTATTTATGATATCCTTAGTCTAAATTTGGGATACATCTGATCCTGATGTTGATAACTCAATTTGACTGTAGGAGTTAATAATTTGCTCTTTTTGTGTAACAAAATCTTGTTCTCAATGAAGATCATCTACGTGTCCATCCATAGAAAGCATCTCATGGGTAGATGGAGGAGTATGTGCTACATGGATATGATCATCTTGAATAGATAAGAGAGTATTCATTAGATTATTGTAGTATCTTGAAGATACAAATTCTTGATCTTTAATGATTTCGGAGTTACTTTCGACATGCTTTGGATCAAGTTCTTGACATGGATCAGTTTCAAAGGATGGATTGCTTATAAAAGGTTCTTGGATATCATCATTAGACATGGTAAGTGGTTCAATATCCTCAAGTGTTGAGTTCATAGTTCCTTTAGTATATGTAACCATGAGGTCAAAGGGGGTCAACATGTCTTGCTAGACCTTGGTGAAAGATGTTGATCATGCTTTGGGATGAATTCTTGAGATATGTCCTCTAACTTATAAGGCGATGTAGAGAAATTTTAAACATGATCATAGGTCAACGAATCGTGCATTATTTCAATAGGATCAAATAATCCTAACACTCCTCGAAATAGATCACTAAAAAGTGGCTCTTGATGTATGGTGAGTTGATCATCCGATGGGGTGGAAACATCTTCAAGATGCTCATCGATGGAGAGATCTTGATCATTGTTTTCAATAATTGTGGTGGAGGGATTTCCAATGTCTTCAACCAAAGGGTCAAATGATGTTGACATTTCTTGAATTGGATCATTGTTGGTTGGTGGATTTTGATCATGATTGAAAAGTGACTCTTGACATATGTTGATTTGATCATTAGACATAGCTTCAAGGTGCTCAGTGATGGATTGATCTTGATCCTTGTTCTCAACAGTCTTCATTTTTTGTGTTTGTGCTTGCATTTGTTGGGCAACTTGAGAGGCTTGTTGCACTTGTTAAGCTTTTCTTGCTTGTTGTGTGGCTAGATATTGTTGGAATCCCCTTTGAAAAGTAGCTTCTAATTCCACGTTGTATTGGCTTGATGTGGTGGAGGTTGGTGGTGGTGGGGGTGGTGGTGAATTTGAAATCTTGTTGGATGTAGTGACAAGTGATTGAGATACACTTGGAGCGATCATGATAGTGAGGGGTTGAGATGTGATAGGTGTGATAGGGGTGATTGGAGTGATTGAGGTGATAGGAATGGTTGGAATGACCGAGGTGATAGGCCCTTGGGAGACCATGTTTTGATTTGGGATAACATTGTTGCTTGATTGAATACCATATGTTGGCGCGATGTCGATGGTATACTCAAAGGATTTGATGTAATAGCTTGATTGGCATTAGTTGGATTGATTTGGATGGAGTGATTGGTGCTAGGTAAAGGAGGAATCCCTAAACCAAGGAATGATGTTGATATGGGTAATGGTGGTGGAGATGTCTCTTGGCGTAATGACTCAACTATTTTGGTAAGTGTAGCAATTTGATCTTGCCAAATTTGATCCTGGTTTCGATCTTGACTCCCTTGATATAGTTGATTTGGCTTGTGTTTAAGCAGATTTGGAATGTGTACTTGTGTTTGATTTTGGACAATGTTCTGATTTGGGATGACACTCAGATTTGGCATGATAGGTTGAAATTGACCATTGTGCATGTTTGGAATATTCGTATGATTTGGAAATGTATCCATCCCAAATTTTTATGGATTCATGTTTCGAAAACTTGTGTTTGGTACATTCTCATTTGGCTTGTAGGGATTTTGTGGGATGACGTTGTTCGTTTGAAGGCTCATGCTTTGATTGTTCGGTTGAAAGACTTGTAGGCTTGGATTTAGATCTACCATTGGGAAATGTGTTCCAATCTTTGATTTGGGCATACTCACACTTGTTGTACCATTGATGTTTGTTGAAGGTAATGATCCCATGTACGGGTTGTATAAGTGTGAGTGTTGATAATCAATCGGTATTGTAAGGCTTTGAAAGTTCAATTGATTTGGAATACTCATGATGTATGGATCAAGTTTGTATTCCATGTTCTCCTTGTGTTTTGACCTTGTTGCAAAAGTTACCTTTAAGGTCCTTAGGACTAATGATGAGATGAAGGATGAAAGGTGTAAATGATATGAGTGATGAACGTTTAGGGACTTTGGATCAATGCAAGAAGTAGGGTTTGATTTTGATTGGTTGATTTGGATAATGAACTTGTAAACCCTAAGATGTTGGATGTGATCTTTAGGATAAACTTGTTCAAAGGATTGCTGATTTAATTAAATGTATGAGAAAGGATGCATTCCCATACACCTAACTAAACAAGGTGATTTTGATTTTGATGACTTACCTAAGTCTAGAATGATGTTTCCAAAGCTCTAAAGTTGTTTGTGGGATGGATTTTGATAAATGTTTGGATGGATGAAATGTTTGATTTCGATCCTAAATGAACCTAGGAAGGACTTGTTTACTAGGCCAAGATAGTGAAGAACATGACTTTCTCTAAGAGTAACTCAAAATCAAAAGATCAATGTTTGCATGAAAACCATATGACTAAAAGATGCCAAGCACATGTATGGGGTCCCATTGATTTAATCTTTGCTTAATGGATTCTTTTTACCACAAACACACTCTTGATTAGATTTTGAATCTAGATGTCTAATGTCTCAACTTTCCCCTTATCCAAAAAAGTGTATTATGCAGAAACCAAGGTAATTAGAGGCAAGAGTTACCTAAAGTTGACTTTAGTAGAAGCAAATTGAGATGAAATCCAAATGTTTAGATGCCTCTAAGGATGTAATCCCAAGGAAAAGCAATAACATGTGAATTTTTTCAAGGATATTTTCCTCTCCTAAAGGGTTTGCAATTTTGATGATTCGTTGAATGTTGGTTTTCAAATGTTTTCGATAAAAGCACTGTGTTTTCAAACCACAAGCAATATGACGTCCTAGCTCAATTGGTACGTTTTTCTTGGTGGGCTTGCCTCATGCCCTTCGTAGAAGAGATGATTTTACATACAACCAAGGATAAAATATAAAGGTATGTTAAGAATGAATTCTTAACCTCTATATTTCAACCAAGATTGGACATGGAAAGTAACTTCTTGGAATCTAAGTTCCAATGCACCACTTTGATAAACTCGCTCAATGGATCAATTGGCCACTACAAAACAAGGGTTCTATTTCAGACTTTCCATTCGTAGGAGTTGACCCAACGTGGCAAGAGTCCCCTTTCGGATCCATCTTGTCGGAGTCAACCGCGTGATATTGGCATTTCTTCCAATATCCACATTTATATCCTAGCTGGAAATACTCTTGGCTTTAGAGTGTGACTGGTTGAGTCGTTCCCTTGGGTGAGTACTTTTTCCCACAAGGCAGGCCCTCTAGGATAAACAAAAGCAAGCAAAGACAAAATCCGTAACTCGATCAATCTTTGACGACTCAAAGAAAGAGAATATACACGATGATGCTCTACTCACACTCGCACAAGATGTTCAATTTTAAACCTAAATCAAAGTGTGTATGGGCAATTATTTATGCAACTTAATGTCACCAAAAGCCTTTTGATTCTCAAGATCGCGGTGAGGCACGAGAGAAGCGCATACGTCTTTTGATGATATTACTTTGTGTAAATAATTACAAAACAATAAAGGAACACATTAATTTTATCCTTCAAAGCAATGATTTGATTCGTTTTAAGCACCAAAGGAAATATTAAGATTGTTTGTCCAATTTTTTAATCTCAAATGAAATATAGTCAATGTTGCCTAAAGTTCATTTTAACCCTTTCACAATGAAAAGTGAAAGCCTAGGTAATGTTCATTTTAAAACCCAAAACCAAAGATGAGTTCACCTAAAATAGAAAATTAAGGCGTACGACAGAAGCTCAAAGCATTTAGAAATACTTTTGGGTTTTAGGTTTGATGCTCAAATTCTTAACTTCAATCTTGCTTTCATTTTTTCCTTGATTCCAATGCTTGATTTTGATGTCGATTTCACCTTTTTCCTTTGTTCTCCTTCATCATTTTCCTTTTCCTTTTCATTATTTTCTCTTCGCTTTCCTCTTTTTTCCTTTATACCTTTGTGTTATTTGATTCTACTATGAGAGAAAAACCATCATTGTCTCCCGATGCCAACCTATAAATAGTACAAAATTATCATCAATAAGAAGTATAGTATTACAAAGAATCAATGATATCAAAAAATCTAAATCACACATTGACAATATCTTAGATGTACTTTACTCCACAATAAAGCTTTATTTGATAATTCACTAAATGTGTTTCAAGCACGAAAAATACTAAAAGATACGCAAAAAGAGTGATTTAAATCTAGACACAAATGATTACAATAAAAGATGATTAATTAATCCGCCAATGGTCTTTAACATCAAGCCTACGGGAATATCAACTACCATCAAACAATAAGCATAGGAGAACCAAAATATTAATTATCCTACCACTTGGAGTGAGTCAAACCTAACATCATGACTTTGAAAAGATGTCTTTACAAAGGTCGAACAAGTCCTCTGTAAGGATTAAACCACATGATGTGCACACTTAGTTGAGAATTGAAACATTTAAGAGGATGAATTTGAGACTAAGATTCCAGATTGTTGTTGGACACAAAGCATTTACCATCCAGTAATTAATATCTGTCCTATTTCGTTACCTAGAACCAAACTTTGCATAGAAGTTATTTTGCCTTTTTCCCAATAGTCTTCAACAATCAGAAAAAAGAAGATGTAAGAACATTTAAAATTGACCTCATTAATACGAGGAAACCCACACAAACTCTTGTAAACTGACTGCCATCGAATGCATTTGTGATCAATGACTAAATGGCTTCCAAACACTTTCAACCTAATGCAAGAAAGGTAGGCGTAAATAAAACAGTCAACACAATTAGCAGGCACCAGTTTGACAAAGGTGTAAAATTTTGAGCAAATGTATTTGGCCAGTACAAAGCCGCACCATAAGTGTTATTTGGAAATCTTAAATGAAAATGGCCAGTGTAGGGTCGTTTCTAAAAAGTCTTTTGAGCAGTTATAAATGCAAATGGTAGACGTAACATCACCCATCAATATCATCAAGAAAAGAAGGCCACTTATCATTAGAATTGTCCCCAAAGTCAAAAAGTAATTTTTATCAATAGGCGTCCCATCTACTTCTTTAAAAGCATCTTCAAGATTACAATCTGAGGATCACTAAATACGGATTGGAGAAACAATGAAGTGACAAAAAAAAAGAAACCAGCTCTAAGCTCTAAGTTCTAAACGTTTTCCAGCATCGACCTATGTACAAACAAAAAACACATTTTTGTTTTTTGTTTTTTGAATGACTACTTCTTGACAGGGCGCTTTAAATGTTATTATATGGAATGCATTAATTGCAGTATACGTACCAGTGAAAAAGGCGTAAGAATTCTTTTTTCAAAAAAATGCTATTGACAAGGCATAGCCAGCGCCGAAATGGAAGCATAGAAAGGGCACGTGAACCTTTTGATAGAATGCGTGAAAGAACTATTTTTCTGACGATTTCCAGAATATTTGCACAATGAACTGGTAAAAAAAGCTTTAGACACTTTTAAGAAAAGTGCAATTGGCAGGTGTAAAGCCGAATTCTACAACCTTTGTTAGCGAGGAGCTCCTTGACCAACATCTCTCTAGCCATCAAATGGAATCAAAGACCATCGAATGCAAGCAAGGAAAGAACCTGCGTACCTTTTGACAGAATGCTTAAACTACTATATAGTGCAATATTAATATTCATCCAACCAAAACACAACTATTTAACACATTACTTTGACTTCAGAAAGTTCCCTTTCATTGCATGGATTGAAATTTTTTTGAAGACCGGGATGAGAGAAGCATTCAAAGTCATGGAAAAGGATAAATCGTGAGCATCTGCAATGCATACAGCATATGTGACTAAGAAAACTAGTTGTACTAAATGTGACCTGCCTGCTACTCATTCATGAGCGATCATTTATGATATGGGGTTATATCTACGTTGTAGCTTTGATGTTAAACTACACCCTCTTTATAAGATCACAAAGACTATACAAAAAATGATGTGACAGAGAAAACACAAAAAGACACTATGTTTGACAAAGATTGGCAAAAAGACTCTCTGAAGAGATTATTAACAAGGACGTTGGATCCCTCAAAACAGGTTGAAAGAACGATGCCAAAGCATAATTTCTTCAACACCAGTGGTGTATTCAAAGGAACTAAAAGCTCTAGCAGAATAGGAATGAGTTGGAAATGGTACCAAAGACAACTACACTATTAACATGAGGCAGAGGATCTGTAGGCCACATAATAGAATATTGTCCAGGAATGCCACAAAGATCTTATATAAGATGATTAAAATCTAGAATAAAACTTAGAATAAAATAAATGCATGTGTATAATCAAGGACTCTCACTTAATCCTCCATAAAACAAAGAAGGTTAAGGGAAAAGACAAGAGTCCCAAGGAAAAAGAAACGACTATTGATGCATGAGGTTAAGGAAGATATTCAAAGGAAATAATAGAAAAACAAGTCAAAATAACATTCGATGGAACCAATATTAGACAAGGGATGTTGTGTTGGATATTGACAACTTCTCCAAATGCTATCTCGCCCTCCTTCTAGTGCCATAATGTAGATGGTGAAATCTGCATTTTTCTCAAAACAAACAACACACATTAATAGCATATTAGTTTAAAACAAAGCAAATAACAACATCCATATGAAATGGTACATCAATGCTTTCAAATGCAAACAAATGATAAAAGCAAGCTAAATAGGCACATGAAAAACATGAAGTAAGTCATCTCATATTGGATTGGTGCTTCTATGGAAAGAAGCCTTTTCCCAATCCTTGATCAAGCTAAGCTAAATGATGAAATTGCTATGAATGTGATATGAAGATGGTGTGGGAAAAATCAGTTCTCAAGGAGAGTGACTTTGCAAGAGATTGTGGAGTTGTGGAGGATTTGCTTGAGGATGAAGCGTCTATTTGAATATTTTCAAATGTTGAGTGTTGAAGAGGGACCAATGTGGGACTAAAAATAGGCCAATGAAAAGAGGCCACTTGTCATGTGGTGATAGGCCAATGGATGTGCAAGATTTGGGAAGTGTGCCCATGAGAGGGAATTTCAAATTCAAAATTTGCAATAAATTTTGAGAGGGGGACAAGAAAATGAGAAATAAATGCCATGTTGGAGGGACAAATCAACTTGTCATATTTTTCAAACTTGAGGGAATATTCCCCATAAATGCTATGTTGAGTGAAAATGATGATTTAAATAAATCAATAAATGGATTTATTTGTGCAAGTGGCATAATCTAGAGAATGCAAGTGAGTAAGATTATCATTTAATCATGGTTAGATTAAATTAATGATGATTAGGTTAGCTTAATGGTGCTTAGATGATTTTGACTTTTAGGACTTAAATATTTGATTTATTTAAATCAGAAAAGGATGGAAATGACTTTTGAGATTTTAATTAAATAAAGTTTGATTTATTTAATTAAAGGATGATGTGAGCCTTTGATTTATTTAAATGATAAGAACCCGATTTACCTGGTGAATGGATCAATGTGAATTTGATTTATCAATGAGTAGATGCATATGCATAATGCTAAATTGACATGTCTACAATAGATACAACAAAAGTCCCTCAAACTAGCATCCAACATAATTGAGTTGATGACTGATCAATACCCAAGAAAAAAAGTAAACAAAAGAAGGTTGATGTGGGGGTTGAGACCAAAGCGGGTAGACCTTCCCAAAGGAAAACCAAGAATAGGGAAAATGCTAAGGAGATTGTCATTGGAAAACAGAGGACATTGGAAGCATCCTCAAAAAAAAATTCTAAATGAAGTTCCTCTCTTGGAACATAAGAGGGATCAATATCCCACATAAGCAGTTGGCTCTAAAAAACTATATTTGGGAGCACAAGATTGGAATTTTCTTATTACAAGAAATTAAGATAAAAAAACAAAATTTGAAATGATTGCTAAGAATATTTGGCCCAATGCCCACTTCCTGATCAATGATGCCTTTGGATCCTTAGGGGTTCTTTTTGTTATGTGGAATTTGCACAAGTTGTGTGGCTCTCAACTATTCCAAACCAAGCACAACTTAAGTGTTCAATTCTCTAATGCTAGGTTATCTTGGATATTCATTAATATATATACCCCTAATGTGAGGAATGCTAGGAAAATCCTTTGGATTGAACTTGGTGATTAGATTCTAGGAAATAAAGAGGAATGATGGATGATTATGGGGGACTTTAACTCCCCCCTCTACCCTTCTACTTGAAATGTGGAGGGCTGATTGATTACACTAATAGTATGGCTAACATGGCTGACCTTTTGAATACTATCGAGCTTATTGATATGGAGCTTCAAGGTCAACCCTTCACCTGGAGTAACAAAAGGCTTGGGGAACATCTAATACAAGTTAGACTTGATTGTTTCCTAATCTCCCCCAACTAGGAAAAACTCCATAACTCCAACTTGTTGGCTCTTCCATGGGCAGTGTCTAACCATAACCCTCTTCTACTAAGTTGGGAAGATAACTCTACTGCAATTCCTTTCCATTTTAAATATGAGATAATGTGGATCTCTCACTTGAACCTTAAGGACACAATTTCCACCTACTGGAATATTCCCATTCATGGATCTCTTATGTATTGTGTCTCTCAAAATCTCAAAAATATCAAAAAATGGTTAAAGGTTGGAACAAGTGGGTCTTTGGTGATGTTTTTCACTAGAAGAGAGACCTAATGACTAAACTCAAAGATATCTAGGTCAGAATGACAAATGGAGATGTTAGTGATTAGACTTGCCAACTTGAGAAGGATTACCACACTAATTGGTATAATGTTCTTAAAAAAGAAGAATTATTTTGAAAACAAAAGTCCAAAATATAATGGTTAAAAAAAGGGGATCATAATTCCACTTTCTTCCATATTTCAGCTCTCAAACATGGGAAAATAAATCAGATAAAGAAATTCAAAGATAATCGTAGGACTAAAGGCACTACCTCAACTCAAATTGGGTATATAGCCTCTACCTGCTAAGTTCAATAGTCTTTCTTGGCACTTGTTGTCAATCTCATTACTGCCTTAGATGATCACCTGTTGGAAAACACCCCTTTCATTTTAATTAATATTGATAATACTTCTATTATAAGGCATGTCACTCCCAATGAAGTCAAATTGGTTGTTTTTAGCATGGGGGATTTCAAAGCCCCTAGGCCTGATGGCTTCCCACCAACCTTCTTCCAAGAATTATAGGATGTTGTGGGAGATGTGTTCCTTGTTGCTAAAGAAATTTTCAAGTTTGGAAAACTTTTGAAACAAATGAACCATACTTTTATAGTTCCAATCCCCAAAAATATTGACCCACAAACTATGGTTGATTTCAAGCCCATCAGTTTATGCAATACCTGTTAACTATCCAAATTTGCACCCTTGCCAAGTTGTGGAAACTCAAAAAATTTGGAGCAACATGGGACTACTTTTAGGATGTGGGTATCCTATTGTGAAAGTAGATCTCCAGGTTATGGGTTGGATCCCCTTTTGGTGTCACCTAAAATACTCCTTGTTGGAAAAAGGAGAGAAATAAACATGAAAAGAAAACTAAATCGCTATAGTGTTTCACCTAATTTGATTTCTCAGACCTATACAATTGCTTTAACACATAATATCATCAAAATATTAGCTTAACTTAACACAACTCGGATATTTTCACATATCAATGCATAAGTGTTTTGTAAGGAGGCTTGGTTCACTTGTCACTTTGAAGGGAAAAAGCTTCCACAACTAAAATAACTATTGAACTAGTGCACAACTTACAACCTACAAAATGTATGTTTCCTCTGCCTAAAGGTTATAAAAAGAGACAAACATTTAAGGAAATATCAAAATTCACAAGAACATTCATCAATCAAACATTGCACACTATTGAACAACTTCTAAGAAGGTAAAACATTGAATTTCATTAATGAAAGGTGTTACATACTATTGCACATTTCTGATACTGAGTCACAATGTTGTCCTCTGCCTGAAAAAAGATCCAAAGTAAGCTATAATGTCTGCAGAAAGAAAGAAAGAACTCCCTTCCAAAACCCAGTTTGAAGATACTTAAGCAATTTTGAAACCTATCCCACACAAGTCCTAGAAACATTTGGTCAGATGCCACAGAAAATCCAAAAAAGAATCTTCCAAAACCTCTCCAAAATGCAGAAAAGTTAGCCAAGACCCAAGTCACACTAAAAGCATGACAAGTGAGATGAATTTACCTTTGTATCCCTCTTTTTTGGATGATCATTGGACAATGTCTTTTAATGCAACCATGCATGACTGTCCTTGTTCTTGTTTCCTTCTTTACTAGCTCCATGAAAATGATGAAAATGAAATCCAACTCATATCATTATTAAAATGGACTTTGGATCCACTTAAGAAGATTGAAAGACATCCAATAGAGTAAGATTTCCAAGCAGCCTATTGTTTGATTCATTGTGAAAGATGAAGAGTAACTTTCTTGATAATTCACACCATTTTGTTGCATCTTTTGAATATGATAATGAAATTTGATCAACTGGTATGATTCCATATTGATTTAATGCATCAAGAATAGGTTTATCATTAATTGATCAAGTTGCTCAATTTCCTATCTTTCCTAAAACACAAGAGGGAAAAATGCTGGGCTCAACCCTCGTGGGAGCCACATTTTACTCATGTTGTAATTAGCTGAATCAAAATAGTAACAAGGATTTATCCTAAATATACACAAGGAGAAAACATGTTAGATAAACAAAGCATATGATAGGTGTGTTTGATTTGTCCTTTGTTTTCCTGGACACCTATGGTATGCTATCTATTTTAATGCTTATGGACATCAGATTATATGTTTATGGATGTTTTGCACATATTCTGATTAGTGACCTTTCATTGATCTAACATCACTCTTTTTTACAGATGTAGGGAACCTAGGAGCAGCAAGGAGTGTCAAACAGAAGCAAGACAAGTGGGGAAAATTGAAGACGATGCAGGACAAGACCAACAAGATTCGTCATTTCAGGCAATGACAAGTCCCTCTTCATTTTATGTGAATTTCTTCTATAAATGTATAGTCTTTTCCTTATATGCATTAGAATAGTCAGTCCCTCGGCTTGTGAGGGACACTGTACACTTATGATCATTAATAAATATTTCATTTGCAATAACTGTTGACTCTCTTTCTTATTGTATGCAATGGCCCAACTGTAATAATGTTATCTTTTGATAATCTCTTTTATGCACATGGATGAAACTTAGTAGAAAGTGATATGTATCTTTCATTGTTTAAATGCAAACACAATCATAAGTCTACTTGATTTAGCTAGAAGCAAAATCAAGTAACATTTTTGGCGACAATTTCTATATGTTTGCTTGTTAAACATCTTGACCAATTTCCTGAAGCCTATCCATTGGGCACCGAGTCACCTAAAAGCTAACACAACTTAAAAACAACCTTGTATGTTGCAGTAACTCATTAGAACAACGTATGACACCTTGAAAGTTATTCCAACACACCAAAATGCTCAAAGTAAACTAACTAACTTTGTTGAACAACACTTAGGGAATTGAAAACTGCATCTAGAAACCTATTCTAACCTACCCTAACCATCAAAGAAGCTGGTCAAACAAAACCATTGACATGATCTGCAAAGTAACAACCCTTTTTAATCAACAACTGATGCATTACATGATTATGTATTGCTGAAAAATCATGAAACACATGCATATATTCAAAAGACTATTGCAATATTTCATAGAAGATGCAAATAAACTCACTTACACCTTGATTTTGATCATGCCTATTGTTGTCTTGAACTAGAAAAGTGAGCTAAATTTGATCACTTTCAACTGCAACTCCAAAATTATCTTCTTCTCCAATTTCATCCTCATACTTGGGTGCAAGAATGACCTCTGGTACTTCAGTGGCCTCCAAACTGGCTAAATATATGATTGGGCAAACCCTAGAATGAACAAACTTTGAACTGCCATTGCTGGCTACTTCTTTATCAATTGCTTCTTCAACTTCATTTTGTTGGTTGAGAAGAGTTATTTCATTTGAATCAAATGGAATCATGACTTCTCTATCTATTTGGTTATGTTTCTCACACTCTTCAGATTCAGTCAGTGATGACTTGGCATCAAGCTTTAAGCAGAATTCCTCTACTAGGTTTGAAAATATATCTTCATCTAGCTCATAATTAGTTATCTCATGCAAAACAGGTTCTTCTTCAAATTTATGACAATTCTCAAGACTCATCACTTTGAAAGCAATATCTTGCTTCACATTTTGTTCCATTTGACCAACATGCTCAGGCATACCAACCTCTTTACCTTTTGAGACAAGGTTGTCCCCATTTTCTTCTTGATGGACCAACACCTTGTCAAAGTGAACCTCCTCCTCTTGTTGTCTAAAACTTGATAATGATGTTAGTACAAGCATGGTGTCCTCATCATCATCAACATAGAAGTTCATTAAACATACTCGTCATTATCTCATTACTATGCTCAAAACTAGGCATTGATGTTAGTATTCCCGTGTTATCCTCATTCTCATCCACAAAGGTAGTAAAATATTCAAGCACAAAAGCTAGGACCCTCTTTACACAATCCAAGTTTGAGAAAAATTCTTCCAACTCATCCCAAAATAAAACTTCATCACATTCTTCTTGCTTATCTTCACTTTGTTCAACCAAACTAGGCAGCTCAACAAATAACTATGTTGTTATCTCATCACTTTGCTCAACAAAACTAGGAAGCAAATCAAATAAATTTGTTAGAACCTCATGTTCAACACTCATTTCTTGTTTACTACCCTACTGTCCCAATTGGTTTTTCTCGTCAATCATCTGTAACAATTCTGATTTTTCATTTTGGACCCCATGCACAAGTGTATCTACAACAAAAGGCTCTTCCTCTACAAGCACCTCTTTTTTAGGTTGTTCTGGAACATAAGGGGCTGGTTGAGCCTCCTTAATGGGTTCTGCACAAGGATGCACTTGTTCAATAATAGGTTCTTGAACAAAAGGAGGGCTCCTAAAACTTGGGAATGCAATTTTTTTAGGCTCCTCCACAGGTTGAGCTTGGTCAAGGACAGGTTCTTGAATTGAAATGAGATTTCTAAAACTTGGATTCTCAAATCTAGTAGGCTTAAGAGGTTCACCTTGTTTGAATCTTGGAATATTGACTTTGGAAACCTCATGTTTTGCAAGTTTTAGCCTCATTTATGCATCCTTTGCAGCAAGTTGTTGAGCAAGATTCTCCTCAAATTGCCTCTTTTGTGCCTCCAACTCCTACTCGTGGTGATGGGCTTGGTAAGCTTCCTGTTCCTGCTGCAAATCACATTCTTGTTGATATTCAAGGCTATAATCCTGTGAGCAATCATAGAATAGAAAAACCAACTGTGCTTGTTGCACATTCAATTCACTCCTTCTAAAATGCTCTTTAAGAAACATGTTTCTTATCTTCAACCTTAAATCTAGATTGTGAATTTGTTTGAGCTTATCCTCAAAAATTTGAAACTCTTGAAGCTGGTCATGGGAATTGATCTATTGATTGCTAGAAAAATGGCGGCCTTGGGATTGATCTTGAGCATATACTGGCTGATATTAAGATTTAGTAGGGATGGGATGGTGGAAAACATGATAGGATTGTTGGTAATCTGTTGTTACATGGACATTTGGGATAAAACCAACAAGTTGTTTTGTGTGATATGGCTGGTAAGAGGGCATACATGCATGATTTTCATGAAATAGTGGGTAATTAACATTTTCATGATATGTTGGGTGATATAACATGCTTCCATGAAACATAAACATGTTTATTCATTCAAAAGATGGAAAAAAGAGACAAAAATCATATTTACTTGAAACTAACCAACACTTGATCATACTGAAACCAATAAAAACTTCTCAGAGTCGCCATGTATGCATTTGAAACACCTCAAAAGGCAGTAATTAACTACTGTACACACCAAACAACAGAAGAAAAACATATAAAATGGACTCAGAATCAGTTCACAATCCCACCGAGCGTACAAAAACTATTAACTATCCAAATTTGCACCCCTACTAAGTTGTGGAAACTCAACAAATTTGGAGGAAAATTGGACTACTTTCAGGCTGTCGGTATCCTATTGTGAAAGTAGACCTCCAGATTATGGGTTGGCTCCCCTTTTGGTGTCACCTAAACTACTCCTTGATGGAAAAAGGGGAGAAAGAAACATGAAAATAAAACTAAACCCCTATGGTGATGCACCTAACTTGATTTCTAAGACCTATACAGTTACTTTAACACACAATGTCATCAAAAGCTCAACTTAACACAACTCAGATATTTTCACATATCAATGCATAAGTGTTTTGTAAGGAGGCTTGGTTCACTTGTCACTTTGAAGGGAGAAAGTTTCCACAACTAAAATAACTATTGAACCATTGCACAACTTACAACCTACAAAAGGTATGTTTCCTCTGCCTAAAGGTGCTAAAAAGAGACAAACATTTAAGGAATTATCAAAATTCACAAGAATATTCATCAATCAAACACTGCACACTATTAAATAGTTTCTAAGAAGGTAAAACACTGAATTTCATTAATGAAAAGGTGTTACATGTAGTTGCACATGTTTGATACTGAGTCACAATGCTGTCCTCTGCCTAAAAAAAGCTCCAAAGTAAGTTACAATGGTTGCAGAAAGAAAGAAAAAAGTCCCTTCCAAGACCCAATTTGAAGATACTTAAGCAATTTTGAAGCCTATCCCACACAAGTCCTAGAAACCTCTTGGTCAGATGCCACAAAAAACCCAAAAAAGAAGCTTCCAAAACCTCTCCAAAATGCAGAAAAGTCAGCCAAGACCCAAGTCACACTAAAAGTGAGACAAAACTGCCTCAAAAATGGTATCATTCCCTCCAAAACAGTTAAATATTTCCCACACACCTTCCACATGTTGGTCAATCATCTCCAAATTCTCCACATGCCTCCAAACTGTTTGACCCACACACTAACTAAATCTGAAAACAAAACACCTTTATTTTGCACTACATGCAACATTAATTAAAGTGGCTTATATTTGCATCACTTTAATAATGTGCTCACATTTTCAAAACTAATGCAAAAATAAAGGCATTTGGCTTGATGCCTTGAATCATACCTCCTTAATGCATTTACATGTTACAACACTATTACTTTGCATTTTAAAATAACACTTATAATTAAGTGATTTATAAATCATCACTTAATTAAAATGTTCCATATTTAAAATCAATGTAAAAATAAAAACTGAGGCTTAGCCTATGTGGTAGATCTCAATGCAAAAAAAAGCATAAGTCTTAAAAGACCCCTGTTTCAAATAGCATGTATGAAAGGGAATATTAAGTTTCACCAGGGATGGACATTTCATGGGTATTTAATTTCATATTGCAAAAATTTAAAATAAAAGGTAAAATACCTTTTACTTGGTCGGCATGTTAGGGTAGAAACCCTAAAACAAAAAAAATGTGGAATTGCAAAGCATTTCATTTGTAACATAGAGCTTTCTGGAAGGTCTCTGCCGCCATAGGGTTTGTCTAGAGCTTTCATGGAGGATTTGACTGCAGAAACAATACAAATCTTTCTTGAACTTGTGTGGTAAGGATTTACTCTATCCAATCTTGCTATTATGTATTCCATATCATGAAAAAATTTGATATTTCCTGTTTGTGGCCATGAGTTTCATTGCTTGAGTTTCTTTCATTGTAAAAATAATGCTATTTCGAGCTATTTTTCTGTGAGTAAAATGTTGTTTCGAGCTGCATTTGAGCAAAAAATGATGAATATATTGTTACTCTTGTTCTTCTCTACATACTCCATGCATTTTATTTTCCTCTGTACATACATACATTTTCTGGAAATTGTTTGTCATCTTCGTATAAATCTGAAGATTTAATGAAAGCTCCAGGCCACAATCTTCATTGTATTTCACAAGGTACCTGAGGGTTTCTTTGAAACTTAGACAGGTCGTAGCCTCTCATTTATTTTCCACTGCTTTTTCCTCGATTTCATTTAATAGTGGTGTCATAATATGAATGATATTTTGTGTGAGGGTGATTGGTAAAAACATGAGCTATCTTAGCCAACTATTACACAAGAAAATTCAGCCCTGTGAAGAAAATGGTTTGCTAAATGATTCCATGCCATTGTGAAATACAGGTGTAACTTAGAGGCTCTATGCATTTTTTCCTTCATTTTCACTACCCCTTTTTTGCTAACTTGCAAATCCTAGGCTCTTCTTTAGCACTTAACTCAAGAGGGTTCTCACTTTGCTTCAGATTGTTCACATAAGGCCTAAGAAATTAAAAGAACAACATCCCTCATTTCTACAGAAAGCCCATCACTGCATTGTATTATAGATGCTCTGTTTATTCAAACACCAATGAGTGATTATTATGATATGAAAAAGAAAGAAATTTGTATCTCATAAATGACTTCCTTGTACAAATTTACTAGTCCTCTCTAGAAAGGTAGGATTGTCCTATGTGCAGACCATATTTAAGGTCTGCTTGTAGTGTCAAACTCAATGAACATATTAATCATCTGAAAATAGATTATCCTCATGATCATAGCCATCTGATCCATAGTCACCAACATGTAGTTTCTTTGACATATTTTTTCAAATAAATATAGGTCTAGGAAGACATCTATTGAAGATGAATGAACGAGCACTATGATTTCCCCAAAACTACATTCTTGTTCTCATTGGAAAATTTAGTTAATAGTGTTAGTACTGGTTGAATGTCCGTAGATTGATCAAAGGATTGTACCCTTTAGCAATCAAGCCTTAGTCCTTGATAACTATCAACTCACTATCCTCATGTATGAAGAAGAAAGACTATCTCTATTGTTTCTAAACAACTCTTGCACCAAGTTTTGGAAATTAAATCTACTTGAGAACAAGTAGTGAAAAGAGCCTCAATTTTCTTACCTTTTAGTTGTATTTTTGCATGAGACAACTTGTTAGATTTGTCCTCATCTTTAGCATCATCACAAGCCACATTTTCACCATACACTACCATTGCATTGAAATTTATCTCTGCACTGGTATGACTGTCATATATGACAATGTTCTTTTGTGACACTTGAATCAAATTCTGTAGTATCTATTTGATGTTTAGTGACTCTATACAATGGAGATGAAGGATAGTCATTTTCAATTTCATCTTTTTCTTTTATCTTCACTCTCACTACTTGGAGTGAGACTATCACTTTCCACTTGAGACCACATAGACTTGTAGCTTAACCTATCCTCCTTATCAGGTTTCTCCTTCACTTGTTTTCCTCTTAAACTTACCATGGATGAATCTAGCATGTTCCACACTATTAATTACCCTTGACAGTGTGATATATCAAAAGTGTTCATCACCCTTGTACTATGCAACTCACTTGGCTGTGAATGTTGTCCTCAACTTGATAAGGCAGTTGTCATTTTGCATTCTAGTATCCATTTGACTATCTACTTGGAACTGCAGTGTCCTCTTTAATGGAGTGATTTCCCCTTTTGGTGAATGATGTTTTCCTCATATGAGTGAAGATGTGCTTGTTGTTTTCATTTCAAATAGGTATAGAAATGTCATTTTCTTCTATCTTATTGCATGGTTATGACAGTCCCATGACTGTGATGTCTTCTTAGCATCTTGTAACCAAAAATTTCATGCATATGATAGCCTATGTGGCCATCCTACCTTTGAAGATACTGTATTTTCATACTTTGTCACATACCATCCTTGCAAAAACCTACAACTTTCATCTGCTCCCTGTCATGTAAGATCATTGTATTCACATATTACATTGTCTCCCTAGCTTGAAAAATTATCATGTATGCCTTCTCCAACTTGAGTATTGATTGGAACCCTTAAGTATTCACTGTATTCTGCTCACATAAATTACTTTCTAAAATTTCCTAATGATTGGAAAACATTGCACTATAATCAAGGCTATCAATACTATGCTCTCTTGGTTACTTGGCATGAAGCTCTGCATCCTTCATATTGTCCCCCAATATGACAATATTTTGTGGCTCAAAAGTTTTGTCATAAATTTTTGTTTTGTTGTTTCTATGGTTTGTCTGTGATGGCCCATGACATGATTTGTCATGCTCATCTCTGAAACATGTTTGGTTAGTGAATATCACTATTTGTACTCACTGTCATTTCTCTTATTTTAATCCTAATGAGAAAATATGTATCATTTATGGTGGTGACCTAAAGGCTCACTATCCTGAGTGATGCGTGCTTACTCAATTGAACTAAAGTGAGATGAATTTACCTTTGTATCCCTCTTTTTTGGATGATCTTTGGAAAATGTCTTTTAATGCAACCATGCATGACTGTCCTTGTTCTTGTTTCCTTCTTTACTAGCTCCTTGAAAATGATGACAATGAAATCCAACTCATATCATTATTAAAATGGACTTTGGATCCACTTAAGAAGATTGAAAGACATATCCAATAGAGTAAGATTTCCAAGCAGCTTATTGTTTGATTCATTGTGAAAGACGAAGAGTAACTTTTTTGATAATTCACACCGTTTTGTTGCATCTTTTGAATATGATAATGAAAAATGATCAACTGGTATGATTCCATATTGATTTAATGCATCAAGAATAGGTTTATCATTAATTTGATCAAGTTGCTCAATTTCCTATCCTTCCTAAAACACAAGAGGGCAGCATGCTGGGCTCGACCCTCGTGGGAGCCACATTTTACTCCATATGTTGTAATCAACTGAATCAAAATAGTAACAAGGATTTATCCTAAATTTGCACAAGGAGCAAACATGTTAGATAAACAAAGCATATGATAGGTGTGTTTGATTGCTCCTTTGTTTTCCTGGACACCTATGATATGTTGTCTATTTTAATGCTTATGGACATCAGATTATATGTTTATGGATGTTTTGCACATATTCTGATTAATGACCTTTCATTACTCTAACATCACTCTTTTTTATAGATGCAGGGAACCTAGGAGAAGCAAGGAGAGTGTCAAACGGAAGCAGGACAATTGAGGAAAATTGAAGATGATGCATGACAAGACCAATGAGATTCGTCATTTTAGGAAATGATAGGTCCCTCTTCATTTTATGTGCATTTCTTTTTTTGTATCTATAAATGTATAGTCTTTTCTTTATATGCATTAGAATATTCAGTCCCTCAGCTTGTGAGGGACACTATACACTTATGATCATCAATAAAGATTTCATTTGCAATAACTATTGACTCTCTTTCTTATTGTATGCAATGTCCCAATTGTAATAATGCAATCTTTTGATAATCTCTTTTATGCACATGGATGAAACTTAGTAGAAAGTGATATGTATCTTTCATTTTTTAAATGAAAACACAATCATAAGTCTACCTAATTTAGTTGGAAGCAAAATCAGCTAACAATACCATCTATAAATTTTTCTCCAAAATCCTTGTCAATAGACTGAAACCACTCATAGAGAAAATTATTAGCCCCTATCAAAAAGGTTTTGTCCCTGGCTTCCAAATTCCAGATGCTACTATCTCCACTAATGAAATTCTTAATTCTATGGACAAATGTAACAGTATTGGTATGACCTTTAAACTTGACATTTCTATAGAATATGATACAATCTTTTTAAAGTTTCTTCTCAAAGTCCTTGCTAAGTTTTATTTCAATTAGTTGGTTTTAAACCTGATTAATGAATGCATTTCCACTGTCAAGTACTCTTTTCTTGTTAATGGGGTTTCCTATGGTTTCTCCAATGCTAGTAAAGGGATTAGACAAAGTGATTCCCTATCTCCTTATCTTTTCATTATGGTTGTTGATGTTTTAAGTCACAATATTTCCAAACTTCTAAATGAAGGTACTATCAAGGGTGTTAAACTTGTTACCTCGTTGGACCTTTTAGCTATACAAAAGTTTATAGATGAAAACATCCTCTTTGGGAAAGCCTCGATTGTGTAAGCTAGGAAATGAAAGTGTTTCCTCAATAACTATACTTCTAGCTTTGGTAATTGTATAAACTACAATAAACACATGATTTAATTATTTATAATATCTTAAAACTTTCAAAATAAAATGATTGCTATCTTGGGATGTTAGAATTCCCCTCTTCATCTTGTGTATCTTGGTCTTCATCTAACTATTAAGGAAGTCACCCCTAGTTTTTAGAATTCAATGTTGGAAAGAATGCAGAGAAAACTGGTTGGGTGGAAAGGTTCCATCTTGAGTCATGTTGGTAAGCTGCAATTCTTGGTTTCAACTCTTCAAGGGATCCTTGTGTACTTACTATCCCTATTCAAAATCCTAAGATACATAGCCGAGAAACTAGTAAGAATCCAAAAAAAAATTATTTGGCGAGGTACTCAAGAGAAGAAAAAGTTGTCCTTGCTAAGCTGGGATACTATTTGTCTACCCAAATCTAGTGGTGGGCTTGGTATCAGGAAAATCCAAGCTACTAACAAAGCTCTCCTTGCTAAGGTTGGGTGGGATCTATTTAGAAATAAGAAGGAATGGTGCATTATTCTGAATGCCAAATACCTCAATAATACTCCCCTGATCAAGAGCCTTTTCACCAATAGTCACCCCTATGGTTCCTTAATTTGGAAGAATATCAGCAAAGTCAAACAATTGTTGTAGACTAGCCTAAGATGGAAACTTGGAAATGGCTACAAAATCAAGTTTTGGGATGATCCTTGGTTGCTCAGCTACCTCTCAACCAATCTAATTTCAAGAATTTGTTGGGTCCTACCATTACCATTGTCTACTTTGGTAGGTATGTTGAGGACTACATTTACGGTCGATAAGGCACTCAAAGATGGAAAGTATTGATGAAATGCTATCATAACTCTCTTGAATTAAGTCAGTTAGCTAGGATACTTCAAGAAAATCTCTCCTTAATAAGAATTCCTATATCCTTTTAGGAAGATGACTTTTTTTTGAATTGGGATTTAGAAAAGGAAACCTAATTGTTAATTTGAATTACAGACTATTGCCAGTGCATGGAACTTGTGGTAGATTTTGGAAACAGATCTAGAACATGCATCTTATTCCAAAAATAAATTTCTTTTGGTGGACTACGACCCACAATAGAATCCTCACCTAGGATAACCTAAGGAAAAGGGGATTCCAAATCCCAAATAGATGCATGCTTTGCAAGATAGACGAGGTGTTAATTTGTTCCTCACTTGTTACTCCACTGTCCCTTTGTTGCTGAGGTTTGGGCTTCTACTCTCCAAAAATTTGGGGTCTCTTAGACCATGAATGGGAATATCAAAAGGTTTGTGTAAAATTGGGTTAGTCCTTATTCTCATCCCTTACCCAAAGGAATTTGGCAATAAGTTCTCCCCTTTATCTGCTGGTGCATTTGGAAGGAAAGAAATAATAGGATTTTTTGTAATGTGGAAAAGAGCCCCAAGGAGGTTTTTAGTGTTTATTCCAGGCTTCTTACTGAAAACCTATCTCTTTTCGATTGGAAACCTTCGAGCAAATCCTCCACTGCTTTGGAGATCAATATTGCTTGTAATTGAAACCTTCCTCTAAACCCCAATTCTTATGATAACTCTAAAGTCTTGGAAAGGATTAATACTAAATGGAGGCCTCCTCTACAAGGTTGGCACAAGCTCAACTTTGATGGGGTTGTTAAAGGAAATCTTGGCCTACTAGTATTGGAGGTATCATCAGAGATCTTGAAGGAAAGGTTTTAGCTAGCTATACTAGAGGGATAGGTGTGCAATCTTCTATGATAGTTGAAGCAAGGGAATTGCTTGGTGGTATCAAATTTGTTATATCTATAGGGATCAAGTATCTACATATTGAAGGCGATTCTAAAATTGCGATTGATGCTATCAAAGATAAACATTTTGGAGGTTAGACTATTAATAATGTCATGGTGGATATTCATCACATCCTCATTTAAAGGAAAAAAGTTCTTGCATATCTTCAAAGAAGGTAATAAGGTGGAAGATGCATTGGCCAATGTTGGGACACCTTGGACCTATACCAAGGGTTGTAGAAACCTTTCTGCTTTTCCTACTATTGTGAAAGTATTGATCCTTGAAGATCAAAAAACTCATATTCCTAATGATGAGTGTTGAATTTCTTAACTTCAACTGTGTAATGTTTACTCTTACCATTAGGTTTGGTAAGATGAGGTGGAATATATTTTCTAAGATGGATATGAACATGTGGACCCTTGTGGTGATGTTCAACCTTTACTTGCTACTTAGAAGGTTTGAAATCACTTGTGAAAAATGAAACATGTTTTTCTAGCTTGCACGTGAAGCTACTCATCCTTACATTAATGATACTTTTATTAATATGAGTTGGTGAAAGGATGATTTGATAACCCATCCTTTGAAACTAAATATTTATTATTGCATCATAATTATGACTTATGGGTCCATAATTACTAAATCTCTAGTCACGATGTCCTCTATATTCCTTTAGTTTTATTTTGCCAACTTTGGGCCTTTGGAAAAGATTGATTGTGCATGGGAAGAAATCATCATCTCAACCCAAAGCTGTATGAAGGTTATTTCTTGCTATTTTTTTGGGAAGGGTTATCATCTTGTTTATCCTTTATGAGCATTTTCAAAACCTTCATTTTCTACGCTCCTCATTGTCATCTATGTTTTACTCTACTAAAGGTTATGGGTGGTGATAGGGTTAGAATTGAGTTGGGTTCTTATGAGGAATTTCATCGTGATTCCTTGGTTTGGAATATATGTGTTGAGGGTGGGCTGACCCTTCTCATGGAAAGTCTTAAAGGATACGATGAAAACCTATCTACCCAATTTTCTATAGCTAGTGTGATCACCAAGTGAAATTGGGGGGTATCTCCTTTGAAATTAGTGAGGAGGTGATTGCTAAGGAAATTAAGCTCTCTTGAAGTGGGAAAAAGCTAAAGAAGCATACCGAGGTCTAGGATACATATAAAATGCAACAATTCTTCAAAGAAAATGATCAACCCATCAAGCTTCAGGCGGGCTACGACAGAAGCAAACTTTCGTTGCCATGGCACCAAGTTTGTCTCATGCTCATGAAATATGTAACTCATGAAGGTAAATTTAAGTGCTATTATTACTATCACTTGCCCCTTCTCAACCACTTTAGGAACCATCTTCTCATAAGATTCCCATTTTTCCTCCTTTCATCATTGGAAGCTTTAGTAATCCTTTACCTCTAGAAACCCGCATAAATCACCTTTCCCTTTGCACCAAGGTTAATCTTGAGACTATGTCACTTTCACCTTGCATTGTGTCCCCCAAAGCCTATTTGTGCAACCCTAGTTAGTGATGAGCTTGAGCCCCCAATGAAACCCCCAAAAAAACCTCCTCTACTTCTTTTGGGTCCAAGCACAAACTCAACCTCCTTGCTAACCAACCTACCCCTAACACCAACCCCAAATAGTTGGGTAAAAAGAAAAAAATAACCTTGTGTAGACTAAGAGAAATTTCATAGTTGGTTTGCGTGAGATGAAGAACACCCCTATCAAGAGGGTTAGAAAACATGTGGGAAAGTCTAACCTTGATGTGAAGAAAAAAAATCTATCTCCTTTTATGTTGAAGAACCTATTTCAGAGAATGAGGATGGTGATGTTGATACCAAAGTCTCCGGTGAGGAGGATCCATGAATTCCACTAAACTGGAAGCTAGAGTGGAACTGAATAGTGTGAGGAGATCTAATATACTTGATAAACAAAAGCCTGAGGTCTTAATTGATGACATCTTGAGCGGTTCTGAATAGGATAACAAGCAAGAGGAAAGAAAGAAAAAAACTAGCGAGGATGAAAATGACTACATTGATGGCCCAAGTCACTTCCCGAAGCTTAACATGATGATTTTGGAGGACTCCACCCCAGACTCCTTCAATCATCATCTAGGGAAGGAGGAGGCTAGAATGCCTGGCCATAGAATTGATGATGATTACAAGGCTTTATTGCCTCGTTTCAACACTCTAGAAAGGAAAATTTGAACCATATTACTTTCTTCACCATCAAGGTGATTCATCACTCTATCGTTACTCTAACGTTTGTGTTGTAGGAGGAAATCAAGAAAATGAACCAAACACCAACCCCAACTCTATCTAGTCAAAGAAGGATGTTTTCAAATTCCTCATGGAGGAATGGGAAAACATTTCTAAGTAGTGGTATGAATGTTTTATTTGCTCCCCTTAGGGATTTTTTAGTCTTTTTTATTACTGTGTTGTGTCTGCGATTTCTATCTATTGAACTGTTTATTTTTTGTTTCTGTAGTTTTTTTCTTTTTATGAATTGGTGATCTCTTTCCCTTGTGGCATTTTGTGTAAAGGGTAGAACACCCTGTAAATGCTGCTTATATTATAAAAAATAATTATATTTATGGGAATATTATGCCAATACAATATGTCTCTCTTACAAAATATCTCAATCTATAAACAACAAAATACAACCTCCAACTAGGACATCGATCCTTTAGAATACAACACATCAAACCAACATTGAACCTTATTTCATCTATATAAGTAGGTAAATATAGTCATCAAGACATTCTCATAAAATACCAATTGTCTAACTACCACATGGAACAAAAACAATCATAGAACCAAAACATGATCATACCATAACATTAACATATTGTATATTATAGTATACATTTAACTTTTCCACATGGATAATAATTTCTTGCACTTGGCCAAAGGTTTTTGACCATCTGCACCTAAACTATGTATATATCTTCCTATAATACAACAAAATACTATTCATGGCTTGTAGTATCATATACAAACACTTGGTTACTTCTAAAGTTTACCTATAGTACACCTAAGAATCCCAAAAATATAACCATGCTTCTAAATATCATTGCATATACTCCAACAATACCACAAGTGCACCCACACTCCAATAACTTACTCAAACAAGCATGCAATTATGATTTATCATTTAATGACTTACAATTTCAATCACAACAACATTTGACTTAGATAAGTATCTAGGTTAATGATAAAACATGATTATCAACATAACTTACCACAACTAATTTTTAGTTGTTTACTAGTTTATGATCAAACACTTGAACATTGACTTATAACTAGTTTTTTAACTCTCTCACTAAGAACTATACCAAGAGTTCTCTATAGGTAAATAATATGCTAAAGTCATAATATTATTGTTAGAAATTAAGATAATAGGTTACTAATCATTATAAATAAATATAAAATGAGTAAAATTATATTTACAAGATATGTAGATAAAACATAGTACACAATATATACATTAGAAAACCCTTCTAGGTAAAAAAACCCTCCTAAATCATCATTTTATTATAAAACACTTACAAAATAGTTTATTAAAACATAGACCAAACTCAAGGACATCACTTTTCCTCACTTCCAAATGGCTAAAAATACCACTTGTGTTTAGTGATAAAACTCACTATATATCTACAAAATCCCATCATACTCTCATTGAGAGAGAACCTCCTTAAATATAGGAGAAAAGATAGAAAAATACTTGAAGAGGTATTAGTCACACCTATTCAAAATTACCATTTATAAATAACTAATAATCTAGTAGTTTATTAGACAATTTTAATTACTTAAATGGTATATTATAAAACATATATTATGCATAAAGTTTTATAAACTTGTATTAGAACAATATATACATGTTATAAGGGTATCACTTGTACTAAATTTATGTTCTAACAGTTCCCATTAATGTTAATAAGGGGAAATCTTGCCATTTAAAAAAAAATGAAGCACACTAGTAACATAGGTCTTCTTTGACAATGATAAACAAGAACACAAATATATGTCAAAATGAAGATTATGTATTCTAGACTAGATGAAAGTCATCTTATCTTAATTTATAATCTTGATGTTTTAAAATATGATTCTTTTGTGGTGTTATAATTTTTTATTCGAGCTCAATCCTTCGCAAACCTGCCTCCCCTAGTTTCATTACAATGCTTTAATGTGTGAAATTACTACAAAGAATAATTTTAGAATATGCCCAAAGGACTTAAACATATAATTCCTAGAGGTTTTATGTTATTCTTGTAGAGGTCTCATATCTAGGATGTATCAACTAGGAGATTTCATTGACATCAACACTCCCCCTAAATGGAATCACCTAAGTATTGATTTGAATTAGGAGAATTCAGTACTATATAGAGGTTTGATATGTGATTGTTGAGCTTCCAAATTATTACTTCTTGATTATAGTATATATTTCACTTTATAATAAGATAAATAGAATTGGAGAGAAATTCAATGATGGAATAATTCCCTTGAGTGAATATATCATGATCTTCAATGTGCTTTTCTCTTTTTTTTTGAAAATATTTTTTTTTGGTAAAAGTAGTATAGCTTGATTATCATATGATAAGGAGGAACTTTAACTAGCACCTAAATAAAAAATTCTTCCACTAATATTCTAAGTTACATTGATGCTTTTGCAATTGATTTTGTATTCAACCTTTCGATTAAAGATCCATATAAGGTAGCTTGTTTAAGTATTACTCCATCCATGGGATAAAACTTGCATTCTTTATTTTGAAGACATAGTCTATGGTAGAATTCCCATAGCTAGAATCACCAACATAATCAATAACACAATAATCAAATAATTTTGTTGGTTTAAGAGTAATAAAATCTATAATAGATTAAGCTTTTTAATGTGCATTTTTCATTTTTAAATGTTCATATAGTTTTTTCCAAAAAGATAGACTCATGTTTTAAATAAATACTAGGTATAATAACAACTAGTTTGATTAAATTACATTTCTTATATTACAATAAATACTTTTTTTACAATACTTGTAATTGATCTTAGAATATAGTCAATTTGAATAATGAAATAGAATTGATTCACTTGTAATAAATGAAAAACTTGATGTTTGGTTGTTTTTGCAAAGCATAATGTGCACCAGGAAGCAGAAATGCTAAATTTTTACTCTGATGTTATGTTCCAAATTGTTGTGTTGTGTTCTCAATTGCAGGGGGTGCCCAAAGAAAAGGTGAAAATCAACAACCACTTGGATGAGATAAAGTATCAATTGCTTCAACTTCATGAAAAAGACTCTCTTTGTTCGCTGCAACTACAATGTATGCTTAAATTCAGAACTGAATGTTGTTCATAAGCCAGATTTATGGCTATTGTTTAATGTTATTGTATTATGCCATGCCTTAAGCTTATGGTTGCCAATTGTATGAGGTGTATCTAGCAGTTTGCTATGTAATTCTTCTCTTGGCAACCTTCGTGTTGCCTTATTCTTATTGTACTCTTTTTTTGCATTATTTCAATACAAAAAAAAAGTCATCTATATACAATGTACATATAAATTTTATCCAAAAGATTTGAGCCAATACCCACCAAAAATTGATGATTAGTTCATCCTTATTTTATAAGATCATTAAGATATGCGATTGTTGCAAACTTAAGTAGGTATGATTTTACATGTTTTAAGTTATAAGTAGTCATATAATAAGTATATAATCAAATATCTATAGAGAAATTCTCTAAGAAATGATTGAGCTATCATTTCTAGGCTTTCATATTGAACAGTTCATTAGAACAATTGTTGGAGTATTACATATTTTATATAATTTAGACTATATTATATAATAAATAAATAAAATAATAGTTAGTAAATAATAAATTAGAATAGTTATCTTTTGGGAAGTTATTCTTGTAGGTTGTTTTGGTAGTTTGTACACAAAAATATCTTGATTTTATAAGTTATTATATTGTAATGTAAAAATATGGCAATGAAAAATCAATTCAATCATACATTATTATTTTATTTTTTATTCATTATATAATTTGCTAATATGTAAAATTTGATTACCAATTTCAATATGATACCAATGTAATTTTATTCCTATGTCTATCTAATAAAATCCAAAGATTGAAGAAATATTGGTATGTAAGATTCATTCCATGTTCAAGTCCAAACGTTAGAAGGAGACTATATATTTTTATTCTTCCCTTCTACAATTTCAATATTAAATCCTTTGTTGGTGTTATATCTAATCCTCCATTGAACCTTTGAGAAACAATTGTTTTCATTCCTAGATCAAAGATTTGTTTATTGGATAGGATCTTTAGGTAGCCACTCATTTGGAAATTAGATTTTCTTGGAGAAGAATATAACGGAATGTTTTTTTATAGTAAAGATAAAAAGATAGATCATTGCCAAAGCCAAGATCCAAGTCCCAAGTGGTGTTCTAAATTAGAAACACGTTGGTCAATTAATTAATTTTGTGGTGCTCATGGTTACCAATAGAAGAACAAGCATCAAATGGAGCAGATAAATTAGATCCTATTCCAATAGAGCATGTCCATTGTTTTATATTTCTACAAATAGTTGTTTCCATATTCAATATTCAAATTTCATACTAGCTATCAAAATCTATTGTCACTAGCATGACGAAATAGATGCATAATGAAAGAGCTTTAAAAAATAAGCCTTAAAGTTTAATCAGAAGTATTGTTGTATTTTGAGCCAAACATTAGAATAAGGTTGATGTATAAGTGAGTTGGTAAGATCATTAAATTTTATAGGTTATTTGATCAAATATGGGCATTGTTAGGTTTTTATTAATATATAAAAATAATATATAATAAATGGGTATGCAACATAATTGGTGTGTAACTCTTTAGTCATTGTTCTTGTTGATAGTGGTCATAGGTTCAAAAATTACAAGGTGAGCCTATAAAATTTAACTTTTGTGTACATGTTTTATGAAATCAAATTTCAAAGACGATTTGGAGTGATAATATTTTATTTTAAGGAGAGATAAGGTTCATGTTCTTTGATTTTAGAGTTACATAGATTTATTTTTTTTACATTATTTTGTAAAGATGTATTTTTGATGTAAATCAATACTTGATATCTATATATGACTTTTATTTTTCATTGTGTGTGATCCTCAAAAAAATAGAGCCTTTAAATTTTGACTACTTTGTGACATGTGGTGTACTTGATTACATCTTATTTGATGCTAAATGTTGCAAACAACATGAAAAGTGAAAGCTTTAAAAGGGTTATGAAGCAAACATCAAAGATAATGGAAAGTAAAAAGTGAAGGATTTATCAGGCTTAAATACTAAAGTGCAACTTTATTGGAGGTTGGAAGCATAAGAGGTTGGATTATTTCCATCCTCTCAAGTTATATTCCCCCTTAGAGATGATACTTTGCATGAGAAACACTAGTTTCATATTTGTGTTCCTTCATGGAACAAGGGGGCTTGTCATTTCTTGGTAGAACTTATGGGTGTAGTTAGTGTATTCACCTTGGTTCAATTTCTTTTGTACTCATAAAGGAGGGAATTGATTCTCATGGAATTAAGGGAGGGATATTGACACTTTCAAAGGAAAGTGTAATCTCAGAGGAGAGTTGTTCACTCATATGTAGGCACTAGAGGAGGGATTTTGACACACTTGGAGGAGAATTGTCCTCTCATTGTGTATGGATAATGGGATGATGTTCCCTATGTGGTATAAAGAATTTGTAGTTTTTACAATTAAGAGATATTCTAATGTATTTATTTTTGTGTTTCTTGGGTGAGCGAGGAAAATTGGTGAAGGTGCTTCATCAAAGTTTCTAGTAGGGTCGCTTTGCTCAATTCTTGTAGTATTCAATCTTTTGTTTGTATTGATGTAATAAGGGAGGAATGTTGTATTATTACTTATTTTATAGAGTTTATACTATAGTACATAATAAATAGATAAAATAATAGTTAGTAAACAAAAAATATAATAGTTAGTTTTTGGGAAGTTAAACCTATATATTGTTTTGGTAGTTTGTACACGAGAATATATTGGATTTATAAGCTATTGAAATTTAATGTAAAAATATGGTGGTGAAAATAATTCAATCAAACACTATTATTTTACTTTATTATCCACCATGTAATTTGTAATGATGTAACCTATGTAATCTTAATACCAATTTCGATAGCAATAACTACCCACTACAACTAGGTGATATGAATTGGTTTTAGCTAAATTATATCCATTTCACTAACCATGTTGTACTTAATTGCTATAAATCAATGTACAACAAACTATATTTTTTTGTAAAAGGTGGAGGAAAAATAATTTAGGATTAAATTCCTTACTTGAAAGGAGAAGACAATGCTACACAAAAGCATAATGTCCAATACAAATTGCGTTTATGTGTATCATAAAATAAATAACTATTTTAATTTGAGTAAAACATTGCCAACTATAAGTAGTTTTAGTTTAAATTGAGAATCATTGCTCATATTTTAAATTTTCTTGTTTAAAATGTAACTTAACAAGAACTCAACATATATAGAACAACATGGATGCTTTAGTGTAGATAAGAGTTAATTATTCCTTGTTGTAAATTATGGAGAATTATAAAGTCTATATGATATCTTAGGAATTTTCTATAAATGTGTATGATAGGATGCAAAGTGGGAATCTTGACATGGCATCCTTGATAAAGCTCCATATGAGTTACATAACATTAAGGGGGTTTCCAGATAATATTGCTTAACTTAACAAGTTGAGATTATAGATGATGAGGAACCATACAATGTAGTTTTTGGATAAACCACTCGCATGATTTAGAGGTGAACTCTTTCCCCTAAAAAGCATTTAAGAAACCAATTAATATTTAAACTTTAAATACAATAGATTGATCAATCAATAAATATTTTTTTTGATATGGGTCATGGTAAGACATGATAATGTTTAGATCCTATTGTGAGATTGTATGTCCAAAGGCATGTGACAAAGGTTGATTCCTACAAGTCTAGGTGGTTAATCTCATAAAAGGTGGAAAATTATATGAATTTATTATAGTCCATGCTATGATTCTCTTGAATTTGGTTTTGTTTTGAGAAATTTTTATAGTAGATTATGTTGATGATGTTGAAGAGCAATGATTGGAAAGTGGAGTGCAACTAGAAAGTAATTATGCTATAAATCTAATTCCAATAAGTTATTTTTAAATAGTTACATATAATGAATTTGAGTCAAAGGTGTGTGATGTACACATTGTTGTGTGTTTTGCTAAGATTTCAATCCAAATTTTCATGAATATTCCATTGCTATGTGGATTATTTTTCTCCTCTTTTAACATTTAATTATAAATAGTTTAGAGATCTATCCTCATATGCTGAATTTATTATCCATCCACTTTGTTGTAACCATAGATAGATTTTGTTAATGAAAGACCTCACACAAAACCATTAAACCTAGTTTTGTAAAATTCATTTTTGTTGGAGGTTATCACATGCCCATTATTAGATATGGGCTCATTTTCCTCAAATTGTTATCTTGTTGAAATCGTGGCCACTCAAGCGAATTCAGTATTTGAATATAAAAAATTTAAACATAGATTTTTGTTAGTGTATTGAAAGAGGAGAAAATTATTAGAAGTTGACACCCACAAAACTTTCCACCTCTCACTAAATTGATCGTTTAAGGTTATCTCTTTAGTTTATATTTGAACAAGGTTTGAATTCCTTGGCATATGTATTGATGACTCTATATGCACCGTAATTTTATAATTGGGAAACATTTTTAATAAAAAAACAAAGGAATTGGTGATGCTATTTTGTTAAATTTTGCACTAGCTATAGAATATTATCATATCAATCTTAGAAATTTGAAATGTTATCTTTTCTAATGATGTAATTTATGGATATTTTTAAAAAAATATATATATTTTGATATCATAAAGACCATATTTTCCACCCTTTTTGTATGCATTTTCATGTGATATTCTTTAATGAAAAGTATGTCAAACAACTCATTTACTCACTAACTTAATAAAGCCTAAAAAACATTTAGCAATTATACCCAAGCTATCTTACTACTTCACTTTATATCTTCCCCATGGTCGTGGATTTGTTATTTTTATTATCAATTTTTATCACACAACAAATTCGCTATTTGATCATACAACAAAAAGTTTTTGGTAACTATAATTGTAAGACTAAGAAAAAGATGAAACATATAATTGTAAAAAAAATACTAGTAGATACAATGAGCCATAATTTTATCATTGGCTTATGCTTATAATTTATAATCAATATGAAAGAATAATTATACAATAAGGTTTATAGTTGTTACACCCCATGTGTTATTACCTATTTACTATTACCTAGTATGGTAAATTGCTTTAATAAATGTGAATGTGTTTTATATATATGAATTTTGATGGAATATGATGAATGAATGTTTGATTCTATTTAATGTTTTTTGAAGATTATGTATATGAAATATATGTGATGCATATGAGTATATTGATTCGGCTAACTACTATTATGGTGAACTAAGTTGAATGGAGGAATAGGTTCAAGCCTCCAAAAGAGAGGAGAAGTATCACTCAGGAGAAGCACTTGGTTTGGTAACATTTAATTCAGTTTTACTGAGCATTTAAACACTCACACCCTAGTTGGTCTTAGTTGAGTCAAGATAGTTGAGTAGATGGTAAGTGATCTTTAGTCTAGTTATGTATGTTTATATCGATTTACGATCTTGATGTATGAATGTTTGAAATAATGTATGTGATGAAGTCTTGATGTTTAGTGGAAATCCTTCCTTGTGTGTTTATTGTTATGTCAATGAGATATATGCATAAAATGCATATACATGTATATATGTGCATGTGTATGGTAAACTCATACATATGAGTGAATACGTACATGAGTATACATAGGTAGATGTACCTACGCATGCTCATGGATGGATTACCCATATGCATGGGAATTCCAATTGGACCAAGATATATATATATATATATATATATATATATATATATATATATATATATATATATATATATATATATATATATATATATATATATATATATATATATATAGTGTATGAGTGTTTTTATAAAGATATTGAAACAATATTATGTATATGTATATATGTAGTATATACATATGTAAAATAATATAGTAGCATAAATATTAATATATAATTATACGTATATATATATATATATATACGTAATATTATTCTTTATATTTATATATTGTAAATATATGTGTTTATTAATTAAATGTATTTTGATAAACTCTAAGAAATGAACACACACACGCGCGCACACACACACACACATATATATATATAAATATAAGTTATTGTGTTAATCTCCAAAGCCCACAACATAGTGCTAATATTAAGTGAAGTGTTGGATAGTGTAAAGCATATGGTGTGGCCTTTTAAGGAATATCAACCAGTGCATAAAGTATGTGAGACTAAGTCAAAACAAGGAATGAAGCATGTATGAATTCATGTGCTGTTGTGTAAACATTGAAGGGAAGTGAAAACTATTTTAAATGCCTCAAGAATTAGTCAAAACCCACACTATAAACTCAGACGCCAACATATGAAGGTGGTACCATATTAATAAGTGTTTGGAATGCTTAAGAGGTCTTCAAATTATGAATAAGACTACAAATAGAATATAGGCTTAGTCAAGTGAAAACTTGGTAGCATTTTGTAAAGGAAGTTGAATTAGGAAACTTGTTTTGAGATTGATGTCCCATATATTAAGTTGATTGGGCCATTTAAATGGTGAGGATTGTGATGTGTTGCAAACCTATGAGTTAGCTTGGTGAGTCATTGCATGATGATATAAAGGTGGAAAAAATATTAACTTGTTTGTAGCCTTTGGTTGCTCATAAATTAGTATAAATAGAGGTGCTCATTCTTCCCATTGAATCACTTGTCAATCTAATTTCTTGTGTGTTATTCTACTACAAATTTAGTACAAAAATGAGTTGAGAGGTTGAGATTTGTTTTGTTGTTTTCTATTGGTTTTGTGGAGGGATTTAGAGAGAAGCTAGTAGAGGAATTTGGGTTGTTCATATTGGAATTTGCAAGCGAACTTGAGCCATTAAGCTAAGAGGAAAGATTATTCAATTGGAGCATTAAACATGCATGTTGATTTCTACTTCTTTGTTATTATGTTGGAAAGATTATTTATTATATAGACATGTTGAAAATATTATCTTTATGTGTGTTTTGATGCTTGCAAGTCTTTTGAAAGATATTGATTGTTTCTTGTATTAGGAATCCTTTTCATTTGGGTTTATATGTATATAGTTATTTATACCATAATGGGTTTAATTCGATTATAAATACTATTTGTACTATATGTACAGTGTTGGTACTAAATGAAGTATAACAATACTCTAAGTGTGTAGCATAAGATAGAGGTTTTTTGAGATACTTGATTGATATGTCAGTTAATGTGAGTCAATGGGAAGGTTATTACTAGGGTTATGATAATCCATGAGAAAGGGAATAACCTAGAATATAATAGAATACTAATGGTCAATACAAATCGAGTGATTGTAGTGGTAAATAGATGACCTTCAATCAAAGTAATGGGTGTTAAATCTTTGGCCAAAGTAGTGTAGGTAGCCACTATCTACACTGTCAATTCACCGTGATCCAAGTACATACTAGGCTAAGAATATCATAGAAATAGAGGTTGAATTTATGGTAAGCTCTAGACGTGTAGGACACACCACTATGCTTAGGAAAGGCTATTTGAAGGATAAGGTTACCAAACCAATCTCTTTGTCGAAGGGAGGCCCATTTTACCAAGCTTGGTAGATGTGTAGGGGACCACAATTAGTCCATGGTTGGCGAAAAAGTGCTTGAGTAATACTTCTCCTCATGTAGTTGGCGACCAAGATTTGAGAGAAGGACATTCTGGACCATTTGTATTTCTAGTTCATGTGAGCTTGTTGAAGCTATGTATGTATTCATGCGTCCATCTACATGGAAATTGTAAATGTGAAACATTATCTTGAATATATTTATGTAAAGTGAAATCATGCTTATATTTTTGAAAAGATTCTTTGTATATGAAATAGAAAAGTTTAGAAAGGATATGTTTCAAATAGTGAATTTATTATTGAAAAGAAAAGAAAATTTTAGTGCTCTTGTTGATAGATGCATAAAATTTTCACTTGTGGGTAAAACTTAGAAAAATTATTGAGTAGAACAACATGCATGTTACACATGGTATTAGAGCTAGGTCAGGTTTAGCTCTAGAACCTATGTGCTCACTATGTTTTTGATCCAACATTATGTGAGTCTGATGTTTGGAAATTCTCATGTCAGGATGGTGCTTCTCAAGATGACTGCAAGGAGTTCAGTGATCGGAAATAGTGCTACCTATGGGACAAGAAGGAAAGAGAAGCCATTTTTTGTACCATTGAGGGAACTAATTATGACAATTCCATTTGGCTAAGCGATACCAAGACATTCAATCATGCCCTTTCAAAAATTAGTCAAGAGAAGAGAAAGATGAAAGAGGTTGCCAACTTCAACTTCTTACCTTTTGTCTCTTCGGAAAAGTCTAAATCTTTATCACTTTCCAAGGATATGCCCTCAGAATGTAGTGTTAGTCCAATCATGATATTTAGGGATCCCCAAGTTCTTCCCTTAGCGGAAGTTATTGTAATAGACATAAGTGGTGAATTAGAGGGTTATGTACCTCAAAACTATGTGTTTGAGGATATATTAGAGGGATATTATCCTTTCATTTATGTAAATGAGCAAAAATCTGAGGGTTATACCCCACGTAGCTATGTATCAGAAAGAAAATCCAAGGGATACTCTCCCTTAGACTATCTAAATATTCATTCTATGTAAAGTCAAGGAAATTGAAAATCCTTTTTGATTATAATGAAAAATATGTTATGGGAAAAATTATGAAGGATTTCTTTAAATATAATTTCTTATGCGAATGATAGATCTTTTGAATGTTGTTAAAATTGAGAAAACCTTCATAGATATAATTAAAATGAAAACCTCTAAGTATAACCAATCTATGGAAAAGATGGTTAGGACAAGAATTAATTTTGAGGAAAGTCAAGAAGTAGGTCAAGGTGCTAAGAATGTTGAAGCCAAATTGGATTGTTTACTTGCTATCATGGATGAGATTAGAGAAAGAATAGGAAACCTTGAATAGGAAATTAGGGGAAAGGAAAGGGTGTAACAAAAGTTCCAAATAATGAGGAAGAAGTTCCCAACAATGAGGAAGAAGGGGAGGATTCTCAAAATCATACTAAATCTAGTGATCAAGAGAGTGATAGGTCTCAATCTCTATCTGAGGGAGCCAAAAAGAAGTGTTTGACAAGTGAGTTATCCAGAGACATGAGAAAAATCACACCACCAAAATTTTAAGGTAGTGCTACTGGAGATGCGACAAAAGGGTGGCTTACGGAAATGGAGACATATTTCAAAATTAGAAATTACTTTGGGGTCACTAAAGCCATATGGGGATCATTTTAGTTAGCAGGTGAAGCATCCAACTAGTGAATGAGTAAGAAAATGGAGCTTGGGATTAGTTCCTTAAGCCTCACTTGGAGTGAGTTTATGGAGAGTTTTTGAAAGTGATGGTTGTTGCAACTCTTTATGACCAAAATCTCATTGACTTCCAAAATTTGAGGCAAGGTGACTCCTCAGTGAATGAGTATTGGGAGAAATTCACTCAACTCCTTAAGTACATACCTATGTACCAGAAGGATGAGTGATTTCATATAGAAGTTTATCATGGGTTTAAATTTTCAAATAGGTGGTGAGGTATATGTACACGGTCTAGCTACCATGGACTTGGTGTATGAAAATGCAATTAAGCAGGAAAAAAGGCTTAAGTCTATCTCAAACTACCAGGAAAGAAATAAAAAGAATTTTGGTTGGACACAGACCAATAAAACTTGAAGGAAGCCTAGTGAAGGGCCAAGTATTAAAAAGAAAGGGAATAAGGAATCTCAAAATAATTGGAATGAATCAAAGAAAGAGTGAAGGGGAAACAATAACAACAAATTTAATGGCAATGCTGGTAGAAATGAAAGTAACTCTGGAAGACCAACAAAAAGGATGGGACTAGTGAAAGGGTGTTATACATATGGCAGGGACCATTATGTGAGTAATTTTCCATGAAAACCTTCAGGGTCACAACCACATGGTAACCCTATTCCTTCTCAAAAAATTGCATACTAGAAAAAGATCCATGTTGTAGTGGATAATCAACAAGTGGAGTACCGAGTTACTCTAATGGAAGTATCAAGTACTTTGTATGAAACTCCCATTTCAATTTTAATAGATTTTGGTGCCACAAAAAAAAATATTTCTCCTAAAATAGCAAGTCAAATGTCTAGAAAAGTTGGCTACATGGGATAGTCTTGGGTTGTAGAATATGCTAACCATACAAGAGTTGAGGTAAGTCAATGTCTATTCTAAGAAAGAGTTGAACTTCCAAGTTTCTCAATGAAAGTGAATATGTATGTAGCTCCCTTTGGATCTTATTATGTCATCTTAGGGATGAATTGGCTATGGAGACACGGGGTGAAGGTAGATTGTCATTGAAAATAGTAGAATTTTTAGACAATCTAGGTAACTGGGTGTCAATGCAAGGAATTCCTAGAGAGGTTAAGTTGTGATGGATATCCGATGTGTAGATGCATAGAGCAAAGAAGAAAGGTTGTCAACTCTTTGCAGTAAAAATGGAGAAGCTTGAGGAATGTAAGGAATTTATTTCCCAAGATGATATAGTATATTATGGACCTTGAGACTTTCAAGATGTAGAAGAAGGTGAGGTATTGGATTCTAGAAAATGGATATGGAGAAATATCCTATTTTACAAAAAAATTAGGATGTATTTCTAGAAGAATTACCTAGATTACCCCCTAAAAGGATATTTGATTTCTCCATCAACTTGGTACCAAGGTCAGAACCTATATTGAAAGTACCTCATAGGATGACCACAACTAAATTAATGGAGTTAAAGGCACAACTAGAAGATTTGTTGTCTATAGGATTGATAAGACCCGGTGTTTCACCCTAGGGAGTGCTAGTAATATTTGTAAAGAAGAAGGATAGTACATTGCATTATGTATTAATTATTGGTTGCTTAACAAAGAAAAGATAAAGAATAAGTATCCATTACCACATATCGATGATCTTTTTGATTAGATGTAAGGAGCGATAGTATTTTTGAAGATTGATCTACGTTCTGGGTATCATCAACTAAAAATCAAGGATGAAGATATTTTAAAAACTACTTTCAAGACTAGATATGGACATTACGAGTTCACAATCCTAGCTTTTGGGCTGATGAATGCACCAACAACATTCATGAACCTATTGAAAAATGTATTTAGGGACTATTTGGATAGATTTATGTTAGTCTTTTTGGATGACATCTTAGTCTACTCCAAAAATGAAGAGGAACATCTCAAGCATCTAGAGATTGTTCTTCAAAGATTGAGAGAGCATAAGTTATATGGAAAACTCTCAAAGTGTACATTATTTCAAAAGAAAGTACAATATTTGGGTCACATAATTTTGACTAAAGGGATTTGAGTTGATCCATTGAAGATAAAAGCAACATTAAAATGTCTGGTGCCTAAGAATGTGTTAGAAGTTAGAAGTTTTATGGGTTTGGATGGGTATTACCATACATTTGCCACAAAATTTTCAAGGATAGCTTTTCCCATCACCTCATTACAAAGGAAGGGAAAGAAGTTTGAGTGGTTCGAGAAATGTCAAGTAGCATTTGACCAACTCAAAGAAAGACTTACTACAACACCAATACTAAAGGTACTAGATCTAGATGGTAACTTTATAGTTATTACAGATGCATCAAGAGAAGGTTTGGGTGGAATATTAATGGAGGATGAGCAAGTCATAGCCTATGAGTCTAGGAAGCTGAAGCCCTATAAACAAAATTATGCTTCACATGATTTAGAGTTAGCAGTAGTGGTTCATGCATTATAGATATGGAGACATTATCTATTAGGAAAACCATTTGAACTCAAGACCAATCACCACATGGTATTAAGTATTTATTTACCCAACCCAATTTGAATGCATGACAAATGATATGGTTGGAGTTGATATTTGACTATGATTTCAATATTAGTTATATCAAGGGAAAATAGAATTGGGTTGCTAATGCCTTAAGTTGTATGAGACATATCTCCTTGATGGTATCAATCCAAACCGACTTCAAGGGTCAAGTGTTGTGAGAATCTAGGGGTGATGAATTCTATTAACAAGTCAAGCGAGCACTCACAAATGACCCACAAGATCAAAGGTATGAAGGATATCACCTTGAACCTAATGGATTATTAAGGTTTGAAGGGAGAATTTATGTACCTAATTCTAGAGAATTGAGGAACTTGGTGTGGAAAGAAGTTCACAATGCACCATATTCAAGACATCTAAGCATAACTAAGATGTTAGCCAATGCAAAACCATTATATTTCTAGAAGGGTATGAAAGGGGATGTTGCAAGGTTTGTAGAAAGTTGCTTAGAGTGCCAAAGAATGAAGGTTGAGCATCATCATCCTGTAGGTCTGTTGTATCCACATGAATTTCTAGAAAGTAAGTGGCAAGTCATTAACATGGACTTTGTGCAAGGTCTCCCTATGTCAAGGAACAAGCACAATGCCATTCTAGTAGTGTTGACAAGGTCACTAAGGTAGCACACTTTATACCAAGAAATTTGATCGATGGAGCTCCTATAATAGCTCAAAAGTTTTTTCAAGAGATATTTAGGTTGCATGGGATTCCTTAAAATATTATTTCTAATAGGGATGCTCATGTGGTGTCTAGATTTTGGAAAACCTTGTTTTCTTCACTTGGGACTCAATTGAACATAAGTTTTTCTTATCATCCATAAATGAATGGAAAAACTAAAAGGGTGAACCAAGTATTACAAGACCTACTAAGGATGTATTATATGGATTAGCAATAAAAATGGGAGGATTACCTACCTTTGGTAGAGTTTTCATATAATAACTCTTATCATTATGTGATCAAGATGACTCCATTTGAAGCATTATATGACAGGAAGTGTAAAACTCCTATAAGCTGGGAAAAGCTAAAATATAGGATAAGCCTTGGGCCATAGATGTTATTGGAAATGGAGGAACAAGTTGAAATCATTAAGAAAAGATTAGCAGAAGCTAATGATAGGTAGAAAAGTTATGTTGATTGTAACCGGGTACCTAGGAATTTTGTAGTGGGGGATAGGGTTTTTTTGAGAGTTAAACCTCACAAGAGTTCTATCAAGTTTGGAAAGTCATCCAAACTAGCTCCACACTATGTTGGACCTTTTGAGGTTCTTGAGGAAATCAACCTTGTTGTGTATAGGATTTCCTTGCCTCTAGCTCTTGATAGGATGCATAATGTATTTCATGTCTTATATCTTAAAAAGTATAGACCAAGCAATAACCATGCTATTTATTGGAATGCTTTACATGTATAGGACCCAAGGGTGGTAACAATTGAGCTGCTCAAGATGCTCAAAACACGTAAGCTCCACTTACATAATTGAGAGGTTCTGCAATGCAAGGTCTAGTGGAATCAATATGCAGAAGATTCTTCCACATGGGAAGACTATGTTGAAATTAAGCAAAAGTTTCCACAAGTTTAGCTAGATTTTGAAAATTCTTGAAAACAATGATGTTTTGTTTTGCGATGTGTGCTTTATGCTATGGTCATATTGATACTTAAAAATCATCAAGGACAATGATTCAAAAGGGGAGAATATGTTACATCCTGTGTATTATTACCTATTTACCATTACCTTGTATGGTAAATTGCTTTAATAAAACCCCACACTCTAAAAGCTACCCAATATATTGTTCAAAAATCACAAAGATTACAATATACTTGCAGAGCAAGCTTCTCACAAGAGTATCACCACCTAGAGATCTAGAGGCAACACAACCGCTATCAGACTCTCAAAATACATTGGAATACCCAGTTGTAATACAATGCCCTCATAAAATAGGGTTTCCTTCTAGGGAAATTCAAGCTAATTAAATATCGGTCATCGGATATGAGACATAATGATGAATGGTCCAGATTTACAATAATAAAATATTCCTTTCGGGGGTGTTGCTCCTGAGCCCCCACTAGGGCGTGCTGCCCCTGGACCCTAGCTGAGGGGATGATCCCCCTAGACCCCTCGCAGGGGGGATCCCCCCCACACCTCCCCTGGTCATCATTGGCTGAACAATACCTTATGTATCAACAATAACTTCTGTAATTGCAAGGTTTAGACACATTATTCTCAATAATAACTCCTATCCTCTATGTATATGCTTTAACTTTCCACTCTATGTCCTTTAAATAGCCATTTTGTGTGCTTTAATTATCCATTGTGTGTTCTTTAATTGTCCATCGCGTGTTATTTAAATATCCACTGTGTTCTTTAACTATCCATTGCATGTGCTTTAATTGTCCACTGTAGGATACTTGTGTAGTAATTATTTAGTGGGAAACCTTATAAGGATATAAATGTTATAGTCACGACTTGTGTAGTAATTATTTAGTGGGAAACCTTATATGGATATGAATGTTATAGTCATGAAAGAAAGTACCTTGCTTCTTTCTTCATGCGCTTTACCATTTCTTGAGTCTCTATATATGTCTCTTTACCTTTGCATTATTTTACACCATTCAAATGATTGTCATCATGCCCATATCTAGGTCATGTCATGTGGTATTTATCATTATCTTCCTTGAATATGTGTGATTTAACTCTAGGAACCTACCCTATCCACCCCTTCATGAAATCAAACTCTGACCTATTGACTTTCTTCAATAGTTGATTTGGACCGAGGCATGTATCTACCATTATATATATTGAATATTGTTATGAGCCTTGTAAACCCTTGATTGTCATTGATACTCATGAAGACTCTACCACACAATTATACTTTCAAGGTACAAACCTCTTGATAAATTTATAAGTACTTTGGGAGGATTTTGGATAGTCAATAATGCTTGATAGGGTTTAGTCAAAATCTTTCATCATTTGAAATTTTTTGATAGTAGATAGGGGTTATAACTCAAAATTCATGAGAAAATGTATTCATCATTTCATGACCCTAATGACATCACTATCTTCAACATACTATTATCCTTTCTTCTCTATGTCATCACAATCCTCTTGATTAGGACTTAAAATCTCCTCAAGGTTCGCACATGGTTAATCTTATAAGTGCATGTCTAGTCTTTTGTGTGTATTTTATGATATGTTCCTTACTATCATGTATAAATCATCCTTATCTATTACCATACACTCCTTCATCATGCATTGGCATAAGTTATAGTGCTTCTTAAAAAAAGGAAAGAAGTAAAGAATCCTTACAAATTGTTCTCTTCCTAATGACTAAGCGTCTAATGAAACCATGCCTTTTGATTTGTCTTTTGGATTCTAAGGGTTTTAGATGGGTTTTAACCTCTCCATTGTTCATCTAGACACCATATTGAATATTTGGAGGGCTTAGTAAGGTTTTTTACATGTGTCTTCAACATAACACTCTATGACTATCCTTTCACAACCATATTCACTTACAAGAATCATGAGTTCTTTAACTTGTGATTTCCTTTAAGAACTTCATGATGATTGTCCTCCCATTTTGAATAGTCCTATACAATATTACTTTGGAAACGCAATCATAATTTTCCCATGAATGTTATAATATTGTCCTAGCTATCATTTGAAATATCTAGATACTCATTGCAATATATATGACCATTTAATCTATTTGTATAGACCTTACAACATGAAGATACCGGTGCAGGAGCACCTAGGAAACTTGGGTTTTCCTGGAGACTTGATGGAAGTCTAAATTTTGTTGTGATATTTTTGAGGTCATGTTGACCATCTAGCTAGGTTTTGTTGTTTTGAATAAATCTTGATCTATTTATGATCAATGGATTGGGAGGTGGTAATCAAAAATGGGTTTTGAAGCCCCAGCTTGTCATCATTCACCATCTAGTCAAGTGCTTGAAAACACATTGGGTTTTACAAAATGCATTTTTAGGTCATCTAAAGCCTCAACCCAAGAAGCTTAAATGTTTGGGAGGAATATTTAAAGCTTGCTTTGACCTTTGCAGAGGGTTGGAAGATTTTGGACGATTGTAGTTTCATGAGAATAACAAGAAAATAGTGATTTTGGTGTGATTTTTCTAGTTTTCCTGTTCTTGTTTCTTAGAACAGCAGTTAGATGTGTTGAACAGGGTATCTTGTTGGTTTGATAGCATGTAGAGAAGCCTTTTGAAGCATTTTTTTTGCATAATAGATAGCTAGTTCATCGCTTTCAACTTGTTTTATAATTCTGTGTTTTCTTTCTTGCTGTTTTGACTGGTAAATCTGGTAAAAATGGAGGTTTAGTCTGTTTCCTCACTGTACCAAGAAGTATGGACTTATTGGAAACAAGAATAAACTCCATGTGTGTACATACTATAGTGGTAGGAGTCAATAGGGAATCAAAAATTATGCTATAAGTCTTTCCCTAGGCGAGTTGGTTGATACTCGGTTTGGGAAAGACAGTGAAATGTATAGTTCTAACGTGGCAGGGGTGACAAATGTTAAATGATGCAAAGTGTGTAGTGATTGCAGGAGTCTTCAGAAGTTTTGGGAAGGAAGACAGAGTGTTCACCAGTGTGTTTGAGGATTAAAAGAAGCAAAACATACCAAGAAATGGTCTAAAAACCCTAGTTTCTTGTAAAAACTGAGTTTTGCCAGTGTACGGATAGAGGGGGTCCAAAACCCTAAAAATCTTAAAGAGCTTGGAAAAAGAGCCAGGGTGTCAAAAGGGAGTTTGGCACAATCTCATAAAGGAGAGGAGTTCTAACCATTTTACTTGAGTAAGGAGACCTAATGGGGGCTTTAGGCTAGTAGCCTTCCCAAACCCTAGAATAGGGTTTTTGTGAAAGCGATGGAGAAGTGGTGAATGGAGGTTGAACAAGAACCTTTCCTAGATAGTTTTGAAGCCATGGAAGCCTATGCACACCCCTGCAAACAAGTTAGGAAGCATTGGAGGTTAGCTAGTCTTTAAAAGGATTAAGGGCTAGGGAGAGTAAGAGAGGAAGAGCACCAAGTTTGGTTTGGTAATGCATTTGGAAATGATAGCACGGTTGGCCAAAAGCACCAGGGGTGCCTAGTCAACATTGGGGACCTATAGGTAGTGTGGTGGAGAGAGTGACACCAAGGGGTTATCAAAGGTGATACCCGGAGCATTGAGTCAGTGATTGACTCAATCCAACCCTGTCCCTATCAGATTGGTATCAGAGCAGGAAAAAGATTTGGGAAGCAACTTATATGTCAGAAGTTGAGTCAAGTGAAACTCCCACCATGGTGACAAATGCACAATTAGCCAAGATGGTTGAAGGACAAAAGGAGGACAACAAGTTGTTAAAAGAAAGAATAGAGCAACTTGAGAAAGCATTGAACAATGCAAGGTTGGAAGGAATGGTACCAAAGGAAGAAGAGGTTGCAGAGGAAGACAAGGTCCCTGTACCTGACCCTGTTTTGGAGGAGGAGCCTTTCTTGAAGGCATTGAAAGCCTTGAGTGGAAAAAGGACTTGAGGGCATACCACTGTTTAGTGGAAAGATGGATCCTGATTTGGTCATGGACTGGATAGAAGGCATGGAGAATCACTTTGAGTGTGATGGAGTCACTGAAGCATAGAAGGTGAAGGTTGCTAAATCAAGGTTGATAGGATCGGCCTTGACATGGTGGAAGTTTGTTCAGACTGAGAGGGAAAAAGAAGGCAAACAACCCATATCAACTTGGAAAGGAATGGTTGCTAAGGTAAAGGAAGCCTATATGCCAGATGATTATGAGATCCAACTTCACAAGAAGAGGAAAAGTCTAAGACAGAAGGACCAAGATGTAAACACTTATACTGAAGAGTTTCAAAAGCTTTGCTTGAGATCTAATGTAACAAAGGATGAGAGCCTCAAAGTGGCTAGATACCTAAATGGGTTGAAGTGGAACATCCAGGAAGAGATGGCTCTTTTGAGTCCTAAAATAGTACACCAATGTTATCAGTTGGATATTAAGATTGAGGAAAGGAATAAGAGGAAGCAAGACCAGTCTTCTAAGGGCAGAGGCAAAGGTAGAGACCAAAGAGGACAGCGTGGTGGTTACCAAGGTAGAGGTAGTGACCAAAGAAACCAAGGAGAATCAAAACTTACTGAGCATGGAAGTGAAACATCTTCAAGAGGAGGATTTAACAGAGGAAGAGGACCTCAAGGAGGTTCAAACAGAGGAAGAGGAGCAGGTAGGAGTAATTCTTACTTTGCAAACATGAAGTGTTATCATTGTAACCAACTAGGTCACCCTACTTATAGGTGCCCGGAGATAGCATCCTCTTCTAGCAATGAAAAGAGAGTGGCCTATGCACAATAGGACACCATGAGTCCTAAAGCATCTGAGATCAGTCATATAGAGTCTGAGGTAGGAGAGAATCTAATGTTTAACAGAGTTTTGATCAGGCAGCCAATCAAAGAGGAACCTAAGCAAAGAAGAGCTCTTTTCAGAGTAAGGTGCAAGATACTTGGAAAAGTGTACAAAGTCATAGTAGACTCAGGTTCAACAGATAACATAATCTTAGAGGAGGCAGTAGCAAAGCTAAAATTGGAGAAGGTACTCCACAATAACCCTACAAGGTCACATGGCTGAATAAAGGGCAGAGTGTTTTGGTCAATGAGTAGGTAACAATGGAATTTTCAATTGGAGGCTATAAAGACAAGTTAGTTTGTGATGTATTGCCCATGGATGCATGTCATCTGCTACTGGGTAGACCTTAGAAATATGATAGAAGTGCCATCTATGATGGGAAAGAGAACACCATCTCATTCAAGAAGGATGGAAGAACCTTCAAGTTGCAGTCATTGACATAAGAAGATGAAGGATAGTCAAAGGTACCTAACATCATGTTGAGTAGTGGCAAGGAGTTCCTTAAGGACCTACACCAAGGGAATGAAGGATATGTGATCATGATGCAGTCCAAAGAGGAAGAAAAGGCTGAAAGGACAGTCTTATTAGAAGCAGTCCAAAGGTTACTTGATAAGTACAAGAGCATAGTGAGTGATGGAACACCTACAACTCTACCACCAAAGAGAGAAATAAGTCATCAAATTGAATTCATACCTGGAGCCTCATTTCCTAACAAAGTAGCATGCAGAATTACTCCTGAGCAGAACCTAGAAGTAGTTAGGCAAGTGCAAGAATTATTGGATCAAGGATTGATTAAAAAGAGCATCAGCCCTTGTGCAGTACCAGTGGTTTTGGCAACCAAGAAAGGAGGTAAGTGGAGACTTTGTACTGATTCTAGAGAAATTAATAGAATCACCATTAGGTATAGGTTCCCAATACCTAGAATTGAATATTTAATGGATTTCCTTGGAGGAGCATAGTACTTCACCAAGTTGGACCTCAAGAGTGGCTACCATCAGATCAGAATCAAGGATGGAGATGAGTGGAAGACAACTTTTAAGAAAAATGATGGGTTATATGAGTGGAAAGTGATGCCATTTGGCCTCTCAAATGCCCCTAGCACATTCATGAGACTAATGAATGAGGTGCTTAAGGATTTCACAGGGATCTTTGTAGTAGTCTATCTTGATGACATACTGCTTTATAGTAAGACAGCAAAAGAACACCTCAAGCATGTGGAGATGGTTCTTAAAAGGTTGCAAGAAGAGAAGTTGGCAATCAACCTTGAGAAGTGTGAGTTCTTCAAAAAAGATCTTGTGTATCTAGGCTTTGTAGTATCCAAAGGAACCTTGAAGATGGATCCAAGCAAGGTGGAAGCCATCCTAAACTGGCCTACACCAACCACAACAACAGAGGTAAGGGGTTTTCATGGTTTGGATCAGTTTTATAGAAAATTCATAAGGAATTTTAGTGGCATATGTGCACCAGTTCTAGATACTATTAAAGGTGGTCTAAAAAAAAAGTTTAAATGGACTCAAGAGGCTGATAAAGGGTTTGAAAAACTGAAACAAGAAGTGGCAACTCAACCTATTCTACTATTGCCTAGTTTTGACAAATTGTTCATAGTTGAGTGTGATGCAAGTGGAGTAGCAGTAGGAGGAGTACTTAGTCAAGAAGGTAGGCCTGTGGCCTTCTTTAGTGAAAATCTCAATGAAGCCAAGCAAAAATACTCCACCTATGACCTAGAATTATATGCTTTAGTGTAGTCCCTTAGGAAGTGGAGGCATTATTTGTTACCCAAAGAGTTTGTGGTCTTCATTGATAACCAGGCACTTAGTTACATCAACACCCAAGAGAAGCTGAGTAATAGACATTTGAAATGGATGGAATACATCCAAGCCTTCACATTCACTATCAAGCACAAGAAAGGACAAATGAATAAGGTTGCAGATGCATTAAGCAGAAGAATGTTGACAGTATAGGAAATACAACTAAAGAGCATTGGATTAGAGAGTTTCAAAGACCTCTATGGTGAAGATGAAGAATTCTCAGAAGCTTACAAGGTATGCTCTGATTTTGAGAATCATTTTCATAGTCAATATGCTGAGTATACACTACAAAATGGACTGTTATTTAAGGGTAGTCAGTTATGTGTTCCAAGAGGATCAATGAGGAAAAATCTGATTCAAGAAAAGCATAATGGCAGTCTTAGTGGGAATTTTGGTATTAATAAAACTTTAGAGCTAGTTCAAAGGTTCTATTACTGGCCTAAGTTAGCAAGAGATGTTAGAAAATATGTGGAACAGTGTGTTGTATGCATGAAAGCTAAGGGAGGAGCTAGCAATGCTGGTTTGTATCAACCCCTGCCTATTCCTAACAGACCATGGGAGTGTGTGAGCATGGATTTTGTGGAAGGTCTTCCTAAGACCAAGACTAGTTTTGACAGTGTTTATGTTGAGGTAGATAGATTTAGCAAGATGAGCCATTTTATTCCCTGCAAAACTACTCATGATGCAAGCTACATAGCTCATCTTTTCTTCAAGGAGGTTGTAAGGATCCATGGCTTGCTTCTAAGCATTGTTTTTGATAGAGATGTGAAGTTCATGAGTCACTTTTGGAAGACTCTATGGAGCAGATTGGGTACAAATCTATCTTTTGGATCAGCTTACCATCCTTAGACCAATGGTCAAACAGAGGTGGTTAACAGAGTGTTGGGTAATCTTTTGAGGTGCTTGACTAAAGAATATGGACAAACATGGGATATGGTGATTTCCCAAGCTGAATATGCCTATAATGACAGTGTCAATAGAACTACAAGGAAAAGTCCTTTTGAGGTTGTGTATGGGATGCACCCAAGAGGCATTTGTGAACTTAGAGACCTTGGATCCATGGAAAATAGGAGTGGACATGCAAAATACTTCACTCAAACCATGAAAGAGATTCATGAGTAGGTCAAGAAAATAGTTACAGCAGCAACCCAAAAGTTGAAGGAGAATGTTGATTTGTCAAGGAAGGATGTGCAATTTGCAGTTGGGGACTATGCTATGGTCCACCTCAACAAATCCAGGTTGCAGAAAGGAATGGAAACCAAGTTACAGATGAAAAGAGTGGGTCCATGCAAGGTGTTGGCCAAATATGGCAAGAATGCATATAAGGTGGAATTACCATCAGACTTGGGCATCTCTCCAGTTTTCAATGTTGCTGATTTAATCAAGTACAAGGGATCAGTCAATGATGAGGATCAAAACAACAAGGAAATATTCAAGGACATTAGTAATGTTTCCCTTCCTCAACAAGACAAGCTTCAGGAAGAGAAGATCTTGTAGTCAAGAGTGCAGAAAGCTACTAGACATAAGGTGTACATGGAGCACCTTATCAAGTGGAAGAACAAGCCAGAATCAGAAACCACTTGGATATAGGAAGATTAGTTCAAGAAACTTGGCATTGACCTGACATTGGTCTCTCCTTCCTCTCCTTAGTTGTTTGGGCTGAAAGGGGGAGAATGGTGCAGGAGCACCTGAGAAACTTGGGTTTTCCTGGAGACTTGATGGAAGTCTAAATTTTGTTGTGATATTTTTGAGGTTATGTTGACCATCTAGCTAGGTTTTGTTGTTTTGAATAAATCTTGATCTATCTATGATCAATGGATTGGGAGGTGGTAATCAAAAATGGGTTTTGAAGCCCCAGCTTCTCATCATTCACCATCTAGTCAAGTGCTTGAAAACACATTAGGTTTTACAAAATACATTTTTAGGTCATCTAAAGCCTTGACCCAAGAAGCTTAACTATTTGGGAGGCATATTTAAAGCTTGCTTCGACCTTTGAAGAGGGTTGGAAGATTTTGGACGATTGTAGTTTCATGAGAATAACAAGAAAATAGTGATTTTGGTGTGATTTTTCTGGTTTTCCTGTTCTTGTTTCTTAGAACAACAGTTAGATGTGTTGAACAGGGTATCTTGTTGGTTTGATAGCATGTAGAGAAGCCTTTTGAAGCATTTTTTTTTCACAATAGATAGCTATTTCATCGCTTTCAACTTTTTTTATAATTCTGTGTTTTCTTTCTTGCTGTTTTGACTGGTAAATCTGGTAAAAATGGAGGTTTAGTTTATTTCCTCACCGTACCAAGAAGTATGGACTTGTTGGAAACAAGACTAAACTCCATGTGTGTACATACTGTAGTGGTAGGAGTCAGTAGGGAATCAAAAAGCATGCTAAAAGTCTTTCCCTAGGTGAGTTGGTTGATACCTGGTTTGGCAAAGACAGTGAAATGTACAGTTCTAACGTGGCAGGGGTGACAAATGTTAAATGATGCAAAGTGTGTAGTGATTGCAGGAGTCTTCAGAAGGTTTGGGAAGGAAAAAAGAGTGTTCACTAGTGTGTTTGAGGATTAAAAGAAGCAAAACATACCAAGAAATGGTCTAAAAACCCTAGTTTTTTGCAAAAACTGAGTTTTGCCAGTGTACGGATAGAGGGGGTCCAAAACCCTAAAAATCTTAAAGAGCTTGGAAAAAGAGCCAGGGTTTCAGAAGGGAGTTTGAGACAATCTCATAAAGGAGAGGAGTTCTAACCAGTTTACTTGAGTAAGGAGACCTAAAAGGGGCTCTAGGCTAGTAGCCTTCCCAAACCCTAGAATAGGGTTTTTGTGAAAGCGATGGAGAAGTGGTGAATGGAGGTTGAACAAGAACCTTTCCTAGATAGTTTTGAAGCCATGGAAGCCTATGCACACCCTTGCAAACAAGTTAGGAAGCATTGGAGGTTAACTAGTCTTTAAAAGGATTAAGGGCTAGGGATCTAGTAAGAGAGGAAGAGCACCAAGTTTGGTTTGGTAATGCATTTGGAAATGATAGCAGGGTTGGCCAGAAGCACCAGAGGTGCCTAGTCAGCATTGGGGACCTATAGGTAGTGTGGTGGAGAGAGTGACACCAAGGGGTTATCAAAGGTGATACCCGAAGCATTGAGTCAGTGATTGACTCAATCCAACCCTGTCCCTATCATATACCCTCACTAGAACCTTTGATCTAGATCTCTTTTCCAATGCCTTTCAACAATTTTATATGAGATCTTAGTGAAACTTCATGGAAGTATAGAACCTTGGAAATCTTACAGTATTTGACATTCACTTGTAGATGAATTGAGTGGAAAAATCTTCAATACTCATTTATATCTATGTCATTCAAAACATTATATGATGATAATGACTTTCACGGGAACCATCTATAGTCATTTCATCTTGTCTAATAGGGGTTAAACCTTCAAATCTAAACCTATTCTAAGCTACGCTAGGAACATCTTAAAATCAAAGATTTTGAGTAACTCCACAACTTTTAGAATTCATTCAAACTTGAATACTTCAACAAAGTCTACATCTTTAGCAAATATAAGGTATATTTCAAGATTTACCTAGAAAAATATGCAAGGGAATATGCAAGTTTTGTAACACAAATTCTTTGAACTCCTCAAACCTCTCAACATGATCCTATCTCCTTCATAATCTTTGTAATGTGCCCCTACCTTAAGATCTATGTGTCTTCCATATGCCAACATTGAAGAAGACTCTTTCAACACTGTTGGAAACTATCATGCAACATGCCTTCCCATTCTCCATGAACCAAAACTGTGCTATTTTTCCTTCATTTTGGATGTGGTCTTCAAGGAGGAAAAGACCCTAACAAATCTTTCCTTTAAAATCTTATACCTTTTCAAAAGAACTTCCCTCCTTGGCATTGATATGATACTTGGAAAAAAATAATATCTTTATTTTTTTTTATAACAAATTAAGGTATTTGAAAATCTTATTATAAACTAAAAATCCTTTTGAAATCTTAGGAAAAAACTAAGACCACTTAATATGAGAAGAGCAACTTGATAAGACTAAATTTTAAGCCAAAAATAGGCTAACAATATCAACTGATATATTGATCAATATTGAAATTTTATATAAATATTGATTATTGGTGAATATATCAATTAATTCTATCTAATATATCAATTTATATGAGTATAGGTCAACAATCAATACATTTATTTTATGTGATATGATAGATTCCTTTAAAATTTAATATAATACAATTTATAAACCTTAGAAATATCGATTGATGTATAAAATTTAATATGATATAATAGAAACCCTTGAAATATCAATTGATATCAATTAATATTTTGATTAATATATCAATTTATATTTATATTAATATATTAACCAATATTTTGATCAATATTGATTCAAGATATACATCAATAATGTTATAACCAACAATCAATACATATAATATTTAATATGATATAACATCTAAACCCTAGATTTATATCAAGTTATATTGATCAATATCAATTGATATGTATACTAATATAATCAATGTACATAAAATTATATAAATGTATTAATTGTTGGTGTACATAACAATTAATGTCAATCAATATCAATTAATAACAATTGATATATATATACACCAACAATTAATACATGTATGAAATTTTATGTGATATAAGTGAAACCTTTAAAATTTAGCATGATACAATTTAGAAACCCTAGAAATATTTATAATTTTAATATTTTGATTGATATAGATCAATTTTCACGTAAATGTAAATCAATATATATATTTGGACATATATGTATTGATCTTGATTGATTTATCAATTGATATGTACACCAATGTAATAATGTAATAAACATAATAAATTTTATGTGATATAATATAACCCCTCAAAATTTAATATTGTGCAATTTCTAAGAAACCCTAGAAATACCAAATTTGATAGATATATAAACTAATATAAGATCAATACATATGAAATGTTATGTGATAAAATTTATAAACTGTTAAAATTTAATATGATACAGTTTCTAAAAAACCCTAGAAATATCTTGATTTCAATATTGATTGATACATCAATCGATATATATGTACACCAATATAAGAACAATTTACTTAAAAAATTATATGTATGGGTTGTTGGCGTATATATCAATTAATGTTGATTGATATATCAATTGATATGTGTGTGTACCTTTTTATACATATGAAATTTTATGTGATACAATAAAAACCCTTAAAATTTAATGTAATATAATTTATAAACCTTAGAAATATCGATTGACATGTATAAAATTTAATATGATACAATAAAAACCCTTGAAATATCAATTGATATGGATCAATATATAGTGATATCTATATCAATTGATATACATGCCAATAATGATATGTACACCAACAATCAATACATGCGTATAATTTATTAAATATGATACAATTATAAAAACCCTAGAAATATTAATTGATATTGATATTTGTATCAATTTAATGAGCCACAACATGATATTGGTGTATACATAATTATGTGTTTATCAATTGATCTTGAACAATATATCAATTGATATAAACCTTGATAATGAGATGCAACAATATCATGTTGTAACTCATTAAATATTCGTGTGTACTAGGATTGTTACAAATTTGATAAATAACACATTCTTTGTTCATTATAAATTGACTACATATATATGTTTCAATGATACTTAGATTATAAATAAAATTATATGTACATTGGTTTCAATTACAAAATAAAATAAAAATGTGTTTTTAAAATTCCAATACATTCAAGTAATTAATTTTACACTTTTTGTAATTACAACTAGTTACTTTGTACTCATATGGATTAGTTTTAGATATATGATTTTTTACTAGAAGAGGTTTTATAGAACCAATCCCCACCTCCAAATCTACCACCTCAAAACTCTCCACCACAAAGTCCCCAATCAACAAACTAACCATCCCCTCTACTCGATGAGGCATAATTGAGGGCAACAATAAATAAAAACATAACTACATTACAAGGAAAATAATTTTTTTTCACAATGAGCCAAATATTCTCCCACATATTATATGGTTTGCATCTTGGATGTAAATTATCATTAATTTTGTTATATATATTTATATAGATCTAAACATATTCTACCTATGGATGGGGAGAGACAATAATTTTATTTATAAGGACTATCATATAGAATTCTCCTTGATTTACATATTTATAAGAAAATTCTAGCTCCATATTTTATTGAACCTTCTACAAATGAAGTCATTCCTTGAAAAATAATTTCAATTAAATGGTGTAGGCAGATACAAATTGTAGAAATTTTTTGGGAGTGGTGGTGGATGGTCTTTGATCATAAATCACATTGCATTTATGAGGTGTCATTGTATTTTTTGAGAAAATTATTGGTAAAGTTGGAATTAGATTTAAAACGCAAATATTTTGACATCAAATTATTCAAGGGTGTTGGTGGCAACATGCCATAACATAGATTAGGTTCACATGTTGATCTAGATTGAAAATGAGTTATTTCAACCATTGCTGGTCCTCCCATGCTAGCTATTCCAAATGGTCTTATTATTATGAAAATTCTAATCACCTATGTTATAATATTGATTACACTTCCACTTCAAAGGTTACATTAGAGGATTCATTCTTAGATACTTTGCATGCTCCTCATACATAGGTATGCCACATTTTATTCACACATTTAATGTATATTAAAATTAATAAATATTTATAATTTAAACTATCAATTATCATTTTTTAAATGAATTATCTAATTTATCTTGTTTTGTGTAAATTATTGACACATCATCTAGGTTAGATCATCTAGCATCAATGATTGTACGCTTTGACACACCTTATATTACAAAAAAAAAACCCTTAACCAAGTATATTAGGAAATTTTTAATACATTTTTAATTCTAATAATTATTGGAATTGGTTCATCATTTTTATGGTAGTTGGGTGGTCATAACACTTCCATGCGAAACTAAATAAAGTGAGAAATATTCTAGTGATAGATACTATACAATCATAGTGTGTACTTGAGTTCACTCATATTACTCTTTAATTTAAAAGTTCAAATGTGTACATGTAAATTTCAATTTAATATTAAAAATGTGTGCACACATGTGTATATAGGATGCTAGAATGTTTGAGGAAATAAGTCCTATCATTGTTGAGATATGAAGACACTTTTCGAAGAAAATAAAAATAAATACCTTAACTTATTTAAAATATTTAAAAAATTGTATGGTTAGAAAGTTAAGAAGTAGCTTGCCAATAGTTGCATGGTGTGATGGTTAAGTTGTGTTTTTATTCTTTACATCAAATTTCAAACCCCAATGGGGTGTAATTGTTGAGAATTTATATTGGGGATGAGGTCCCCCATTTGTGACCTCATTGATTCATAGCTTCAGGTTAAAAGCGTTTACCCCTCAGAAAAAAATGTTAACAAGTAGCTCATCATTTGATGGTGGTTTCATAAATTTTTACTGTAAAATATATACAGATCATTAGGTTGAAGTTTGAATTCATTATTTTATATTGAAAACACAAAATTAGGAGCCAATAGAGATGTCCAAAATCCGAGCCTAAATAAGTAGGATCATAAAAAAGTTAATTTAGGGAATTAAAAATATGTATGCATTATATAGTGTGCACACATTATATTTCACATATATAATGCATAACACAAATAAATATTTGTAAATGAGTTCTTTGAAAAGTAGGAAGTATTTTCTATCGTGCCAAATCCATGAGTTTGATTAAAAAACTAGATAGTTAAATTTAAATATAAATATCATAATTTAACATTGTAAAAAATATGCATTATTTATGCTCCTACTTGTATACATGTATTTTACATAATGCCTGTTGGAACTATAAAAATTTGATGATTTTTACCAATCTTTCATACCCCCTGAGTCTCCATATGAGTCCTTCCTTATGCATATTTTCTTCATTTCATGATATGTTTACTCATATTTTGGCTCATATTTGTCCCATAAATCATCTATGTCCGCGTTTTCCACATTTTGGTCCATATCGGCATAGGTTTGTTTAGGTCTCCCCAACCCATGTTGCTTGTGCATTAACATATGTTTGTTGCAGATGTATCGGCAAGACTTGTCCATTGTTACAGTGACCGAAATTCATCTGTGGTTGGCTATCAGCATAACATTCATGTTGTTTTGGTGACCGTGGAGGCATCTATTAGCATGATTTTTTGGCCGTCGAGATGGTGTCTTACCGAATTCGATATGTCTCCCCGACTAAGTATATGGAGTTTCATCGGTGTGAGCTTGGCGGTATTGGCGTTATATCTTGGCGAATATCATTTGTCTTACTGACTGGTGGCGACATGATGCATATCGGGGGGAGTCATAGCTATCGTTGTAAGGTCTTGGCGAGTGACCTTCGGTCTCGCCGACCTTACACATGGAATTTCTTTGAATAGGCATTTCGATGAGACTATGGTGGGTTCGGAGTAAGTCTTGGTGAATGCGGGAGAGTCTCATCGAAATATGTGGAATTTGTTGGCATAAGATTTGTGGTGTCTCGACCAAATGACATATGAGGTTTCGCTTCGGCCAAACATAATGGTCTTTGGTGAAATGTCATAGCGAGGTTTATATGTCTCACCGACAGAGCATAAAGGTTTCTTTCAAGTGGTTTTCGGTGAGAGGTTGGTGGTGTCTCGGTGATCATGTGTGGGTCCACAGTGCTTCGGTATAACATAATTCAATCTCTGAGAGGTCTCCCCAACATTGATTTGTCTTGTTGATAATGCACACGTGAACTCTATCGGTGAGAAAATCTGAATGTCTTGGCAAAGGTGAATATAACAAAGGATGCTGCTCGGTGTGACATATGATTTCGGTATGTGATCTTGACGAAATGACCGAGGTCTTGCCGATGGAACACAGTGGAGACTTTGTCGGCATAAGAGAAAATATGTCACAACGACTTGAGATATATGAAGATCTTCGGTGAAACAAAATCTAATCTATGAGAGGTCTCACCGATGTCGTGTGGTCATAGCGAAACATAAAGGAACAAAAGAATACTCTTTGACTTCGGTGTAACAAGCAAAGTGTTATAGCGACATACGGATGGTGAAAGACTCTCGGTGAAACATGAAGTAAATTATATAGAATCTCTCCAGTACCATTAGGTTACGGCGACTGTGAATGAAATGAAAAGAGCACGTTGGTATGAGATATTCTTGTGTCACAACGATAGGTTTGATTATGAAGGCTATCGATAACACTTTGGGATTCTCTATGAGATGTCTCACCGACATCACAGAGTCATGGTGAAACATAAAGAGCACGGGGATGTCTAATGATTGAATTTCCTTCGGCATAACTATACATTATGTCTCATCGACTGTTTTATTGATGAATAACAAAAATACAAATACTGTGGCCGACATGTAGATGCTTGAGAACCGTTGAAGGCCGACATGTTTTGAGCCTGAATTTTGTGCTGGGCCGACATGAGATTTCAATATGATATGTCTTTCTCATGCAGGTGTATAAATAAGCAAATTGTAAATGTAAAATATCACCAGTTATTAGATATTCAATACACTGCAAGTAGATACAGTAGAATAAAATTACCAGATCAGAGACTATTGTTGCATGATTTTAGAATGGAGGTATTTATGAAAATCAGTTGATGTTGCTGCATTTCTCTAGTGTCAATTGTCTGTTAAATTGAATGAAAATACTGCTAAGTTGTCTCCAAGATTGATTCTTTCTGGTTGTTTAAATTGACATAACAAGTTTATGTTCAGTTTATCAATACACATTTGTTGTATCTGTGTGGTTAATCAATTGGTTCTTTCAAGCAAATATTAAATCCTTTTTGTTGATCACAGTAATCAGAGAGATTCATCTAGATTATTAGAGTAGAGCTTAGTAGTTACAGTCTTGCATGTTTATACAAGTTGTAAACATAATATATGCCAGATAATTTGAGTTTTCTCAGAGAAGTGTTGCTCATCTTGATCTCATTTGACTCCACATACCCAACAAGGTACTAGTCTCTGCACTTCATCATTTGGATTCATTCAGTTTCTTTACATCTGTTAGTTAAGCATTCATTTTAGGATTTAGATTAGAACATTGTTACTGTTTTCAAGTTTGATTTCATTTGTTCACCTCCAATTGCCATTGTGAACAAATTGCTTTAAGAAGATAATAACAAGTTAAGTCTGCACCATTCAGAGAGGTACACCCACCCAGGTTTAGCAACACCTAAAGAGTAGAAGGTTGAATTCTTTTGACCTTGTCTATTACCCTAAAGCGTATCAAGAGATTGGCAGCCTCTTGAGGCATTCCACCTACGTTTTTAAGAGCTAACAATGCCCATGTGTTTTGTTAAAAAGTTGAAAGAATAGATACTAATTTGTCCCCAACTTCCATGCACTTACCCCATGATGTTAAAATGCATGACCACAACATAAATTACAATGTATCCACAGGTCATACATTTTTAGCCTTTTGGTAAAATTATATGATGTCATAGAGGTTCAATATGTCATATGCAATAAAATGTGAAAAGACAAGTATGTCCTTGATATAAGTATGAGTGGAAGACAACGACAAGGGTTAGCAGAAATTTCCATGAATAAAATAATAATATTCAAAGATCTATGGATAAAGAAAAAGAATTACCTAAAGCAAAGCCCAATATGATGTAATATTGTGCAACCAAAATGTAAGGGAAGAACACAACACCTTAATAATTAATTTAATTGGTATAATCAATGATTTAACAACATGCAATAATTTTAAAGAACCATTTTAGCAATCTGTTATTTTTTATTAGGTACAGTGGTTCCATGGTTACAATTTTGTTATTTGGCCTTCGTGCCTCCCTAGATATGTTGTTTCTTGTTGTTGGCCAGTGGTGTTGTTTTACCCACCCTATTTTCTTTTAAGTTTTGGTTGTTCCACGAGATTAGGGCCCTTCCCCTACTTATCTAATAAAAAACAACATGAAATAATATAAATTGAATTAATTAGTGAGATGAGATAAAAAAAATGTAACTAATAATTAGAAATGAGCAAGGGATAAGCAAGTCATTAGTTATTTCAATTTGATTGCTAACTTTTCTCTTTGGTTTTGTTGATGTGTTGTGATTAATATGTCAATCTTGATCTAATAGTGTAATCATGTTATATAATAAAGATAAATTGATAAATTGTTATTGCTAACTTTACTCGTTGGGTTTGTTGATGTCTTGCGATTAATATGTCAATCTTGATATGATATTGTAATCACATTAAAAACAATAGATGTAGATTGATATTATTATTGCTAGGTTTTCTCTTTGGTTTTGTTAATTTTTGTGATTAATACATGTCAATCTTGATCTAATATTTTCATTTGTTTCAAGACAATAGAAGGATATTAAAATACTCTCCTTTTTATGGTTTGAATGAATCCACACTTGCATTCTAGTCCTAATAGTATGGTAAATCCTTCTTGTGTAGTTTTCTCCTTTTTGCTTGCCAACCAGTTGAACCCATTCACCTTGGATGTACCTATGTCTAAAAGTTTGGTGGTGTTGAAAAGCAATTTTGGGGGCTTATTTGGAGGAAAAAGGTTGAGGACCTTGATTTTTCTAGGTGATCTATAAGTCAAGTCCTCATGCCTAACTAAAAAGATCAAAGACACATTATGCATGTGATGATGATCTATACACAAAGGCACTAGGAATGATGCTTGGTAATGCTTGAAAATGCTTTCTACCCCTATGGTATGCATCTAATTAATTAATTTTGATGATACTTTTTTGAATGACCACTAATGTCCAATGAATTATCTTTAAATATAAGATCCTAAGTGCTCAATTTGGTTTATTTTGACATGCAAGTCGATAGGAAATTGATAAATTCTACAGTTGCTGACCTTGGGACAAGTGATTTAAAATTTAAAATGATGGGGATAGGAGAACACCCATGATCTAGTTGAGAGGGAAAACCCTTAAGGATTTGGACGGTTCTATTCTATAACGAAGATATGACATTCAAAATACTAAATGTTAAGTTATAATCAACTTATACGTAAAATACAATAAGTTGAACAATAAAACATTACATTTACAACAAGATGAAAAAATATTGAAAATTATAAATTATAAAGAATATATATTCTTTTATCCTTTACAAATACATTTTATTTCAATTAAGAATTTAGAAAACACTCGAAACAAAATTATCCACATATTATCTCAAATATTAATAGAGGACTTAATTTATTTTAAAAAGAAGTAGATTTTTGTGAATGTATAGTAGTGCCAATTTTTTCCTAATAGATTGTACTTTTGTCCTACACTATCATGTAATTGTCAACAATTTTAGTTTTTAAATATGAAAAGAACATTGTAAACATATAAGACTACCTTTATTTATTTTAAAAAATAAAACTTTGTGAATGTATAGTTTATTAACAATATATATTATTACATTTACTCTTCCTTCACCATGTAATTGCTAATATTTTTTAGTTCTCAAATTTAAATGAAACAATTTAAATATAATAATTTATTAAAAATGATAAATATCTATATATTAATATTAAAAATAAATAAATATGACATTTATATAAGATTCAACTTTCTAATTTTTGAGTCAATCGTCAAGTTTGTAACTTCAAAAATCCCATCAATAAAAACTATTTGGAATCATTCATTTGTAATATCTTCTGTCATATGCATGAACAGTTTTGTTATGAAACGTATTTACAAATATTTATATGGTAATGTGAACACATACAGTAGTACTTCACAAGGATGACACGAAACGCTATAGATAGCTCCAAACAATCTTCAATCTGTGGAGTTTGAGTGGTCACAAACAAAAGCCAGTGTCCCTCCAGCATTTTGGATGCACATAGAACTGTATTTATTAATTAATTGAAATTCAGAATACAACAATATTCTAAATTTCTATTAATTAATAAATACCGAAATTCAGAATACAACAGTATTCTGAATTTCTATTAATTAATAAATACGATCAAATGTTGTATCAAGCATAACAATAAAACAACTATGATGTAGTTATCCACATTATTTGCTCAGAATGCATAACTACATCATAGTTGTTTTATTGTTATGCTTGATTGCAGTGGTGAAGTTCAGTCTGAGGGAGGTGGTGGCAGCAGGTTCAAGTGGAAGTGAGAGGGATGTGGCTTCTCTAATGGCATTCAAAGATGCAGTCACGCAGGATCCCCATGGTGTACTGCACAGATGGAACCAGAGCCTGCAGTTTTGCATTTGGACCGACATATGCTGCAATACTAAAAAATGGCGTGTTGTGAGAGTGGATTTGAGAAACATGAGCCTGTAGGGCGTGCTCCCCTCCAGTTGGGAAATTTGTCCTTCCTTCACTACCTCCACCTAGCCAACAACAGAATTGGGGGCCGCATTCCCTCTGCTCTGGGGCGCCTGCGCCACCTCAACTTCCTTTATCTTCACGCAAACCTGCTAGAAGGCTCTGTTCCTGATGTAGCCAATCTCTCAAGCCTGCACTTCCCAAAAAAAATCTACAATATGCAAAATTTATCCAAAAACACACAATCAAACTGAGATTTCCCCAAAAATAAAAGAATGAACAGCAAAGAGAAGTCTGGAACTCAGATATTATATAGATTTTAAAAATATCAAAAGATTTTTTTTTTTTTTTTTTTCATTCCTTGTCAATAGGATGTTTATGGTGATATATCTATGACAACTCTCAAATCTTGTTGAAAACTGATCCCAAAAAAACTCCCCCAAAACCTACGTAACCCCCAACCTCTACTTCATTATTGTTTCATTAACTTATTTCCCCAAAACTCTACAACTACCTCCTAATTTAACTCACCTACAAAACCCACTAAGACAGTTGTCAACCTGAAAACAACACAACAATTCAAACTTGAAAACTGAAGTAGACGTGCACCAGCCAGTCCTAAGAAGATTGAACTGTCTTTAAAAAAAATTGAACGAACCAAGAGTGGTAATTTAATGCTCCGCATCAGTTCCTCACTCTCTTGGAAGGTGCCTGCGTTTGAGGCACCTCCACTTATCCAAAAATTGCCTCAATGGGAGCCTTCCATGGCAACTGGGTAACTTGCGCAACCTGCGAGTGCTAACATCTTGGGTGAATCACCACACGGGCAACATTCCCACGGCTTTGGGAAATTATTCTATGCTTCGGCTTATTGATTTAGCTAATAACGATTTGCAAGGTCCGATTCCTTCCCAAATTGGGTCTCTCACTAAGCTTGAGATCATCAATTTGGATAATAACCACCTCAATGGAGAAATCCTGGATTCTGTGTTGAATTGTATAGGGTTGATAAAGCTTTCTTTGGTTAATAACTCGCTGAGTGGGGTGATTCTGTCAGAAATAGGCGTCAAGTTTTCAAAGCTTGAGTACCTAGTTCTACTACGAAATAAATTCAGCAAGGTGATTTCCAAATCACTGGGGAACTGCTCGAGGCTTTCTTTGCTTGAATTGGCGTGGAATGAATTGAGTGGCGTGATACCTCAGGAATTGGGAAATCTTCTCCGTCTGACCACCCTCAATCTTTTTTGGAATCATCTGGTGAGCGGAAGTGGAAGTGTGAATGGTGTTCCAATATTGAATACACTTACTAACTGCTCCCTATTGAAAAGATTGTATTTGACGAAAAATAATCTTGAAGGTAGATTGCCTCCTTCTCTGGCTTTGCTCTCTCTGATTCTCTCCACTTTCTCATTAGAAAGCAATGGCATAAGAGGCAACATACCTCAACAGATCGACAATCTCACAAGACTCACATAATTGTATTTGGGTGGAAATTCCTTGGACTGAGCCATTCCTTCTGCAGTAGCAAGACTTTCTAATCTCGGTGTGTTAAATCTCATTCTCAACCATTTGGAAGACCCCATTCCAATGGAATTGGGTAAGATGAAAAGCCTGGAATTTATTATTCTGTACAACAATTCGCTATCTGGAACAATGCCCGAGAGCCTGGGAAGCCTAGAGCATCTAAGACAGCTGGATTTAAGTATCAACAAGCTAAACAAAAGCATACAACCACAACTTGGAGGCTGCTCAAGTCTTGAACTCCTAGATGTGTCACATAATCGTCTCATAGGAACCATTCCTTTGGAGGTTGCCAGTTTTCATAATATGCAGTGATATTTCAATCTATTGAACAATCAATTAATTGGGTTGGTCCCTGGATTGCTTGGGGGGAATGCAAATGGTGCAAGCAATTGACCTGTCTTCCAAAAAATTCTCAGGCTCAATTCCTAATGGTCTTAGTAGCTGTGTAGGACTTGAGTACCTCAATCTATCTCATAATGAGTTTCAAGGAACTCTTTTGGCAACCAACTGAAAAGCCTTCGAGACACTGATTTTTCTTTCAATAACTTATCATGCCTACTTCCAACATCTCTGGCGAACCTGGAAAGCCTTTAGCATTTAAACTTGTCATAAAGTTGCTTCTCAGGATCAATCCCCTGTTCTGGAGCATATAAGCAGTAGAACAAGAATTCATTTTTAGGGAATTTCCAGCTGTGTGGGAAATGCCTAGGTTTGCAAGATTGTTCTTTTCAGAAGCTAAGCAAAGGCCATGGCAGTGCTCGCAAAAGGAAACTGGCGCTTCTTATTTGCATCCTTAGTGTGTCTGCCTTGTCTTCATTTGCTGCTTTAGGATTTTGGATATGCTTTAGAAATAAGAGAATCCTGAGTAATTTAATGCGGAAAGAAGATCTGAGCAGAGCAACCGAAGCTTTCAATCCTAGGAACATAATAGGAAGAGGTAGCCTTGGATCGGTTTACGAAGGCGTTCTTCTAGGCGATAAAGTTGTGGCTATCAAAGTCCTTACTCCAAGGCGCCAAGAAGTAGATGATTGTTTCCAAAGAGAGTGCCAAACATTACTAAAATTTGCACATCCTTATTTGTTGAAGATAATGTTGGGTTAAGTGAAGCCCAAATTAGCATGTTGCCTTCATAATTCAAAATGCTTTCTCATTTTGTAATTACTTTTATTGGCATGTGTGGCCAATTTAGAAGTTCTCTATTTCAAATGGATTTTTCCATTAATTGATTGGAGACTGATTTATATAATTAAAAGCTGCTGGCTGAATGTAATCAATTAAGAACTTGATAATAAGAGATAATCTCTGAGTGTGGATGTAGCTATCAAATTGATGGTGAACCACGATAAATTTCTGTTCTTGTTTTGTGATTGATTTCAATCTTTTATTTTTCTGCAATATGTTTTTCATTCGATTTTGCAAGTTATATTCAACAATTGGTATCAGAGCGGGTTGGAAAAATTTGGTGTAGGAAATTGTAAAGAACTTTTGCAGCCATGGAAGATGCAGACAAGTGGAAAATAGAAAAGTTTGCAGGACAAAATTTTGGCCTATGGAAAGTGCAGATGGAATCCCTTCTCATCAAGCAAGATCTTTCAAATGCATTGGATGGAAAAACCAAAGGGCAAGGCTCTTTATTTGATGGAGAATGGGAGAAGCTGGACAAAAAAAGCAAGAGCTACAATCTTTCTGTCATTGTCCAACAATATCTTATTTAATGTCTCTACAGAGAAGACAACACATGAGTTGTGAGACAAATTGTCTTCAATGTATGAGATGGCTTCTGCTTGCAATAAGGTATTTATTATGAAGAAATTGTATAATTTAAAAATGCGAGAATGAGGGGTTATGTCCAATCATTTGAATGAATTTAATACATTAGTTACCCAATTGATTTCTGTAGGCATAAATTTGGATGATGAAATAAAAGCTATTTTACTACTGTTTTCTTTACCATATAGCTAGGAAGGTGTTGTGATGGCAGTGAGCACTTCGGTGGCTGCCAAAAACAAGCTGAAATTCGATGATGTTGCAGCCACTTTACTGAGTGAAGATATGTGGAGAAAAAATCAGGAGCCCTCATCTGGTGAGGCATTAACAGCTGTAAGTATTAGTAATAGAGGTAGAAGTAAAGAAAGAGGCAAATATAATAATTAAAGGAGGTCAAAATCTAGATCGCAGTCAAGAGGAAAAACAAGTGCCTGTTGGTTTTGTGCCAAGCTAGGCCACACAAAGAAAAATTGTTGGAATTATAAGAAGACACAGGACACAATTATTAAAAATCAAGCAAACATTGTAGGTGAAAAAGATGATGGTGTTTTGATCTTGGCTGTTGGAGAAACAACTGCAGACTTTTGAGTACTTGATTTTGGAGCTTCTTTCCATGCTACTTCTTGCAAGAAAACTTTTACAAATTTTCAAGATGGTACTTTCGGTAATGTTTTTCTTAGTGACAATAAGGAATGTGAAATTGTTGGTAAGGGTGATATAGTTTTAAATTTAAAAAATGGAAGTCAATGGATTTTAAAAGATGCGAGATATGTTCCTTTATTGAAAAGAAATTTAATTTCTATTAGTCAATTAATTGCTTCTGGGTGTGATGTTAAATTCTCTTTAGAAAATTGGCAAGTAACAAAAGGGGTTTTAGTGATTGCAAAAAGCAAGAAGTTGGGTAATCTTTATATTTTAAAATGTCATGGTGAAGTGGGAGTTTCCATGACTATTATGGACAACAATTCAGAAATTTGGCATAAGAGGTTCGGTCACATGAGCAAAAAAGGGCTTGAAGTAATGCTTTAACGAGATCAACTTCCTAGCTTGCAATAAGTGGATTTACAATTTTGCGAACATTGCCTCTATGGAAAACAAAGCTGGGCCAGCTTCTTGAGGATAGGCCATGATCAGAAAACCACTCCTTTGGAACTCGTTCATTTAGACATTTTTGGTCCTATGGAGGTAACTTCATTTGGTGGTGCCAATTACTTTGTCACATTTCTTGATGATTATATTCGGAAAGTTTGGATTTACATGTTGAATAAAAAATCAAAAGTTTTTTCAAAGTTCAAAAATTTCAAGGCTCTTGTCGAAAATCAAATAGGGCATAAGATTAAATGTTTAAAAACTAATAATGGAGGAGAGTTTTACTCCTCAGAGTTTTATAATTTTTGTGCAAACAATGACATTCGTAGAATCAAGGTGGTCCCATTCACCCCTCAAGAAAATGGAGCAGTTGAATGGTTGAATCAGACAATGTTAGAGAGAGCTCACTGTATGCTCTCCAATGCTGGGTTGGGAAATTTTTTTTTGGGTAGAGGTGTGCAACACTACAGTCTATTTGATAAATCATGCCCTGTCATCTTGTTTGGATTTTGACATTCCTGAGGAGCGATGGCTTGGGAAGATAATTTCATATCATCATTTGCGGTTGTTTGGCTGTGAAGCGTTCGTGCATATTCCCAAAGAACAACAAACAAAGCTTGATTTCAAATCGAAGAGGTGCATTTTTCTAGGCTATGGAAAAGGTCAATTTGGTTTTAGGCTGTGGGATCCCATTGCAAAAAAGATTGTTCGCAGTCGGGATGTTGTCTTCAATGAGAAAAAATTCTCAGGTTTGTAGCCTTTGGATAAATCTTTTGATGAATATTTTGATATTGATTTATTCAATCATGGTCGTGTCAAGAAAACTTCATTCTCTTTCTCCCAACCTTTAATCATTTCTAGCACCCCTGTTTCTATGCCTCCCTTATCTAATTCATAGTCTCTAGTAAATACGTTTCCCTTAACATAGACTTCAAATGTTATTTCGTTGCCTAATCAAAGCCTAACACAACCTCATATAAATCAAACACAACCACTCTTTACTATTACGCCTCCACTCATTACTTTGGAGTTTTCACAAAGTCATACATTTCCCTCATTATTTGATTCCCAGCCTCTTGCAAATGAGGCACCTTTTATACTCACATCGTTGCCTTCATTATGCAATTTGCAACCTTCACAAAAGTCTTCCTATCTATCAGGGCAACCCTCCAACTTTAATTCACTACCCTTGATAGCTAATATGCACCCTTTGTTAGTTCATTCGGTCCTTCAACATTTCAAACGCCTGTTCTTGGCAATGCAATGCCCTCCCTAGGTATGCAACCTTTAAATTATTTGCTGCCTCCAATTTCAGGAAATTCTTTGCCCTTGCCAGTTGGAACGCAGTCTTCAATGGCTAGTTTGTAGCTTTCACAAATTCATACGCTGCCATTGCAAAGTTGATCATGCCTCCAAACTCTCAAATGCTACCCTTCAATTTTGATTCGCAGCTTCCACCACATACTACACAGACTTCAGAAGGGGAAACACAACCTTTGCATAACACACTCATAAATTTGTTGCCTCTGGTTAATTCACAGCCTTACACAATGCCATCCTTAATGCATCCTCATAGGCAAAGCCTTGATAATAAGATCTTAGGAGAAAATATACAAGAATAGAGCAATGTGCAGGTGAGCATGGAAAAATAGGGTAGTGGTGTCCATTTAAAGAATAATCAAGAAAATGTAGAGCAATAGAGTAATTTGCAGTCAACAACTGATCCTCAATTAAGTAGATCAACACGGAAGAGAAAAGTACCACATAAATATGATGATTTTGAGTTATTTTCTTCTGATAACCATGATTATGAATTGTTGCTTTGTGGTGAGGCAAAGAAAACGACATTCAAACAAGCTTGCAAAGATGTAAATTTAGTAAAATGGATGGAGGAAATGCATGAAGAAGTGGAATCTTTGTGAGAAAATGACACTTGGGATTTGGTTCCTCTTCTGCCAAATCAGAAACCTCTGAAAAATAAATGGGTGTATCGTGTCAAAGAGGAAGAGGGGTGTTATCAATGTTACAGGGCCAAATTAGTTGTCAAAGGTTTTGCTCAAGAAAAGGTTATTGATTTCAATGAGATATTTTCACCAGTTGTGAGAATGACCACTATTTGAGCAATATTAGGCTTGGCAGCCATTTGGGATCTTGAACTTGAACAATTAGATGTCAAAGTTGCCTTTCTTCATGGAGATGTTGAAGAGGAATTATACATGGAGCAGCCTAAAGGTTTTGCAAAACCGGGTCAAGAACATTTATATTGCATATTGAAGTGGAGTTTGTATGGGCTCAAGCAAGCCCCCAGGCAGTGGTATTTAAAATTTGACAGCTTCATGACTCAGCAACAATTTATTCGTTGTGATTCAGACCCATGTGTTTATTACAAGAAGCTTCCAAATGGTGAGTTTTTCATTTTATTAATTTATGTTGATGATATGTTGGTTAATGATTATAAGTTTCCACAATCCATATCATAAGTCTGTGTAGTTCTTCTGGATTTGATTGTGTACAATTTTTTTTAACATGGCAATAGTGTGAGGATAGTTTGTGAGTTAAAACAACATTTATTTCAAAGATTTTCCATGAAGGATTTAGGGGCAGCAAAGAGGATTCTTAGGATGAATATAATCAAGGTTAGGAAAAAGAGAGAACTTCGATTATCTCAAGAAAAGTATATTCTAAAAATATTAAATAGATTCAATATGAAACATGCCAAATCTGTGAGTACTTCTTTGGATGTTCATTTTAAGTTATCCTCAGCTATGTGTCCTAAAACAGATGAAGAAAAAGAATACATGAAACGCGTTCCATATTCATCAGCAGTTGGAAGTTTAATGTATGCCATAACTTGTACTCGTCCGGATATTGCTCAGGCAATGGCAGTAGTGAGCAGATTTATGAGTAATCAAGGTAAACAACATTGGCACACAGTATAGTGGATATTCAGGTATTTGAAAGGTACTTTTGATTGAGGATTATGTTTTGGTGGTAAGAACATACATCTACGAGGTTATGTTGATTCAGATATGGTTGGAGATCTGGATAAATGGTGTTCTACCACTGGTTATGTATTCACCTTTGCTAGGGTAGTGATCAGTTGGGTTTCTTGGTTGCAATAAGTGGTTACACTTTCTTCTACAAAAGCAGAATATATTGCTCTTTCAGAAGGGGCAAAGGAAATGATTTGGTTGCAGAGATTGATAGGTGATTTGTGGTTTCAACAATCTGTTTTTACTCTTTTTTGTGATAGCAATAGTGCTATTCACTTGTCAAAGAATTCAACCTTTCATAATCAAACGAAGCACATAGAGCTGTGATATCACTTTATTTTCCATTGTATTGAAGAAGGCAAGCTGCAGGTGGCAAACATTGACACAAAATTAAATCCAACTGACATGTTGATGAAAGTAGTTCCGAGGGAGAAGTTCGAATTATGTAGAGCTTCTCTCGGACTTGTGCAACTCTGATATTAAATTTGCAGCGGTGGGATATCTTTGAGCAACAATTTGGTCTTCAATTAGGAGATTGTTGGGTTAAGTGAAGCCCAAATTAGCATGTTGCTTTCATAATTTGAAATGCTTTCTCATTTTGTAATTACTTCTATTGGCATGTGTGGCCAATTAAGAAGTTGTCTATTTCGAATGGATTTTTCCATTAATTGGTTGGAGACTAATTTATATAATTAAAATTTGTTCATTGAATGTAATCAATTAAGAACTTGATAATAAGAGATAATCCCTAAGTGTGGACGTAGCCATCAAATTGATCGTGAACTACAATAAATCTATGTTCTTGTTTTGTGATTGATTTCAATCTTTTATTTTTCTGCAATATGTTTTTCATTTGATTCTACAAATTATATTCAACAGTTAATAGCTTCATACGTAGAGGAAGATTTCAAAGCTCTAGTATTAAAATTCATGCCAAATGGAAGCATGGACAAACACTTGCACAAAGGCTCAGATGACAGCAGTGAGGTTGAAGGGTTGAGTTTGAGGAAGAGATGGGAAATTCTGTATGAAGTAGTGCATGGGATTTAATACTTACATGATGAGTGCTCTCCAGCCATTGTACATTGCGACATAAAACCACAAAATGTGCTTCTGGACCAAAGCGTGAGAGCTTGTGTTGTCGATTTTGGAATCGCGCAACTAGTGAACGATGAATCCGCCATCACCTTGACCTTGAGAGGATCTTTCAGTTACATTGCACTTGGTAAGTAATTGTGCTAAATTAAGCAATTCATTTTGTTTCCATTTGGGAGTGGTGAAGAGTGAATGGAATGGAATTGAAGTAGCATGAGTTGTTAATTCTTTAGTGTTTATGTAGAGTATGGAATGGGAAGAAGGATTTCGGTGAAAGGAGGCGTGGTGTGGTGGTGCTGGAGACGCTTACTCAAAAGAGGCTGACGAATCCAATGTTCACCAGAGGATTAACTCTGCCTGTATGGGTTTCTCAATCATTTCCTCATAGTTTGGAAGATGTAGTGGTGATAGGTGTAGTAGAAGAGATGGGGCCAAACAGGGGATATGGATGTTCTATGGTTGAGGGGTTGCTACTACTGGGGCTCTCTTGCACCTCTCAACTTCCACACCAGAGACCATCTATGGCTGAGGTGCTCATCGTGCTTCAGAGCGTACAACAAACTTTAGATAGCCAGGTAGTTAGTTAGGGATATAGCTTAAATGTTTCATTCTTTCAACATCAACATTAAATAGTTGTTCCTTGTGGGGAACTCCTCTATCTTTATTAGAAAAAATGTAAGTACAAATCTAGACTTTTGTCGTCCATAACAAAATTGTACATACATTAAAGTTACTATTTATGTGGGGAATCTTTAGCTGATATGCTATTATAGGTGGGAATTCCTAGGGGAGTTGTCTATTGTTTGATGCTGGTGGACTTTTCTGGTGGGAAATTCTGGTGTACAATGTGCGGTTCGATGCGTAGTCACCAGGCATGGCTATTCATCCTTCACGTCAGCAAGTATGGGTCTAAAACCGCTCGTTCCGCTTTACACATTCTTGGACTCTCCATGCGTTGCCAGGCATTTAAAAAGTGACCAGATTTGTTGGAGGTAATAAATTTCAACCAAGTTTAAGATGGGATCCACCTGCAGCTTTTCTTTCTGCATTGTGATTTCAAAGCTCTTCCTTTGAGACCAAAGTCACGATTTTGTGAAGTTTGAGTTAGAGTGCGAATAGAGTAACTGTTGGTCCTCTGAAGGGAGTTGACATATTCTCCTTCGATAGGCCCATTGTTTCTCATCACAGAGGGGTCATGGCTATTGATTGTAAGGAAGCAAAGGTGTGCGAAATCACTTCCTACACTAATCTTGAGAGAATGATTATGCAAATTTCAACTTAACTAATTACAGGAATCTCAAGAAACATACAAGAGCATGAATAAAACAATGAGCACATAACACAATGATTATCATGGGGAAAACCCTTACGGGAGAAAAACCCCACACTCTAAAAACTGCATAATGTATTACCAAATCAACATATGATTACAATACACTTGCAATGAAAGTTCGTACAAGAGCATCACCTCAACTCAACCTTGGAGAGATATCACTAGCATCCTTCTAGCACCCAGCCTTGCAAACAAAACTCCATTCCCAAGCCCTCATTATACATGCATTTCACAACCTAGAAACCACTTGTGGTTTTACAATACCATGGGAAAAACCTCCATGCCACATGTTGCCCATTCTTGACATTTTATTTTCCAACATATAAAAAACTAGGTTAAAAATAGTACTCACGTCCAAAAGTTTATCCCCTATTTTTGACCCTCATAACTAACATGAAATGTGCCATACACTCTCTAAAAATAGGCCTCCCATAATATAGTATGGACAAGGCAAGTTTTGACAACTCATATTCCCTTTTCCAAGGCACCGACACATAGAAAAACTACCAACTAAATTTGGGATTATTTTGCAAGGTTGAGACACATGTTTTCTCAACATTCTTCCACTTGTTGAATACCTTGCATGAGTCAGGGGATCCATGGACTCAATTGCTAGGGGCTGAGAGGCCCATAGACTTTGAACACCATCTGAACTTCTCTATGCTCACGGGCTTAGTTAATGCATCAACAACATTCACCAAAGTTTCTATCTTCTCCAGCTTCACCTTGCCATCCTCAACCATATCTCTCACAAAATGATATTGTACATCAATGTGCTTGGTCCTGGCATGAAAAGTCAGGTTCTTCGCTAGGCAGATTGCACTCTGACTATCACTATAAATTATCACTGCACCCTGTTTGAACTCTATATCTGAACACAATCTCTTGAGCCATATGGATTCCTTGTAGGCATGAGTAGTTTCCATATACTCTGCCTCTATAGTGGACAAAGCAACCACAACGTGTCACTTGCTCATCCAACTAATTGCACCACCAAATAATGTAAACACATATGCACTGGTGGATCTTCTTCTATCAACATCATCAGCCCAATCTGAATCCACATAGCCTCGAATAGCTAAGGAATGCTCATTTCCTATTCCATGAAAACATATAGAGTACTTTGAGGTACCCCACAAGTATCTGAAAACTCTTTTTACTGCATCCCAATGTGCTCTTCCTAGATTAGACATGTAACGGGAAAGTACTCCCACTGCTTGGGAAATGTCTAGTCTTGTACAAACCATAACATACATCAAACTTCCTACAACACTCTGGTATGGTACTCGACTCATCTCTTCCATCTCCAATGGGGAGGTAGGACATTGTGAACTAGAAAGCTTTGTTCCCATTGTAACAGGAACACCCAGTGGTCTAGAATCATGCATATTGAATCTTCTCAAGATAGTACAAACATATTGCTTTGGCCTAGCCAAAGCTTTTCATTTTGTCTATCTCTTATAATCTCCATTCCCAAAATGTGCTTTGCTACACCAAGATATTTCATTTCAAACTTTCCTGAGAGTTGAGATTTTAATTCTGCAATCAAACCTTTTCCTTTTCCAATAAATAACATGTCATAGACATACAAGGCAATAACAAGGAAATGATCACCATCAAATTTGAAATATATACAATGATCAGATTTAAACCGCACAAATCCCAAACTCAACACATATGTATCAAACTTCTGGTACCACATCCTAGGACTTTGTTTTAAACCATATAAGGATTTCTTCAACTTATAGACCAAATGAATTTTACCTTTCACCACATAGTGCTTTGGCTGTGTCATGTAAATTTCTTCCTCCAAATCTCCATGAAGGAAAGTTGTTTTCACATCCATTTGCTCGATCTCTAGATCATAAGCTGTTGCAATAGAAAGAAAAAAATGAATGAATGTCATTTTGGCTATAGGAGAAAAAATCTCACCATAATCTACTCCCTCAACCTGGGAGTAACCTTTTGCAACTAAACGTGCTTTATACTTCTCAATACTTCCATCTGAACCCATCTTCTTTTTGAACGCCCATTTACAACCAATAAGCTTTCGTCCTTCAGGAAATGGTACAAGGTCCCATGTATCATTCCTCTTAAGAGTAGCCATCTCTTTATCCATGGCTCTTTTCCAGGACTTTGAGTCATTCATACCAAGAGCCTCGTCTACAGATCTTGGTTCATCAATATTAGCATTTAAAGAAAATATACACCTCCAATCATCAAGATAATATCCATACCTTTCAGGTGGTTTTCTTTGTCTAGTAGACCTTTGAACAAGATCTCATTTATTTTCAGGTTCAACTTCAGGTACCTCTTCTTCCTCTGATGATTCAGAACTCATGGAGCTCTCCTCGGCTTCTTGTCTTTCTAAGGGCCTCGATTCAACTTTCTCTGGTGCAGTAGGTAGTTGAATCACAACTTTCTTTTCTTCTATTTGTTCTGCCTGCACTGTAACAAAAGAAGGCTTAGTTTCTCTAAAAATAACACTTCTGGAATAAAATACCTTTTGTTCAACAGGATCCCAAAGCTTGTATCCTTTCACACCATAACTGTATTCGATGAATATACATTTAACAGCTTTGTTATCCAATTTTGTTCGCTTCTCCTTTGGCACATGAGCATATGCTTTGCAATCAAACACTCTTAGATGTCTAAGTGAAGGCTTGTGGCCTGACCACACTTCCATTGGCGTCTTATCAACAAGAGTTGATGTAGGAGACCTGTTATCAGGTAGCAGGCAGTGGCTACAACTTTGGCCCAAATTTTTTTTTCTAGTCTAGCACCACTCAACATACTCCTAGCCTTCTCCATCAAGGTCCTATTCATTCTTTTTGCAACTCCATTCTGATGTGGAGAATACATAGTTGTCTTTTGTCTCTTAATACCAAAATATTTACAAAATGCATCAAAATCATTAGAGCAATATTCATCGCAATTATTTTTCCGTAAATTTTTTTTCTTTCTAGTCTGCAACTCAACCATTGCTTTAAATTCTTTGAAATGATTGAAAACTTCAACTTTACTCTTAAGGAAATAAATCCATGTTCTTCTACTGAAATCATTAATGAAAGAAACATAATAAACTAATCTACCAATAGAAGTAACATCAACTGAACCAAATACATCTGAATGGATTAGATCCAAAATACATGAATACTTATGAGAACTTGAGTAAAACTGAACACAATTCTGTTTTCCATAAATACAATGCTCACAAAAATCAAATTCAAGATTGCAGTCATTCAACCCATCAACAAGGTTTTTATTTTTCAAGGTTCGTAGACCATTCTCACCTATGTGGCCGAGTCTCTAGTGCCATAACATGGTCTTCTCCATGAGAAAATTTGATTCAGTAGATAGAGCACCCTTGGGTACCCAAAAACCACGACCATCTGTTGAGGGAGAAACCCTCTCCTTTTCCAACAAAGTATTCTTTGTCACAGTCTTATCAAAAGTGCTATTACACTCAACCGTGGATGCATCAAGCTAGTACAATGTACCCAATCTACTTCCTCTTGCTATCACCGTAGCACCTCTCACCATTTTCACAACGACTTCAAAAAATTGTACATGCACACCCGCATCTATTAGTTTGCTAACAAATAATAAATTTCTTGCTAGTCGTGGGATATGCAAGACACCGTCAAATCTTCTAATTCTGCCATCAGAAAATTTCACAAGAATAGTTCCATGACCAACAATATCAAGAATAGAGTTATCACCCAAATACACCTTACCACCATCAAAATTTTCATACTTACTAAACCAGTTTCTATTAGGAGTCATGTGGAAAGATGCACCTAAGTCTATCAACCATGCATTGTCACCTGCACGAGCGATCAAGGCTGCAATAAAAGCATCTCCATCTTTCTTCTCAGACTCAGAATCAGAATCTTGCTTCTTCTTTTTCTTCTTCTTTTCTTCCTTGCAGTCCTTTCGAAAGTGTCCAGGTTTGCCACAATTCCAACATATTGCCTTGGACACTAGGGGATTTTGATCTCCCCTTATTCTTGGACTTAGAACGGCCATGATGCTTTTCATCCTTGCCTCTTTCTTTTGGTCTCCCTCGAAAACTCAAAGCCTCTTTGGCATTCAGAGAGACCTTCCTTCTCATCTCCTCAGAAAGTAGAGAACCAACAACATCCTCCATCTTCAAGACAATGGAAGTGGTCTCTATGGCCATGACAAGGCTGTCCCATTAGTCTGGCAATGAACATAGCAGGATTTGGCACCTTTCTTCTTCATCCATTTTCACCCCAACTGAGGTCAACTGAGTCAACAACATATTAAAGCTTTCCAAATGCTCAGAAATTCGTCCACCCTCTTCCATTCTCAAGGAATACAACTTCTTCCTCAAGAAAATCTTATTCACAAGTGATTTTGCTTGGTAGATCTCACTTAGCTTCTTCCAAAACTTCTTTGCAGTAGATTCTTCATGGACATTAATAAGAATTGAGTCTGCAAGACACAACCTTATGAGACCTTTAGCTTTTCTATCCATTACATCATATTGTGCAGCTAAAGTTGGATCTGCGGGCCTCAACGTATTCTCATCCACTGCATCCCATAGATCTCAATCAATTAACAGATCTTCCATCTTCAGCTTCCACATCTCAACGTTCATGCTATAAAACTTTTCTACATCAATCCTCCCCGACATGCTTGCCATCTCTACGATCCTGCAATACAAAAAATGAAATACTTTGCACAAGCTCCCACTCAAACCTTGATTAGCTCAAAAAACCCCATACCCAACAAATAAAACCAAAACTAGCTAGGCTCTGATACCACTTGTAAGGAAGCAAAGGTGTATAGAATCACTTCCTACACTAATCTTGAGAGAATGATTATGCAAATTTCAACTTACCTAATTACATGAATTTCAAGAAACATACAAGAGCATGAATAAAACAATGGGCACATAACACAATGATTATCGTGGGGAAAACCCTTACAGGAGAAAAACCCCACACTCTAAAAACTGTATAATGTATTACCAAATCAATATATGATTACAATACACTTGCAATGCAAGTTATTACAAGAGCATCACCTCAACTCAAGCTTGGAGAGATATCACTAGCATCCTTCTAGCACCCAGCCTTGCAAACAAAACTCCATGATTCAAACTCCTCCCCAAGCCCTCATTATATAGGCATTTCACAACCTGGAAACTACTTGTGGTTTTACAATACCACGGGAAAAACCTCCATGCCACATGTTGCCCATTCTTGACATTTTATTTTCCAACATAGAAAAAACCAGGTTAAAAATAGTACTCACGTCCAAAAGTTTATCCCCTATTTTTGACCCTCATAACTAACATGAAATGTGTCATACACTCTCTAAAAATAGGCCTCCCATAATATAGTATGGACAAGGCAAGTTTTGACAACTCATATTCCCTTTTCCAAGGCACCGACACATAGAAAAACTACCAACTAAATTTGGGATTATTTTGCAAGGTTGAGACACATGTTTTCTCAACATTGATGAGTGGGTTTAGGGAGGGTGTCTAAAGCATACGAGGCAGGACACACCATCATTTGGACGAGGCTGCCATCTGAGAAGCCATTTCTAAAGGTGGAGGTGTATTCTGGGTTGTTTTGTGGCTGACTCCACCATTTCCCAGGTTGAGATCAAGCACCAAATCAGGTTTGAGACGTTTATGCATAATAAATAGGAGTTGTGTCTTTGGAAGTGCCTTCTGTGCTTAGATATAGAGCAAACAGTTTGAAATTTTGTAGGATTTTGTGAAGGAAAATACAACTAGTAACCTCCATTCTCATTTTTTAAGGCTTTTCACCAGAATCAGATCTTTCTTCATGACACAAATTTGTATACTTCTTGTTTCTATTCTCCTTTGATGTTGTGAATGCATCCTAAATTCATTTTTGAGTAGTGGGTATTTGTGAAATTTATCATGAAATTTGTATAATAAAATGCCCAAATCATTTGGTGCATCTTCTGGTAAGCATCAATATTTCTATTGATGGGTTTTAGCAGCAATACCCATATCTAGAATACAAGCAATCTCATATTTAAGATAGATCTTACAGGTTAGTAATTTGTTACAAGGTTTATCTGATGTAGTGCCCACTTCAAATTTTTTATTTTCTATTTTTGCAATTTTTTCAGGGGATGCCTCTCTCCCTTGGTTACAACTTCTCGGTACTCCCTCCATCTTAAATAGTATATTTACCTTCAGATTTGTTTATCGTGATGATTATTGTCTTTAAATCTCCTCTTTGTGGATCCTTTAAGCAATGGCGCCTCAATATAGAAGCCTGTAACAAAGGGTGCATGGCAGAATAGGGTAGTAGCGAGATATATCCTTCCAAGAGCTTAGCGCTAGGACGAATAACTATACCTAGGAGGTGAAAATGCATAAATATTTGAGAGGGGATAGGAGGGGTTCATATTAGTTAAAGAAAAAAAATCATCTCATTCACCAAAACGAAGGGGGTAATTATTGTCTAATGGCAGTAGGAGAACTTACTTGTGCAACTCACAATATATATGAAGATCAGAGTTACTGGCATTTAAATGTTACTTATCTCAATAGGAAAGAACTTTCTTGACCCACTAATTTTGAGCACTGGCTATGGAGGCCACAATTTGCACCCCATGCCTGCTACAGACCCACTAATGAAATAGTTAACGACAACATTAGGATGCCTTGGGATTTGCTGCACCGCCTTCATTTTTTATTAAAAAATAAGTTTTATTTGTCAAAATAAGCATTAAAGTGTATGTAAAGAACATTTTATTTAAATATTATTTTGTTTCATGTTTAGATAATTTTACATTACATTTATTAAAAAATACGATTTATTGTTTTATTGGTTAAAATTAATTTTTAATTGTTAAATTAGATTATATTTAAAAATAGTTAATAAACAGTTGTTTGTTATGATTATAATTATAATTATTTAATATATTATAAGAAGTCAAAATATAAACATGTCAATGATAATTATTATTTTTAATTTTTTTAAATAATTGAACGTATATAATTATAAAAGATATAGTGAAATAGATTGTAACAACAAAACATGTTTGTTTTAATTTTTAATTTTTGTATTAATAATAATATTATTATAAATATAAATTATATTGATTTTAGAATTTTTATATTTTAATATTTTTTAAAATGATATTATAAAAAGTTATCATAAAACATTTAATAAATGATTTTTAAACTAAATTCATAAATTATCATTAATATAATTTTATTATTAAAATTATAATTTTTTTGATATTTTTGAATTTTTATATTAATGTATTAGTAAAAATATAAAGACTTTCAAAAATATATATTCTTATATTGAAAAATAATATTAGTAATATATTAATAAATATCAAAAATATAAAATAAAAATTAAATATATTAGATTTTTTATAAGATATATTAATTATTAAAAATATGTAAATCTTAAAAATTATATATTTTATAGTATTTATATAAGATTGTATAAATATATCATTAAATAATTATTTTTAAAGATAAATATATTAATTATCATAAAAATAATAAATAATTAAAAAATAAACACTTATATAATTTAGGTGTATTTTATAAATATTATTATAATAATATAAATTTGGTATTAAGACAAATTAATATTAATAATTATTAATTTTAGTTGAATGGAAAGAAAAGTGAGCAGTAAGTAGGTTCATAATAATGACAGTATATAAATTTAAATTTTAAATTTATAAATTTGAATATTATCTATAATTTACTTATTTGTAAATTAATTTATATAAGAGAATGCATATGTAAGCAAGGTACAATCCATTTCTTAAAAAAGGTTAAATAATAGTTCATCTTGTTTTTTCTTAAAATTCCATCTATAACACACAAATTTTTTTAAATTATTTAAATTTTAAATTTTAATTACAATTAAGTTGTATAAGTGGTAATGTCCATTCAATATATTGGTTGTCTATTTGATTGTAAATAATAAATAAAATTTAACAAAAAAAAAAAAATTGTTTAAAGCAACTATAAGGTTAGATCAATTAATTTGTTTATCTCAAAATATATAAAATGATTTATAGTGCATTCAAACATTATTTGATGGAGTGATTTATTTTATTTTATTTTTAATGTCTAATATCATGCTTCTATATTTTATTGTTGAATTTTATTTATTATTTTGAGTTGAGTCAACATCTAATATGCTAAATAGATAGGGTACAAATGTCATAAGTCATCATATATATTAATTTAATATTGTATAGTAAATAAAGTTATGATATAATAATTGTTTTGTATAAATTATGTATTAATATTTTTATGTATATTATTTTTATTTAGAAAAGGTTCTTTTGGGTCATCTTAAATTGTTATTAATGTTTTTTATTTTTCTTTTATATTTTTTGATGTAAGGAAATTAAAACTTTGATGTCTAAAAAATAATCCATATAACTTGTTAATTTTTGATTAATTAGAAAACTAGATAAATTTTACCTATCATATTAATAAGATCATAAACTCTTATAAATCTAAATTAAGTATTAATAAGAACAATATTTATTTAAATTAATTTTTTATTAGATTAAAAACAATAAAATAAATCTTTTGATTCAATTCAACTATTATAAATATGACTCAATATTATATCAATAATTTATTGATTTTTAATTATAATATTATTTGAATTTAATATTTTTTAATTAACCAAAAGCCCTTTATTATAAACTTTAGAACCTCATAAATATGTTGTCTCAAACTTTTTGATCCCTAAATATTGTCTCAAACTTTAAAATATATCTTATTTGGCTTCAATATTTTTTAATTAACCAAGGTATCCTGATGCTGCCGTTAACTGTTTTATAAATGGGTCCGTAGCATGTCAGTGTGGGGTAATTGTCAGACCTGCAATTTAGTAAATATTAAACTTGCTGTAATTGTCAGTTTACGGTTTTCTACAGTGTACAGAATGGACGGACCGTGACAGCACTGATAGGCATCTGGGGTGCAAATTGTGGCCTCCATAGCCAGTGCCAATTACTTATGTGCTTGACAGGCATTATGTGTGATTTATTGTAGTTACAGTCTGTTGAAGTATTGTTTAATAGTCATTAAATTACTGTGCATGAATTCTGGTAAAAAAAAGAAAAGAAAGAGAAATTGTTCATCTTTGTATGGTCATACAATCCTCCACCTCTCCCTCAAATATCTTTTCAAAAAATAAAATAAAATGGCAGACCTTTAATATCCTATGTAGGTGAAACAAATAAATATATACAGAGAAAAAAAGTCTAAACATGTTTCTCCATTCCGTCACACCTTGAATCAACCAAATAATGCACAAGCAGAAGAGAAAAGAATGCAAGTGAAAAATGATATAAAGCAATCCCCTTGCGTAAGTATTTTAAATCATTTCCTTTAGTTTCTTAGTTGAAATATTTAGTGGCATCTTTAAGGAATGCTTAAACTCTCAATAAGAGTATATATATATCTATCTTTATACATATAAAATAAATAAAATAAATAAAAAATAGAGAAAGAATATATGTATTTTGGTATTGGGTGCAGCAATAAAATAATTTAAACGGAGGAGATGTTCACTTAACATCTTGAAATCATTCAGTGCATTGAAAATATAAAATAATAATTAAAAGTTTTAATTCACCCCCTTTTTACCTCACCTCTCATGTGACTTAATAACATGGTAATTAGTAATAAAAAAAAAAGAAATGTGAATATAAATAATCACATTAATATATCTTATTAAAAGAAACAAGGGTTTAAATAATAGTCGTGTTTTTGGAGCATTTTCTTAAATAGAGATTTATTATTTAACATTAATTTTATTTGATGGAAAGTAAAATGTTAATGTATTTGTTCAAAAGGATAAGGGTTTAAATTATTTTATTTAAATCAAAAGTTATAAATTTAAGTTACGAGTTTTACTAAGGTTAATTTGTTAAGTATAATTATCTTAAGTTTTTAAATTAAGATCACAATATTATTAAAAGTTAGAAGTTTGTTATTAATAATTTTTAGATTTAAGTTATATTAAATTTTATATAATTTGATAGGGAGATAAAAAAAATTGAAATGTTATTCTCTTTAACATATAGAGGTTTTAAATTCTACAATAATCCCTTATTTATAAAGTGGGGAATTCAAAAGAGAATAGGAGTGATAACTTATTCCATTACTAAGTAGGGATTTAGCACTTTGAATGTTAGTTTAATCCAAGTAAAAGTGAATAAATTGCTGTTAATAGATAATAACGTCACTAAATAATAACAAGGAGATATTTGCGTATATATAAGGGAATAAAATTGGGCACTTAAGTTCTAATATTTACTTATTTTATTTTGATTCTACAAATTCTACAACATCATTTAAATGTCTTAGCTGGGATTAGAATGACACATGAAATTTATTATCAACTCCCCCCCCCCAAAAAGGAGAATAAATAAAATTGTTGCCATAATATTAATGTTTTATAGAGAGTGGTATTAGTAATCCATGAGATAAATATTAGTAGAAATTTTATCATTAAGGATAGGTTTTTTATGTGGGCAATCGTAACAATAATAGTGAGGGAGGTAATGATTGGTTAGATACCCTATTAAGATTAGCATGATAAAATTAATGTCATAGTTATCAATAATACTATTATTAATGTTCATAAAAAATAATAATACTATTCCAATGGTTAATAATAAAAGTACAAATCTTATAAACAAGGATGGTGTTAGATTTAAAGATGAAACCATCTCAAATTATATAGTGAATTTAACTCTAAGTCATTAAAGGTGAATATTATATTGGGATAGGTTTGTGAACTATGTTAGAGTTATAAAAATAGTTAAATAAATTAATGGACACTATCTTAAGAGAAATATGTAACAACAAGTTCAACAATATTCTTATCAATGTTTAGAAGATTGTTAATATAATATTATGTATTGATGGTGTTGTGTAGGTGTCTCTTAGAAAAGAAAAAAAAGGAATAATAACATTATTATGGTAAAAGAGGGAGTAAAAGTTATTGTTATTATTTCGGTTGATAAGATAAGTATTTAAGGATAAATGACAATTTGAGAATATTGAGATTGCAATGGTTAGTTGGATGCAATAACAAAAACTTATTCAACAAATGGAAAATTCATATATATGGGTTTAATGAAAAATGTGGGAAAAAGTATTGGGTGGAAAATTTAACATCACATTGCACACTGTAGGCACAATGTTGGAGATCGTTAGTGTAAAATCTTCAACACTTAGAATGCTAATTAGTGTAATTTTAAGAAAAATTCGTTCAAAGTTTTATTGTATTTTATTTTAGTTAAAATTATTCCAAATATTTCCATAGTTGAGTGTAGAGACTGCAATAAATTTTATCATGGGATTCACTCAAGAATTCTAGGTAGTAATATGCGTTGAAAATAGACTCATTTTCATATGCTATTTTTGAAGCCATCATACATATATCCACACAATATTTGCTTCCCATTTGGATAAATTATTTAGCACTGTGGTCTAAATCTAGATGATCATCCAAGTATCCAATGGCATTAAAGTAGTTTTTTGTGCCCCTCTTGGGTTTTATCACACCATATCCTGATCAAACAAGTCCTTTAAAAACCAAACCAAAAAAAAAAAAAAAAAAAAAACTATATTTTATGATTTCCCCACCATAAACAACCAACACATTCGTTAGGTTGAGTGCATAGAGAGATTCTCTCTACACATTAGAACCTAATTAAACAATGTAATTCATCCCAAAAGAATATTGTAGTTCAAATATATTGTACACAAAGCACTTTGTGGGTTTAGCCATAGAATGGAAAATTTAATTGCAAGGATGGAAACCTTGATAATCCATCGATTTTGGTGACCTCTTTGGCGAGGCGTAAAATGCTCGAGATACTCTATGAAGCCATTCTCATTTCTAGCCAGGAAAAGAGAAGAGAGGAGGTGTAAAGTTCCTCCATTTTGAGGATGTAAATTGAGGCATTTGTCACACATTTTGGTGCCCCTAAATAATCTTGGAATAAACCAGCACACTATGCACACTCACAATAAGTTCCAGGTATTTAACATCTTTAGTATCTAGTTTCTTCTCTCTTGACAAGCAGTCACCTTCGTTATCGTGTTTCTTACAGTTAAAATTTTGTTGGCTTACCAAAGTCTTATCGAGGGCAGAGACGTCACATCTACAGTGTCTGTTCATTTCCACATCAATGGATTGAGTTTTCCCTATTGACAGTGTGCAAATTCTTATTGACTTCCCCATAAAACTGACATCACCTAGTAAGTTGGAAAGTTTTCGTAGAACTTGCCACAAGCATGTTTCTTGAAATTATCTATAACAATTGGTTTCATTTCTTGAAAGTATCCTTATATTATAGTAAAAGAAAATCAAATAATTTATAGTTTATTTATATGACTTTTACACCAAGAGCCACTTACTTATATCTACATAAAATCTCTATATTCATCTAAATGTCCTCGCAAAGTCCTATTGAAATTGACTCTTAGAACTTGAAAGGGTTCTTTGATTATTGTGTGGAAGGTGTTCCCTTTTTGAAGTGAATCAAACTGATTTATAGATCGCCATCTCTATTTGTTCTAAAAGAGATGTAAAACGATTTAAATCATCTCACGTGTTCGACGGTTCTAGAAGAGATGCAAAACGATTTAAATCATCTTACTTGTTTGATGGCTCTAGAAGAAATGCAAAATGATTTAAATCATCTTAGTGTTCACATTGCTTTACTGACTATCCATTTGATTGTGGTCTTTAGATAAGGTGATTGGACATGCTTACAACTTTTTACTTTAGTATATAGTGATGCATAAAGCTACACTTATATTACAGTTAATTAAAAATTAAATGCATGCATTATACTTGTGGGGAATATTTGATTCAAATGTATACATTTTGTAGATTCAAATTTACATTTTCTTGCAATTTTTACCCCTGCCCTTCAATATATTGCCAAAGTATATCCTACTATCAGCGTAACCATTGCACGTCATTGAGGTGCAAGCGCTAGTTCTAGCTTTTCACACAAGTTGTAAGTATAAATCAAGACTTTTGTGGTCCATAATAAAATTATACCGACGTTAAAATTACTATTTATATGAGGGATTTTTCTAGTTTTCATATAAATTGTAAGTATAAATTGAGATTCTTATGGTCCATAACAAGATTGTACATACATTAAGTTAATTATTATCATATGTTGATCCGATCACCATGGCTTCACACGTAATTTGCTTCAAAAAGATTCATTGTCTAGTAGGTATGAGCTTTCCACATTCTTGATATTTTAGTTTTTGGGTTTAAATGTGTTTGCATTTATTTGATGTTTTGGATTATTGTAATTCAATTTTATTTATTTATTTTATTGATATTTTCATATTATAAGATGAACTTGTAGTGGTGAAAATTTCTATTGTAGATAAGTCTTATGAATATGCCTTAAAGGCAGAGGAGAAAGTAAATCGGAAAAACAAAATAGTGAGTAAAAGAGATGATAGTAAACAAAATAAAGAGAAAGAGGTTTCTTTGGAAACTACCATAAGTGAAGAGTCAAAAGAAGGCAAGAATGTGAAGATCGACTTCAAAGGAAAGGGAGGCTTTAGAGGTAGAGCACGAGGACAAGTACCTCTTGGAGAGTGGAAGCCCATGAAGGTTTTTATTTGTGAGGAATCCCATAAGGTTATAGACTGCCCTCTAAACCCAAAAAGGGTAATGGTTTCCCAAGAAGAAGAAAAACCTTGGTCAGAAGAAGTTGAGGTTGAATAAGGAGAAAACCTAATGCTGAGAAGAACCTTAATTTTTGGGGATGTAAGGAAATTCTTGAAGTTGATTGGAAGAGGAAAAGTGTCTTACGGACAAAATAAAAATGTAAGGAAAAAGTATGTAAGGTGATCATAGATGGTGGATCTACTGATAATCTGATGAGTACAAAAATGGTTAACAAATTAGAACTTGATTGTGTTCCAAAATATAATCCCTATAAGATTTCTTTGTTAAAAAAAGAACCATAGTGTGCTTGTGGATAAATTTTGTCTCATAACATTCAAAATTGGTCCTTATGAGGATGAAGTGCTTTGTGATGTAGTGTCAATGGATGCATGCCATTTGTTGTTGGGTAGGCCTTACCAATATGATCAAAATGTGACCCATCAGGGTAGAGATAATACTTATGAGGTCCAACACAAAGGAAGGAAAACAATCTTAAAAACCATGGAAAGAAGGAGCATCTAAAGTGGCAACTTTGTCTCTTCTAGAAGAAGCCAAGTTTGAGCTTAAAGAAAAAAACAAAATTCTAGCTCCATTAAGAAGAGAGTTAGAGGGAAATCTAGGAGCAAAAGAGGTAAAAAATTTGAAGAATGAGATGCAACCAAAAATCGATGTAGAGATGCAACAAGATTCAACCAACAAGATTACATGTGCACCTCAAGAAATAGGTGTTGAAGTTTCAGTTGACTGTGACCTTCATTCTCAAGGTGATAGTGAGCTGTCGGAGTATAAACACAATCATTATAGAATTTTCCAAGAATGTGATTCAAAGTTCAATCCAAAGTAATTTCCTTACCCAGTTTGAAAGGAGTGATGTGAAGTATGATTGGAGCAAGGGAAAGAGCTTCAAGTCTACTAGTGAGGGTGCTGCCACAATGGTGGTTTACATTTTCTGGGAGATCCTAATTTTTGCTGAAATCACATATTTTTAGAAAATATAATGATTTAAGACTTGAAAAGGTCTATTTAAAGGATTCCAATTGAAGAGGGTTGGATCAAACCACCTTAGACCAAGCCCCCTTGGATAGAACCCAGCTGGTTTTAAACCATACCTATAACAAAGTCTCCTTTACATCTATCAAAATGCTGATAAAAAACCACTTTTGATTTACCTTTTGGGGGATCAAATGAATTCATTTAAAATTTATTTTTTGTAAATATGTATTCCTTATTATAATCTTCCAAAAAAGTATAATTTTAATTAAATTTAATTTGATTATTATATTTATTTTTTTATTTCTTGTGAATGTAGGTTTTTCACTGAAAATCAAGCTCTCTATTTTGAAAATGTGGAAAAAATAGTATCTATTATCAAAACAAAATTTTGAAAAATATGAGTGCACTAGATATTGAAGTCCTTGATCCAACAAAAAAAATGAATTTCGATACACAAAAAAAGTTATGCGTTATATAATTTTCCTATGTCTGAATTGTAATTGGTTTGACTTTGAAACTTGATTAAGGAAAAAATATTCAATAAAACACTATGAAACCAATTGGAAGCACTAGATCATATCGTGGTTACAAATCTAAATTTGAAAAAAAAAGAATTTTATCCTTCATGGAAAAAAAAGTTATGCATTATACGGTGAGCATCACTCCTTAAAAATGTTGTTTACTAAAAAAACTAGTTTTTGAGGGAGATGGAAAAAAAGGTGCAATATGATTCCAAATTTTTTTGAAAAAAATATATTTAGAATCTACAAAAAAAATGTCACAAATCACTAGTTTCCATCATCTTCAAATTCCTCACAGTTTAGCCACTATAGGTGCTCGAAAGTGAAGATTTAGTTAGAAAAAATTATTTCAGTGTCTAGTTTCGCCAAAAATTGTAAACTAGTATTGTGGGATCACTCGTGATTGTAGTAGTGATTATTTTATTGGTTTTTCTTTGAGGACTTTTCCTAGCCTTATCAGTCCAACTGAATGGTGGAATCAATATTGGACTCCTATCCCTAGAAAAAAATGGGTTGGAAGCTTGGCTGATAACTCGGATTGTGCCAAGGAATCCCAAGAGAATACGTTGAAGACCAAACTGCTTGTGGTAATGCAAATTGATTTTTTTGAACCAAGAGGTTTATACCTTTTTAAAGGTAGAGAATATGATGTAACTGTTATACCTTTCCTAGATAGGCATATATGTAACGAATGATTGATTGTTGTTGTTTGTATGATGTAACCATCAAATCTTTCCTAGACAACCAGATGTGTAACCATCTATTTTTTTTAATTTTCTTTTTGTATGTTCCTATTCTTAGGTGGCGATAGTCTGTTTGAGCTGCTTTCTTTTTTTGGCTTGCCTTCTCCATTTTATGGAGAGTTTTTTTGGGTTCTCTAGTGAGGGTGTTGAAAGCAGTAGGGTGTGGTGAATGTCATTCTGTGGCTGTGTAAGTCTCGGTGTTGTTTTTGGCTTGATTTCTATAAGAAAATCTCATTTCTATTACTTTTGAGAATCTTATGCTCGTTTTGATTCTTATTTTCATTGTAGGATAAAATATTTTACAATAAGTTTAATCTTCTAGCTAGATGTAGGTTTTGTTACAGGGTTTTTGACAAAGAGGATGAACATGGGTATTTGGAGCCTCACTTGCAGATATTGAGGTTATAATCTGCATCATACAATAAAAACCCTTAAAATTTAATATGATACAATAAAAACCTTTGAAATATCAATTGATATCAATCAATATATAGTGATATCTATATAAGTGCCAATAATGATATGTATACCAACAATCAATACATGTGTATAATTTATTAAATATAATACAATTATAGAAACCCTAAAAATATTAATTGATATTGATCTATATATCAATTTAATGAGTTGTAACATGATATTGGTGTATATAATTATATGTTTATCAATTGATCTTGACCAATATATCAATTGCTATACACCTTGATAATGAGATGCAACAATATCATGTTGTAACTCATTATATTCAATTGTAATATGATTGTTAAACAAATTTGGTAAATAACATATTCTTTGTTCATTATAAGTTGACTACATCTATATGTTTCAATGATACTTAGATTACAATTCAAATTATATGTAAATTGGTTTCAATTACAAAATAAAATAAAATTATGTGTATTTAAAATTCTAGTACATTCAAGTAATTAAATTTATACTTACTTTTTGTAATTACAACTAGTTACTTGTACTCATATGGGTTAGTTCTAGGTATATGATTTTTTACTAGAAGAGGTTTTATAGAACCAATCCCCACCTCTAAATCTGCCACCTCAAAATTCTCCACCAAAAAGTCCACAACCACCAAACTGGCCATCCCCTCTACTCAATGAGGCTTAATTGAGGGTAAAAATAAATGAAAGCATAGCCACATTACAATATTCCCCTACATATTATATGGTTGGCATCTTGGATGTAAATCATCATTGATTTTGTTAGATATATTTATATAGATCTAAACATATTCTACCCATGAATGGGGAGAGACAAAAAATTTATTTATAACTTAGACTATCATATAGACTTCTCCCTGATTTACATATTTATGAACAAATTCTAGCCCCATATTTCATTAAACCTTCTACAAATGAAGTCATTCCTCTAAAAATATTTGTAATTAAATGATGTAGGCACTTGCAAATTGTAGAACATTTTTGGGAGTGGTGGTGGATGGTCTTTGATCATAAATCACATTGCACTTATGAGGTGCCATTATATCTTTTGAAAAAAATATTGGTAAAGCTGGAATTGGATTTAAAACCCAAATATTTTGACATCAAATCATTCAAGGGTGTTGGTGGCAACATGCCATAACATAAATTAGGGGCACATGTTGATCTAGATTGAAAATGAGTTATTTCAACCATTGTTGGTCCTCCCATGCTAGCTATTCCTCGACACCATTTGCATGGTCTTGTTATTATGAAAATTCTAATCACCCATGTTATGATCTTGATCACACTTCCACTTCAAAGATTACATTAGAGGAGTCATTCTTAGATACTTTGCATGTTCCTCATACATATGTGTACCACATTTTGTGCACAAATTTAATGTATAATAAAATTAATAAATATTTATAATTTAAACTATCAATTATCAAATTTTAAATGAATTATATAAATTATCTTGTTTGGTGTAAATTATTAACACATCATATAGGTTAGATCATCTAGCATCAATTCTTATATGCTTTGACACACCTTATATCGATTTTTTTTTTACCCTTAACCAAGTATATTAGGAAACATTTAATACATTTTTAATTATAATAATTATTGGACTTAGTTCATCATTTTTATGGTAGTTGGGTGGTCATGTCACTTCTATTCCAAACCAAATAGAGTGAGAAATATTCTAGTGATAGGTACTAAACAATCATACTTGGTGTGTACTTGAGTTCACTCATACTACTCTTTAATTTAAAAATTCAAGTGTGTACATGCAATTTTCAATTTAATATTAAAAATATATGTACACATGTGTATATAGGATGATATAATGTTCAAGGAAATAATTCCTATCATTATTGGGATATGAAGAGATTTTTCAAAGAAAATAAAAATAAATACCTTATTTAGAATATTTAAAAAATTATATGGTTAGAAAGTTAAGAAGTAGCTTGCCAATAGTTAAGTTGAAAACACCATTGAGGTGTAATTGTTGAGAACTTATATTGGGGATGAGGTCCCCCATTTGTGACCTCACCGATTCATAGCTCTGAGTCAAAAGCATTTACCCTTTAGAAAAAAAAAGTTAAGAAGTAGCTGGTCATTTGGTGGTGGTTTCATAAGTTTTTATTGTAAAATATAGACAGATCATGAGGTTGAAGTTTGAATTCATTATTTTATATTGAAAACACAAAATTAGGAGCCAATAGAGATGTCCAACCCTTAGTCTTGGAAATCCAAGCCTAAATAGGTAAGATCATAAAAAAGTTAATTTAGGGAGTTAAAAATATGTATGCATTATATAGTGTGCACACATTATATTATATATATATATAATGCATAACACAATCTAAATATTTGTAAATGAGCTCTTTGATCTACAATGCCAAATCCAGAGTTTGATTAAAAAACTAGATAATTAAATTTACATATAAATATCATAATTTAACACTATAAAAAATATGCATTATTTATGCTCCTACTTACAGTGTATGTATTTTACATAATGCCCATGTATTTTGTTAAAAAGTTGAAGGTTGGCTACTAATTTGTCCCCTATTTCCATGTACTTACCCCATGATGTTAAAATATGTGTGACTGGAACATAAATTACAATGTATCCATGGGTCATAAATTTTTATCCTTTTGGTAGAATTATATGATGCCATTGAAGTTCAATATGTCATGTGCAATAAAATGTGAAAAGACAATTATGTCCTTGATATAAGTATGAGAGGAAGATAATGACGAGGGTTAGCGAAAATCCATGATTAAAGTAGTAATAATCAAAGATCTATCCAGATAAAGGAAAAGAATTACCGAAAGTAAAGCCTAATTTGGTGTAAGATGTGCAACCAAAATATAAGGGAATGACACAACACCTTAATAATTGATTTAATTGGTATAATAAATGACTTAACAACATGCAATAATTTAAATTGAATTAATTAATGAGATGAGATAGAAACATGTAACTAATAATTGGAAATGAGCAAGGGAAAATAAAGTCCTCAGTTATTTCAATTTGATTGCTAACTTTTCTCTTTGGGTTTGTTGATGTGTTGTGATTAATATGTCAATCTTGATCTAATATGGTAATCATGTTTATACAATAAAGATAAATTGATTTAAATTGTTATTGCTAACTTTACTCTTTGGGTTTGTTGATGTCTTGTGACTAATATGCCAATCTTGATATGATATTGTAATCACATTTAGACAATAGAGGTAGATTAATACTATTATTGCTATCTTTGCTCTTTGGGTTTGTTAAATTTTTGTGATTAATACATGCCATTCTTGATCTAATATTGTAATTATGTTTAGACAATATAAGGATATTAATACTCTTATTTTTTATGGTTTGAATGAATCCACACTTGCATTCCAGTCCTAATAGTGTTAGAATTGTGAAACAAGCACAAAACCACAAGCCACAGAATCAAACAAAAACAAACACACCTTCCATGCAAGAGATCTGCAAACAAATATATGCAATTATTTTCAACTAGAAAAAGCTACAGAAAAGAGAAAACTTTCAAGAAGATATGAAAGCTACATATATTCTCCCGTGAATAATTACAATGAGGGTTGAATGCTTATAAGAGCAAAGCCCTAAATGAGAAAGGATAAGATCATGACAAGTGTCAACATCACATGAGATGTGACATAATGATCTAATATAACTCAACTAATAAAGCATTCCTAAGTTTAGCTTAAGTGCAAAGAATAAATTAAACTAATAAATGTAATTAAAGATTAATTAATTATTAGCTAATGAAAGATAACTCTAACAAATAGTATGGTAAATCCTTCTTGTGTGGTTTTCTCCTTTTTGCTTGTCAACCAATTGAAGCCATTTACCTTCGATGTACCTATTTCTAAAAGATTGGTGGTGTTGAAAAGCAAATTTGGGGGCTTATTTGGAGGAAAAAGTTTGAGGACCTCGCTTTTTCTAGGTGATAAGTCAAGTCCTCATGCCCAACTAAAAAGATCAAAGACACATTATGCATGTGATGATGATGTACACAAAGATGCTAGTAATGATGCTTGCTAATGCTTGAAAATGCTTTGTACCCCTATGATATAAATTTAATTAATTACTTTTGATGATGCTTTTTTTAATGACCACTATTGTCCAATGAAATATCTTTAAATATAAGATCCTAATTGCTCAATTTGATTTATTTTGACATGCAAGTCAATAGGCAATTGTTAAATTCTATAGTTGTTGACCTTGGGGACAAGCAATTTAAAATTTAAAATGATGGGATAGGAGAACACTCATGATCTAGTTGAGAGGGAAAACCCTTAAGGATTTGGACAGTTCAATTCTATAACTAAGATATGACATTCAAAATACTAAATGTTAAGTTATAATCAACTTATATGTAAAATATAATAAATTGAACACTAAAACATTACATTTACAACAAGATAAAAAACTATTGAAAATTAAAAATTAAAAAGAAGATATATTCTAATATCCTTTACAAATATATTTTATTTCAATTAAGAATTTAAAAAACACTTAAAACGGAATTATCCACATATTATCCCAAATATTAGTAGAGGACTTAATTTATTATAAAAAGAAGTAGATTTTTGTAAATGTATAGTCAATGTCATTTTTTGGAATGGGTCGTACTTTTGTCCTATACTACCATGTAATTGTCAACAATTTTAGTTTTCAAACTTGAATAGAACATTGTAAACATATAGAACTACCTTTATTTATTTAAAAATAATCAAAACTTTGTAAATGTATAATTTTTTACAACAGATATTACATTTACTCTACATTCACCATATAATTGCTGATAGATTTTTTTAGTCCTTAAATGAAACAATTTAAATATAAACAAGCTTAAAAAATATTGATAAATATCTACATGTTAATATAGTTAAATTATATAAGATTCAACTTTTTAGTCAATTTGAAATCATGTTGTAACTTCAAAAATCTCATCAATAAGACTGTTTGGAATCATTCATTTGTAATATTTTGTGTCATATGTGTGAACAGTTTCGTTATGAAACGTATTTACAAATATTTATACGGTAATGCGATCACATACAGTAGTACTTCACAAGGAGGACACGAAACGCTACAGATAGTTCCAAACAATCTTCAATCGGTGGAGTTTGAGCGGTTACAAACAACACACCAATCAATATACTACACGATGCTTTTAAAAAAAAGACTGAACCAGATCTTTCTATAATGGGAACGGATTTCGGTTGCCACGGTGACTTCTGGTCGTTACCTGAAAAACCAAACAGACTTCAGTTCTCAAATTTAGTTTGATGTGAGCTGCCGTGCGTTTTTGCTACTGAATTCTTGCAGAAGGTCCCCCGTCTACGGGGAGATGGGTGACCAGAGACTTTATTCAACCTTTTCTTTTTCTATCCCATCTCTTCCGCAATGCTTTGTTATCTCGGGTCGCATTGATTGTCTTGGTCTCACAGGGATTATTAAAAACCCACTACCTATCCTTGCAGACAAGAAAAACTACCAAGCCTCGCGTTTCACTAGTGCACATAGGTAGTTGTCTGCATTATTTGCTCAGAATGCATAACTACATCCGAGTTGTTTTATTGTTATGCTTGTTTGCAGTGATGAAGCTCAGTCCGGGGGAGGTGGCAGCTGCGGGTTCAAGTGGAAGTGAGAGGGATTTGGCTTCTCTAATGGCATTCAAAAATACAGTCACGCGGGATCCCTATGGTGTACTGCACAGTTGGAACCAGAGCCTGCACTTTTGCAATTGGACCGGAATCCGCTGCAACACTGAAAAATGGCGTGTTGTGAGAGTGGATTTGAGAAACATGAGCCTGCAGGGCGTGCTCCCCCCCCAGCTGGGAAATTTGTCCTTCCTTCACTACCTCTACCTAGCCAACAACAGAATTGGAGGCCGCATTCCCTCTGCTCTGGGGCGCCTGCGCCGCCTCAACTTCCTTTATCTTCACGCAAACCTGCTGGAAGGCTCTGTTCCTCACTCTCTCGGAAGGTGCCTGCGTTTGAGGCACCTCCACTTATCCAAAAACCGCCTCAATGGGAGCCTTCCGTGGCAACTGGGTAACTTGCGCAACCTGCGAGTGCTAACATCTTGGGCGAATCGCCACACGGGCAGCATTCCCGCCGCGTTGGGAAATTGTTCTATGCTTCGGCTTATTGATTTAGCTGATAACGATTTGCAAGGCCCGATTCCTTCCCAAATTGGGTCTCTCACTAAGCTTGAGATCATCAATTTGGACAATAACCACCTCAGTGGAGAAATCCCGGCTTCTGTGCTGAATTGTACAGGGTTGATAAAGCTTTCTTTGGTTAATAACTCGGTGAGTGGGGTGATTCCGTCGGAGATAGGCGTCAAGCTTTCAAAGCTTGAGTACCTGGTTCTGCCACAAAATAAACTCAGCGGGGTGATTCCCAAATCACTGGGGAACTGCTCGAGGCTTTCTATGCTTGAATTGGCGTGGAATGAATTGAGCGGCGTGATACCTCAGGAATTGGGCAATCTTCTCCGTCTGACCACCCTCAATCTGTTTTGGAATCATCTCGTGAGCGGAAGTGGAATTGCGAATGGTGTTCCAATATTGAATGCACTTACTAACTGCTCCCTGTTGAAAAGATTGGATTTGAGGGAAAATCATCTTGAAGGTAGATTGCCTCCTTCTCTGGGTCTGCTCTCTCCGCTTCTCTCCACTTTCTCATTAGAAAGCAACGGCATAAGAGGCAACATACCTCAACAGATCGGCATCTCACAGGACTCACAGAATTGTATTTGGGTGGCAATTCCTTGGACGGAGCCATTCCTTCTGCGGTAGCAAGACTTTCCAATCTCTGTGTGTTAAATCTCAGTCTCAACCATTTGGAAGATCCCATTCCAATGGAATTGGGTAAGATGAAAAGCCTGGAATTTATTATTTTGTACAACAATTCGCTATCTAGAACAATCCCCGAGAGGCTGGGAAGCCTGGAGCATCTAAGACAGCTGGATTTAAGTATCAACAAGCTAAACGGAAGCATACCGCCACAACTTGGAGGCTGCTCAAATCTTGAACTCCTAGATGTGTCACATAATCGTCTCACAGGAAACATTCCTTTGGAGGTTGCCAGTCTTCATAATATGCAGTGGTATTTCAATCTATCGAACAACCAATTAACTGGGCTGGTCCCTGGATTGCTTGGGGGAATGCAAATGGTGCTAGCAATTGACCTCTCTTCCAACAAATTATCAGGCTCAATTCCTAATGGTCTTAGTAGCTGTGTAGGACTTGAGTACCTCAATCTGTCTCATAATGAGCTTCAAGGAACTTTTCCAGCATCTTTTGGCAACCAAGTGAAAAGCCTTCGAGACATTGATTTGTCTTTCAATAACTTATCAGGCCTACTGCCAACGTCTCTGGCGAACCTGGAAAGCCTTCAGCATTTAAACCTGTCATACAATCGCTTCTCAGGATCAGTCCCCTGTTCTGGAGCATATAAGCAGCAGAACAAGAATTCGTTTTTAGGGAATCTCCAGCTGTGTGGGAAATGCCTAGGTTTGCAAGATTGTTCTTTTCGGAAGCTAAGCAGAGGCCATGGCAGAGCCCGCAAAAAGAAACTGGTACTCCTGATTTCCATCCTTGGTGTCTCTGCCTTGTCTTGCTTTGCTGCATTAGGATTTTGGATATGCTTTAGAAATAGGAGAAGCCCGAATAATTTAATGCGGAAAGAAGATCTGAGCAGAGCAACCGAAGCTTTCAATCCTAGGAACATAATAGGAAGGGGTGGCCTTGGATCGGTTTACAGAGGCGTTCTTCCAGGCGATAAGGTCGTGGCTATCAAAGTCCTTACTCCGAGGCGCCAAGAAGCAGATGATTGTTTCCAAAGAGAGCGCCAGACATTACTAAAAGTTGCGCATCCTAATTTGGTGAAGATAATAGCTTCATGCGCAGAGGCAGATTTCAAAGCTCTGGTATTAGAATTCATGCCAAACGGAAGCCTGGACAAACACTTGCACAGAGGCTCAGATGAAAGCAGTGAGGTTGAAGAGCTGAGTTTGAGGAAGAGATGGGAAATTCTGTATGAAGTAGCGCGTGGGATTTCATACTTACACGATGAATGCTCTCCAGCCATTGTACATTGCGACATAAAGCCACAGAATGTTCTTCTGGACCAAAGCATGAGAGCTCGTGTTGCCGATTTTGGAATCGCACAACTGGTGAGCGATGAATCCGCCATCACCTCGACCTTGAGAGGATCTTTTGGTTACATTGCACCTGGTAAGTAACTGTGCTGAATTAAGCAATTCATTTTGTTGCCCTTTGAGAGTGGCGAAGAGTGAATGGAATGGAATTGAAGTAGCATAAGTTGTTAATTCTTTAATGTTTATGCAGAGTATGGAATGGGAGGAAGGATTTCGGTGAAAGGAGATGTGTACAGCTATGGCGTGGTGGTGCTAGAGACGCTTACTCAAAAGAGGCCGACGAAAATTTAAATATGGTATATGGACGAAAAAAACAGGGCGTAAAAATGATTATTATATCAAAGAATTCAATCCCACAAGGGACCATGAAGAAAAGGCTTATATAGGAGTGAATATCAAATGGAAAGCAAAAATGTTGATAGCCCAATTGCGGACTAGTTCACACCATCTTAGGTGTGAAACGGGTAGGTGGGAGGTTCCTAAAGAAGAGTGGGAAAATAGAATATGCCGCTTTTGTAACGAAGGTATGGTGGAGACAGAATGGCACTTTATCATAGAATGCTCAGCTTATAAAGACATCCGGGCCAGCTATGGGGATGCGGTGCAGGTTGACAATTTAAATACCTTGTTTGAAGATTCAAGACTCGACAAAATTGCAAACTTCATCATCAAAATTCACTCTCGAAGGGCTGATCTCGAACGACACCTCCATTGTGTCTAGGGCTGTGCTGTGAGTTGTTCCGGTGCTGATCTTGGGTCCCATAGGCTTCTTTGGCCTCGTGGACGTCATTAAAATATTTCAATTCAATTCAATTCAATCCAATGTTCGCCAGGGGATTAACTCTGCCTGCGTGGGTTTCTCAATCATTTCCTCACAGTTTGGAAGACGTAGTGGCAGCGGGTGTAGTAGAAGAGATGGGGCCAAACAGGGGATATGGATATTCTATGGTTGAGGGGTTGCTACAACTGGGGCTCTCCTGCACCTCTCAATTTCCACACCAGAGACCATCTATGGCGGAGGTGCTCACCGTGCTTCAGAGCGTACGACAAACTTTAGATAGCCAGGTAGTTAGTTAGGATATGAATGAATGAATGTTTTTAATCACGTCCACGAGGCCAAGCAGCCTATGGGACCCAAAGATAGCAAGCGAAGAGACTTGAACCCCAGAAAATGCAAAAACCTATGTTTCTTTTTCTTTCTGCATCTTGGATCTTCTGCTGCATCTTGGATCTATAGCTTAAATGTTTCTTTCCTTCAGCATCGGCCTTCAATAGCTGTGCCTTGTGGGGAACCTCTTTAGCGTTTCACACAAATTGTTAAGTATAAATCTAGATTCTGTTTGTCCATAACATAATTGTACATTAAAGTTATTATTTATGTGGGGAATCTTTTTGACTTTTCATTCAAATTGTAAGTATAAATGGAGACTTTTGTGATCCATAACAAAATTGTACGGGCATTAAATTTACTATGTAGAACCTCTCTAGCTTTTATATTATAACCTATTGGATATCCGTCTACTTTAGTTTTAAGAATTAATATTATTAATATATTAAATATTCAATATATATATATATATTTATTGTATATTAATATACTAAATTAATTTATTATATATATTTTATATATTAAATTAATATATTATATAATATATAAATTATGTTATATATTAATACATCTCTCCCACTCTCCATCTCTCTTCATTTCTCTCTCTCTCTCTCTCTCTCTCTCTCTCTCTCCCTTAGGTCTTTCTCTATTTCTCTCTCTTCCTCTCTCCCTTTGTCCTACTCTCCCACTCTCCCTCTCTCTCTCTCTCTCTCTCTCTCTCTCTCTCTCTCTCTCTCCCGGTCCTCTCTCTCTGGGTCTCTTGAGTCTCTCTCTCTCCACCCTCTCTCCCCTCTCTCCTCCCTCCCCCCCCTCTCTCTCTCTCTCTCGGGGTCTCTCCCTCTCTCGAGGTCCTCTCACTCCCCTCTCTCCCCCCCCTCATTCCTTTCACTCCCCCCTCTCTCTCTCTCTGTCTCCTCTCCTCCCTCTCTCCCTCCCTCCCTCTCCATTCCTTTCTTCCTCTCCTTCCTCCTTCGTCTCTCTCCCACTCTCCCTCTCTCTCCGTCTCCCTCTACTCTCTCTCCCCTCTCCCTCTCTTAAGTCCTCCCTCTCTCTCTCCCTCTCCCTCTCCTCTCCCTCTCCCTCTCCCTCTCTCCCTCTCTCTGGGTCTCTCTCTCTCTCTCTCTCTCTCTCTCCCTTTTAACTTATATATATATTAATAAATTAATATATATATATATATTAATAAATTAATATATATATATATATATTAATAAATTAATATATATATATATATATTAATAAATTAATATAAATATATTAATATGTTAATAAAAATTAATATATTAAATTAATATTATTATATATATTAATATTATTATTAAGTTATATATTATATAGTATATAATTTATACTATATATTAATATGTATGCATAGGGGAAGCTTTGAAACCTATACAATAAATAATAGATATCTATTAGCGTTCGATTTTTATAAACCAAATAACACATAAAATCAATATTATGTATCATATATTAATATATCATAATATATTATATATTATATATTATGATATATTATATATAGTATTATTTAATATATATACTATATTATATATTTTATACTATATAGTATATAAATAATATATTATATATTATATATCTTATGCTCACTCCCTCTCTAGCTCTGGCACTACTACTGATATCCAACTTGTATTTTGCATTGAACTTTTGAACACGGTAATTAAGCATTCTGTTGTCAAAATCTTGACCTCTCAAATGCATATCCCCTCTAACAGCCTTGACAGTAATATTACCCTTTCGAACAGAAAGAACTGACACATTGAACGTACCTCCAACCAAATTGAAGACGGGAATGCTTCTTTCTCCAGTGAATACATCATGGAAGCCATAAGTTAAAGCTGCGACCATTGGCTCGATAATTGTTCGCATGACATTGAGGCCTGCAATCTAACCAGCATCCTTTGTGGCCCTCTTTTGCGCATCATTAAAATAAGCAGGAACAATACAATAATCACATTCTTCGCCTCACATTAAAATAAGTAGCATGGATGAGATCTCTTCAGACGCAAATAAATCTCTCTCAGGTTTATCCCACTCCTTCTCTCTCTCAGGTCTCTCCCACTCCCCCCCCCTCTCTCTCTCTCTCTTAGGTCTCTCCCTCCCACCCTAACTAGATAACTCTCTCTCCCTCTGTCCCCTCTCTCTTCTCTCTCTCTCCAGTCTCTCCACTCTTCTACTCCCCTCTGGTCTCTCTCTCTTTCTCTGTCTCTCTCTGTTCTCTTTCCTACTCCCTCCCTGTGGTCTCTCCCTCTATCCATTCTCTATCTTTTCTTTTCTCTATCTCTCTCTCCGGTCCTCCACTCCCCCCTCTCTCTCTCCCTCCCTCTCAAGTCTCTCTCTCTCTCCCTCCCTCCCTCTCTCCCTCTCCCTCTCAAGACTCTCTCTCCCTCCCTCTCAGGTCCCTCCCACTCTCCCTCTCTCCCTAACTAGATAACTATCTCTCCCTCTCTCACTCCCTCCCACCCTCTCTCTTGGGTCTCTCTCCCACTCTCTCTCCCTCTCAGGTCTCTCTCCCTCTCAAGTCTCTCCCACTCTCTCTCCTTCTCAGGTCTCTCTCTCTCTCTCTCAAGTCTCTCTCCCCCTCCCTCTTAGGTATTTCTTTCTCTCTCTCCCTCTCACTCTTAGGTCCCTCCCACTCCCTCTCTCTCTCAATTCTCTCTATCTTTCTCTCTCTCTCCCTCTCTCTCAGGTCTCTCCCTCTCACTCTCTCTCCCTCTCAAGTATCTCTCTACCCCTCTCTCTCTCCCTCTCTCCTTCCCACTCTCCCTCTCAAGTCTCTATCTCCCTCCCTCTTAAGTCTCTCTCTCTCTTTCTCTCTCTCTCTCTCACACATCCCTCTCTCTCTCTTAGGTCTCTCTCTCTCTCTCTCTCTCTCTCTCTCGGGTCTCTCTCCAGTTCTCTCCCTCCCACTCTCTCCCTCTCGGTCTCTCTCTCCCTCTCTCCCTCTCCAGGTCTCTAGACCCACTCCCTCTCAGGGGTATCTCTCTCTATCTCTCAGGTCTCTGTCTCTCCTCTCAGGTCTCACTCTCTCTCTCTCTCTTCCTCTCCTCACGCTCTCTCTCTCTCTCTCCTCAGAGTCTCGCTCTTTTTTCCTCCCTCTTGGATCTCTCTCTCTCTCTCTCTCCCCTCTCTTAAGTTCCCCCACTTTCCCTCTCTCTCTCTCAGGTTTCTCTCTCTTAGATCTCTCTCTTAGGTCTCTCCCTCTCTCTCTTGTGAATTGGCCACACATCAATAAATATATAATATATACTATGTATTAAATGCATTATATAATATATAAAATATATAATATACTATACAAAATATATGTAGTATATAGTGTATCATATAATATATAATATAATATAATATAATATAATATAATATAATAAATAATACATAATGCATAATATATAATATATAATATATATTAGTAAATTAGTATATATTAAAATATTAAATATTATGTATTATAAATAATACAGGTAACAGATATCCATTTCTAAACATATATCTATTTTAAAACAGATATCCATTCTGAACGAATATCTATTTTTTCTGACAAAATTAGTAGGCTCGGGATTGCCTAACCTAGAAATTCAACCCTAAAAAATGTGTTTACATAATTTGCTTAGTTTTCCGAAGTTCACCATTGTGGCTGATGACTTTTTTATAATCTAAATTTCATGAAATGAAAAGGGTTTATAGAAAAAATTGTCATCTTTCTACCAATATAAGATATGCCTTATTTTGAATTTAATAAATAATTATTATTGATTTTCTACATACATTACAACTAAAGTCCTAATTGATAGGCTGATTGAAAAACTTCTATAACTTTCAGACTACTTCACATTTTTCAAACCTAAAAGATGTGTCATATTCTATGCTTTGCATACTATAGGATTAAAAAAAAAATGAATTTCATAAATTTTTGACCAAGTTATGGTGGTCAGACAAACATGTTTTAATAATTCTAAAATGTTCTAATAAAAATATCATAGCTAATTATTTACATACAAAAAAATTACAAAAATAATTCAAATCATTTGGGCATGTGTCCTCTACATATATTGAAATTTTTAGAATTTTTTTTTTCTTGTACTTAGGGTGGTCAAACATACACTTGCTTCTTATCTTTTTCCTGAAAATTTAGTACTACTGCATTGAAATTTAAAATTTTCGCAAAACAAATTTACCCTTTTCCAAAAAAGGACTAATAGCCTAGAAACTAAATTCAATTTGCTACAAGTTTCGTTCTTACATAATTTTCAAATTATATTAATAACCTATTCAGTTTTTTATGTCAAGTTACCTAACTCTATTTTTCTAAATTTTCATTGCCACTTAGGGGCCTATTTTGGACTCCCATGATCCAACACATACCCACTGTATATGTATGATATGCAGCAAGACAACATACACAAACATACATGTTAGAAAATACGAAGTAAACACGATGAAAACATAGCATGTAGATGATGATGAAATGAAAACAAACATGATGTAAACACAAAGAAGACACATGAAAGAAAACAAAAACACAAGGTTAGTACTAAAGGGATTCGAGTCAATAATACAAAGAGACCTTGGTCTTAAGTTGTCTCAAATACCAAACATCATCCACTGAATGTGCTATCCAAAAAAATTATGTTCTCTCAAGGATGCATAATCACTTATGAAGCCCATGGCTTCACTGGAAATCAAGGTATGTTATGCTAGGTGGCTGTGTTAAAAAGGGTGTTCATGACACACCATAGAAAAGTTTGATATTGTTAGGTGAATCATAAACTAGAAGACACATGGCTAGTGAGGATTGCTTTTCACTATGTGAGCCCCCAAGACAAGGTAGCAAAATGAGAAACACACTAGGTCTACTAGATGTACCCATAACAACCATACCAAGAGTTATACTCCTTGATAACCTTTATAAGGTGTCCCAAAATGATCAATATGCTAATATGTCAACACTACACTAAGTTCAACACCTATGAACAGAGTGAAGCAAAAATGCCAAGGTTTAAAGTCATAGGGGACCGATGCAACATAGTTTAATGCCATGAGGGATGAACAAAGACAAGGCTAAAACCTTAAAGGATGTTGTGACAACACCACCACAAAAGGTTCTTAAACAACAAAGGGTCATAACTTAAGACATGAGGGTCACACCTTAGGGAATACCACACATGACATCACCTCCAAGAGAGGACTAGTCAGGAATATAAAATCACACCTTAGGGAACACTAGTCATAGTGTTACCACCAAGGAGAATGTCATATGCCAAGAAAAGTCACACTCTTATGGGACATCAAGCCTAATATCACCACAAAGGAGTCACATCACATGGATTAAGAAGGCCACACTTTTATTGACAAGGTCGCACTTCCTAGGAGATGTATGCTATCATCACTAAGAAGGGACCATTTCCTATGCAAAAAATCAGTGAGGGACTATATGCCCTTCTTAAAATTTCAACATACTTGTTATGTTGGAATTTTAAGGAGAAAAGAGGGGAAGAGGGGATCCTTGCAAAGAATTCACAGCTCTCCAAAACAAGTTATCCTTTCCCCCTAAGCCTAGAGACAAGGACAACCACACCGAGGACGATCATGTTTCTGGCATGAAAAATATGGTTGCACTTAAGATTGTACCACCATGAATGATAATGAGCAAGACACATAAAGCTACAAATGCCACATAGTGATGAGTAACATGATAGGATGAAGATCATTATTTATTAGATGAATTAGGTGCATCAACACAAGGAAGAGCACCACAATCCTTAAGATGTTGTATTTTATTACTCAAGGCCCGACATTTATTAGTAGAATGACCATGCACTTGATGATATGCATAAAATGAGTTTGTTGTAGATTTTATTTCATGTTCTTGGAGGAAGAGCAATCAAGCGGGCTTTGAGAAGCCTCGACAAGATATTCTCTTGATCCATAGTAGGGGTCATTTCTTTCTCTTGTGAATAAAAGCTTGCTTTCTTATCACAAGATGTCATACACACACAAGACTCTTTAGGTTTAGATTGTGAGATTTTGAACTCTCCCATAAAGGAGGGTGTAAAATCTAATAAACCCCAATCATCACTAAAATATGAGTTTGAAGATGAAGCAATATCATGACCATTATTTGTATTTATCTTAGGAGTGTTTTGTGTGATGACATTGAAAATAAGCAAAGGTTTCTTTACTTCTTTTGTTTCTTTTGAAGGACAATAACCAAGGTATCTTGTTGTTTCTTGTGTGCTAGGCTCTATGGGGACACAAATACCTTGTTCTTTTACACCACATCCTTTTCCATTATAGCCAAATTGTTTCAACAATTGATAACCTCTTCCATAAATGAATTCCATTTTTGAATAAGGTGGTTTTTCATGATCATTCTCATCATATGTGGATGTATAATTTGTGTTTTCATCTTTGGTAAAAGTTGTGGATTCAGTTGATATCATTGCCACTTCTTTCTCTTTTCTTGACTTTGATTGTGTAATCTTGTACATTCCCTAATGAATGTAGGTGTGAAATATAACAATCCCCACTCATCATCTAACAACTTTGTCACTGATGAAAGACACTCATCTTTGTCCTCAAATTGTAAAGGTTCCATGTTTGAAGTTGGTAATTGGTATCAATGTTCTCAAAGGAATTTTCATTCCCTTCTCAGTTTGTAAATAATTTTCAAATTTTGGATCAACTTTTATTGTATAGACCTTGTTGTTGTAAGTGTATTTCATTAGATGGTGAAGCGTTGAAGGCACTACATTAATTTCATGAATCCATGGTCTACCTAAGAGAAGATTATATGAAAGATCCTGGGGCATGACATAGATAGGGGTTTGTAAAGTAATGAATCTGACTTTGACAGGTAATCTTATCACACCAAGTGGTTGTTTTCCTACATTATCAGAACCATGAATAGAAAAATAATTTGGTTGAATTTTAGTCTTATCTGCTCTAATTCTATCCAAAAGGTTCATGCTACAAATATTAAGCACTGAACCATTGTCAACAAGGGTGCGCCTAATCCCAACTTTGTTAATAACAACCAATATCATCAACGGATCATTTTTTTTTGTGTTTCTAAAGGAGGTAATTCACATTGATGAAAGACATTGTTCATACTAGGTGAATTCATATTCTCAATCAAAGTTGCTACATTATTTGGTTGCATGTTGGGAGTGACAACATTTTTTTGCAAAGCATTTTGAAGCATGTCATGATACATAGGTGATGTTTGAATCAAATCAAGGGAGATCTTAGCATGAGTGTTGCAAATTTGTTCTACAAGTTCATACCCCTTTCCACTGTTTTGAGGTAAATGAGAGGCACTAGGTAAAACATGTTGTGGGAATGGTATCGATGAAGGAATGGCTTGCATTTGTCTCGGTTTCTTATTGTTTCTAGTATTATATGTGTGATTTGTAGTATGATAACTTGGTTGTTACGATGCATGATTACTAGTAAGTTGTTTTGCAAAGCTTAGGATATGGCCATGAGGTTTAGGGGGTCCTATATTGAGAGATGACTTAGGAAGTCCAATAATTAGAGGAATTTTATGAGGTCCAATAATTAGAGGAATCTTAGGAGGTCCAAAAGGAGTTCTAGGATGTTCAATAATCAAGGGAGATCTAATGGCCAATTGTGCATTCATAACCTCAACAAATTTGACTTCTTGTTAATGATCTTCTATCAAGGGGGGATCTAAGGTCACCTCATTGTCTTCATATAAGAAAGAAATATTATTATCTTTTGAAAGAAATGTATTAATGATTTCATCCTCTTTCCCAACAATATCTTCACAAGTAGGAGAGGTAAGGGGAGAGAAACAAGATTCTCATGACTCAATGATTGGATCTTCTAAAACCAAGATACCTTTATCACAAGTAGGAGAGATATCAAGAGAATGACAACTATGATTGTCATAATTGTCTATGATTGCACCCTCTTGCACCAAAAAATTCTCAAAATTTGGAGAGATATTGGGAGATGAATGAAGATTAGGAAAAGTTATATTAAGAAATATGCCAATGATTTCATTCTCTCGCACCAAGATACTCTCATAATTAGGAGAGATTTTGGGAGAATGAGTAACATGCTTATTAATGATTTCATTTTTCTTCCTTAGATTGTGCTCATAAGTAGGGAGATTAAATCATACAAGCCATGTGTTACCCTATGGAAACCATATGTTTGAAAAGGAAACATGTCTCTACTTTCCTTATGGATTTGTAATGTGTTGTAACAACATAGGGTTTTGAATTTGTGCAAGAAATGAAAACTAATCTACCCATATTATGCAGTGCTTCAGAATATGTAAGAAATTTTCACACAAATCTAATGATTTTCAACACTGAAATGCAGCAATTTTTCCCAAACTTGCAAAAAATCAAACAAAATGGTGTCTTTCTTGTACATACCATAACATATTTTAAGAATTTCAAAGCAGATAGTTGCAAGTAGAAATAGACTGATAATACAAAGAAAAAAATCTATGCCAAATTTTCCTGAGACACCTGTAGCAGGATAGGGACGCCCAGGGGCATCTGAGTCCTTGGTAGGGGTTCAAAAATTGAAAATTTAAATATTTATGTTGTTGTTTAATATTGTTGTCTCTATTTGCAAACAGGTTGAACAATTGATATTTTTCTAGATTTTGCTCAATTTAAGACAATATACCTCAAAATACAAGTGTACAACGAAGGTGAAAATGTTTTGACAAGTATTGAATGCAAATTTTAGATCTAAAATTCAATAATTGACTAATTCTAAGATGCCACAACCTGAAAATGATGATTTTGATGCATACAATGTAATGTTTTTCAATTTAAGACAATGTGATCCAAGTACAAATATGCAACAATAAAAGGACAATTTTGAATGCAATTTTTAGATCTAATAAGCAATGATTGATTGATTTGAAGATACAAAGTCATGAGAATGATGATTTGATGCAATTTTGAAACACAACTATACAATTTTTTTTATTTTTTTTAAAGATGTCTAAATGAATGCAATGAACAATTTTAGAATCTAATGACCTAATGAATGCAATTTGAATGTAGATCTGATCTAAATAGTTGAAAAAAACCTTAATGCAACCTATGATGCAATATTTGATGTATTTTTCTTAATTTTTTATACTTTTATGAGGGTAAGTACAAAAAGATGGGGGGGAAAAAAGGGTTCTTTATTGAATGGTCCCATGGGGGGGCTTGGGATTCTATTTTCATGGATTAAGTGGTCCCATGAAGAAGAAAAATTTATGCTACAAGATTAATTGGAATCTTTTCCTGGAAAATAGCAGCCCCTACCTTTTAGGACTACAAATTTCAACATGTAAATTTGAGGTGGGGCTAAAAATTGCCCCTACAACTTAGGGATTTTTTCTACCACTTGTCTATCACTTTAAATTTTAAATTCCTAAAAACAACCATAAAAATGAGAATTTATTTATTAATTTTTATCAAAATACTCCAGTTTGTTCCTTAAATTTTGGACCTCAAGCTTTTAAGCTAAATTGCAAAACTGAATTCATGGGACCACCAGTTTTAATATATTCCTAAAATCTCTTAGCAACACCCATTGAAATTTTTTAGGAATCCCCCCTCCATGGGACCGTACCCTAAGTGGCCACTTTCTTTATGAAATCGGGAAATACTGACCTTGGATGAGAAATTGAGAATAGTTACACTCAAAATTTTAAGATGCAACAAAAAAAATGTAGCAAGTGCTCTGAGTCTTCTTTCTAAGCTACTTTTTTTTTTTAAATGGTATAGATTAAGGGGTTCAAAAGAGAGAGCCACAAAAATTGGTGCTATTTAAGTCAAAAAAACATAACATAGCAACTTTTGTGGCTCCCTCAAAAGGTTAACCTTTTTTTGTAGTTTTAAAATCACTTTGGTGAGAAATTGGCTATAACATTTAGTTTATGCCCGATTTTTCTAATAGTTTTTCAATAAATATTTAATTTTTTACTAATTTTCAAAGTGGACACATCTTGAAAAACAAAATTTTGGTTGTGCTACCCCTATAAATTTTGAAAACTAATTGAATTTTTTTTTTAATGTGTAGAATGGAGTCTAGTTTCTAAAAATGTAACTTACTGAAATTTCAATGAACGGTTAATTTATAATGAAAAAATACCAAACACTAGTTTTGCCAAAAAACAAACATACAAACAAAATAAATTAAAGATGAAAGGCTTAACATTGTCAAAATGTGAAAAAAATTACATTGTTAAATAGCTAAGAGAGAGCCTAACATTACCCGGGTGTTTGATTTGTTCTACCTCGAAACATGTGCAAACCTAGTGGTTAGCACGAACATGATTATGTGAAATCTTATAGAATATACAAAAACACATCTTTGGACGTTGGGAAGGCACTCTAATCCTTTGGGTTGGTAATCCAAATCAAATACAAAGGCTAAGGCTTGGGGATTCCCAAAGCAAGAAATAATGTAAGCGTGTTATAATGCACTCGCGTTATTTCATGGTTTTGACATATTTTTTTGTGTTTATGCTCAAGAGTTTCCTAAGCAAGACATAATGTGAGTGTGTTATAACATGCTCGCGTTATCTCTTGCTTTGTGTTAAATGCTAGTATATCAAATGCATGTATATATATTTTTATGTATGTACATGTATGTATGCTTGTATGACATGTTGTATGTATGTATGCATGCGTGTATGTATGTATGTTTGTATGTATGTATGTATGTATGTAAGATTGTATGTACATATGTATGTATGCATGTATGTATGTATGCTTGTATGTATGTATGTTTGCTTATATGTATGCATGTATGTATGTATTTAGAGGGAGGGAGAATTTTAAAAGAGAGAGAGAGAGGGGGAAGAGGGAGAGGGAGAGAGAGCAGAGTGAGAGAAGAGGGGGAGAAAGAAAGATGAGAGGGGGCGAGAGAAGGGCTAGCAGAGAGAGAGAGAGAGAGAGAGAGAGAGAGAGAGAGAAAGGGAGAGAGAGGGAGAGAGAGAGAGGGAAACACCTAAGAAGAATGAGCGAGAGACCATAGTTCTTTAAGGCATTGTTTCAAACATCTCACTACCTTGTCTATGCTACCACATTTTCCATACATCTACCAAAGAATTTTATCAAACATGTTAAACAAGGCAATGAGCTATTTGAAAAAATGCCTCAAAGAAATGTGGTCTCATGTTGATGGACATCACCATGAGACCACATTTTTTTGAGGATTTTTTTCAAAAAAATCACTACCTTGTCTATGCTACCACATTTTCCATACATGTCTACCAAAGAATTTTATCAAACATTTTAGAAAAGGCAATGAGTTTTTTGAAAAAAATGCCTCGAAGAAATGTGGTCTCATGTTGATGGACATCACCATGAGACCACATTTCTTTGAGGCATTTTTTCAAACAACTCACTATCTTGTCTATGCTACCACATTTTACATACATGTATACCAAATTATTTTATCAAACATGTTAGACAAGGCAATGAGTTGATTGAAAAAATGCCTCAAAGAAATGTGGTCTCATGGTCACCATGAGACCACATTTCTTTGAGGCATTTTTTCAAACAACTCATTCCCTTGTTTATGCTACCAAATTTTCCATACATTTTCTATTTTGTGCATATCCTACAATCATTGTAGTTCATGAGGACATATCACATTGAGGCATTTTGTTAAATAGTTCATGTGCCTTGTCTATGCATCCACATTTCACATGTGTACACTAAGGCAATTATAGCCATAACACTAATGAAAATCCCCCACTTTTATGTTTTGATAGATGTCATACCCCATTCCAAGGCCCCCTTACTGCTATGGATGGAAACCTAAAACATGTACTTTCGACCTAACTATGGATGCATGAAAAAAATCTATCAAAGCATAATAGTAAGCAAAGACTAGGTAGTGAGTTGTTTGAAAAATTCCCTCAAAGAAATGTGGTCTCATGGTGATGGACATCACCATGAGACCAGATTTCTTTGAGGCATTTTTTTAAACAACGCACTACCTTGTCAATGTGGTATCATAGACAAGGTAGTGAGCTAACTACCTTGTCTATGCTACCACATTGACAAGGTAGTGAGCTGTTTGAAAAAATGCTTCATAGAAATGGCACCGTGAGACCCCATTTCTATGAGGCATTTTTACAAGGTAGTGAGTTGTTTGTAAAAATGCCTCATAGAAACATGGTCTCATAGTGATGTACATCACGTACATCACTGTGAGACCCTATTTCTATGAGGCATTTTTACAAACAACTCACTACCTTGTTAATAGTTCACTACCTTTTCAATGCGGTAGCATTGACAAGGTAGTCATCTGTTTGTAAAACTGCCTCATAGAAATGGGGTCTCATGGTGATGTAGTGAGCTCACTAGTGCATTGACAAGGTAGTGAGTTTTTTGAAAAATGCCTCAAATAAATGTGGTCTCAGGGTGATGTACATCACCCTGAGACCACATTTCTTTGAGGCATTTTTCAAACAACTCACTACCTTGTGTATGCTACCACATTTTTCATACATGTCTACCAAAACATTTTGTCAAACAATTCACATTCCTTATCCATGCTTCCACATTTCTCATACATTTATGCCAAGGGAGTTGCAATTATAACATTTTACAAAAATCCCCCTTTCAATGTTTTGATTGATTCTCATACCTTGTTCCAAAGGTATGATGTTGACAAAAGTTGTGGAATTTGGATTTATAGTCAAGCCAATTGTATTTTCTTGAAATTTTGTAATGTATTTTAAAAAATCCATTTTGTGCCTATCTTGCAATCATGGAATTCCATGAGACCACATTTCTTTAAGGCATTCCATCAAAAAATTCATGTTAGCTTTGTCTATGCTACCGCATTTTGCTATAGATAAAATTCCATCATGCTAAGGAAACAATCAAGAATTAAACCAACACAGGAAGAGATAGAAGCTAAGAATGCAAAGAAAGCAACATATATGAGGGAACATCATGAGAAGAAGAAATTGGAAATGATTATTGAAGACATGCCAATTGAAGAAAAACCTCAACCATCAACAAGAGATATGGAATTGGAAACACAAAGGGAATGAATGTGAAGCCTTCGTGCTATGAGAAATTTGAATACCATAGTTGGAGACACATCCTCTACCGCAATTGAAGATGGAGGGACACCATCTACCACATCTCAAGTTGAGAGTATATCATAACTCACATGTGAGGAAGGAGGTACGCCATTATTCTAATCTCAACCTCAAGGTACATCATCTATTCCATCTCTAATCAAAGGTATGCCATCTAGCCCATCTCATTTAATATTGATGAAATTCCTAATGTTGAGATGAATTTACCTTTAAGAACACCACCTAGAATTTTGCATAGAAAACCAAAGTATTTGATTAATATTGATGAGAATATTTTGCAGCCAATGGAAGTTAAGATTCCAAAACACACTTGTAGATGATATGCTCATAAGATTTGGAGAGTGTTCTGTGAAATGTTAAATGAGACCACAAGATGTCAACTATTTGTTGAAATGATGTGAAGTATAGGTCCATCATGAAGATTATTGGGTTGAGAACATCAAATGCTTTAAGTGAAAAACTATTGTGAAGAATCTAATGAGTGCATATGAGAGTGTGGGTAAGACCTCACGCTCAAAAGATAGTAATGTCACATAACATGTCATTACATCAACAATAGTAAGTAATCAAATGAGGAAAGCTCATCTCATTAGAAAGATGAGTCAAGAGTTGGGAATTAATAGAAAAAATTTATCAAGAGTCACTCAAAGGCACCAAAGAATTGAGGATCCACTGAATTATGGGCATTCTTGGGGAGATTACCTGTAGTGTAGGAAAATGAATTCCCCTACATTTGCATCCACAAGCCTAATAAACTATATCTTTTTCTGGCTAATCCCGATAAAATTCAAAGGGTAAATGATAATTTAATGATTCTGGCTATGTGTCCTTGATTTTTGGGTTGGGACTAAGATGCCACTTAGGGCATCTTTGTCCCCCAAAGGTCTTGAGACCTTGATTTCAAGTGTGCCTTAAGGTGGCCCATTTTTGGAGTCTATGCCTTGAATTTCATGCCTTGGGACTAAGACACCACCTAGGGCATCTTAGTCCCCCTTAGCTTATTTTTGGGATTTAATTTCAAATTCTGGTGGGATTTAGCCTCCTTTAATTAATGATTTCATATGTCAGCTTGTTGTGGTGTAATTTTAGGATATTAAGCATAGATAAGTATAAATACAAGGTTCATTCACTCATTTTCATATCTAAGCATTCATGAGAGATATCCAGGAAATCTAAGCCTCCAAGAATTCAAGTATTCCAACATTCAAGAGTAGTTCATCAAACATTTGGAGCCATCATCAAGATTCAAGCATCATATCAAAGATATTCTTGCATCATGTTTTTTATTGTGCTAACATTTGTGATGTAGGGTTTATGATTCAAGCAAGTGTTTTATGCAAGATCAACATCCTACAAGAAAGAGTCAAGAACCACATCCATTGCAGCCATTTCAAGCATATTTGTAGCACCTTATTACAAGGGTTTGGTGAATTGCAACATAGTCTTTTTTTCATTCATCATTTCCCTTCATTATTCTCTTTCATTTCAAGGTTTAATTACCAACAAGGGGTTTGACCAAGGAAAATCCCCATTCACTAACAATCAACAAGTTTTTCCTCTCTTGTGTGTTTGTGATTGCAAATTTAGATTGAATACTTGAAGATCATTTGAAGTGAAAAGTTGCAAAGTTGCATTGCAAAGTTGTCATCTTCACATAATCTCACCTATAGGTTGGATCCAAAAGTTTTAGAACCCGAGGTTAGAGAAGAAGAAAGTGCAGACATCAAGCCTCAGGATCATTTTTAGAGATTTCAAAAATTTAGATCGAGACTAAGATGGTAGAAAGGGCGTCTAAGTCCTCCAAGTGGAATTTTGCAGAGATTTTTTCAGATTCTATTTTGGCATCCGAAGATTCTGCATTTCCCCCGAAAAACAACAACGAGACTAATAAGACAGTAAGGGCATCTTAGTCCTCCATAACATATTTTGATAGCTTCTTTGTAGTTCTAGAATCCTTGTCACATTTCTAGACTTCCCAGGTACACACATTATAACTTCTTTTTGCTTTATTTCATCATTTGCATCCTTCATTTAGCTTGCATTATTAGGTTTTGTGAGTTGAATGTTAAAGTGTCTTTTCCAAAAAGCTTTTGGTTGGTGGTGAACCCCTCAAAGCTTAAAGAACCCCCTCCTAGGTCTTCCTTGTTGAGAATTGACTCACCCTTTGGGGTTGATAGTCAATCCAATTAGGGTTCCTAGGACATTATTGAATAACCATAGGAGAATAGTGGTGTTCTATGACCTAGGTTATAAAGCATCCACCATTTTCCTACGGTTCAGTACCACGAAAAGATAAACCAATTGTTGAAGCATTGAGATCACTAATTTAAGACTTTTAGAAGAATAACACAAGGGTATCTTTGAATCAAAGGAATGTGGTAAGAAGGAGAATCGATGGTCAAAACTGTGAACCACATCCAAAGCATTTTTTGGATATGACTCGAACATAATTTTTTCATAAATTTCTAGAGTCGTATCCTCAAATTAAAATTTATCAAATATTTTGAAATGCTAAAACCTTTTTATGTCAAGATAAATCACAGACACACTAGTTGTTGTTGTAGATTAAATATTGAATTTTCTATCCATTTTGATGTTTATCGTTCTATATGTTTAGATTTGCATACTAACAATGTTTTAGAAGATTGTGGCATACATGCCCCAGCAACATCTTCAAGAGACTTCATATCAACAACTTTATGTAAAAGAGAGGAAGGTCAAATATTCTATAGGAAATTATGCTTGGATGACACATGTTAAAATTATGGTGGCTTGCAATGTATGCCAATATGTGAACACATGTAAAGCACACATGTAGTTAGAAAGGAACTAGTAGAGTTTGACAATTATAAAACAATGACCTACAATACAAAATATGGTAAAAAAGAAAAAAGGTGTGATTTGGTTATTCAAAATATTCCAATGTATCAGTTTATGTCTACATTTCATGACAATATAGTGTATGAGTATGAAGGGCATACCCATAGAGATTGATGGTTGGACTTGCAATTCAAGTTATGCAAGGACACCTTTCCACTTGGTAACATTGTTTCAATTGTCAACTTTGTAAAGACCTATAGCTTACACCCACAACATGAGGTGCAATCACAATATTACAACTCCACACAAGTTTCTATATTTGTGTACATAGCATTCATTCATGTAGCTGATAGTACAAAGAATAATAGGAAGGTATTGAGGGAGTACCACTTTTACATTAGTGTTGATCACACACATTCTATAGAGTTCATGCAAGGTTGCTTTCAGTTGTTCTACAATGATTTGTCTAGGAGGGGCATAACATATAGTCAACATATAATATGGTCGGATAACTGTGCATCACAATTCAAAAACTCGTGGATGTTCTATTAGTTGAGTAGGATGCATGTTATTATAGGTGATCAACATATGTGGAACTTTTGTGAGGCTAGGCATGGAAAGAGGGAGCATGATGGTGCAAGAACATGTATCAAAAGAGTATTAGCACAAGAAGAGTTAGTGTATAAAGATAATGCAAAGATGACAGATGCAAAATCAATCGTCGAGTGGTGTAATGCTTCAATGGGTCTAGGTAATGAAGGTAAGTCTTCAATTCATAGATTTTTTTTGTTGATAGATGACACTAACATTGTAGCATATGAGGATTGTTGTACACTGATAGGATCAAGTGAGCTACACTCTTTTAGAATCTCAAATGTAGGTTTATGGAGTATCCATACACAAAAGTTGGCATGCTTTTGTTCTTCATGTACAATTCAAGCTTGAAATGAGTGCGAGTCAAAGAAGTGGGTTGACAAATGGTGGTTAAGTTATCTTAGCCCACTTGACATGTATTGGCCCCCAATGATAGTAGAACTAACATAGATGGAATCATTAGTTGACTTTGACCACATATTAGATACAGTTCAACTAGGCAATATATCTACTTGTATAGTTTTTGAAATTCCTAATGTTATCTTACTTTGTAGCATTTTTATAATGTTGACTAATTTCATCTAATTTGCTGCACATATCAATGTAGGGAATGTTTATGCAGTTATTGCAGATGAATAGAATGAAGAGGGAACATATTATTACTTGTGTCATTGTATTGAGGCCAAAAAGAAATTGGAGGCCCCAATTACAGATGGAGAAAACATCGAATACCCTACAGGCTCAGTAGTTGTTACTGGAACAAGGCTTAGAAGGTACCCACATAAGAGTGTTAATGTTTAGTTGTTTCAGGACTTTGATATGCATCGAAAGATTATTCATTACTCAAACCTTGTCATGGCATCCAATGTTCATTTGATCAAATATGGGGGTAGAACTTTGAACAAGACCTTGTGAAAGGTGTGTGAGTCTGACCATGAGGCAATACTTGACACAATAAAGAGTAGATAAGATTTAGATGGTCCGTTGGATTAATTTTTAAGTATGCACATTGGTTCGTATTAAAATTTCTAAGTATGCACATCAAGATTAGTTGATAGTTAGACCTTTGTTTCTATATTTCAAGTTTACATATGTTTTGGTTCCAAGTTTACATATGAATATTGGGCAGATTATATGTTTGGGCGGTAGCAATGACAAGGTAGTGAGCTGAAAAAATGCCTCAAAGAAATGGGGTCTCCTAGTGATGTACATTGCTATTGCATTGATAAGCTCACTACCTTGCCATTGCTATCGCATTGACCAGGTAGTGAGCTCACTAGCTTGTAAATGCAGTCACATAGACAAGGTAGTGAGCTATTTTTAAAAATGCCTCAAAAAAATGGGGTCTGTTGGTGATGCATAGATAAGATAGTGAGCTATTTGAAAAAATGCCTCAAAGAAATGGGGCCTCCTAGTGATGCATAGACAAGGTAGTGTGCTCATTGGCTTGTCAATGGGGTAGCATATACATTACTAGGAGACCCCATTTCTTTGAGGCATTTTTTCAAACAACTCACTACCTTGTCTATTCTAACATAGACAAGGTAGTGAGATCACTAGCTTATCAATGTGGTAGCATAGACATCACCAGGAGACCCCACTTCTTTGAGTTATTTTTTCAAATAACTCACTACCTTGTCTATGCTACCACATTGACAAGGTAGTGAGCTCACTACCTTGTCAATTCTACCACAGTTTCTATACATTTTCCATTTTGCGATATCTTGCAATCATTCCAATCCTTGAAATATCTCTTTGATGCATTTTGTCAAACAATTCACATTCCTTGTCCATGCTTCCACATTTCTCATACATGTATGCCAATGGAGTTGCAATTTCTCATACATGTATTCCAGGATTAATTATGGTATAGATAACTATTTTCCATAAGTGTTTGATCCTCCCCATAGCATGCAAAATTTAATAGTGACAAGAGTAATCTGCAGTCTTTGGCAAGCTACAAATTGTAGCAACAAGCATCTACACGTGCACCATGACAGTCAGACTATGACGAAAAATTATAACAAAGTTAACTCTGATGTCCCAATAAATACGAGTAAGTTCCCCTTATCTTGGTCTTATCATGTCATTTTGTATCACCTAGAATGATAGAAAGTGGAAATATTGTGTTTTATCTATTTCTCTTTACCTAATTTGAAAAATTCATTTCAGAAGTTAATGATGATAATTATCATGTTTTTATTTGTTTGCAATCTAGATATAATTTTAAAAATGTTGGACAGTCACTACATGCAGTGCAACCAAAACATCATGGATGGGGATAAGCCTCTCTCAACAAATGATTTTGTTTACTTTCCTATAGATTTCAAGTAGGTTAAAATATTAGATAATCATTTTTCATTGATAATTATAGTTAAATTATTGAGTTTTAAAAGCTTTCAACTAATAACTAGATTAACTTGATTTTGGTTTGTAGAAATAGATGTATTTCGGGCTATGCATTTGTGAATTTCACATTGGCTAAAGGTACATGGAATTTCTATAAGGAATTCCACAAGCATCATTGTGTTAAATTTAATTACAAAAATATATGTAAAGTTACATATGCCAAACTCTAGGTATGTGTGATCTCTACCAAGGCTTAATATATATATGTTGGCTTCACAACACTTAATCTTTTGTTATGTCTCTGAATCATCTACATTGCAACACTAACCTGGTACAAGTACATTTAATCCAACCTTTCTTGTTAGGATTGGGCTTATTTACCTTGCAAGTACATTGCTTGTGAGGATTAGGCTTATTTACCTTAAAATGGGTCCATTGAGAGTAAATTTCACATATCTCTCAACAATATATCCCTTCTCCTCATATCTCAATACCTCATATCCAAATATCCTTAACCACCCTTCATAACTAGGCAATGGAAAATGAAAACGCATAACTAGAGGTACAAGTAATAGAATGCAAAAATTGAAAGAAGGAATCTTCTCTTGAGAAGTTGAGGAAGGTGCATGTGTAGTATGTGCAAATGACAATGCAAAACTGGAGGTAGCAAGTACTAGATTGTATGAAATAAAAAAGGAATCTGCTCTAAAAACACTTGAAAAGAAGCAGACCAGCGTGAATGAGATAGATAATGTTTGAACAAAGAGATTCTTCCTGCTCTTGAGAAGTTTCAAGGAAGGTTCTTGTGCAGTATGTGGAATGGGAAAATGGCAATGGAGAAGTGGAAAATCTCAAGAGGTTTTGTATTTGGTAAGAATTTGTGCAAGAAAATAAAGTGAGAGATGATGTTATAGGTGGATTTGAACAAATGAAGTCAAAGATTCTTGAACTTAAGACTTCCATGGAGAACTTAAATTTTATTTAGAGAGCCCTTAGGTTTAGATTTATTTAAGGGAAAGAGAACATACTAGAAATAACACTTTTTGTGCATTAGGTTACATGCATATGAAGTATTAAAATGATCTACTAGCATGCCCTAGATTATTTTCATCCTTCTTGCATCTATCCTATAATTTAGTAGACCATTTTGTTACTTTGGATGGCCTTAACTATGAAGTTTGTTGTTGGGAAGGTTGATTCGTGGTTTCTTAATCTCCAATAATCCAATTCCCTTATGATCTTTAATAAGACTTGCATGCCTTGAGTTTTTGTTTGTGAGATTTAGTTGCTACTTTCCATTTTCTTTTTTCAATAGTTTTATGATGTTTTATTTATCTACGACCTTTGAATATTTTGAAGGTATTTTAATTATGCATTACGTGGTGGATTTGAACAAATGAAGTCAAAGATTCTTGAACTTAAGACTTCCATGGAGAAAATACAACTGGAAATAGATGATAAGGAAGAAGCGTTCATGACAGAGCAGCTGATCTAAAGCTCAAAGTAAAAGATATGAAAAAGAAGCTCAAAGTAAAAGATATGAAAAAGAAGTTAGAATATCATGAAAAGGAATACTAAGGGGTGTTAATAGGTAACATTAATAGAGATGATGAAAAATGTGTGGATGGTCACGTTGCAACTGCAAAAGCGATAGTTGGAAGTGTTGAAATTGAAGAAAAACAACTGAAGACTAAAATTAACCACTTAAGAAAGGAATTAAAAGATAATAAGATTTTATCGTTAATGAAAAAGAGGTTAGTTTTCTCTAAAAACACTTTGAGGTTAGTTTTCATTTGATGGAAAATGGGTGAAATGCATGGAGCATAAAGTTGCAAGGTGGTGTAACTTTCATTCTGTTCATCGTTCGACCAAATCGACTCTTCCAACATGTCTAAATGGGTGGGTTTATGCTAGGAAAGGTTTTTTTTGCACACAAACATGTTGAAATAGTCTGAGATACATTGTACCAATGAAGTCTCTCAACAGACCAAAGTGCAAAGGGGTAGCAAACTTTGATGAGCGATTACTTAAAAATTGTGGTACTTAGAAAAATTTTGTCTGAGGCTATGGGATCATGTAGGGCCCATATACAATAACCTCTCTCAGATTTTGATAGCTCCAAGTTTTTTTCTCGTGGTTAAGATTTTTCAGTTGATGGAAAACAGGTCAGTTGCATGTAGTGTAAAGTTGTAAAGTGGTGTAACTTTTGTTTTGTTCATCATACGACTAAACCGACTATTCCAACACATCTGGATGGGTGGGTTTATGCTAGGAAAGGTCCTGTTTCACACCCAAACATGCCGAAACAATCCAAGTTATAATGTACTGGAAAAGTCTCTTAAGAGACCAAAGTTCAAAGAGGCAGCAAAATTTGATGAGAGATTACTTGGAAATTGTGGCACTTCGAAACATTACATCTAAGGCTACGAGATCACGTAGGGACCATCTACAATAACCTCTCTCTATTTTTGATAGCTCCAAGTCATTTTCCCGTGGTGAAGAGTTTTCAATTGATGGAAAACAAGCCAATTACATGTGTAAAATTATAAAGTGGTGTAACTTTTGTTTTGTTCATCGTACAACCAAACCAACTATTCCAGTACGTCTGTATGGGTGGGTTTACACTAGGAAAGGTCCTGTTTCACACCCAAACATGCTGAAATAGTCTTAGCTACATTGTACCGACGAAGTCTCTTAAGAGACTAAAGTGTAAACAGGCAATAAACTTCGACGAGTGATTGCTCAAAAATTGTGGCACTTAGAAACATTTTGTTTGAGGTTATGATATCACATAGGGCCCCTCTAATATAACCTCTCTTAGTTTTTGATAGCTCCAAGTCATTTTCCTGTGGTGAAGAGTTTTCAGTTGATGGAAAATGGGTCAGTTGCATGTAGTGTAAAATTGCAAAGTGGTGTAACTTTTGTTTTGTTCATCGTACGACCAAACTGACTATTCCAACACATCCAGATTGTTGGGTTTATGCTAGGCATGGTCCTGCTTTGTACCCAAACATGTCGGAACAGTCTGAGCTACATTGTACCAATGAAGTCTCTTAAGAGATCAAAGTGCAAAGAGGTAACAAACTTTGACAAGTGATTACTCGGAAACCGTGGCACTTATAAACATTTTGTCTGAGGCTACGAGATCATGTAGGTCCCCTCTACAATAACCTCTCTTGGTTTTTGATATCTCTAAGTTTTTTTCCTATGGTGAAGAGTTTTTAGTTGATGGAAAATAGGTCAATTGCATGTAGTGTAAAGTTGCAAAGTGGTGTAACTTTTGTTTTGTTCATTGTACGATCGAACCGACTATTCCAAAACATCTGAATGGGTGGTTTTATACTAGGAAAGGTCCTTTTTAACACCCAAACATTTTGGAACAATTCGAGCTACATTATACGGATGAAGTTTCTTAAGAGACCAAAGTGCAAAGGGGCAGAAAACTTTGATGAGCGATTACTCAGAAACCATGGCACTTAGAAACATTATGTTTGAGGCTGCATGATCACATAGGGCCCCTCTAAAATAATCTCTCTCAATTTTTGATAGATCCAAGTCGTTTTCCCATGGTGAAGAGTTTTCAATTGATGGAAAATGGGTCAATTACATTTAGTTTAAAGTTGCAAAGTGGTGTAAATTTTGTTTTGTTTGTTGTACGACCAAACCGACTATTCTAACATGTGTGAATGGGTGGGTTTATGCTAGGAAAGGTCCTATTTCACACCCAAACATGCTAGAACAGTCCGAGCTAACTTGTATCGATGAAGTCTCTGAAGAGACCAAAGTGCAAAGGGGCAACAAAATTTGACAAGCAATTGCTTAGAAATCATGGCACTTAGAAGCATTCCATTTGAGGCTAAAAGATCATGTAGGGCCCCTCTATAATAACCTCTCTCTATTTTTGATAGATCCAAGTCATTTTCCTATGGTGAATAGTTTTTAGTTGATAGAAAATAGGTCAGTTACATGTAGTGTAAAGTTGCAAAGTGGTAACTTTCATTTTGTTCATTGTACAATCGAAACGACTGTTCCAACACGTTCGGATGGGTGGGTTTATGCTAGGAAAGGGCCTTTTTAACACTAAAACATGCCGAAACAGTTCGAGTTACATTGTACCAGTGAAGTCTCTTAAGAGACCAAAGTGCAAAGGGGGTAGAAAAATTAAATGAGTGATTGCTTAGAAACCGTGGAACTTAGAAATATTTTGTCTGAGGTTACGGGATCACATAGGGCCCCTCTACAATAACCTCTCTCATTTTTTGATAGCTCCAAGTCGTTTTCCTATGGTGAAAGTTTTTCTAATGCACCAAAAACTGTCACACATATAGTGTAAAGTTGCAAGGTAGGCTACTTTTTTTTTTGTTCTCGTAGGGCCAAAAAATTAGTGCCAACACATCTAGGTGGGCACATCTATGCTAGGCATGGTCACCATGCTTGTTATAAAAGGGTTGTATTCTTTCCTATTCGAAGGGTCACAACTTTTTGCCTTTGAAAAGTCACAACCAAATTCATATCATCAGTATTCGTGAGAACCTAAATTGATTTATTTACAACTTTTTAGATATGCTTGGGGAAAATGCAATTCTTGAACTTTCAGTTGGTTCTCTTTCTATCATGCATGTCTCTTGAAGTTGTTTATTGACTATTGTAAGCATGCAATTTTAACTTTTAACATTGCATTCTTCTAATTATTGGGTTTGAATTGATGTTTAGAAATAAGATGAATTGTTGGGATATGGTGTTGTACACCATTGCATAAAATGATTCATTATAATGTTGTAATTAAATAATTATTTAGTTGTGATGCATCTTGGTGGTGTGGTTAATCACACTAGGTAATTATTTGGGGACCACTTAATGTTGTATTATAACATTGTATTATTATTTAATGTGTGGGAGACATGTGATAATAATTTAATATTGGGGAAATATTAAATAAAGTGAAGTCTTAGTACCCAATATTAAATAAGGGGTTAGTGGTTTTGTATTCACATAGTTTTGCCTTACCACTAGTTGTATTTTGTGTGAGCTTGTGTCTATAAAAGAAAACACGTGTAGTGGTTTAGGTTGGTTGAGTGGTTTGGCTGTCATTATTGAGTCTTTCTGAAGAGTGCATATGTGAAGCATGTCATGGGATGTGTGGATTCATGTTTGGACACATGAGGATGCATTGGAGGGATTGATGCTTCAGAGGTGTTCATTGTAACTCTTATATGGCTTTATTGTTGATTAATATGATGGAGTATGGATGCTTTTGGAGGCTAGGTTTTTCCCTCTTGAGGGTTTTCCTAGGGTATATCTTGTGTCATCTTTGATGGGTATGTTGTCTATTCTCTTGCATATAGATTCTAAGTACTTATTTGCATTAATATCTCTTTTGGGTTATGTAGAAATTGACATTAGATGGCTACAAGTTTCCTTACAAGTGTTATCAGAGATTTCATGGTTGAAGAATTTTTGGTATAACCCTAGGTTGAGAAAATATTAGTTCAGTTTGAATCTATGCTTGATGCATGAGAGAATGAAGGACATGGCAAGATATGAGGGTTTTACAGGTTGTTTATTGCAGATCTAAGGGTTTTGGGTTTGTTGTTATGATGGGTTGTTTGCAGATTTGGGGTGTGAAAAATATTGGGTAAAAAGGGTTTCTTGGTTGTGTATTCAAATAGGGTTTTATGGGGGAAATTTTATAAATGACTTCCTGGGACAAAATTGACCTCATGGTTGGATTCAGGTTGGCTGATAGACGAAAAATTGATATTTGATATAAAATTTGACCTATTTTGATTACTGGAAAAAAATGCAATTTTTTTTTAGCCATACCCCCTCTTTGCTAGCCGTATGGGCGTCATTATTACAATTCGTAGAAAAAATTATTAAAATATTTCCATAAAAAAAATTACCCTGCAAAATAAAAACCAAAAATAAAAAAGAAAAAATAGAAAAAATGAAATACTCGATAGAAAAAAATTATAAAAGGGGGGGCGAGGGGGGGCACCCTTGTACCCTCCCCCTACCACAGCTGACACTGGTAGTATAGCCGACTAGTTGCAGGTGGGCCTCGCCACCTCCCCTTTATGGGGTGTATAAACATAAAATAAATTAAAATTTTTAAAGCCTTTTTTTAAAATTGCCTATGAAAATTTAAAGTCGCCTAATCTTTTTAAGTATGCAAAATTTAAATGGAATGAAATAAAATTTTGAGTCTGCCACCCAGTGAGCAGCGCCGCTCAGGTGGGGCCACCGTCAGCAACCAGGGGAGGTGGTCTTTTTGCCTCCACATACTAAAATTGTGCTTTTGCTTCTAGGGGCATAACTTTCGCCCAGATGGTTCATTTTTCATCTTCTTAGACTCGTTGGAAAGCTGAATCAGTGCTCTGCCAGTGATTTTTATAGATTTTATAGTTTTGATAGTGTTTTCCTTGTTGGAAGTCAAGTGTTATTTTTTGAGCTTTGAGATATCATATCTTGTGCATGTATGAAGTCAGATTTTGGACTTCAAATAGTCAACAGAAAGCTTGTTCACAACACTACACAGTGGATCAGTTTCAGAGTTGTTTTGAAATAATTTATTTTTCGTTATTCTATCTTGAGTTGTTTATGGGTTATTTTTATTGTGGTGATACTATGAGTTTATGGATTATCAGGTCTTGGAGATTTGATGTTGGATTAATTATATACTCAATTGTACATATCTAATTACTCTCATTTGACATGGTTATTAGTATATGGTTGGATTTCTATCTTTCATTGTTGTATCTACAAGTTGTGTAAAATTATAGGCGGTCTATAGTTACTTTTTGCACCTATGACTTGGACATGGGTTGTCTATGCCCATAGATATTTCAGTGTTGATGCATTTTCAGTTTGATAGCTTGGTTTAGTCACTTGGTTTGTTGGTTTTGTTGTCATGTTGAGGAGGTGAGATGTTATTACCCGTATAGTCATGATATGAGACCTATGTACTTGACTATAATATGTAGACATGTGAGACATGGTTGGGTTGTGTTGTTGGTACATTTGGTGATGATCATGGTGTCATGGATGTTTCTTGCGCTTTAGAGAATTTGGTATGTCATGATGGTTTATGCAAGTGCATTTTTGGTGGTGCTGGTTTGGTTCCTAATTTGGGTTGTGGTGGTGTATCTTCTTGGTATGATGATCATGGTTTTACTTTGCCTTCTTTTGGGGAGGTCATGTTGCATTTGAGTTCTTTGATGTGTGAGGGCCTTTGGTTGATCTCTATGAGGAGATTGCTATCATGATGTCATTGGGTATGTGCAGGATCATGATGGGCCAAAAAGTGGTGATATGATGGGTATGTGTAGGGTATGTGGCTGACGACTTTTTTTAACCCAAAATTGATGTAACGAAAAGTTTTTTTAAAGGAGATTCTTAGATTTCCACCAATATAAATTATGCTTTACTTTGAATTTAATAAATAATTATTATTCATTTTCTATTTGAATTACAACTAAAGTCGATTGATAGGCTAATTGAAAAAAATCTATAGCTTTCAAACGGTATCACATTTTTGAATCGAAACATGTGTCACATTCTATGCTTTGCATACTATAGGATTAAAAAAATGAATTTCATGAAGTTTTGACCAAGTTAAGGTGGTCGACATAAGTTTTATATTTTTAAAAGTTGTAATAAAAAAATCATAATTAATTATTTACTTGGAAAAAAATTACAAAAAAATATGCATCACATCGGGACATGAGTCCTCTACTTATATCTAAAATATTATAAAAAAATATTATCATTTTATTGTGGTTAGGGTGATCAGATAGGCACCTACTTCTTATTTTTTCCTTGAAATTTAAGTACTATTGCATTGAAATTTCAAATTTTCACTAAATAGATTTTATTTTTAAATAAACCTAGTAGTTTAGAAACTACATTCAATTTGCTACAAATTCTATTCTTACATATTTTTGAAATAATATAGATAACTTATTCAAATTTTTATGTCAAGTTTCCTAACTCCGATTTTTTTGAATTTTTCGCCACTTAAGGGCCTGTTTTTTCAATGATGATCCTGCACATATCCCATTGATAGCTTGACTATAATTTTCAGTGAGAGATTTTGACAGTGATGGATTGGCAATGTTGGATATGTTTATGATGGTTTGGTGGTTTTATGTATATTCTTGGCTTGGAGATCTTGGTTTCACTTGTATGCTACTAATATTATAGTTGAGTGTGTGCACACCTGGATGATCTTCATGGAAATAATGATAGTCATGACTATGTGTAGCTTATATCACAGTTTAGTGGGAGTTGCTGGTAGTGAAGTGGATGCATAATTGGTTATGGTTATCGTCATGTGATTGGAGATATGTTTTCTTGGTTTAGAGTGAGTTTGTTATTATGTCATGATAATACTCTTGATTCTAGATTAGAGTTTGGCATGGTACATGTGTTCTCTTGAGACTAGGATGTTTGCATTCATGCATGTGATCTCCTAGGAGGAGATGGTTAGATCATGTTGTCATGTTTATGTTCCTGATTCATTATTGGAGCTTTGACATTGATCGTGTGTAGTTCTCTTTGTTTTGGGTACATTGATCATTTGCTTGATTACTTCATGATGGTGCTATGTTGCATTTGGAGTGTGGCATGAATTGATTGGTTATAGGCACTCATGGATACTTGGAGATGTGGTTGATGGTTGGAGTTCTCTTGTGATTAGAGACATATACTATTTGGAGGTTTCAGCAGGGAACTTTCACCTAGTATGGATGTAAGTTCATGTTGGACTAATAGAGGAGATTGTTCTTGGAGCGAGTCATGTTGGCTTGGTTATCTTGGAGGAGCATTCTCATTCCCCACTCTTGGTCTACTCGATAGTTTTATCATTTGAGAGGTATTTTCCCATTATATCTTCCAGATGTGTTATGTTTCACACTTTGATTTCTCATGGGATTAAGTTGATTCATGGTGATTGATTATGGAGACTCATTTGAGGATTGTTTAGCATGAGTTTATATGCTTTATCTTTCATAGATATGGATATTGAGCTATGTATAGTTAGTTCCAGAGGATTCATTTTGAGGGATGTTATGGCATGGTTATCTCCCCGTGTATTTGAGTTTATGATAAAACTCTTTGATGAGGATTGTTAGGAGATGGTTTATGGGGTGATTTCCAATATTGGGTATGGTTAATTTGAGTTTGATATTCTTGATTAGAGAGGCTCACATCCATGTTGGCATTGTTACATTGATTCATATGTTGTACTTGATCTATGAGATTGAGTGTTATGAATGTTGTTGAGGCTTTTCTTTTGGGGTTGTTAGGAGATCATACTTGACACAGAATTGCACTTTTGAGGTGTTGGTAGGAGGACATTATAGTTTATAGGTTTTCTATCTTCCTGGTTCCTTCCTTTGATGTTCATGTTCATATGATTTGGGGAGGATGGCAGGAACATGTTGTGAGAGATTATGCAACTCTTTGGGTTACATGTGTGGATCATTGTTATTGTTCTTGGTACTTCATGCTTTGATTTACTTATCACACCTTGATATAGTTTTGATTGGTAGAATTTATATCCTTTGACATTACCTATGTAGTGGGAGTTCCTGGATATGTATGTTCTTCAATGACAGGCTTGATATGGGGAGCTTGTGATTGCAGTTTATGGGTTGCATATGTTCTTGGCATGAGTTTACTAATGTATTGATACCTTGGAGGTATGGATGGTTGGATGTAATAGCATGTGTTTTGGATGCTATTTCTGATCATGTGGGTTTTTTACAGTTGAAAAAAACTTGGTTAGAGCCTTTTCTATCACTTGGATTTGATGCTTGTGCTCATGGATTGGTGCACTTTCACCTTGGCATGTTCCTTTTCTTCCATAGGTGGCACAATGGAGGATGAGAGGAGTTCTTTCTTGAGATGGTGATCACTTTGTTCTTATTGCAGGTATCTTGATGGAGCACAAGAGCATGTTGGATATTCATGTGGTTACATGTATGGCTATGATGTATTTCATGGATTGGTTCCTTATGCAATGCATACAAAAAGTGGGAGAATGTTGGGATATGGTGTTGTACACCATTGCATAAAATGATTTATTATAATGTTGTAATTAAATATTTATTTAGTTGCGATGCACCTTGGTAGTGTGGTTAATCACACTAGGTAATTATTTGGGGACCACTTGAATTTGTATTGTAACATTGTATTATTATTTAATGTGTGGGAGACATGTGATGATAATTTAATATTGGAAAAATAATTAAATAAAGTGAAGTCTTAGTACCTAATATTAAATAAGGGGTTAGTGGTTTTGTATTCACATGGTTTTTGGTATGTGGTTTTACCTTACCACTAGTTGTATTTTGTGTGAGTTTGTGTCTATAAAAGAAAACACATGTGTAGTGGTTTAGGTTGGCTGAGTGGTTTGGCTATCATTATTGAGTCTTTCTAAGGAGTGCATATGTGAAGCATGGCATGGGATGTGTGGATTCATGCCTGGACACATGAGGATGTATTGGAGGGTTTGATGCTTCAGAGGTCATGTTCATTGTAACTCTTGTATGACCTTATTATTGATTAATATGATGGAGTATGGATTCTTTTAGAGGTTGTACTTTTCCCTCTTGAGGGTTTTCCCAGGGTATATCTTGTGTCATATTTGATGGGTATGTTGTCTATTCTCTTGCATATAGATTTTGAGTACTTATTTGCATTAATATCTCTTTTGGGTTATGTGGAAATTGTCATTAGACGGCTGCAAGTTTCCTTACATGAATATCTATGAAGTTTTTGTTTGAAAGGTTGATTCGTGGTCTCTTAGTCTCCAATAATCCAATGCCATTATGATCTTTAATAAGACTTGCATGCCTTGAGTTTTTGTTTGTGAGACTTAGTTGTTACTTTCCATTTTCTTTTGTCAATAGTTTTATCATGTTTTCTTTATCTACGTAATACATGAAGCATGAAGAATACAAGCGAATGGTAGAATGAAGCATACATGTGGAAGGCTAGATGTATTCCTCAATGATATAAAACATGAAGCATACACATGAAGCATGAAGCATGGTAGCATGAAGCATACACATGAATTTCCTCTGTAGCACATGAAGCATGAAGCATTACTATATTCATATGATTGATTTAATGTTCAATAATATTACAGGAGAATAATGTTCAAACTTTATTATATATTTACAATTATAGAAAAGAAGAGTGCATGAAAAATACTTGGATTTTAAATATTTGAAGTAAACCATCTACAAATATCTATTGAAGCGTGGATTTATAATGCAAATATGGAAACCATCAATAAAAAAGATTTGAATTAAATAAATAGCCATGTAGGCATACATCAATATATGTCGATATAAGTATAAAATATATACAAATTAGCCATATAGGCTTACAAGAATGCCATATAGGCATACAGTGTCAAGTATATACAATACAAAATATGCCCAAAAATGCCATATAGGCATACAACAAAGGACCCCAATCAAAAGTCATTTCCCTCTAGGCGAAGGAAACAGACAGGTGGCCTTTGTTGGTTGGGTGGATGGTGATGCATACGACACTCGTTTACTTTTAATTTGAGGGTGACTCCTATTTATTTCTTGATCAAGCTTCATCTATTATAATAACAAGTAAAGACATTAATATATAAAAATTACATTATAAAAATAATATATTTAACAAAATAATCACTTATTGCCGCCAAATGACCTCTCTCCTCAAGTGAAAGATCCGCATGCTCAGACTTTGGTATGCCAAAGTCCTATAGTAACCATACAAATAGAAATTAAACTACAAATCAATAATTATTTGTTTTTTCAAGAATAAATAGCTATAACAATGAATCTAATTTAAAATTTACTAATCTACCTCATACCCCTGTGAGAGCCATCAAGCTGTCTATTGCAAAAGATAAACCACGCTCCATTTCTCTATCAACATTGGGAGGTGTTTCTACTTCCATCATTTGAAAATAAAATAAAAAATTATTCAATCAAAAAACTAGAATAGTGATGTAGGTCATGGCTTATAATGTATGAGATAATCAACAAAATTTTGAGTACTTATTGAACTATGTATTTCTTACTATTATGCTTACTATTTTCCTTATCCATTACTTGTTTGAAAGCACCTGTTTTAGGCTTTTATCCATAGCAGCAAGGTAGTGAACTGTTTGATAAAATTCTTTGGTAGACATGTAGGCAAAATATGGTAGCAAAGAGAAGGCTTTGAATTGTTTGAAAAATTCCTCAAAAAAATATGGCCTCATGGTGATGGAATGCCATGAATTTTTTTTTTTCATAGCACTCCATCACCATGAGACCACATTTCTTTCAGGCATTTTTTCAAACAGTTAATTGCCTTCTCTATGCTATTATGTTGGGATGGGGTGGATGGTATAGTGTGGTCTTGGTTATGAGATGGAGGGGGATCATGACATGAAGAAGGATGGGTGTTTTGATCATGAGGGGAAGAGGATCATTACATGGGGTGGAAGGTGTTCTTTGAGACCACATTTCAAGAGCGATCATACAATGGAGTGGAAGAGGTACTTTGATATGGACACAGAAGGATGTCATTAGATGAAGTGGGGGAGAGGGGATTGTGAGAGGGGGATGAAGGGATATCTTGCTCTTTTGATGGAAAGATATCATTAGATGAGATGGAAGGGATATGTTGTTGTTCATTGGAAATGGGATCATGAGATGGAAGGGGATCATATGTTGTCAAAGGAAGGGGAAGGATAAGCAAGATGAGATGGATTAGGATTGGATGAAAGTAGGGAGGATGTAAGCTTAGCACTGATGCCAAGAAGACATCTAAGCATGGCATCCTTCTAATTATGGAAGTAGTAGGTGAGCATAAAATTAGTGGTGGTGGATGGGGATGATATGGATGGGACTTGAGGGGAGCTTTGGATGGGGGATTGGGGGAAAATTGGAGCATTCTGTCTATTGAAAATGGATTTAAGGTGATCCACAATGCTCTCTTTTCATCATTGGTATTATATTTGGGTTGGTCAAAAAGGTTATCCTCATCATCATTGATATGGTTGGGGTTGGTTGGAATAGATGAAGTTGGATTAGAATAGATTAGGTTGGATAGAGGATAGATTAGATGGTTAGAAATGATTGAGGATTGATTGGAAGAGAGATTGGTATTCATTTTGGATGAGGATGGAAATTAGGATGATGGATTAGAAATGAACTTGGGGATTGGAAGAATAGGATCTAAGAATGAAGATGGAGGATGGAATTAGATTTGGGGATCAAATCCAAGACCTTAAAATGATTTGATTTGATTAAATAGGATTATCTATTCTTAAGGCAATGAGTTGTTTAAAAAAAATCCTCAAAGAAATGTGATCTCATGGTGATGGTGAAATTCCATCACTATGAGATCACATTTCTTTGAGGCATTTTTTCAAACAACTCACTGCCTTGTCTATGCTATTGATTACTATTATGATTTGATAGATTTTTTCCAAGCATCCATAGTTTGTTGGAAAGCACCTATTTTAAGCTTTTAGCCATAGCAGCAAGGAAGTGAACTATTTGATAAAATGCTTTGGTAGACATGAATGGAAAATGTGGTAGCATAGACAAGGCAGTGAGCTGTTTGAAAAAATGCCTCAAAGAAATGTGGTCTCATGGTGATGGACATCACCATGAGACCACATTTCCGACATCACCATGAGACCACATTTATTTGAGGAATTTTTTCAAATAGCTCATTGCCTTGTCTATGCTATTGCTTACTATTATGCTTTGGTAGATTTTTTCCAAGCATCCATAGCATAGAAAAGGCAGTGAATTGTTTGAAAAAATGCCTCAATAAAATGTGGTCTCATGGAATGCCATGAAAAGAAAATGTAATTGGCATTTCCTCCTAGTTATTGAATTTGATAGATGTGCAATGAAATGCTATCAATGATATGAATATAAACTACACAAATCTATTAAGTATAATTCATTAGTTAAACTATTTATTCTATTACTTGAGTGAAGCTTTGAACTCCACTTCCACTAGGAGGTGTTGCCATGAAATCTCCAAGATTAACCTATTCAAGATCCAAAATCAGATATTAGAATACCATTCATATAACAATGATATTCACAAGCAATATTTATAATTGTTTGCTAGTTACATATCTCAATAGTACATGTTGTGGAGTAATACAGAGGTGGAGGACCGGTGAAAATAGTATGAACACTATGACCCTAAAATTTCATTACAATAATTAAACTAAATTAGCTAATCTTGCATTTCAAAAATGAAATTTAATAAATTAAATTCAATGAACTTGCTAATATTTACTTGAGTATCAAGGCCAAAAGCTTCATTTAAGATGGCATCTATTATTGCCAACTCATCAACTACAAACGTAGCCTGTGCACCTACCTCTTGACTATCTATGGGGTCATAACCATAGGTGGACCCGCAATCCTAACAAATATGGGGTGGAACCCTACCACTCAAAGTCTCCCCCAGCTCATGTTGTAATGCAGGACTCGCATGCTCTATGATACTCTAGGTTAGAGAACTAATAGATTGTAGAGTCTCGACCTCAACACTCTCCTTCACAACGAAAGTGATAACCACGTGCTCATAAGATGGTTTGCTGAGTGCTCGCCTCATTGATCCTTGATGATCAAGATGTGCCCCTAGTCTATCTTGTGAAGACCCACCACCTCTACCATGGAAGTCCTGCATATCAAAATAGTTTGGGATTTTTTTGAGGACAAACTCACAGTAGAGTTTCCTCAAGAAATATTGTGGGACCTTATTATTGTTGCATGGAGGATGGTAAAAAACCATCCACCACATCCTCTAACAAAAATGGTCCTTTATCCCTTGGTGGTTGCACCAATGGATAGGAAACCTCTTGCTTGTAGGGTGTAGAGGTTGATTTGTTCTTGGGTTAGTAAAAATTGAACACAAGCCAAATTTTGTAATATTTTATTTTTGACTTGTGTGTAGGATAGTTTATCCACATAATATTCTCTGTACTCCCATCTCTTCTCCACCCAACCAATTAATTTCTTGCTAATTGAATCTACATGTTTTAACATAGCTTCAAGTGATTATGCAAGTGTGGTTCTTTGCAAGGTTGAACTTGTAGGATCTTTCAACCTTGCAATTAACTCAATTTGATTTTTGTTGTTTTCAATTCCCCCCATTAAATTTTTTTGAGTTCCAGCTAGATGTTGAGGAATTGTTGGAGTTTGTTGTTGGATTTGGGGTTGTTCTTCACCAGGTATTTTGGGTTGAGGTGAAGGAGGATTTTGAATATTGGGAGGTTGATTATTGTTTCCTGTAAATTAAATAAATTTACATCAAAAAACCTATTAAATCTACCTATTTAGAAACAAAATCACAAAAAACAAAAACAAAACTTACGCCTAACACTTCCTGATGTCGTGGCAGTATTTTGGTGAAGACTCAACAATGATTTGATGAAGAATTTTGTCTCCAAGAATGCAAGCATGCTTTTGAGGGTTTGAAGGCCGCGAGCTTGGAGAAAAATGCAAAAATGAAAAATGATTGAATTCTGCTTTTTTTTGGTTATAAACACTTATAACGTGCTCGCATTACAACACAAGTGTGTTATAAGCTAGGTGTGACCAAGCCTTAGGCTCGGTACACCGAAGCTATAATGCAAGCACGTTATAACATGCTTACATTATGGCTTTTATTTTATTTTAAAAAAGTTGGCCACTTTTTGGCCTCCCAACTTTTTGCACTTGCCCATGATATAAAAATGAAATCCTAAATGAACAATGAAAACTAAATGTAATACAAAACCTAGATCTAAGATGCTTTGCTTCAGATTTAAGAAGATCTATAATGTTAACATGTTAGGATCACCAAAATGAAACATAGAAAAAAGGGTGATCCTAGGTCCTCAATGCAAAGAACCTAGGATGCAAGGGGCCTTTTTCTAAGTTACATTAAGATGTGGATCAACAAGGTGATTAGATTGACTTGGGTGATCCCACAATAGTGGTTTACACTTTTTGGCCAAACTAAACATTGAACTAAATTCTCTTAACTAAATCTTCACTTTTGAGCACCTATAGCTGCTAAACCATGAGGAATTTGAAGATGATGCAAACTAGTGATTTGTGACATTTTGTCTGTAGATTCTAAATATATATATTTAAAAAAAATTGGAATCAAATTGCATTTCTTTTTCCATCTCCTTTGAAAATTAGTTTTTAACAGTAAACACCATTTTTAAAGAGTGACGTGTACTTGCTAGCACAACTTTTTTCTATGAAGGATAATTTTTTTTTTTTTTAATTTAGATTCATAACTACGATATCTAGTGCATGCAATTAGTTTCATAGTGTTTTATTGAATATTTTTTTCTTAATTAAGTTTTGAAGTCAAACCAGCTATAATTTAGACAGGTTTACTTGCTAACACATTAATTTTTTGGTATGTATCAATTTTTTTTTGTTGGATCAAGGACATCAATATCTAGTGCATATATATTTTTTAGATTTTTTTTTATAATCTACTATTTTTCCACATGTGCAAAACAAAGAGCTTGATTTTTGGTGAAAAACCTATGTTTAATTAAACTAAAAAATACATAATAAAACCAAAATATATTAAAATTATATTTGATTGATAGCTCATTCCGAGGACTACCATCATCTAGTTGGGCTTGTGAAGTTGCCTCCATTTTCATCCTCAACCTGAGCTTGGAAATGCAAAATTCTACAATAAAATGAGAAAGGAGGGGAAGGGAAAAAAGGGGGGGTTTGAGCAAACCCCCCTTCGAGTGAACCCCCTATATCCCTTCGAGCAAAGGGGGGTTTGCTTGAACCCCCTGTTTTTGCAACTTTCTTTTGTTTTCATTAAAAAAAATGTGCCTAAAAGGGGATGACATCAGTAAGGGGTTCGCTCGAAAGGGGGGGGTTCAAGTGAACCCCTTTTTGGGTTCATGCAAACCTCCTCCTTCGAGCGAACCCCTAAAAACCCAAAGTTTTTTTCTTCGAAGTGTTCTTACAATTTTCCTTCATGAAGGGAATTGTAAACCAGTATTGTGGGATCACCCATTTACAACCATGAAGGTGTTAGCTCTCAAAAATGTAGGTTTGAACCACGAGAAGTTGCCAAGATCTCACAACGTTCTAGGGTAACAGACAAGGCCAATTGATTTGAACCTTCTTCTCTTTACGTGCTGCTAGACCTAGGCGGGTATACCTATTTGAATAAAGCAGACTTGACCTTTGTTCATTCCTTTAAAGCAATTTACCCACATTGGCAAATGGGAGTGGATAAATGAGTTTTATTTTGGTATAAATTGTATAAGCAATATCAAGGCAAAAATCTAATGTGTTCATATGAAAAAATGAATGAAACTAAACAGTGGAATGGTAGAGACTAGTGCCTTATTGGGTGTACGAAGCAAAATGAAAATTTGAAATGAGTAACTTCTTTTTGGTAGAAACTCAAATTGTTTGGCATATAGGTTTAAGTTTATAACTGGTATAAATATGCAGGAATGTGATTACCAAGCTCTTCTTATTGATCCAAATGAGATTCCCTAATTACTATGATTGACTAAAAGGATTTAATCTCTCCTTGAAAGAACCAATTAATCCAACCATACAAATACAACAAGTGTGCACTGATAAACTAAAAAATATCCTTGATATATCAGTTTAAATAATTAGAAAACATCAGCCTTAGAGACAACTTCAACAATACTTTTAATTAACAGAACAAACAGTTGAAACCAGAAAAATGTCACCACATCAAATGATTTCAATTGAAATCTCCATTGTTTCAAACATGCATCATAGTCTCAAAATTGAGAACATTCTGTATCCTACTATATTTTTTATTCGATCTCTGCTCTCTCCATTCGCTATAAAAAATGGATATTTATATATTGGCCACATGAAAAGTCGCGTCCATTCGTATTCACATCTGTGGAAATCCATTTGTTCGGGCCTTTACCAACATTTTCTAAACACCCGCTGAGACGTCTTGCAGTCATACCAATGTTCAATGTCTCTCCGACTACCACAGATCACATATCGCTTTGATGTCCTGTAGTCCCACCAACAATTTGAGTCTTCCCGACAGTTATTCCTTCAGTCATGAGTGTATTGCCGAGACTCTCGCCGATGAAAATTATCGTTGTGACTTAGGGGTCGACAAAACGTTCCACAACTTGCTGAGACATCTCTTTCGGTTCATTTTTTGATCGTCGAGACTTAACAATTTTCCTACCGATGAAGCAACACTCGGTACGACTCTCCTAGCTCTCACCGATGAAGTTTGTCTCGCCAATGACCAATCCCTCCAAATGTGTCACCAAGTCCTTTACCAATGAAATCCTATCGCTGTGACATAGGGGGTCGACAAGACTCCTTGACTTCACCCCGATGACATCAACTGAATCCTTCTTTACCTTATCGACAAGATCAGATGAATGCTTTGGGACATTACACTGACGGCTCTTATCTCACCGATATGTCTCTATGTCTTCGATCGGTAAGACACAAATAGGCTCGATATGACTCACCCCGATGCATACTATCTTGCCGATAGGATCTTTCTTTCACTGAGACTATGAATTGTGTCTGCTTGATGTGAATCCTCAACATAAATATCATCGGTAAGACATTCCCGATGTCTTGCCGATAGACTGCAAAAGACACACATTAGTATAAAATGCTTCATCGATCGGTGAGACCTGTATCATCTCTTGCCGATATGATTTATACATTGAAATACTCAGGGTTAGATGAATTCTATGGGACCACATGATAGAATATGGGAAAAAATGTTATGAAAAGAGGATTCCCGTGCTTATGGTATGGGCATTTTTTGGGAACTAACGAGTATGTGCAGCCATGAAATTTTCAAAATTTTACAGTTCTAACAGAAGGTGACCCAATTAGGCCTAAATGTACATCTAATTGAAGATGGGAATGGATTGGAAATGATTAACCTAATTAAGCTATATGACCTAATATGAAAAATGCAAGAACTCGATAATTGACACACAAAAGAAATCAATTATGGGTAGCTTTGGGGAGTGTAGAGTGATATGTACCAACTTAGAAAAGCTTGTTTTAGCCACTATAGAAGGACATGGTTTCCAAGGGGCGTATAAGTCTCTGATAGGGGTCCTAATCAAATTTTGGGGTCCTTTGGTGGTAGATCTAAGAATCCTTTTTGTACTAGCAAAGTTGTCGAAACGTTATTAGATAATTATGTGGGTAAGTTTTCATGGCTTGACAAGATGTATGACAACAATTGTGACAATGCAAAATGAATCTTCAAGCTTCTTTCAATCTCCTTAATCTTGTAACTTGCACATTCAAAGAGAGGGAAAATGTTGTGCCGTATAGGGGCTTGCCTCAGTCAAACCTCGTGTAAGTGTTCCCACTTCCACAATGGCAATGCCAATGATAAATGGATAATTGAAAGGAAGGAATGATTAAATCAAAAAGCATTGCAACTGACCACCCTTCAATGGCTTCCTTGAAGAATTGAAGTCATGCACACCACTTCAAGGATTTGTATCTTGTTTTGCTTGAATGCTTGAATGCTTTGGAGAGCTACAACAAGGGTTAGCCTTCACAAAACAATGATAACTTGATAACATGAACTCACATACACTTTGACATGATGCTTGGATCTTGAAATGCTGCAATAAATAATTGATAATGCTGCTTTTGACAATAATGCTTGATCATAAGTCCTCCTTCTAATTTCCTTCTCTTGTTCTTCTAGTTTCAAATGGTTAAAATATTAGGTATTTATAGGAATTTATTCAATTTCCTAAAAATTAGATCCCAAAATTTGACACTTTAAAATTTGAATTTTGAAAGTTAAAATGCTACCAACAACATGCCCAAAAATGGGCCCTAGCTAAGAAGGGGGACCCATATGCCCTCGGTCCTTGTAAAGACCCTTGATAAATTTGATCCAAATTTTTTAGTTTATGTGGTTTGACATTTTTTCAAACACTTGGCCAACAAACTCCTTTCAGCATATAGTTGATATTCCTTTTAACGGTCTCTTATAAGTTGACAAAAACATGCATGAATTATCTCTAAATTTAGAAGCCAGTTTCTATAGAGTGCAATTGACTGAAATTTAAATGGAATTTAACTTCTACCAAATTCTTAAGGACTTGTAGCAAGATACTAAATGCTACGATATGAAATGTAAAGCTAATTACTAATTTTTCAAGACTCTTCACTGACTGAAATGAAGATGTAACTATAATTTCACTTATAATGAGCTGGTACAACCAATAGACATTTTTACAAACAATTTCCATGCAACTAAATGATGGATGATAAACTTGAAGTTTGGAATATTACAACTGATTGTAAATGATAAAAAAAATACTCATTATTTCCTTATACGCCTTGAAGTGATTACAGACTAGCAATACAAGAAATATGATTTTATTTAGAATTGTTTGACTTAGCAGTTCAAGTTGTCTATGATAGCACACATGAATTCTTAATTATAGACCTACAAATATGATGATGCCTCTACAAGATACAATTAAAAACAAATGATAATGATGCAACCTGGAAGGATGCCAATAACCTCTATACATAGCTACGACTAGAACTTCTTGAGCTCGACCTTACAGCAGTAACTCATCCTTGATTCGCATGACGACTTCCTCTAATATCTAATCGCTTCCCTTCAAAAAATTTGATCTCTCACAAAACCTCCTTGATCGAACTACTTGCAACTGATAAATGTAAAAGATTGGTGTGTTTGCGTGGTAAGAACAATCCACGACCTTCACAAGTGCATTCAACTGTCAATGGAGAAAATCGTTGTAGCTGTAGCTGAATGTGAACTTCTAATTTTCTCAATGCCTTCTTCAAGTAAAATCTAAACCTTATCCTCCAAATTTGGTCTCTACAGAGACCATTAAATTTTCCAATATCACTCATGTAGGAAATTTGAGATGATCTCCTCCATAACCTCCAGATAGGGTTGATATTTCATAACCAAAATTGGTATCCTCGATTCTTCAAACCCTCAAACAAGCAAAGCCTTTAAGTTCTCTCCAAATTGAAATGAGAAGTGTAATCCAAGCATGCTCAAATGGCTAGCTCACAACTCTTATAAAAAACTTTTTGATCTTCTAGAAAGATCCTCCAAGAAGCTTCTAAAATATTATTTAAGTGACTTTATAATTTATTATTTTATTTTAGTCACTTTAATTAAATTAATTAAAATAAAGTTACCTTTTTTATTTTAATTCATTGAGATAACTTTATAAATAATTAATTTAATATTATTCCCTTATTTATCCTTTAGCCTTCGAGAATAATAAAGGCTAAATGATACTCCAAAGTGGCTACTGAGAAGGGGACAGTATAGTCCTCCCTTCTCGGAATTGCTTGCCCATAAGCAATTGCAAACTGGGATGTTGCAAAATCTGTTCTCCTTCCTAAGTGGCATCCTTTGTTGGAAAATATCTCCATCTCACCAAGAACTCCTTAACCACTTTGTTCCTCAATCTCTTCTCCCAGGTATCAATTATCTCCTTAAGAATTAAGACCAAATTCCCCTCCTCATCCAATGGAAACAACTTTGATGATGAAGTAACCTATTGTACAAGTGCCTTCTTGAGGCACAAAACATGAAATACATTATGAATCTTACCGCTCTCTAGCAGTTCCAACTCATAGGCTACCTCCCCAACACATTTGAGATGTTGTAAGGTCCATAAAACTGAGGCTTGATATTCTCTACACTGCTCTTGTTCAATGAAGATTGTCTGTAGGGTTGCAAGAAAAGGTAAACCAAGTACCCAACCTCAAAGTTGCGCTCAACCCTATGCTTGTTTGCATATGTCTTCTCTTGATTCCAAGCCACCTATAAATTATCCTTGAGATCCTTTAGAATGTCCTAGCTCTCTTGAATCTAGTCCTTAGCCTTAGGAGCTCTACTCTCCCCAAAAGACAAGTCCATAAAAGATGGTGCATCATACCCATAAAGTGCTCGAAAGGGTGACATCCCAATCGAAATATGATAAGTGGTGTTATAACAGTACTCTCCCAAGTGCAACCACTTAATCCATGCTCTCTGCTATCCTGAGATGTAATTGTGCAGGTAACCCTCAATCCATTTGTTCACAATCTCAATCTGACCATCTGTCTGAGGGTGATAGCTTGTACTCAGAGTCAATTTAGTACCTTCTAGTTTGAATAACTCCTACTAGAAGGCACTTAGGAATCTACTGTCCCTGTCAATGACTATGAATCTCGACAACCCATGCAACTTGAAGATCTCTCTAAAAAATAATTCAGCCACTTGCAGTGCCTTGTACTCTGTAGGTATAGCAAAGAAGTGAGCGTACTTCATCAAATGATCCACAACCACATATATGCAGTCCCTCTCATGGACCTTGGGTAGACTCGTGATGAAATCCATGGAAATGCTCTCCCACTTCTACTCTAGAATGGGTAAAGGCTCCAATAGACCCGCCGAGTGTGAGTGCTCGGACTTGTTCTACTGGAAAGTCACACACTCCCTGACATGTCTCAAAACATCCTCCTTGAGGCCCTTCCAAGAGAACCTCTCTTTGACTTGTCTATATGTCTTGAAGTAGCCTTGATGGCCTGCTAAATGAGTGTCATGTGAAGCCTGCAATATCTTCTCCTTCAATTTTGATTTTTCCACCAAATAGATACTATCCTTATAGAAAATGGCGTCATCCACAACCTTGTATCTGTCATCCCACACTTGGCCATCCATCACCTCACATGCAAAATTATTCTTGGAGTACTCAACTAGTAAGACAAATTTCTAGTTTTCTGAAATCTCTAAAAGTGAACAAGTTGTAGGTTTCCTGGAAAGGGCATCAACAACAACATTCTTTTTCCCTTTCACATACTTTATGTCAAAATCATAGGCTTGTATTTTATTGACCCATTTCTGCTGCCTCTCAATCAAATATTTTTGCTCCAAGATTTATACCTGACACTATTGTGGTCAGTCCTCACCACAAACTTACCTCCAACCAAATACTGCCTGAACTTCACCAATGCATGCATTATGGAAAGCATCTCCTTATCATAGATGGAGTAAAGTCTCTTAGGTCCTTGCAACTTGTGGCTCTCAAAAGTGATAGGGTGCCTATTTTGCATTAAGACCTCTCCTATGCTTTCACTCGAGGTGTCACACTCTAGCAAAAATGACTAAGTGAAGTTTGAAAGTGCCAAAACCAGGAAACTATTCATCACCTCCTTAAGCTTTTCAAAAGCTCGTTGCACTTCCTTGGACCAAATGAATGCTCCCTCCTTGGTAAGGTCTATCAAAGGTGTCCTCAACTGAGAAAACCCTTTGAAAAAATTCCTGTAGTAGTAGCACAACCCAAAGAACCCACACAACTCAGTAAGTGTTCTAGGCGAAGGCCAATCGAGTATTGCCTGAATCTTCTCCTAGTGAACATGTACCCCTTATGCACTGATCACATGTCCCAAGTATAATATCTCCTTGAGGCCAAATTCACACTTTGAGGCCTTAACATATAACGACTGCTCCTCCATGATAGTCAAGACCTCATCTAATTGCTTCAAGTGATCATCCCAAGTTTTGCTATAAATGAGAAAATCATCAAAGAATACCAAAAGATACCTACACATCTGCTTGTTGAAAATGTGGTTCATGCAGGTCTGAAATGTCGTAGGAACGCTAGTCAAACTGAAGGGCATGACCAAGAACTCATAATGTAGTGACATCTCAAAGTCATCTTATGAACATCATGCTCTCTGAATTTGATCTAATGGTACCCTGAGCGAAGATCTATCTTACAAAAATATACTGCACCATGTAGCTCATCGAACAACTCATCGATCATGGGTATTGGGTACCTATTCTTGATGGTCTTCTTTTTCAGAGCCCTATAATATATGCACATACTCATCGTTCAATATTTCTTCTTCACTAGGACCATGGAAGAAGCAAATGGACTAGAACTTGGTCGTATGTGTCCCATGTCAAAAAATTCCCTGATTGCTTTTCTATTTCATCCTTGAAATTTTTAGGATGACGGTAGGGGGTAGTGATGATGGGCTTGACCCCCTCCTCCAACTCAATGGTGTCTTGAATCCTCTATCTGGTGGCCTTCCTGGAGGAATCTCCCCAAAAACATTGTCATGCTTCCCAAATAAAGCTTGAATGTCAATGTGATATGGCTAACCCTTATCTGTAGTCTCCTTAGTAGTGATCAAACATTCTACCACCTGTGCCACATCGTCATGTCGGAAGATGCTCTCTATTCTTTAAACTGACACTTACCTTTGGTGCCCCATTTTCCATTCCCCTGAGCACAATTCTTTGGTCATCTACTGCCCTAAACTTAAGCTCCATGGTCTGAAAGTTCTATGAATATTTTCCTAATGAATGTAACCACTGGATACCTAGGATGGCATTCATATCACCCAAATCTACCACATAGAAGTCATTTGTAACTATGTAATTACGTAATGTGATATGCCACTAAGGAACCTTCTGTGTACATGACATGTTGTATCCATCTTCCACCATGAAATTGAACCCCTCAAAATATTGTGTCAATATTCCCTGCTTCGCCACTAAGGCCGCATCAATGAAGTTGTGGGTGGCTCCACTATCTATCAATATTATGATACGTTGACCTTGTAAAACTCCCTTGACCCTGAAGGAGTTAAACCTGGGGGTACTGCATAGGGTAGTGATGGTGCCACTCTTGACATCATCCTATGGCTCCTCCTCCTCTGAATTGCCATCCTCATTGTCTTGTGCTTATCCATTCTCATCATCATCCTCGCTATTAGATATAACTTCAATGAAGTGAACTTTACCTTTACCCAAGCAACAATGTCCAAGTTCCCAGTGCTCCCTGTAGTGATAACATTTTTTTTTCTCTTACACTCCTTGTGATCCTCCTCCTTTGCTTGCTTCTCTTATTTCCTTCCTTCTGGATAGGTTTCTTACCCTTGTTCTTTGGTGCGATGAAGGGTTTAGAAGGAGGCTTATTTTTGGGTGTGTCCTGCTCCATGTCTCTGGCCTGGGTGATCGCATCTTGTAGTGAGTTAGACTTGAAAGCCTTAATCCAAGCATAGAGTGGTTCAAAAAAACCTTCAATGAAGAGCATGACTAATATGTGTTCTGAAATGTCATTCACCATAACTACCAATCTCTGGAACTCAGAAATATAAGCATCCACTGAGCCATTTTGTCTAAGATGAGCTAACTCTTGGAAATGTGGCTCTAGATCCTTCTAATCAAATCTATCCATCAACCTATGTGTGAAATCTAGGTAAGAAGTGATGCTGACATGTCCCAAGGTGACAAGCCCATGATACCACCACTCATGTGCCTCACCTTCCAAGTGCAACGTAGCATACTTGATCACCTCTATCTCCAACATGGGGTTAAGTTGGAAGTAGGTATCCAACTTCTACAACCAAGCTCTGGTTGTACATTTACTAGACCCATCGAAGGAAGGTATAGAGAGTTTCCCCACCTTTCACTGTAAATCTTGATTTTGTTGTCCCCTATTATTATTTTTGGGTCTATTTCTATACTTAATAGTACAAAAGTCCTGTAATGTCATAGCAACATGAAACTCATCACCTAATGATTGATACTCTCTCAAGTAATCTATAAAACCTTCACCTTGTGCTTGCTGCTCCTGATTCCAAGCTGGTTGTCCACCCAAGAATTGAGGCATGAGAGGCCTCAGAGTTACCCTGCTAGCTGTCCTAGCATGACTATGGGTTAGAATGTGAGTGTTACTCTCCTCTGCATTATTATCATTATTCTCATTACCTTTTTTGTGCCCATTTGTACCATTTTTACCATTATTAGCCCCGTTGTTCCTATCATTCACAAGCTGGTTTAGAAGATGTACCACTTGCTGCTGACTTCTAGCCAAGTCATTAAGTATTTGCTAAGTGCTTCCTTCAAGTATGTCATGCCTATCTCCCATGATCTCTTCTTTAGATGAAGAATCAATAGCAAATGGATCAAATCCTTCTCTTGTCCTTGTTCTTCTATATGTTATATAAGCTTGATCGTCTAGATTCATAACATATGACTTAGTTGAAAATCACTATCTTCTTCTAACTCCACAAGCTGCCAGGAAGCTAGCTCTGATACCACTGTAAAGATCCTTGATAAATTTGCTCTAGATTTTTTAGTTTATGTGATTTGACATTTTGTCAAACACTTGGCCAACAAACTCCTTTCAACATATAGTTGATATTCCTTTTAATGGTCTCTTATAACTTGAGAAAAACATGCATGAATTATCTCTAAATTTAGGAACCAATTTCTATAGAGTGCAATTGATTGAAATTTCAATGGAATTTAACTTCTACCAAATGCCTAAGGACTTGTAGCAAGATACTAAATGCTATGATATGAAATACAAAGCTAATTACTAATTTTTCAAGACTCTACACTGACTGAAATGAAGATGCAACTATAATTTCACTTATAATGAGTTGGTACAACCAATAGACATTTTTACAAACAATTTCCATGCAACTAAATGATTGATGATAAAATTGAAGTTTAGAATATTACAAATGATTGCAAATGATCAAACAAATACTCATTATTTCCTTATATGCCTTGAAGTGATTATAGACTAGCAATACAAGAAATCTGATTTTATTTAGAATTGTTTGACTCAACAGTTCAAGTTGTCTATGACAACTCATGAATTCTTAATTGCAGATGTAAAAATATGATGACATCTCTACAAGACTCACAATTACAAACAAATGACAATGATCCATCCTGGAAGGATGTTAATAACCTCTATACATAGGGTGATCCCACAATAGTGGTTTACAATTTTTGGCCAAACTAGACATTGAAATTTTTATTTTTAACTAAATCTTCACATTCGGGCACCTATAGCGGCTAAACTATGAGGAATTTGAAGATGGTGCAAACTAGAGTCTCATTACATTTTGTCTGTAGATTCAAAAAATATTTTTTTCAAAATTTTTGGAATCAGATTGCACTTCTTTTTCCATCTCCCACAAAAACTAGTTTTTTTCAGAAAACAACATTTTTAAAAAGTGATGCACACTGTATAATGCATAACTTTTTTTTCCATGAAGGATAAATTTCTAATTCTTTTGAATTTAGATTTTTAACTCTGATATCTAGTGCTTCCACTTGGTTAGATAGTTTTCTATTGAATATTTTTTCTTTAATCAAGTTTTGAAGTCAAACCAATGATAATTTAGACATAGCGCGACCGTATAACGCGTAACTTTTTTTTTATATATTGATTTTTTTTTTGTTGGATCAAGTACTTCAATATCTAGTACACTCATATTTTTCAATTTTTTTTTGATAATCTGCTATTTTTCCACATGTGCAAAACAAAGACCTTCATTTTCGACGAAAAACCTATGTTTAATAAAACTAAAAAACAAATACATAATAAAACCAAAACATATTAAAATTATATTCGTTGGATAGCTTGTTTTGAGGACTACCTGATTCCAATTGGGTTTGTGAAGATTCCCCCATTTTCATCCTCAACCCGAGCTTCAAAGCGTAAAAATAGGTTTTTGTGTGAACAAATTAAAAATAAGGGAAAGGGGGCTTAGAAGAACTAGGGGTTCTGAGTGAACCCCCAAGGGTTCACATTCGAACCCCTTATATCATTTTTCCTTTTTTTTTTTAATGTGGGCCCCATAATTAATGGGTTCGCTCGAACCCTAGTTCGGTCAAACCCCTTTATGGTTCGGTCAAACTTGTAGGTTCATTCGAACCCCTAAAACCAATTTTTTCGCCATGGGGTCATTTCTTCGTTTTCCTTCCTCCCATCAAATTGTAAACCACTATTGTTCACCCCATAGCTGCAACTAGAACTTCTTGGGGTCGACCTTGCAACGATAACTCATCCTTGACTAGCATGACGACTTCCTCTAATATCCAATTGCTTCCCTTCAAAAACTTTGATCTTTCACAAAACCTCCTTGATCGAATTGCTTGCAGCTGATAAATGTAAAAGATTGGTGCGTCTGGGTGGTAAGAACAAACTACAACCTTCAAGTGTAGTCAGCTGTCAATGGAGAAAATCGTTGTAGTTGTAGCTGAATGTGAATTTCTAATTTTCTCAATGCCTTCTTCAAGTAAAATATGAACCTTATGCTTCAAATTTGGTCTCTACAAAGACCATTAAATTTGCCAATATCACTCTGTAGGAAATCTGAGATGATCTCCTCCACAACCTCCAGCTAGGGTTGATATTTCACAACCGAAACCGGTATCCTAGAGTCTTCAAACCCTCAGACAAGCAAAGCCTTCAATCTCTCCAAATTGAAATGAGAAGTGTAATCCAAGCATGCTCAAATGGCTAGCTCACAACTCCTTATAAAGAACTTTTTGATCTTCTAGAAAGATCCTCCAAGAAGCTTCTGAAATATTATTTACATGACTTTATAATTTATTATTTTATTTTAGTCACTTTAATTAAATTAATTAAAAATAAAGTTACCTTGTTAAATTTTAATTTATTGAGATAACTTTATAAATAAGTAATTTAATATTATTCCCTTATTTCTCCTTTAGCCTCTAGGAATAATAAAGGCTAAATGATCCTCTAGAGTGGCTACTGAGAAGGGGACACTATAGTCTTGGCCCAAACTTCCAAGACATTAAGTGTCGGGGGCAACACATGAACTGGGTGCATTTATTCAATGCTTGTAATTTATTGAAAAGTGTTACAAATGCTCCAAAATACATAATTTTAGGACATTAGGGGGTCAATTAGACTCAATAATTTAGGGGGAGCAAAACAAAGTGTGAAATTGTTAAGGGTGACAATTTTCGATGCTACACTAATAATTGGAAATGAGCAATGGACAAGAAAGTCCTTAGTTATTTCAATTTGATTGCTAACTTTTCTCTTTGTGTTTGTTGATGTGTTGTGATTAATATGTCAATCTTGATGTAATATTGTAATCATGTTTATACAATAAAGATAAATTGATAAATTGTTATTGCTAACTTTACTCTTTGGGTTTGTTGATATCTTGTGATTAATATGTCAATCTTGATATGATATTGCAATCACATTTAGACAATAGAGGTAGATTGATACTGTTATTGCTATCTTTGCTCTTTGGGCTTGCTAATTTGTTGTGATTAATATGTGTCAATCTTGATCTAATATTGTAATTATGTTTAGACAATATAAGGATATTAATACTCTTATTTTTGATGGTTTAAATGAATCCACACTTGCATTCTAGTCCAACAGTATGGTAAATCCTTCTTGTGTGGTTTTATCCTTTTTGCTTGTCAACAAATTGAACCCTTCACCTTGGATGTACCTATGTCTAAAATTTTGGTGGTGTTGAAAAACAATTTTAGGGGCTTATTTGGAGGGAAAAGGTTGAGGACCTTGCTTTTTATGGGTCATAAGTCAAGTCCTCATGCCTAACTAAAAAGATCAAAGACACATTATGCATGTGATGTTGATATACACAAAGATGCTAGTAATGATGATTGCTAATGCTTGAAAATACTTTGTACCCCTATGGTATAAATCTAATTAATTAATTTTGATGATGCTTTTTAATGACTACTAATGTCTAATGAATTACTTTAACTATAACATCCTAAGTGCTCAATTTGATTTATTTTGACATGCAAGTCGATAGGCAATTGCTAAATTCTACAATTGCTGAACTTGAGGACAAGCAATTTAAAATTTAAAATGACGGGGATAGGAGAACACTCATGATCTAGTTGAGAGGGAGAACCCTTAAGGATTTGGATGGTTCAATTCTATAACTAAAGTATGACATTCAAAATACTAAATGTTAAGTTATAATCAACTTGTGTAAAATATAATAAATTGAACACTAAAACATTACATTTACAACAAGATTAAAAAATATTGAAAATAAAAGAATAAAAAAGAAGATATATTCTTTTATCCTTTACAAATATATTTTATTTCAATTAATAATTTTAAAAACACTTAAAACAAAATTATCCACATATTATCTCAAATATTAATAGAGGACTTCATTTCTTTTAAAAAGAAGTAGATTTTTGTGAATGTATAGTCAATGCCTTTTTTAGTGTTCCATGGGGTTTCGGGGACGGGGATGGGGGGACAACAGGGGATGCATTTCAGGGATGCAGAGATGGGGGGTCTAAGTTTGGGGGCGACAGGGGGGGTGGCGAGGTGCTGAAATACATATAGTACTTGAAAAATAGTTATAAAAGATGTATAAGTAAAAGAATTATACATCTTGGAGACAACTAGGAGTCCCCTAGACATCTTGAGGACACCCCAGCATCCTCGAAGTCCTAGTGGTGTCTTGGAGACAACAACACTAGTGGTGGGATGGTGGCCCTGGTGGTAGGTTGGTAGGGGGACGTCCCCCTTAAGTCCCCAAGTCTTTGAGGCGTTCCCATCTAGGAAATGTGAGGTTTTTTGGCGGGGACGCGTCCCCATGAAACACTGCTTTTTTTAGAATGGATTGTACTTTTGTCCTACACTACCATGTAATTGTCAACAATTTTAGTTTTCAAATTTGAATAGAACATTGCAAACATATAGGACTACCTTTATTTATTTAAAAATAATCAAAACTTTGTAAATGTATAGTTTTTTACAACAGAATTACATTTACTCTACGTTCACCATATAATTGCTGATAGTTTTTTTTAGTCCTCAAATTTAAATGAAACAATTTAAATATAAACAATCTTTAAAAAATATTGATAAATATCTACATGTTAATATAGTTAAAAAATTCATTATGATATTTATATAAGATTCAACTTTCTAATTTTTGGGTCAATCTTTCGAGTCAATTTGACATCATGTTGTAACTTCAAAAATCCCATCAATAAAGACTGTTTGGAATCATTCATTTGTAATACCTATTTTGTGTCAAATGTGTGAACAGTTTCGTTATGAAAAGGTATTTACAAATATTTATACGGTAATGTGAGCACATATAGTAGTACTTCACAAGGATGACACGATACGCTACAGATAGTTCCAAACAATCTTCAATCGGTGGAGTTTGAGTGGTTACAAACAAAACACCAATGCTTTCAAAAAAACAAAAAGACCAAACCAGATATTTCTATAATGGGAACGGATTTCAGTTGCCACGGCGACTTCTTGTCGTTAACTAAAAGACCAAACAGATTTCAGATTTCAAATCAAGTTTCATGTGAGCTGCCGTGCGTTTTTGCCACTGAATTCTTGCAGAAGGTCCGCCGTCTACGCGGAGATGGATGACCAGAGACTTTATTCAACTTTTTATTTTTCTATCCCATTTCTTCCGCAATGCTTTGTTATCTCGGGTCCCATTGATTGTCTTGGTCTCACAAGGATTATTAAAAACCCACTACCTATCCTTGCAGACAAGAAAAACTACCAAGCCTCGCATTTCACTAGTGCACATAGGTAGTTGTCTGCATTATTTACTCAGAATGCATAACTACATTCGAGTTGTTTTTTTGTTATGTTTGTTTGCAGTAATGAATCTCAGTCCGGGGCAGGTGGCGGCTGCGGGTTCAAGTGGAAGTGAGAGGGATGTGGCTTCTCTAATGGCATTCAAAAATGCAGTCACGCAGGATCCCCATGGTGTACTGCACAGTTGGAAGCAGAGCCTGCACTTTTGCAATTGGACCGGAATCCGCTGCAACACTGAAAAATGGCGTGTTGTGAGTGTGGATTTGGGAAACATGAGCCTGGAGGGTGTGCTCCCCCCTCAGCTGGGGAATTTGTCCTTCCTTCACTCCCTCGGCCTCTCTTACAACAGAATTGGGGGCCACATTCCCTCTGCTCTGGGGCGCCTGCGCCGTCTCAACAACCTTCATCTTCAAGCAAACCTGCTGGAAGGCTCTGTTCCTCACTCTCTCGGAAGGTGCCTGGGTTTGAGGGAGCTCCACTTATCCAAAAACCGCCTCAACGGGAGCCTTCCATGGCAACTGGGTAATTTGAGCAAACTGCAAGTCCTGACATCTTGGGCGAATCGCCATACGGGTAGCATTCCCGCGGCATTGGGAAATTGTTCTATGCTTCAGCTTCTTGATTTAGCTGATAACGATTTGCAAGGCCCGATTCCTTCTCAAATTGGGTCTCTCACTAAGCTTGAGGTACTCCATCTGGACAACAACCGAATCAGTGGAGAAATCCCGACTTCTGTGGTAAATTGCACACAGTTGAGAAATCTTTCTTTGGTTAATAACTCGCTGCGTGGGGTGATTCCGTCGGAGATAGGCGTCAAGCTTTCCAAGCTGGAGTACCTGCTTCTGCCACAAAATAAACTCAGCGGGGTGATTCCCAAATCACTGGGGAATTGCTCCAGGCTTACTGTGCTTGAATTGGCGTGGAATGAATTAAGCGGCGTGATACCTCAGGAATTGGGTAATCTTCTCCGTCTGACCACCCTCAATCTGTTTTGTAATCATTTCGTGAGCAGAAGTGGAAGTGCGAAAGGTCTTCCAATATTGAATGCACTTACTAACTGCTCCCTGTTGAAAAGGTTGGATTTGACAGACAATCATCTTGAAGGTAGACTGCCTCCTTCTCTGGCTCTGCTCTCTCCGCTTCTCTCCACTTTCTCATTAGAAAGCAACAGCATAAGAGGCAACATACCTCAACAGATCGGCAATCTCACAGGACTCACAGAATTGTATTTGGGTGGTAATTTCTTGGAGGGCACCATTCCCTCTGCAATAGCAAGGCTTTCCAATCTACACATGTTAAATCTCAGTCGCAACCATTTGGAAGGCTCCATTCCAATGGAATTGGGTAAGATGAAAAGGCTGGAATTTATTATTCTGTACAACAATTCGCTATCTGGTACAATCCCGGAGAGCCTGGGAAGCCTGGAGCATTTAAGAGAGCTGGATTTAGGCATCAACAAGCTGAACGGAAGCATACCGCCACAACTTGGAAGCTGCTCAAATCTTGAACTCATAGATGTGTCATATAATCGTCTCACAGGAAACATTCCTTTGGAGGTTGCCAGTCTTCATAATATGCAGTATTATTTCAATCTATCGAACAACCAGTTAACTGGGCCGGTCCCTGGATTGCTTGGGGGAATGCAAATGGTGCAAGCAATTGACCTCTCCTCCAACAAATTATCAGGTTCAATTCCTAATGGTCTTAGTAGCTGTGTAGGACTTGAGTACCTCAATCTGTCTCATAATGAGCTTCAAGGAATTTTTCCAGCATCTTTTGGCAACCAATTGAAAAGCCTTCGAGACATTGATTTGTCTTTCAATAACTTATCAGGCCTACTTCCAACGTCTCTGGCGAACCTAGAAAGCCTTCAACATTTAAACCTGTCATACAATCGCTTCTCAGGATCAGTCCCCTGTTCTGGAGCATATAAGCAACAGAACAAGAATTCGTTTTTAGGGAATCTCCAGCTGTGTGGGAAATGCCTGGGTTTGCAAGATTGTTTTTTCCGGAAGCTAAGCAGAGGCCATGGCAGTGCCCGCAAAAGGAAACTGGTACTCCTGATTTCCATCATTGGTGTCTCTGCCTTGTTTTGCTTTACTGCTTTAGGGTTTTGGATATGCTTTAGAAATAAGAGAAGCCCGAGTAATTTAATGCGGAAAGAAGATCTGAGCAGAGCAACCGAGGCTTTCAATCCTAGGAACATAATAGGAAGAGGTGGCCTTGGATCGGTTTACAGAGGCGTTCTTCCAGGCGATAAGGTCGTGGCTATCAAAATCCTCACTCCAAGGCGCCAAGAAGCAGACGATTGTTTCCAAAGAGAGTGCCAGACATTACTAAAAGTTGCGCATCCTAATTTGGTGAAGATAATAGCTTCATGCGCAGAGGCAGACTTCAAAGCTCTGGTATTACAATTCATGCCAAACGGAAGCCTGGACAAACACTTGCACAGAGGCTCAGATGATTGCAGTGAGGTTGAAGAGCTGAGTCTGAGGAAGAGATGGGAAATTCTGTATGAAGTAGCGCGTGGGATTTCATACTTACACGATGAATGCTCTCCAGCCATTGTACATTGCGACATAAAGCCACAGAATGTGCTTCTGGACGGAAGTATGAGAGCCCGTGTTGCCGATTTTGGAATCGCACAACTGGTGAACGATGAATCCGCCATCACCTCGACCTTGAGAGGATCTTTCGGTTACATTGCACCTGGTAAGTAATTGTGCTAAATTAAGCAATACATTTTGTTACCCTTTGAGAGTGGCGAAGAGTGAATGGGATGGAATTGAAGTAGCATGAGTTGTTAATTCTTTAATGTTTATGCAGAGTATGGAATGGGAGGAAGGATTTCGGTGAAAGGAGACGTGTACAGCTATGGCGTGGTGGTGCTAGAGACGCTTACTCAAAAGAGGCCGACGAATCCAATGTTTGCCAGGGGATTAACTCTGCCTGCATGGGTTTCTCAATCATTTCCTCACAGTTTGAAAGACGTAGTGGCAGTGGGTGTAGTAGAAGAGATGGGGCCAAACAGGGGATATGGATATTCCATGGTTGAGGGGTTGCTACAACTGGGGCTCTCCTGCACCTCTCAACTTCCACACCAGAGACCATCTATGGCTGAAGTGCTCACCGTGCTTCAGAGCGTACGGCAAACTTTAGATAGCCAGGTAGTTGGTTAGGTATATACCTAGCTTAAATGTTTCTCCTTCAGTATCGCCATTAAATAGCTGTGCCTTGTGCGAACCAGTCTAGCTTTGATAAGTAGGAGGTATTTCAAGTTTAGCTTTTTCAGACAAATTGCAAGTACAAATCAGACTTTTGTCGTCCATAACAAAATTGTACAGACATTGATGTAGGGAATCTTTCTAGCTTTTCCGCACAAATTGTAAGTATAAATAAGACTTTTGTGGTCCATAATAAAATTATACAGGCATTAAAGTTACTATTTATGTGGGGAAACTCTAGTTTTTAACGTATAAATCAAGACTCTTGTGGTCCATAACAAGATTGTAGAGGCATTAAAATTAAATATTGCCAATGGTCATGGCTTCACACATAATTTGCTTCAAAAAGATTTATTGTACATGAGTATTTCACATTCTGAATATTTTAGTTTTTGGATTTAAATGTGTTTTTATTTTTTATTTTTGTTGATGTTTTGGATTTTTGTAATTCTTTTCTTTTTTTAAAATTTTTATTGATATCTCATATTATAATAATTTGACATATTGATAAAATTGATTTTTGAGATTATAATAATTTGAGACATTAAAAAAATTGATTTTTGAGATTATAATAATTTGAGATATTGATAAAAAATAGACATAATTAAATTTAAAAAAATAGAATACTTATCATTCGTTCTTTTCTTATAGATATATTTTGTCTAGTATTAACTTTTGTTTATGAAAAAGAGGAAAGATCATATATACACAATTTTATTTTAAGAATGAACGATATAACGCTTACATTTTCTCTTGGATAAAATTGTAATGGTAAAATTTACATCTCATGTCATTTCTTATTTAGTTTTGTATCATTCGTTCTTTTCTTATAGATATATTTTGTCTAGTATTAACTTTTGTTTATGAAAAAGAGGAAAGATCATATATACACAATTTTATTTTAAGAATGAACGATATAACGCTTACATTTTCTCTTGGATAAAATTGTAATGGTAAAATTTACATCTCATGTCATTTCTTATTTAGTTTTGAGTTTGGTTTGGTGGAATATTTTAATGCAATTGTTTATCAACAAGTGGCACATTATTGTGTTAGGTTTAGCTCATCCTTTGGTCCATGTCCATTCCTATTTCCTCTTACTTGCATTTATGTTTTGTATTGTCACCATTCACCCTTCATTAATTACATTCCATTCACACTTCCTCAACGCATTCACTCCTTGCCACAAAACTATTGCTTCTATACCCAAGTTCATTTTTGTGTCACCCAAGATCAATCTTATGACACACTAGAATAAACCTTAAATTCAAATAGTCAAATTCAAATTCTATCTTTCATGTCATTTTTCACTAGTTGTTGCAAGCTAACTTGTCACATGTTTGTGTGGCATGTTGCTATGTCTTAGTATTTAAAGACATTTAGTGTGCCACTAATTTATATGTTGGATTTCGAATATAAAAATAATGCCTAGAGAAGATTTCTATTTCTAAAGTGATAAAAGAATAGAAATAATGCATCACCTACATATAGGCCACCTACATAGCTATGTATGCTATCTTCAAATCTTCACTTAGAGTTGTAAAACTAGTTGATATAAGGGTTTAGCTTAGGAAAAATTTATCGTAGAATTGCAATAGATTCCCTTAAGGTCTTAATAAACACCATAATCCTTACAAGCCCATCAAAGATAATATAATAGAGAAAAAATTTTATGACTTCATTTTATCAATTTAGATTGGTACATTAAATATCAAATTTGTAGCAATTAGGATTGAACTTGTGGTACTCAAGATTGACCTTCAAGGTTTTTTGCACCTATTTAGATAGTGATACATTAATTAGGTATTAGGTAAGGGCATAATTTTAGAATAATGCCAGATCAATTGTACACACCATCAACATTATCTACACATCATCAAAGTTATCTCCACATCATCATTCCTATAACTAAGTACCCAATTCCTCTAATTTTTTAATTAACACATTTATTATTGTTCATTTTTTAATACAACTTTACATTTAACAATTATGTGATTATTGATTGCATTTATTTATCATCCTAGGTAGATTATTTATGTAAATCGATTTATTTTTTAGTTTTTATTGACGAACTCAACATTGCTTACATGAACTAGAGTTCTCCCCTAAGGTTTCTCCTTCATTAAGGTTTTTGATTAATTTATCATATTTCCAATTCTTGTTAGGCTTTATATTCTCCACTCTATTACACTTCATAACTATGTATGTACTTAAGGATTTGTGACTCATTAACATTTTTTTATCTCCTACTCACCCTACCCACCCTTACTTTGGCCTTTAAGATTTGCATTTCACACTTGTTTTAGATTTGGTTGTGATTGATTTCTATTTTCATCAACACATGGGTCATTTGATCAATCTATATAGGTCAACTTTATCTATTTTCTCCTTTAGGAGGTTGAGAATTATTTGCATGTACTAAAGTCTCTTTCCTCTTAGCCTGCTTTGCGAATAAATTCTTGTTTGAATACCCATATGGCTCAATCTATTAAGTATGACGTACCTAATGATTTTATGTGAGATTCAATGTTACTACTATTATCATTGAGAATAAAAATGAAGAATATGTCCATGATGGACACATGGGCCAACAAGAGTTTGTACAAGAGATTTCTAACTCAATTAATGTTAAGAACCTTATATAATTAATTGATACAATTTATTATTTGTTCATAAACAAACCAGTAAGGTCAAAAACCTTACAAACAATTGTTGATCCTAGCTCTTTGACTAGTAAAAATATCCTCCCACTTCCATCCATGACCACTCCTTTCTCTCTATTATACCATGCCATTCCTATGTCCCTCCTTATGGTCTATCTCCTAAATTTACTTCGCCCACCATATCCACACCTCAAAAGAAAATTTTGATATCTTACTATTCCTTTCCAACCCATCAGTATTCCATTTATCACTTCCATCACTCCTACACCTCTTGTTTTTGAAGATCCCATCTCTTGGATCATTATTTTAACATTTCTAAGTGTACATTTGTAATTGAAGTTTGGTATCATGTAAGACATCTCAACCTGGTCCAATTATTTACCATAATTATATAATATTCTATTAGCCAAATACATTCTTCATTCTATAAATATTTAATATGGTAGTGTAGTTATAACGTCATACCCACCTATATTGAATTCCAGTCCACGAATAGATCACCTATACATGAAATAATATATATTTGTTACTTATCAAGAAGATCATATATTATGATCCAATAACATCATTCTATGATATCATTTACTTATTATGATTTATTTTTCAACAATTTGTTTTTTACTATGCAAACAAGGTGCACTAGCCATTTCATGCCATAAGATGATAATACCAATGCACATCACAATAATAATGTCTTTTTAGCTTAGATTAAAAAAATTAATTAAAGTTAACACCTCTAATTGCTAGTGCATTATTTATTTATGCATTTATTTATTGTCCTTACTTTATTGTACACACATGATAAGCTTGGTTAGGTAGATGTGTTAGAGCATAATATTTATTTAAGGACCACATTTAACGTAAGTGATCCAAAAATTGAAATTCATAAGACTCTAAATTATAACTTTTATCCTTATAATATGAAAGAAGGGGTAATTTATAAAATATATCTTTATAAATAAATAAATAACTTTTATTAATTAAATACGGTGAAATGTTGTGATTTGTTCACTAATCCCTTAGATTGTTTTAAAGATAGGCAACCATAAAGTATAATCACACATAGTGAATATATGAGACATAATTATTAAAATAATGGGAGGGGGAAGATACTATGATATTATTTAGGCTCTTGATATGTTTATTTTATACAAAAATTATTGTAAATTTTTTCAATGATGAATGTTGTTTTTGTGAAATTTTTAATCCTAAATTATTTTTCCAAGATACGTATACCAATCCATTAATTTTATCTTCTTCCTTAAATTGATATCCAAACCCACCAAAAAATAAAAATCAAAAATCAAAACCAAAGAAGTTTGGCAATCCATGATAAAGTTGTTTGTCATTCCTCCAAGAGAATAGGGGAAATGAACCAATATTTGAGCATATTCCAATAGTTGTTATAGCATTTGTTGATTTAATGCCTAATATTTTTAATAATATTGTACCAATAATTGTGAGTTTAATTTTGTTAGTGTTGATGACGAGTACCCATAATTGAATGAAATGTCCTTAGATCTAAAAAGCAACAAATCATGTGATGCCACATCGACACACCAATATAACATGACTTTAGTGCACTATTGGTCTAACTTTTGTTTGGGCCTTTTTGGACACCTCAACAAAAAGCATGTTGATGTGGCCTTGCAACCTTAGTTATAAGCATGGGACTTGCCAAATAAGCTTTTGTAAAAATTGAAAGTGATTTGAAATTTCTACATAGAATTTTGAGAAGTACAAAGTTAGCGTGTTCAACCATTAGATCCTCTCCTCTACTACCTTGTTAGTCCAAAATATAATTTTACTCAATGATAGTACTCCACGTGATGGGTGGATCCTTTGGGAGGTGTCAAATTGCCCTCATTATAAGTGCTTTGTCAAAAAAATAAGATTTTGATGACACTAAAATTAAGATTTCGATGACACTAGAGAATATTTATGTTTTTTTTTTTTTTTTACACCCCTCTTCAATTTTTTATTTATTTGAACAGTGACTAAAATGTATTCAATTTTGTTGGGAAGTGTGGAAATTGGAATTCATAAACTAAAACTGCTAATGGAACAGACTTCAGCAGCAGTTATTTTCCAGAAAAGCATTGTGTCGAGAATCAAATGGAAGTTGACATATTTATTCCTCTGTCAACAGTTTGAAATCCATGAATTTTGGCAGCTCTTTTTGCGTCTTCAAGGAGCTTAGGATACAGTCTTTCCTACAATGATGAATACATACAGACCCAGAAGGTCTCTTTGACGTATGCATATTGAAGAGAGAATAAAGGAGTAACCATTTCTCCATTGATAGAGACGGCTGCAACTGTCAATATAGGCATGGAGATTTTCATGTGTTTGACAACATTATAACTCAATGCTTATAGAGATTAGTGGCGGTTCAATCTGTATGGATAAGTAGATAAATGTGAATGCACCCAACCTACAGCTTCAATCTGTTCCCATCAAAGACTTTAGATATTATTGTTTGACCTGAGATTAGATTGGCGGAATCAAATACCATTCGCTAATTACGCGCAAAGACTTTGTTATGGAACTCTGTATCGGGTCCTTGCAGTCAATGGAGGTCTATTAGGTCCGACGCAGGCTTTTATTCTTGCCGTTAATCTTACGGAGTGGAGCGTCAATCAAAAGTTCAGTTCACACCAATTCACTACGATTTTAAAGTTCAGTTCACACCTCTTCACTAAAAAGTTCACTACACATCAATTTATTATGATTTTATTTTAAATATTCAAAATATAGACATTTTAAATATATTTATTTTAAAATATGTTTAATAGTTTTCATAATAGAATTATTTATTTTTCTTCAAATTTATTTTATAATTTTTTATTATAATAAAAATATAGATATTTTGTCTGCACGGGTAGCAGAGTTGGCTTGGGCTGTGGGTTTGCTCCTCATAGATTTCGGGTTCGACTCCCGCTTCTAGGCTTAATCGGTGGACCGGCTTGTGGGTTGTCGTGCCCACCCGCAGGGGATTAGTCTCGCCTCAACTCGCCCTTTGGACGTTGGGTTGGGTCACAGGGATACCCTGTAGCAACAAAAAATAATAATATATAGATATTTAAAATATATTTATTTAAAAATAGTTTTTATAACATAATTATTTATTTTATAACTTTTTTATTATAATAAATGTGGATATATAAATTTTCATTCTTATCTATTTATTACCATTTTTTTATTCGATTTTCTATTGACTACTTTTCATGCCATTCGTTGCTTTTCACATAAAATTCAACCATGCTTTAATAATCTTACCAAACCCAACTAATGAAATGCCATACTATGTACTTCCGCTATTAATTACACATTGACTTTTCATAACTTAATATATTACTAACAATCATAAAATAGTTATTATTAATATATTATCTATTGTAGTTATTTATAATATATATACTTATATAATATTATATATTATATATTGTGTAATATATTATATATATTTATATAATATACTTATTATATTATATAATATTTATAGTTATTAACAATGCAAATTATTTATATATTATTAATAATTATATTATAGAAATAAAAAAAATTACAATGTAATAAATTATATATTATAAAATAACATATATAACAATTATATATATGTTAGCTTTCTCCTCTGGTCCTATGAAGGTGGACCTCCCTCAGTTGTTCTTATTGAGGTGGGTAGTTCTCCTATGGAAGTGGAGGTGGAGGGTGGTGGTGATTTATAGCTATGGTGGTCTTGCTGCTTGTAGCATCTTTTCCAATATAGGGGAGCTCTTTCCTTTAAAGGTGGTTTTGGAGTTGGTTTCCTGTTACCAAAGTGCTTCAAAGGACCCGGGTTGCTACTGGAGCTGTTTATGGATGATTTGGGATCTTTGGTCTCTCATGTTTTGTTGTAGGCTGAGTGGTATTATAAGTTTCTCTCTATGTCCCAGCAGGCTGAGTTGATTAGGGGTTTGATGGTGTCCTACACAATTAATTTGGTTATCTTTCTTGGCTCTATGGTGTCTTCCATGAGTGGTTGGTTTGTTGATGCTTAGCAAATGTAGGCGGTCTATTTATATCTCTATAGGTTTCTGATCCCGGGAAAAATCAGGTGGTTAATGTTGTTTTTGATTAGGGGGTTGATAGTGTCTTACACCATTATGCAAATGATCTTTCTTGGCTTAGGGGTGTCTTCTATGAGCGGCGGGTTTGTTGATGCCTGGCAGATGCAGGCAAGGTCTATGAATATCTAAAAGGGTTTCTGGTCCAGTTAAACTAGGTTGTTTAAGGGTCTCATGCCCTTAATTGTTTGTATGATGCAACGTGTGTAGTCATGAGTTATCTTTAGTGGATGTTGTGGGGTTGTTGTTGGTTTATGATGTATTTTAAATGCAGTTTGATTACCTTTGTTATGTTTTTCGAGCCCCATCAAAACCCATATTTTACCCTTAATAAAAAACATATATAACAATTATAATTATTTTATTATATTTATTAAGTAAAAATTACATATTATATTATTTTATTATAATATATGTTAATTATACTATATAAGTATATATTTATGTATTATAGAAATTAAAAATTACAACATTAATATTATATATATATTATAAAATAACATTATAATAATTAAAGTTATCAACCAGCTAAGCCCGTCATCTTCGGCGGTTGTTGATACATTACCCACCATATCCCTCGTCTATCGTCTTTGTCACTGATCTGTTACCCACCATATCCCTTGTCTGTCGTCTTCGTCATTGTTCACCGTTCACTGCCTTCCCTGCACCATCGTTTGTCCAACCACCCATAGCTTCTTGGGATTTGAACTCCTGTGGCAGTGGAGCTACCGCCTTGCAACTTACCGTTGCACCCTGGGGTCATCCCCTACATATAATCTATTTTATTATAATATATGTTTAATATTTATTTATGTTATTTAATTATATAATATATATTTTATATTATATTATATATTATTAAATAAACATATTAAATTAATAAGTATAATATATATTTTTTAACATTTACTATTATTTAAATTAATTTATAAGAAATTTAACAATTCAATTGATATTTTAGAAAGAGAGGTATTACCATCCACTAAAGTTCAAATTAAAATTTGAAGCTAAATTTGTTCTTTAAATTAAATATATTTATTTATTATTATAAAAGATATTTTAGTTTAACATAATATAAATTATTATTTAATATATTTAAAAATATTATATAATAAAATTATATATTTATATTTTAACTATGTTATATATTTAATATTTATATATTTGTTATTTAGGTTATAAATAAAATCAATATTATATTTATATTTAATAATTTATATATATATTCGATATATAATGGATAAAAAGGAAGACAAATATAAACAAAAAATATAGAGATTAAGAAAGAGAGGAGGATAAAGAGAAAAGAAGATAGAGAACATGAGAGAGAGCGGATGGGAATAGTGGCATAAAGAGAGAGAAAAAGAGGTGGAGAGAGAGAATGAAAGAGAGAAAGATAAGAGAGAGATAGAGATTGAGTTGAGGAGCTCGAGGAAAATAATCATATCTCTCTTGTCATCTTCTCCCTTTCACTCCCTCCCTCACTCTATCTCTCCCCATATCTCTCCATACCTCCCTCTCTATGTCATCTATCTATCTCTCTATCTTTACTTCTATCCCTTTCTCTTCTCATATATCTCCATCTCTCTCTCTTTCTCTCCCTATATATCTCTATCTCTCCCTCTCTCCATCTCTAATTGTCTATCTCTACTTCTCTCTACTTGTATGTCTCTATATGTCTCTCCTCTCTCTCCCTCTCCCCCTCTCTCTATATCTCTATATCTAGATATCACTCTATCTCACCATCTCTCTCTCTCTCTCTCTCCCTCTCTACATATATCTATTTCTCTCCCTCTTCTCTCCTATCTTCCTCTCTCACCCTCTATCTCTACACATGTATCCCTCTCTCTATCCATCCATCTCTCTCCCTCTCCTTCTCCTTAGACTTCTACATCGATATCTCTTTGCCTTCTAATCTCTATCTCTCCATAATTCTTTTTTCATCTCTCCATCTCTCTTTATATCACTTCCTATTTGTATCTTTATCTTTCCATCTCTCCTTCTCTATATATTTATCTCTTCCATCTATATCTATCAGGCTCTCTCCTCTTTCTTCTCTCTCTTTATCTCTCCCTCTCCTCTCCATACCCCTCTCCATCTCCATCTCCATCTCCATCTCTATCTTTATCTTCCTCTTTATCTCTATCTACTTACTGTCCCTCACTCTTTCACACCTCTTCAGTGTACCTATTGCACACCAAGGTGCGATTGCTAGTTAAATTTTGTATGGATATAGATGAGGCACTGACTCACTAAAAATATAATTTAAATTACAATAAAAATATATTATCAACTCTCCAACATTAGTATAATAATTTTCCATGATGTAAGTTCTAATGCCTTGCATAAAATACTGATCTCATTTTAAATGTGTTAGGAAAGGCTTTTCAATATTTCTCATAATGTTAATAATACAAAATCTATAAATTTTGGGCTATAAAATACAAAATTTAGTTTCTAGGTTATAGATGCCATTTTTGACCAAAATATATATTTTGGGTTGGTTACATTTGATATCGGTTCTCAAATGTATAGGATGTGGACCCCTTTAACTCTACAATTTAGAAAAAAAAAGGCCAAACAACCATTTAGATCAAAAGTTATGGCTTCTAGAAGTTGAGCCTTCCACACTAGAAATGTAATAAAATTTACCTCACAAACAAATATTCAAAGATGTCTCAATGAGGGATTTTTACCTAACTACATCTCCATAGGTGTTTTGTCAACAAGAGTTATGTAAAAGACCTATTAACTAGGTAACAAGTTGTGACAGTTCTCCTACCCAAAAAAAAAATGATCTAGAAGCCAACCCTACTAAGCATACTCCTATTCCTCTCCATCAATGTCCCATTCATTCTTTCTACAACTTTGTTCTGTTGAGGGGTGTTTAAGTTTTCTATGTCTTTATCACAGTCCTTATAGAATCTATCAATATTTTTGAACAAAACTCACCATCATTATCAATCCTCAAAATTTTAATCTTCCTACCAGTTTAATTCTCTACAAGAGCCTTAAAATATTTAACACTATTAAAGACTTCATATTTAATTCTAATGAAATATACCTATGTCCTATTGTAATCATCAATGGAAAAAAATATAATATGTAGATTTAGAAATTGAAGGAACATTAACCAAACCAAATACATCTAAATGGATTAATTCCAAGACCCCAAAATATTTATTAGAATTAGAGTAAATGTTAGACCTTGTTTTTGAATAGTTAAATCATGTTATATATACTTCAATTACTTATTTTTGTATATTGGATGATGTATTTAAAGATATGATATTTCTTTTGATATGTTGGAATAGTTATGGTTTCTAAGAAATGATTAATTTGATGTCTAGGTGAATGAGAAATAATGATATCAAAATTAGTGTAATTTTACCATGTCATTAATTATTATGAACAAATCACCAATTTGATTTATATTAATTTTAATAATTATTTGATTATAAAGTTTATGGAATAACTACCTTTTCATGAATGAGGTGAATGCATGATAATTTAGTTCCCCATCCTAGTTGAAGAGGGAGAGCATCATTAGGGAGAAGGTAACATATTGAGTCAAATCGATAAAAAATACCATATGTCTGAGAAAAGTTACTCATACACACACACCACTAGGTTTGCATGTTCTTTTAGTGATTTCATTTATGTCAAAATTTATTTCTTATCATTTCATGTTTAGATGTGCACATTATTGGTTATTTTGTTGTTGGTGTCTTAAAGTGCAAAATTTGAATTTGTTGCCTTTTGTTGAGTGTTGTGATCATCTTCTACTTGCATATGGTATTTGATCTACCATGGATTATAGGCTACCTTCACGATATTCTACTCAACATCGAAGATGTCAATTATGTTGACATTATCTTATGTTAGGAGTTTTTTTTTCCTCTTTTTTTGAAATTACAAAAATGTGACGGTTTAAAATTTTAAAAATGAAAAAAAGTTTTCTTTTAATTATTTTGGTTTTTTTTTTTTTAAATTAAAATTGTTCATTTGTTTAAGTTTTACATGACGGGAAGAGTAGGAATTCAATATGAATTTAATGGAGACTTAAAGAAACCCTTTAGAGATGGCCATCATTGTACTATTCGTGGGAATTTGGAAAGTCTACAACAAATTGTGTAAGGAGGTTTCAATGGAGGGCGAGTGTTGTCCCTTATGTAGAAAGGAAATGATTTTTATTTTCCCAAGTTTATGGAAGAACAAAAGATAATTTTGAATAACAAAAAAGAGTGAGAGAGAGGAGGGAACATAGGGGAAGGGTAAAGGATATAAAAAAAATTCCAAGGCATTGTAGGAAGAAATAATGTGCTTCATAATATAATTGGGCATGGATTTTACTCATATATTCTTTGCAATGTTGTGATTATACTTAAAACATTTTTTTAGCATAATAGGTAGATACTAGGTTTATGTATCTATAATTAGTGCTCTATTTTTAATGTGCAATGTATTAGTTGTTTCCCAACTTTTGTTTAATAAAATGTTGAAACGAATTGGGGTTTCTCTAAATGTAATGTTTAGGGTATTGTTAGAATATTTTTATTAATATATAGTTGGGTATTCTACCAAGCAATTCTCGTTCCATGTAATGTTGTGCTTCATGTATAGATTTCTTTTAAAACAGTTGCTATGGTAAACTAGATTGAACTGATCTATTTACATGTATACCTTATTATTTATCTATTTTTGTACATGGGTTCTTAGATGACATGGTATGTTTGCAGGGTAAACCCACAAAGGTGGTTTACAATTTGAGTGAGGAAGGAAAATTTGCAAAAAATGACCCTAGGCCAAAAATTTTCATTTTTGGGGTTCAAATGAACCAAAAGAGGGTTTGGGCGAACCCATTTAATGCAAGGTCCCACCATTCCCACCAAAACACAAAGAAAACCTTTTTGAAAGGGGGTTCGATCGAACCCCCCTTGGTTCGCCCAAATCCCCCTTTTCCCACCTTCTCACCATTTGGCACCAAAAAACTCCAAAATTTTGTGCTTCGAAGCTTGGGTTGAGGATGAAAATGAAGGACACTTCAGAGACCCAATTGGATGATAGTAGTCCTCAAAACAAGCTATCCATCGAATATAATTTTAATATGTTTTGGTTTTATTATGTATTTGTTTTTTTAGTTTTATTAAACATAGGTTTTTCACCAAAAATCAAGCTCTCTGTTTTGAACATGTGGAAAAATAGAAGATTATCAAATTTCCTTTTGAAAAATATGAGTGTACCAGATATTGAAGTCCTTGATCCAACAACAAAAAAAATGAATTTCAATACATACAAAAAAAGTTACGTGTTATATGGTCTGCCTATGTCTGAATTGTAATTGGTTTGAATTCGAAACTTGATTAAGGAAAAAATATTTAATAAAACACTATGAAACTAATTGGAAGCACTAGATATCATAGTTACAAATCTAAATTCAAAAGAATTAGAATTTTATTCTTCATGAAAAAAAATTTATGTGTTATGTGGTGAGCGTCACTCCTTAAAAGTGTTGTTTACTGAAAAAAACTAGTTTTCAAAAGAGATGGAAAAAAAAGTGCAATCTAATTCCAAAAAAATCTAAAAAAATATATTTAAAATCTACAGACAAAATGTCACAAATCACTAGTTTGCATCATCTTCAAATTCCTCACGGTTTAGCCACTATAGGTGCCCAAAAGTGAATATTTAGTTAGAAAAAAATATTTCAGTGTCCAGTTTGGCCAAAAATTGTAAACCAGTATTGTGGGATCACATTGCAGATATATTTATCTGATACCTTTGTGAAGGGTAGGACCACTTCCAGTTGGAAGGTGTGTAGGGGACCATCAGTCTGTGGTTCGATGAAGAATGCTCAAATGATACCAATCTCCCTCTTATAGTTGAAAGAATGTTGAAGACTTGATCATATAGAGACACATTGTATTTCACATGTTATACTTAAAAAATATAAAATTATATATATTTAAATTTGTATGCCAGTTTGTTGGTGATACTCTTGTATAAGTGGTTGCATTCTTAAATTATGTTATAGCAGAATGTATATAAAGTGATAATTTCATTTGAAAGAAAAAAATTTCTATATGTATTTGTGATATTTTGTGTACTTTAAGTGTTGCTAAAGGATTAAATATGATGTGATTTCATTCTAGTGGATGCATGCCATGTGTTGTTGGGAAGGCCATGACAATATGATAGGAAGGTAATGCATGATGGTGAGAATAATACATACAATTTTTAGAAGGATGGTTCAAACGTTATATTAAATTACCCCTTAAGGATGAAGGAAAAGTTGAAACTATGTCAAGTCCAAAAGAGAAATTGTCAAATAAATAAAGGTAACAAGGTTTTGTTATGCACTAGTGGTGCAAAAGGAAGAGGGTAAAGAGATACCAATACCAGTAGAAGCAACCTAGGTATTAAAAGAGTATGTTGATGTTGTACTAGATTAGTTTCTTGATGATCTACCACCAAAGAGGGATATTCAACACCATATTGATACAATTCTAGGAGCATCCTTGCCTAATCAAGTAGCTTACAAGATGAGTCAACAACACACAGTTCAATAGACAAGTGATAGAGCTTCTAAGGAAATGTGTGGTGAGGGAGAGCATGAGCCCATGTGTTATACTTGTATTATTAAGTCCAAAGAAGGATGACACATTGAGGATGTGCATATATAATAGAGAAATCAATATTGAGTATTAATTTCCTATTCCTCACCTAGATGATATATGATGGACATTCTTGTAGGAGCTACATACTTTAGAAAAATTGATCTACGAAGTGATTGCCAGCAAATCCAATTTCCAAAAGGGGATAAGTGGAAAATAGCTCTCAATACTAGGGATGGACTATACGAATGAATGGTTATTCCATTTAGGTCGTCCAATGCACCTAGCACCTTCATGAGATTAATGAATGTTGTACTGGACCATATATTGGAAATTTTGTGGTAGTTTATTTTGATGATATTCTAGTTTTTAGCAAGAGCAAGGAGGACCACCTGAACCACTTGAGTATCATATTGAGTGTGTTGAGAAAATAAAGAATTTATGCAAATTTGAAGAAGTGTACGTTCATGCAAGAAAGTATGGTATTTTTGGGCTTTGTCATATCTATAGATGGTGTCCAAATGGATGCAAAGAAGGTCAAAGCAATTGTAGAATGACCTAGTCCAAGGAGCATGATTGGAGGTAAGAAGTTTTCATAGTTTAGCCACATTTTATAAATAATTAATCCAAAATTTTGGTAGTATTATAATACTCATAACATATTGCACCAAGGGATGGGAGTTTGTGTGGACCAAAGATGTTGAGGAGATTTTCAATTTTTTGAAGCAGAAGGTGACAAAAGCTTCCATTCTCGCACTACCAAATTTTGACAAAGTATTTGAAGCAGATTGTGATGCCTCACATGTGGGCATTAGAACTGTACTAAGTCAAGCATGTACACCTATAGATTTTTTTAGTGAAAATTTTAGCTAGGTAAGGAAGAACTATTCAATTTATGATGCAAAATTCTATGCAATTGTAGAAGCTTTGAGACATTATTATCTAGTGCACAAATAATTTGTGTTGCTTATAAACCCTATTGCCTTGAAATAATTGAACACAAAAAAAGTTGAATAGTAGGAATCCAAAATGGGTCTCCTTTTTATAAGGTTACACCTTTGTTCTGAAGTATAAATTAGGAAAATAAAGCCAAGTTGTAGATGGCTTCAATAGACATGATGTATTATTGACAACAATGACAAGTGAAGTGATTGGTTTTGATGCATCAAAGATCTATATGAATTTTATGAAGATTTTTGGGAGATTGTCAAATAGTTGAAGACCCCAGTAGTTGGAAGCAAGGAGCATGTTCAAGGTGAATATCTTATGTAGGATGACTAGTAAAGCAACTGTGTATTCTAGCTAGGTACATGAGAAATAATATTAGAAGAAAGCTTCATAGAAATGGGTTGGTTGGACAATTAGGCAATAATAAAACTATAGCTTTGGTAGAAGATAGGTATTATTGGCCAAAGATGAAAAGGGACATAACCAAATATGTGAAAAGATGTAGAATTTTCCAAATGGCTAAAGGAAATTAATAAAATATAGGGTTTTACATGTCATTACTAGTATCTAAAGGACCATGGACTGATCTAAGTATGGATTTTATGTTGGGGCTACCAAGCACACAATGAGGTAATGATTCCATTTTTGTGGTTTTTGATAGGTTTTCTAAGGTGACTCATTTTATTGTCTACAAGAAGGGTAGTGATGCAACTAGGGTGGAAAACTTATTTTTTAAGGAAGTTGTTAGATTGCATGGTGTTATAAAAACTATTACATCTAATAGGGATACCAAGTTTTTGAGTCATTTTTGGAGAACCATATGAAATAATATGGGGACCAAGCTTCAATTCAATGGTTCTTATCATCCTCAAACAAATGGATAGATAGAGGTCATAAAATGGAGTTTGGGAAACCTGTTAAGATGCATTGTCAAAGATAAATCCAAACAATGGAACCTGACATTATCATAAGTTGAATTTTCTTATAACAATTTGATGAACATATCAATAGGTAAATCACCATTTAAAATTGTCTATGGTAGGAATCCTAAGTGTGTCTTAGATTTAGTGCAATTACTAATCAGAGACAAGATCAATGATGATGGGGAGATTATGCAGAACACCTTGATCAGTTGTAGGAAGAGGTAAGGAAAACATTACAAGAAAGCAATGATAGGAAAAAAATGCAATAGATGTTGGTAGAAGCCATAAGTTATTCAATGAAGGCAAATTAGTGATGGTCTATCTGAGAAGAGAAAAATTTCCCATGGGAACCTACAACAAGTTGAAATACAAGAAGATTGGTCCTTGTAGAATTACAAAGAGGATTAATGACAATGCTTATGAGGTAGACTTACCAACAAGTTTTGATATTTCTCCAATGGGTGATCCCACAATACTGGTTTACAATTTTTGGCCAAACTGGACATTGAAATAATTTTTTTTAACTAAATCTTCACTTTCGGGAACCTATAGCAGCTAAACCATGAGGAATTTGAAGATGATGAAAACTAGTGATTTGTGACATTTTGTCTATAGATTCTAAATATATTTTTTTCAAAATTTTGGAATCATATTGCACTTCTTTTTCCATCTCCTTTGAAAACTAGTTTTTTTTCATTAAACACCATTTTTAAGGAGTGATGCTCACCGTATACAACATAACTTTTTTTCCATGAAGGATAAAATTATGATTTTTTCGAATTTAGATTTGTAACTACGATATCTAGTGCTTCCAATTGGTTTTGTAGTGTTTTATTGAATATTTTTTCCTTAATCAAGTTTCGAAATCAAACCAATTACAATTCAGACATAGGAAGACTATATACAACGTAACTTTTTTTATATTTATCGAAATTCAATTTTTTTTGTTGGATCAAGGACTTCAATATTTGGTGCACTCATATTTTTCAATTTTTTTTTTATAATCTACTATTTTTCCACATGTGCATAACAAAGAGCTTGATTTTCGGTGAAAAACTTGTTTAATAAAACTAAAAAAACAAATACATAATAAAACCAAAACATAGTAAAATTATATTCATTGGATAACTCATTCCGAGGACTACTATCATCTAGTAGTGTTTGTGAAGTCTCCTCCATTTTCATCCTTAACCCAAGCTTCGAAGGGAAAATTTTTGGAGTTTTTTGGTGCCAAAGGGTGAGAAGGTGGGAAAAGGGGGGTCCACTCGAACCAGGGTTCGCTAGAACCCTGGTTCGAGCGAACCCCCTTTGGCTTCGCTTGAACCAAAAGTTCATTCAAACCCCCAAAAACCAATTTTTTTTGAATGGGGTTGTTTTATGCAAATTTTCCTTCCTCACTGGAATTGTATACCACTTTGTGGCTTTACCCCAATATTTAATATTTTAGATTTATATAATTTTCATGGAGAGGAATATGATGAAGAAGGTGAGGAAGAAGTGGATTGATAACAAGTTCCAAGCAAGAAACACAGAAATATTGCATAAAATTTGGACAAGAAGACAACAAACACGGGACAAGGTCAATACAAAAAGTATTTAGTATAGTGGGAAGGTCTTCCACAAGAAGATAACATTAGATTAAATATTGTGAATTGAAGAAGATAGATTAGGACTAATGGAGAAAGTTCCAAAAAAATAACTCACAAGAGCTGCATTCTTTTCAACTAGAGGAGAATGATGCAAGGACTTCCAAAGGTCATAACTTTTGAGCTGACAATCCAATTGAGCTAAAAGTGTATATGGAGGAGCATCTTGAGGAGTTGAAGGCAATGCCAATTAAAACTATTCATTTGAAGTGAGTTTAAACAAATTTTCGAGGATTTTGTGCTTTCAATAGTTCTAAAATTAGTGACTTTTATTTTTGTTCAAAATTCTTCATATGAATTAGAAGTTTCAAGTTTTCATTTAGCCTTGCTTTACTTAGACTCAAATAATTGGAAAGTTTCACAACCAAAAGAGTAAGTATGTAATAGTACTAAACATGGGTAGATTTTTATGAGGGATTTTTCCTAGTTCAAGGATTTTTTTAGTTTGAGAAGACAAAATGGAGATGGAATGGAAATGCTTCTATAATTGAATAATTTTTATAAAATAATAAAGATGAATATTATAATTTGAATCCTTGGCTACGTCAATAGAAATACTCCCTATATGTACCTCACAAATAAATATAGTGTGATTTTTAGGGTTTCGACTTAGGAATTGGTAGATGTGTAAGGTGTAGATACATTTGAAATAAATTATTGATGTGTAAGATGTATATTATAGGGTGGAACAAATGGAGCTGATTATTTCAATCATCTTGTATTTTCTTAAGGAAATGAGTTTTGAAAGTAGGTATAAGCCAAGGAAAATAATTTTTGGGATATAAAATGCATAAGACAAGATTATGCGATTTGAAAATCATGAAAATGAAATTTATCTTTATTGTTAATATAATAATTCAATATTAAATCCAAATTTAGTTATCTATATTGGCTCATTCAAATCAACTTAGTGAAAATCAACTCAAATAGTCACATTGAAATGGCTAAATAATATCTTATCACTTCACATTAATTATAATAACTATTTTAATCTAATGAATATTTTATTATTTATCATTAAATTATATTTAGATAAATAAAATAGGTTGAGCTTTTCTATTGTACACATTCATATAAAATATATTTAGGTAGACCACTAAATTTATTTGTGCTATTATAACTTACATTTATAACACAATTTGGTGGTTCCATAAGTTGAGACTTTACCACCTAAATATCTACTAAACATAGATAATAGAAGTTTGAATTCTCGAGTTTTCCTTTTGTGGTTCCATAAGTTGAGACTTTACCACCTAAATATCTACTAAACATAGATAATAGAAGTTTGAATTCTTGAGCTTTCCTTTTGAAAATTATGAAGGTGATCAAAGGAAATTGTATTTACTTTATTAAAAGGAAAATTTGTAACTAGGGTATGTGCAGGGTCATCATGGAAAAAATAGGCCCTTAAGTGGCGAAAAATTAAAAAAAAAAAGAGTTAGGCAACTTGACGTAAAAATTTGAATAAGTTATCTATATTATTTCAAAAATATGTAAGAATAGAATCTGTAGCAAATTGAATGTAGTTTCTAAACTACTAGGTTTATTTCAAAAAAAAAAATCTTTGATGGTGAAAATTTGAAATTTCAATACAATAGTACTTAAATTTCAAGGAAAAAATAAGAAATAGGTGTCTATCTGACCACCCTAACCACAATAAAATGATAATATTTTTTTGTAAGACTTTAGATATAAGTAGAGGACTCATGTCCCGAGGTGATGCATATTTTTTTGTAATTTTTTTCCAAGTAAATAATTAATTATGATTTTTTTATTACAACTTTTAAAAAATATAAATACTCATATGTATGACCACCTTGGTAAAAACTTCATGATATTCAATTTTTTTAAAAAAAAATCCTATAGTATACAAACCATAGAATGTGACAAATGTTTTGGATTCAAAAAATGTGATACAGTTTGAAGGATATAGATGTTTTTCAATCAGCCTATCAATCAAGACTTTATTCATAATTCAAATAGAAAATGAATAATAATTATTTACTAAATTCAAAGTAAAACATAATTTATATTGGTGGAAAGCTGAGAATCTCCTTTAAAAATCCTTTTCTTTTCATCAATTTTGGGTAAAAAAAGGTCATCAGCCACATGAGACATCATATCACTTACATATCGCCACTTTTTGGCCCATCATGATCCTGCACATACCCACTAGTAGCTTGATATTGTGTTCCTCTTAGAATAATTCATAGACTATTTGGTGTATAGCTAGAATCCATAATTCATATCATTTACATGTGTAATTTTACATAGATTTATAGTCAATATTATATAAATTATTAGGTAAATTTAATTTGAGATCCATAATTCATATCACCCACACAAGTTAGTAGGTTTCCACATCTCTTCTCTAATGTTTTAATGCTTCTTGCAATCTTGTTTTATTTGTTTGAAGGCTTCCAAGAAGCTTACTTATAATTAAGGATGAAGTGCTCCATGTAGTGATGTTTCCATGGATGATGTAAGGGTACATATCTCCTCTTCTAAAGTTATCCAAGAGACTTGTAGATTAAGGATTGAGGATCTTTTATGTCTCTTCTCCAATCAATTTTTAAAAGATAAATTCCTTGCTAGATGAAAAATAGGTAAGAAAAATAAATAGCTCTTGATGACCTTGAGAAACCCTTTGAGCACCTTGCATGATGGATTCTTGGAAACCAAACTATATAATCATGATTTTTTAGAGACAAGATTTTTGATGATGAATGATGTAATTTTGATTTCTCTATTGCCCTTTATGATTGAAGTGATCTCTAATAATCCATCATTTATCAAATTAAGTGCACATTGAATATCTTTGAATACCATGACATAACAACATGTCACATAACATATGTTCTAATCAAGTCATAATGAGTTGTAGAAAGGGTGAGAAAGTTAAAATTTGAATTTAAAGATTTAAATTTTGAGGTTCATTCTTGCATTTCTTGGGATTGACATTGATAAATCCTAGACCACACACAAATGATATGCAATGATAAGTTAATGATCTTGAGGTAAGGAGAAAATCTACGAAAATACATGCTAATGAGATTTATATAAAAAAGAAAAGATATAAAATACGTAAGATTAAATTTATTGGAGTGAAATGAAGGTAGATAGAAATGGATCGATGAGCCAAAATTAACAAAAAAATATATGCTATTTATTTGTATGTTAAAAAAAATTATTAGCATCAAAATAGACACAAACTTAAATGAAAAATAACACAAAATACTAATTATACCATTACATGTTAGTATTTATAATTAAATTTTTATATTAATATAATTTCTTATTAAAAAATATTTCAAAATAACTTTTGGATGAATAATGATTACTCTAAGAATAATATTTTTCTATGGACTAATAATAACTACAATTTATTAATTAAGAAAAAGTAATCAATCAAATTAGTATTTATAATTCAAAATTCTAATTATTATAATATTTTATTCCATTACATTTGTTTATTTAAGAAGATAAGCATTGAAAAAAATATTTCAAAATAAATTTTGGATGAATAATAATTACACTACTAAGAATAATCTTCTTCCTATGAACTAATAACAACTACAATTTATTAAAGTAATCAATCAAATCACTATTTATATAGAAATTCTAATTATTATAATATTTTATTCCATTACATTTGTTTGTTTAAGAAGGTAAGCATTGAAAAAAATATTTCAAAATAACTTTTGGATAAATAATGATTACACTAAGAATACTCTTCTTTCTATGAACTAATAGTAACTAGAATTTGTTAATTAAGAAAAAGTAATCAATCAAATTACTATTTACATAGAAATTCTAATTATTATAATATTTTATTCCATTACATTTGTTTATTTAAGAAGATAAGCATTGAAAAAAATATTTTTAAAATAACTTTTGGATGAATAATGATTACACTAAGAATAGTCTTCTTCCCATGAACTAATAACAACTACAATTTATTAATTAAGAAAAAGTAATCAATCAAATCACTATTTACATAAAAATTCTACTTATTATAATATTTTATTCCATTACACTTGTTTGTTTAAGAAGATAAGCATTGAAAGGAATGTGCCATGTGAACAATAATATAAGTTCAATAGTTTACATCAAATACAACGTAGTATTATATTTACATAAGAATATGCATCTCTATATCATTCAATACGTTTTATAGAATAGAATAAAATAGAATAGAATATTTTTAATGGCTCTAGGAAAATTCGCTGCCAACAAATTCACCTCCAATTCATCGCCATGACAAATTCATCTGGTGGAAAATTCGCCGCCAGCAATATGAGTTGGCGGTGAATTTTCCACGAGATGGATTTGTCATGGTGATAAATTGTTGACGATGAATTGTTGCAGGTGAATTTGAAGGTAAATTTGTTGACAGTGAATTGTTGACTGTGAATTTACCTAAAGCCATTTTTAACGTCTACAAGACTAAATTCCAAACCTAACCCAAGAACAACAATTGAACTACAAACACTGTATGTTCCACCTTTGAAAGCATTTCTACGATATCTCACACTCTTCATCCTCTTTCCCTTTCACTTTGCTTTTCAATGTCACATTGAAAATTGCCTGGTCATCTCTTGAAAATCAATATACTTGGCAAAATGCTTACTTTCATATATGGAGTTATCTATATGATATTGTCCTCACCCATGTTGGTTACTATTCTCTTCACTTGAACAGAGTCTCCATACTTCTAAAAGAAACAAAGAACGATGGTTAGTTAAGATTTGTAATTGATTTTGATTAGGGACTACGAAGCCACTTTGGGTCAGGAGGTCTATTTGCTTTTTTGTGTACGAGTTGAGAGCCCATATCGTATAATAGCCTGGGCTCCACTAAAGTCCTTGGATTTGCGTGACCTGCACTCATCACAGAAGGGTTATATCATTTTTTATTGCTTAGTTTTGGTTCTGTAGCATGGAGGCCATCATCAAGGGAGTCAATTTGATTGCCCCAAGACTCCACATCAAATGGGTGGCTTGTATGAGCACGATAATGTCACTGATAAGGGAAAATGCCATTGATGTCCCAGACAATATCTCAAAGCTGCCCTTCATTACTACTACCATGACGTTGATACCTGGAGCTTGGACCCTTTGAAGAAAGATTGTCCAAGTGGTAATTGATACATCATTTCACAATTATAAATCTTATAAAGGTTATTTTTGGTTTGATTCTGCACTATTTTGTTGGTTGTTCTTGAGCCAAAGTTAGTTTGTTTTGTTTATTGTAATTTTTTTCAAAATATTTTTTGTTGGTTCCAAGTTAATTCATATGAGACTTTAGAATTCTCATGTCTATTTTGTAGTTATTAAGAATCTTTCAAGCATCTTTTTTAGATTTTTCTTTTGAAATCAAATTGTTTGGATCTAGATTCATGATTTTTTCAAGTCTTTTTGGATTGAGCCTTTTTCTTGGGACATAGTTTTGTTAGGAGATTGATCTAGAAAACACTTCCAAATATACTCGAATTAAGCGTGTTTTTAGGGTGAAAATTCTTTTTAATATTTAGGATGGAAATAATGCTATATTTTTTAGATGTTTTGTTGATTCTAATTTCTCATTTTATACTATTACTAGAGTCCAATCTCTAGGTGTTGTTGGATCCTTGGGGTAATGGCCCATGTACTATTACTAGAGTCCTATTTCTTGCCTTTAGTCGAGGTCATTCTCCACCTCATGAGAATCCTTGAGGGCACAACTAGTTTGCTCATCAAAACCAAGATACTCATTCTTAGGCCTCTTCACATCCTGTGAGAAGAGATCATGCTCAATGAGGATGGTTGTAGACCACTAGCCACCACTCTACTTATTTATTTTTTAAATGTGGGACTACTTGATGGCTAGAATTTGGAAAATTTTCCTAACTAGATCTTACTATTTCTCCTATTCATGATGATGTTGAAGACAAAAAAAATGATAATGGTAATGATGGAATTGGTATCCTCTTATGAACACTTTGAATCCCATTGATGTATGGGTCAAACTATATGGCCAAGATCCATCTGCTTCTCTTAGTGCTCTTGCTCTCACCACATAGCAACTTGTAAATATTTTTTTGTTTTTGATTGTTGTCCCATTTAGAATCTTGGGGTGTAACTCTTTTCACCTACAATTTTTTGTGACTATGTGAAACATTATTTTATAAATAATTATATAGACACTTATTCATAAAAAAACTACTAAATAAAAAAATTTGCTTTTTTTATATATATTTTTCATTACTGACAAATTCAAATTAAAATATATTTGTTTCATTTTATATTTATAGATTTATTTCTATATCTAATTGATTTGGCTTTGTTTTAGTATTTTATGTGTGTGCACGTGTGTGTGTGTGTGTGTGCGTGAACTTAAGATAATATAATAAATGACATAAAATAACTAAATATAATAGGGAATGAAAAATTTGATAATTGTACTTGCTAATTTAATAAAGTATGTAAGATACTCAATGGTCCTTAGTTTGATTATTGGAGAATGTATGTCAAATGAAAAAGGTGTAGATCAAACAATATGCACTTAGAAAGTCATGTCTTTATATTAATGTCGTACCTCAATATCTACATTGGATTTGTCTTGTTGGAGGACAAGTTCATGCATTTGGGATGGTCATAATCACATATCTATACTCTAAGTTCAAACTCATCTTGGAAATCTCTTATGTTCAATTCTACAACTTTGCATGATGGATGATGGCCTATGGAAGTAGAAACACCTTAGGTGTCATTAATTCATCACAAGGAGTTCAATCTTCTTAGATCAAACCCTAGATACTAAATAAGAAATAAATAATAGGTAAGCATGTATGCCAATTTGATACCCATTTTAGTAAACCAAATTAAACTATGTTGAGCTATTAATTCATCCTTGGAATAAATGATTGCTTAATTCTTTGGATGTTTCAGTGGTTAAAATGAATGCATTGAATATCTTTAAATTTACCAATACATAGCACCAAATTGTGCCAAATATTTGTTTAGTTCGATCAAGGTAGGAGGATGACTGAGACTAGTCCTGGAAAAATTTACAATTAAGATGAAAGGGGAAAAGTTTGTAATTATTAGGTCTCCATAATGACTAAATTGAATAGAATAGGCTAACAATTATATACTTGTGTGAAGCATAAAATTTAATGTAGTTGCATAGGTAAGTGTGATAAGCAGGTAGATAAGGTGGATGTATAGGAGAGAGATTGTAAAAGGATAGGTGGGGGAAAGTTTATAGGGAGATGTATGTATGAATGGATAAAATTTTAGAGGAGAACCTAAATTTGCACAAGATTGTTCCATTTGTCACTATGTACATGTATCCTTGAGAATTCCTCAAATAGGAACAAATTAAATGGGAAATAAAATATGCACACAAATTTCACCATTACATCTTTCCCCACATTATGGTCTATGTGAATCCTAAAATGATCATGCATAGATCAAATTATGTGGCATTGACCAACATGCTTAGAAATTAAATATTTGGATGCTCAAAGGATATCATCATGGGTTACATATAAAATAATGGATCTTACAAGGTATGATCATGTATGTATGTCCTATAATATGCAAATTATGAGCTTGCCACATATATATATGAAATTAAAACAACTAGAATTGACTATAGTTAGAATTTTTTTGGTACAAATTCAAAAAAAATGATGAAAAATAGTTTGCTCAATGTTGCTATGTGATTCCACTAAAATGTGGAAAAGTGTGCTATTCTCAATTATATTAATGCAATAAAATTCCACTTGATTATGGCGGTGAGCCTTAGTAGTACCTAATACTACTTAAAGAATCAATCAATGGAATATTGGTGTTAACATAAGCCCCCTTCAATTAGTTGTATCCAAAGGATACAAGGAATTAAAGGAGATAGGTAAAACCATACATGAATGTAAATGTAATCTAGATATTATCATGTAAGCTTATGAATCATATAAACTAATAGCCATGATGAATACATCATATACTAATCTTATATAACATGTAAAAGGATAAAGCATGGTTAACACATATGAGCTAGAGAGAGTCAATTAATAGTAATGCTACCCCTAATATGAAAAAGGTATGAACAAATGTTGATGTGGACCTCATTCACCAAAAATCCTACAATAGTGTCATAAAGAATAAATGCAAACATTTGTGTGACAATACATGAAGCAAAAATGAGAGGCATGTAGTATTCCCTTAATCCTATAGTGTGTATATATTTATGAGTAGTTTTCTTGTGGGTATATTAACTCTTAATTAAGTTATTTGATCATTAGTATAGTTTTCTTTAGCTATTTGAGTCTTCCTAGGTGTTATATTTAGGTATCTAAGCCAACCTAGGTGGCACCAAAGGTATAAAATAGGGTAAATATAGATGCTTCTGGTTAGTTTATCATTGTCATATTATGAATTGTGCTCTTCTAGTATAATTTTAGAGGATTTACCCCTCAAAGTGGCTTGTTATTATAAAATTATTATCAAGTATTTGTAGAATATATCCTATTGTACTATACTCTTATGTAATATATTTCATTACAAGTGGTTTAGAGAATGGTCTTGGTATTTAAAGGGTAAGAATCAAGGTATTTTTTATTGAAGAGGTGAAATCATGAAGTGCATATCTCCCTCAAATTGGTAATTTTTCCTAATTTTTAAATGATTTTCAAGATTATACTAAACCTACTATAGTCCAAATTTGATTCCATTTGGAGGATTTATTTTGAAATTAGAGTTTCCACTAAATTTTCCTAATGCTGCAAATCAACAATAAAATTTAGTTTTAAAGGGTTGATCAATGACACATTAAAGCTACTATAGTGAATATTTGAGATAATTTTGAGGAAGTTATTATGAAATCAGGTTTTCCACAAAATTCACTCTCAAGATTGAAAATAATTTTATTTATTGGAGATTTTTTGAAAGGAGATATCTAGACCCAAGTAAGTTATAATAAATATTTTATATTATTTTAATTTTTTTCAGAAAGTTATTATGAATACTATTTTGGTGGAACGATGGTGGGGCTTTCCACAAGAGGAAAAATATATATTTACTCCTAGAAATGATCTAGACAAAGAGAATCTAGTAGTTGAGGAGATGGATACTGTAATCACTAAAAATGTGAACAAGATGAAGGAGGAAATTAGAGAAGAAACTAACATGATGAAGGAAGAAATCAAGGGAGAAACCAACAAGATAAAGGAATACATATTGTTAAAGATTAATGTGGAGATAGGAGATATCAAGGTAATGGTCGAATAAGTAGTTTCTAGTCAAGGTTATAGTGATTCCAAACATATTTAGAATAAAACAGACTTGGGAAGAAATTGAGTCTCCTAAGAGGAATGATTCTTTTGAGTATTAATAGATATAAAGATGGATTTTAAAAAGGAATTATATGGATAGAATTTTCACACAAAATATGCATATGAAGAAGTTCAATGGTAAGGATCCAACCAATTGGCCAGGATAAATAGAGCAGTTCTTTGATTTTCATTATGTTCCATGTAAAAGAAATTGCAATTGCATTCTTATACTTGGAAATAGACCAACTAATTTTGTGTCATTGACTACATGAAGAGAAGAAAAAAAATCTTGATGTCTTATTGTTTGGTCTATTTTCCAAGAGGAGTTTAAAGGAAAAAATTATCCTAGGGGGTTTAAAGGATCAAATCAAATATGAGGTGTGTGTGCCCCATCCAAATTATTTTCCCCAAGAAATTATCATGAAAAGGTCAGTAGGGGAAAATTTCCTTGGTATCAGAGACATGGTTGTGGTTTGTATAACCCTTGTTGGAATAGTTCTGGTGCATAGTTGAATCCAATGCGTGCATGAAAAGAATAATGACATGGAAAGATATGAGGGTTTCAAAATACATATGCAAAATAATAGACAATATACCATCAAAGATGACACAAGATATACCCTGTGAAAACCCTCAAGAGGGAAAAACGTAGCCTCCAAAAGCATCCATCACTCATGTATTATTCAACAATAAACATTACAATACATCTTTAGAGTCCTCCATGAAAACCTTTGAAGCATCAAGCCTTATACAAGAAATCCATGTGAACAAGCATGTAACCACACATCCCATACCATGCTTCAACCCTCACAAATGCTAAGAGATGCTCTGAACCCCTTAGCCAAATAGCCAAGCCAACTATCCAACCTTAGACAACTACCCATGTGTTTTCTTTTTATAGAAACAAGCTCACACAAAACCACCAAGTGGTATTACATAAAAACATGTGACTAATACCACGAGCTTACAAAACCTATTATAAAACAAGGTGAATAAATCTTGCAATATAAACTTTAAACAACTATAATTGAAAATTCGAATCCAAATATTGACCCTTAAACTTATGTTATTGTAGAATTAAAACAATAAATAGAAAACAATAACACATGACACTAGATTTACGTGGAGAAACCCCCAAGGGAAAAATTTCCACCACAGAAAGATAGAGGAAATTATATTACTAATCCAAGAGAGATTATAACAACAATGCACTTCCTTGAATAATTGTAGAATTCGACAACACCCTGTTACCTATAAAATTAAATGAATAACTCTATCTCAAGGCCCCAATTTATAGAAACTTGTGGGGATGAATACCACCATTGTATCACCAAAAAATAGGCGATAAAACCATCTGGAAAAACCCTACGCCTAACTCCTCGTAATAACCAAATCAACCCAAAATAGCAACTTACAGATGCTCTTATAGCTATGATAAGGCATCTCTCATGCATGGGCACCTAGGGAGGGAATCTATCATAAATACAATCATAAACGGTGTCATAGTCATCATAGAATCTTATGATAATTATCATAGTGTCATATATACTCTTACAACTTATGACGAATGTCATAACCCTCCAAAAATAGGAGATTCCAATTGGGATGCCTAGTTATTTTATCCTTTTCCCAGAAGACAAATGATAACTATAACTTCGTCATTACATGAGCTCTTACACCACTATTGGTCAAATGATTTCACCTCTTATGGGTAATTTACAAAAGAAATTAGGAAAACAATTAATGAATGGATTTACAAGGTTGATTTCACCTATATCCTAACATTCTCCCACTTGACATCATATGTTGTAAATTACACCCATAGAGATACATCAACATGAAATTAAGAAAAGTGATCTAGGCCCATGACCTTCCTGCACCAAGAAAAATGATCCATGGTTATTGGCTTTGTGAGAGAATCTACAACATTATCCAAAGTGCCTAATTTTTCAGTCAAGACCTATCCATTCTCAACCATTTCTCATACAAAGTTATATTGAACATCAACATGCTTAGTATGAGTATGATACATATGATTCTTAGCTAGACATATGGCACTCTAATTGTCACATCCGATCCACATTATCCTACACTCAAAACAAATACTAATACCAAGTCTTTGTAACCATAAAACCTCATTAGAGGCATGAGTAGCAACTATATACTCTTCTTCAGTGGTGGACAATGAAACTGTAGGTTGTCTTTTACTCATCCAACTCACTGCACATCCAAATAAAGTAAAAAAAAACCACTAGTGGACCTTCGACTATCCAAGTGACCTGTACAATCTACATCAACAAAAACCTCTATGTCCAATGACTTATCCATATTATCAATACCATGATAAACCGAACAATAATTAGAAATACCTCATAAGTGCCTAAACACCCTTTTAACATAAGTCCAATGCTCTTTACCAGGGTTAGACATAAACTTGCTTAGAACTCTCACTACTTGGGCTAAATCTAGTCTAGTGCAAACCATTACATATATTAAACTACCAACAACACTAGCATAAGGAAAATTAGACATCTCTTCAATATCATCACCAGAATTAGGACACATGTCTAAACTCAACTTAGTACCAATAAAAAATGGAGTATTTATTGGTTTACAGTCTTGCATTTTAAACGTCTACAAAATAGTATCACATGCTTACTTTAACTTAACCAAAGCTTTTTATGAACTTGATCTCTGTTGATCCCCATCCCAAGAATATATCTAGCAACCCAAAATCCTTCATATCAAATGTGCCAGAAATATGAGTCTTAAGCTCCCTAATCATCACTTTGTTGTTACCCATAAAAAACATGTCATCAACATACAAAACAATTATTAGTATTCGATCATCAATAAATTTAATATAAACACAATGATCTTCTTCACTTCTAACAAAACCCAACTTCAATGCAAATGCATCAAAATTTTGGTACCACATCCTGGGTGACTGTTTCAAACCATATAAATATCTCTTTAACTTGCAAACCAAGTGTTCCTTTCCTTTCACAACAAAATTGTCAAGCTGTCACATATAAATTTCTTCCTCAAGATCCCCATGCAAGAAATCAATTTTAACATCTATTTTCTCTATTTCAAAATCATAAGTAGCAGTAAGAGATAGTAGGAATCTAATAGAAGTTAGCTTAGTAACAAGAGAGAAAATTTCACCAAAATCAACTCCCTCTCTCTGGGAGTATCCCTTGGCCACCAATCTAGCCTTGTACCACTTTAACTGACCATTTGCTCCAATTTTATTTTAAATACCCACTTGCAACCAATGGGCTTCCTTCCTTTAGGAAAACTCACAAGATCCCACATATCACAACTATCCAAAGCCATCATCTCCTCCTGCATGGCCTACATCCAAGACTTACTTTCTTATGAAGAAAGAGCCTCCTTGTAGGATCTAGGTTCATCATCAATACTCAACAAAGAAAATACACAACAAAAATTGGATGGGTTATACCTATCAATTGTATTTCATTGTCTTGTAGATCTTCTCAAGGTAGGATTAAGAGGTTCTTCTTCTTCTTCTTTATGCTTATCCTACACATCATCTAAACTCTTTGAGCCCTCTTCTTCTTCTCCATCCTCTAATCCGTTTGATTGTTCTTCCACATGTGCATCTTCCTGCTTTTCAATATTTGTTTCGAAATGCACTATTTTTTTCTTATCTTTCTCCTTTGGTTGTTCTTCACCTGAGTAAGATCTAAACTTTCTAAAAATAACATCTCTAGAGAAAACCATTTTATGGGTTAGTAGATTCCAAATATTATAACCTTTTACATTCTCACTATAACCAACAAAGATGCATTTTTGTTCTTTTGGATCCAACTTAGAACTCTTCTCTTGAGGCACATGAACAAAAGCCTCACAAAAAAAGATCCTTAAATGTGAAACATAAGGCTTTCTACCTATTATAATGGCATAAATTTGCACCTAGGAAAATTTCCCATTATATTACCCCCATTTTAGCCTTACAAGTTTGATAACTTAAAAACCTATTGCATTTGCCTCATTTTCCCCACGTGTACCTATTGTTTACCATCAATGAGGGGATTTATGTTAGGAATGTGTGCATACCATGCAGACATCTATGTGCCACACTTCCATCTTGACAAGATTCCCAGGTCAAGAGACATTAGAGACATTATGTTTCTCTATTATCTGCAAGTGTAACATCCCTCTTCGAACCTTGACCCACAAGAATGACTATTTACCTCCAATTTGGCCTTTTGAACTTCATTCTTTCATGCTATCAAGTCTCTTGACCATTCTCTCAAGATCTCTCTAGCTTCGATAAACTCTATAGCTCATTCTATCACTCCTTACTTCTTTCTCACTCTCTCTTGCTTCTATCAACTCCATTATTCACTTCTACACCATCTTGTTGATCCAACACCACTATTATTATAGGTTATTGAAGCTCTAATCCATTGGCATGGTGATATTGTTCTTCTCCTTCCTCTTTTAGCCTTGTGTTCTTGTAGAAAAGGAGGTGATATCATTTCTATTTGCTTATTTGTATTGTTGTACTTGTAGAGTAGCATCTAGATTGTATTTTCTCTCTACTTTCTTGTGTCTATTCTCTCTATTTCTTTATCGCTTTTCTACATCTTGTGATCTATTGGCTATCCATGGAGGTGGGAAAACCAAAGTAGGAGTTTGATTGAGGAAAATATCAAAGCACAACCCCAACATTTTTCTTGTTACTTTGTGTGTAGGTGTGATTCATTCATGAGAAGCTTCTTAGAGAACTAAACCTTTAGTAAGTTGGAATTATTCTTCTCTCTTCATCATTTCACTATTAGAGTAGCTTATATTTATCAGTTATAGTTTTCTTCTTGTTGTACTTTGTATTTCTATACATTTCTATCAAAATGTAAAACTAGAACATTCAGGTTGCCAGTAGACTTTGTGTGTTTCTATCTACTACTTCACCCTCTGTCTATATAGTATTCTAGCACATCTATGAGACTCTAGTACAACACTCTATGTGTTTCTGGTAGAGAGCCATTTGGTCTACAATTTGATACCTCTATGGTCTGCTTACCCACTTACGAAAAACTTCTATCATAGAATATAAGGGAAACATAGTCCTATTTTCCCTTCCTTTTTAGCTTGTCCCTTCCATCTAAAGTTGAGGTAGTATTGAGGTAGTTTAGGATAGTTTTCTCCCTTAGGCTCTTCTGTGACCTGAGAGACTTGGGATTAGTGAATCCCCCTTCTCTATATTTTGGTTCAAACCCAATGTGAACATCCTTATTTTCATTTCTATGTCAAAAATATTTCTCTTAGATCTTAGTTGTTTCATAGATTCATGTGTCATAAGTTGTTTATGAGATTTACAAACCAATATATGATCTCTAAATATGTTGTTAGAAGGATTATACAACATGTAATGATGGAATCTAGGAAGGTCACCATCGGTCAAACTGATCCTTCTTATGATGAAGTAATGTCAAGGATATCCGCTGAATTTTATATCCCCTTTGGGCAAGCCCCTTATATTCCTACCCCCTGCTTCTTCTTTTTCATCTTCCATGGAGGAAGATGATACCATTTAGGTCTCCATGGAGTAGCTTCTTTCCTTGGACACAAGTCTTGGGGAGTTTGAGAAGTATTTGGAAAAAGATAAAAGTCTTGCTCAAGCAACTATGGTTGTCAATAGGTTGAGGGCTATGTTAGGAAAATATTAGAGAGGTATAGAACTTCTTTGAGGTCTCATAGATATTTTAGATACTCACATCTTGACATACAATCATAACTTGGGCACCATCCAAGACGTTGGCTCCAAGACCACTGAGAGACAGTTGGAAGTCTAAATTCCTAGAGTGTCGATATGTATGGCTGAGATTGTTCCTTTTGTTGACAATGCCTCTAGGCCTGAGAAAACCCCTGTGTTTAAAGTAAATAAGGTACCTTTAGGCTTTAGTTCTACCACCTCTTGTCACATCTAGTTTTTTTTCTTCCATTTAATAATGTTAAATTATTTAAAACCATTGGAAAGTAAAATTTATCAGTTTTGACTTGTGATAAATTTAAGGTTTTGACATCATTTTAAAATGTTTATCCATGTAAAATTTATGATTGAACATGAAGGATGAATGTTATGAAGTAATAATGAAATCATTTCATTTTGAGCATTGGTTAATGTTATTGACAAAAAATTGCAAGTGCAAGTGTGTGTGAATGCAGGAACAGGTTGAAGAATGAGAACATGGTTGAGGTAGGAGTATTTAGTCGGATGATGATTGGTAACCATGTTGAAATCTAAATGCAGACACCACTGAAAAATCATAGTATCTGCATTGAAATTTTCAATTGGTAGAATATCATTTTTATGTGAATGTATTGCGTTGCTTTAAAAATGAGGAAATATGTGGTGATGATTAAATAGGCAATCTAATGGAAAATTAATTATTAGCTCATTTGTTTTACCCTGTATATTTTATGACTTTTGAGTTAGACATAAAAATTATAGAATGTATGAGAATATGTGTGTGTGTGTGTGTGTGTGTAAATGTATGCATATTTATATATATAATAAAATGAACACATGAAAAGATAAATGATCAATTTATTTAAAATCTTTGTTAAAGAATTGAATTCCTGGAACCATGATATGTAATCATGGTTTTCTTTGTTTTTCAAATTAGAAAGTGTGGAATCTAAATGAGTAGGGGACCGCCATACCCCTGAGAAATATTTTTATTGCAAGAAGATATGGGCGGCTAGCAATAATGAAACACTCCAATCTTAGAGTGAAAATGTAGATTTTTGAAAAGAAATAAAATCACTATTAAGAAAACAAAAAGAAGATAACATGATAAAAGGGAAGGATTTCACAAAAAGCCAAAGAAGGGGCTTGATTTCCTAAAAAGAGGAAAAAAAGGATTTGTTTGGAGGGAAAAAGCTTCTTGTTTCCATCGTTGTATCGTCCCATCAACCACAGTTGGATTTGGGAGAGAAAAAAAGGTATGGCTATATTAGAATCCTTCATTTTAAAGTATCGAAGGTCTTTCATTCACCATCAAATTATTTATTATCCTTTGGAATCTCATTTCTTTTGAATGGATCAATTTATTATGTTATTATCATTTCTTGGGAAGATTTCATACTTGTTATCAATGATATTTAGGTGGGCTCAAATCCTTTTATGCACCTTCATTATCATTATACTGCTTTTTTTTAATCTTTTGGGACTCTCTTTGATATCCCAATGATTTTATTGCAAGTGTTAGAATGACCCTGTATATATTTTCTTGTTAGCCTTCCTGAAGGGGTACATCGTTATACATTTTTAATGCATTCATCTATTCCTAAAATTATCTTATACAATAATAGGAAATATTTGAGTCCTCTGTTATTCATGTCTCCTCTCATGTAGTAGAGGTTCTCCTATATACTCCTATGAGTATTTAGTAAAAATGAATCAACTTTGCAATCGACAACCCATCTCACAATGAATCGACTATCACCAAAGCTGTTGTTACTTTTAAATATGTTTCTACCCATGCATTATCTCCTAAATATAGGAGAATTATTGTTTTGTTTTCAACTTCAATCATTGCATGTATCAATCAACCTTTGGGGTCGAATGCATCTTAGCCTTCATAGAAGCTAATCCATTCTATGAATAACCACATTGATGGAACCCACATTGCATGGGTAGTGTACAATTCTATCCCTTATTTTTTTCTGTGCAATGAGAATTCACTCAATCAACCTGCTTTAATCTCTCTAAAGGGTCGACTACATGTCCTTAACCACTTATCTCTTATTATTTAACTTCTTCTCTGTGGACTCCTAGTGAGTCGACTCGGCTTCATAAGCCAAAATTGTCACCCCAAATCTCTATCATGGTTGAGATTGGTATGTCGCGGATCCATTGGAACCCAATAAAGGGTGGCATAGACACTAATCTTTCTTTGTCTAAAGCTTCATTATTGTTATGCTACCAAATTTAATTATCTTTACCAGGGATAACATCTATAGATTCCTTCTCTACATTTGAAGTTAACCTTCCTCATATGTGCACATTCTTTTAAATCTGTATAGACTACTTCATACATCATATGAAATGCTAGTGCATGTTGACCCTAAGTGTTGTTAGAGGGTTTGACCCATTTTATCATATCATTTCCTCAAAATAAAGGGAAGGGCATGTAAAGTGTTTCTCACACCATTAGTTCTTAGCAGTGTAAACAAACAGTGGGGAATTTTTAGAACAAACCCCCACATTCATCAAATGACTATGGTGAGTTCTAGATTATAAACATGTCACATGAGTTATTGACTTCCATGTTTTCTTAACTTGATTTATAGCCTAAATCGGAAGATTCTGTATAATCTCTGTAATTTGGTTTAAATGATAGAAAATAAGTATTCTTTATTAAGTTGTTATCAAACAAATGATAGTACCTCTGGAAAAATAATGCATTAAATGAATAATAAGAATGTTCTTAACCTTCTGTGTAAATGATTGTGAATTTTTTTGAAGGAGATTATTCTTGATCACACGTAATACCTGTGAAATCCTTAAACTATTTGATTGGATTAAAGTTTTTAAATGAAAGGATAATGGGTTTTTTGATAACCATAATATTTCATTCTACACATTATATGAAAATGGAAATGTAATGATCTATGTGAAATATGGTTATTTTCAATATAATTAAAGAATCTATACACATACTTTGATAATGTAATCAAAGGCCGTATATGTGTATATACATAAACCAATTATTTATATACACATACATGTCATATACCTTCTTTTAACAACTTATTTTTTACTTGAATAATATATGATTCAATCTATGAAGGATATGGAAAGGAAATATATGTATTAGTATTTTGTGACATTTGTTGCAAAATGTGCATGTATGTTTCATTTAATTAATGAATATAGACCATGTTAAAATGTCTGAGTATCTATTGCATAATGTACAAAAAACCAATAAATCTGGTTCAGTTTATCTTGCAAGAATATGATGATTTCAAGGATTTCCTAGTGAATTATATGAAAATTGTGCTTGTATATTTTTTGTTTTAATGTTATAAGAAGGTTGGTTAGGATAACCTATTGTAAACTAGATTGTATGATTACAAACTAAATTTTTAGAAGGAAAGGGTGTTTCCTTATGTATGTTGAAGGTTGCCTTCCAGGATGGGTGCTGAAAGTGGAATAATAGAGAGTATAGGTTTTGATTTTTCCAAAATCTATCATTTTGTTGTTGTATACAATATATGCTTGGCCAAGCTTTTTTAGCCCATAATATTGAATGGACTAGTTTCTATGATGTAAATATTTTCCATTTCCTAGCATTGATCTTGCATGTTTTGATTTTGTATAGAAATGCATGTAGTTATGTTAGGCATGCACCAGATTCCACCTTGCATATCGTTATCTCTTACTAGGTATTCTATGCAGGGTTGAGAATTCTTTGAGTTAGGAAAAATTCTAGGGAATCCTAGCTTCGTGTTGGGTGGAAAAGCACCTGAACCATGTTCTCATCCACTAGTTGCAGCAATTGTTGAAATGAAATTACAAGGAATTCCAACTTATGATTATTGTACTTTGTACTAATTGATGTAAAATTTTGAGTTGACTATTTGGTGATGTTAGCCTAGTAAAACTATGTAATCTAACATTTTTACATTTGGGAATGAATACAATTCATTATTTTGGACATGTTGTGCTATGATATAAAATAACTACTCATTTTTTGCCTTGAATTTATTATTCATAATGTCATAATTGATTTATTTGGTGTTATTTAAGAATGACACATTACATTTGGTATCAGATTTTAGGGTTCAAGTCTAGGCCTATGAGTCTACAGTGGTAGGAATTAGGGTTAGTCGATCCTTATTCAATTTTGAGTTATCATGTGAATAACAAACTTGAACTGAATGTAGGTATGGGAAGGTCCAAGTCTAGGAAAAACAAGGGAAAGATAGGACTTCCAAAAAGCAAGTTGTTGTTTAAGGAAACAAAAAACTTGAAGTCAAACCTGAAATCCTTGATGATGAGACCTTAACACTATTGGATAAGACAATTGAGAGGGGGGTAAATCAGTTGTCACAAATTACAACCTTAAATTTAATTATCAGAACTAACACATAAACTGATTAAGTGATTAACCATCAAATGCAAATGCACAAACACAATAATACTAGATTTACATGGAAAACCCAATGAGGGAAAAACCACGGTGAGGATTTACTCACACTATAGAGAATATCAAAACCGATTACAAAAAGGCTCACTGCCTGAAATAGGGACTCACTGTCCATAGGGCTACAACCCGAAGGGCTCACTGCCACAAAGATACAAAGAAGACAAAGAAGACTTGTTACAGAGAGACAACAATTCCAATGCAACAAAGATTCCACCATAATAGTTGATCAACTTACATGAATGATAGAGTTCACCTTCTACTCACTGCATCTAGAAACTCAACATTAAGATTTGTACTAAGCAACCACACACCTAACTCACACACTTTAAGAATAACATCAAAGTCATGTCTACTCTCTCACTTATCTTCCTTCTTTTCTTATGTACAATTTTCATCACTTGCACATTCTGTATTTATATTATCTCCAACCTTGAAAAGATATAGAGTCGTCTATTCAACTTCAAATTAAAATTAGTTTGGTGCCAAACATCCTAGGGTGGAATTAGAATGAGGGAAACCCAAACACACACTTCACCAGGAACCATAATAGATTCAACATGCTTCATCAACTTTGAAAATAGTGCTTGACACACGGTCAGACAAACCAGTGTAAAACACATGTAGATCAATTAAGCTCAATGCTTCCAAATGACAAAACCATCTTCAATAGAACTAGGGAAACTTAATTCTAACACCACAAGCCATAAGACTTCAAAAAACAGAAATCTAGACCAGCAACAATTCTCCCAGACCTCAATTAGAACATAGAGAAACATAGTTCACAAGCACTAGAACAACATCTTCAATAGCTGAATACTTGCAACCTTCTTTTAATACAATTTTCTCAATATCCTCAACATATAAAATCAACAACTAGTAGATAAATAGCTGACCGGTTGACATCAATGACAACACTTCATTCCTCTTTCCATTCTTGCAAAAATCCCATGCTCTTAATTGACTAAAGTTGGAGAGGGGAAAAAATATCAAAGAGTCTAAACAAACTGCCAAAACTAAGAAACCTTCTACAGTAGGAGATTGGACTTTAGGGTGTGGAGCCAATGCACCCATTCTAACAAAAGAAGAGAAGGAGTTCCTTCATGCACATCCTTCCTCTTCTAAGAAGGTTATTATAGACTTTAATGAGGACCCAAAAGAGTGTCCTCTTTCTGAAAATGAATAACCTACCTAATAAGGGGTAAACTATGTAAATAAGGATCTATGTAATCCATTATTATAGTAAATAAAGGAAGTATTTCTTTGTATTCTAAGTTGTGAACTTGAATGACTTATCCTTGTTATGAATGAACATGAATATATTTTATAGATCACATGTTATAATACTTAGTATTATGTGTATGAAATGATTAAGCATAGAAAACTTGTGTCAATTACACTAAACATAGGATGTGACGTAGGTCAATTATAAACCATCATGGTGAACACCAGGAATGGAGGTTCAAGTAGGGGGAAAAAATATGGTTAACATGAGAGGTTGGACTAAAGCCTTGACCTCTGGAATCAACAAGAACACATAATGGACCACTTATAATAAGAAGTTTGAGGTGTGCAAGATGGTCAAAATTAGAGGAATGAAGAACAACCACAAGGAAATAGGGATCAAGGTGGCAACAACCAAGAAAGAATCAAAGGATAGCTTGAAAAAGATCTTAAAAGGGTAGTGATGGCAAGACCATCGGGAACGACGAAAAAGCATGGATAATTGAAATGGAGAAATATTTTGGGCTCCAAAATCTATCTAACAAAACCAAGGTTGTATGGGTAGCTTACCAACTCTTTGGAGAGGCATCCACAAGTGGGACAATGAGATAGATGGCAGAATGGAAACTGCTACTAGGAGAGACCACATGGGAAAAATTCCTTCAACATTTTCAGAAAAAGGTGGCTTCCTCAATACTTTTTTGATATAAAGATGACTGAGTTCCAAAACCTAACCCAAGGGAGTATTGTTGTGACTCAATATTGGGAGAAGTTCACCCATTTGCTAAAATATGTGCCTCAGTACTAGACCAATGAACACTTTCAAATTCAAAAGTTCATATTAGGTTTAATACCCTAGATTAGAGTAGAGGTGGATATTCATAATCTGCTTACTATGGAGGAGGTCTTTGAGAAGGCCACCGAACAAGAGTAGAAGTTGCAACAACTGTCTAATTTTTGTAAGAGTTCAAATTCCAAGTCTTGGTTTGGAAATAAGAAGTTTTAGAAAGGATAAAAACCCCACCAAATTAGGAACCTAAAAAGGGGAAGTGACTCTCAAGAGAAAGGAGAGGCCATCGGTGGTAGAAAGAATAGGCTAACATCAACAAATGCAATTTTGATAACATATAAAAGAGCTCCAAAGAAGATAGGTCAGGAGGTTCAAAAGGGCCACGTGATGGGTGCTACACTTGTGGAGGTGACCATTATGTATCAATTTACCCACAATGCTCAAAGGAATGAAAGGACGAGAACCGATAGTAGGATTTGTAGCATTAGATCCATGTGGCGGTGGAAAACAAACAAGTTGAGTTTCAAGCCTCACCAATCCAGCTGTCGAGTAAGTTTTATGGAAAAAATATTTCTATTTTTATTGATACTAGAGCCTTTGAAGTTTTTTGTAGATATGAGAATCATTTCTAAATTACCCATTATACATGAACATATGGTAAATTATTGGATGGTTCAGTATGGGAATTAAGTAGAGTGGAGGGTGGATTCTTGTCTCTTTTGCAGTGAGTTAGAATTTCCCATTTTCCAGACCCGAGTCAATATTTATGTGACACCCATGATCTTAAGGATTAATTGGATAACCGTACACAAGTCCATTGTAAACTATGAGGAAAAAATTGTTAGTTTCCTATATGACTTTGGGAATCCGACTGAGACTCAAGGTTTGCAAAGACCACTAAAACTTAGGTAGATCTTAGCCATGCAACTCAAAAAGGCTCAAAGTAAAGGGTGTACCATCTATGTTGTGCATTTTATTGAACCTAAGAATATGAAACCTTATATGGATGACTACCCTATTCTTCAGGAGTATCAAGATGTGTTTCCTAAAGAACTCTCAAAGCTACCTCCCAAGCGAGAATTTAATTTCGCTATCGACCTAGTACTTGGAGTTGAGCCTTAGCCCAAGGCCCCATACGAGATGACTACCACTAAGCTATTTGAATTGAAGACCCAATTACATGAGCTATTGAGAAAAGGGCTCATTCAACCAAGTGTGTCTCCTTGGGGTGTGCCGATTACGTTTGTAAAGAAGAAGGATGGGACCTTGCAGTTGTGCATTGACTATAGGATGCTAAAAAAGGCCACCATCAAGAACCGGTATCCTCTACTGAGAATTGATGAAATTTTTGATCAAATGAAAGGGGTGTTAGTGTTCTCTAAAATAGATCTAAGGTACGGTTATCACCAACTAAGGATAAAAGAAGAGGATATCCCCAAGACTAATTTCTGAACTCGGTATGGACATTACGAGTTCACTTTAGTACCTTTTGGTTTGACCAATGCACCAACAACTTTTATGAATCTCATGAACAGTGTATTCAGGGATTTTTTGGATGATTTTATTTTGATATTCATTGATGAAATCCTGATTTATTTTAAATCCATTGAGGAGCATGACAGGAATTTAAGGATAGTCTTATAATGCTTGAGAGAGAAGAAGCATTTTGGTAAGCTATCTAAGTACTCATTTTACCAAGACAGGGTGCACTACCTAGGTCATATTATTTTAGGAGAAGGAGTCTCTATAGATCTCAGAAAGATAAAGGAAATGGTAGAATGGCCAATGCCTCAAAGTGTGACAGAGGTTCAAAGCTTCATGGGTCTTGCAGGATACTATAGGAAGTACGTACAAGGATTCTCTCAAATCATAGCCCCAATCATATTACTTCAAAGGAAAGGAAAAAAAAAATTGAGTGGAAAAATAAGTGTGAGCAAGCTTTTCAACTCATGAAGGAGAAACTTACTATAGCTCCAGTGCTGATTATACTTGATCCTAATGGTCAATTCACAGTGATCATGAATGCTTTGGGAGATGGTGTAGGAGCAATATTAATGTAAGATGGGAAAGTGGCGGAATATGAATCAAGGAAGATGAAGAATCATGAAATGAATTACGCATCACATGATCTAGAATTGGCTACAATAGTACATGCCTTGTAAATTTGGAGGCATTAACTTTTAGGGAAACCATTTGAGCTTAAAATGGATCATTTGGGACTAAGATACATCTTCAACTAGCTGAATCTTAATGCACATCAAAGAAGGTGGTTGGAATTCCTTACTGAGTACGACTTTGGAATTGGTTACATTAAAGGAAAAGAGAATAGAATAACATATGCTCTTAGTAGAAGAAGACATTTGCTAGCTATAACTAAAACAATATCTAATCTAAGTTAGCGAGTGATGCAAAAATTGCAAGGGGATAAGCATTATGAAAGAGTGAATCAAGCTCTAGAAGAGAATCCATCAGACCATCAATTTGATGGGTATGAATTTGAATCAAATGGTATCTTAAGATATCAAAAGAGAATGTATATTCTAGATTTTGGAGATCCCAGAAAGTTGGTCTTAGAGGAAATCCACAATGCACCCTGGAGTTGTCAAGATGATCACAAAGTTGAAATCTTTATATTTTTGGCCAAAAATCAGGAAGGATGTAGTTGAGTATGTAGCTAGATTCTTGGAATGTTAGCGAGTTAAGGTTGAACATGTGCATCCAACATGGCTCCTCTATCCTCATGATATACCTAAGTACAAGTGGTAGGTGATCAACATGGAAATTATACAAGGGTTACCTTTGAGTAAAAATAGGCATGATGTCATCTTGGTAGTAGTTGATAAGTTGACTAAGGTGACACATTTCATTCTAGGGAATCTTAAGGATGGATCATTGACCTTGGTCAAGAAATTTGTCCAAGAGATCTTTTGTTTGCATAGATTGCCTAAGACTATCATATCCAATAGGGATAATTGGGTGATGTCCAAGTTTTGGATAACTTTGAATGTAGCTTTGGGAACTAAATTGAATTTTAGTTCAACTTATCATCCTCAGATTGACGGTCAAACAAAGAGAGTTAATCAAGTAGTAGAGGATCTGCTTTGAATGTATTGCATGGACTGACAATATAAGTGGGAAGAGTGCCTACCATTGGTAGAATTTTCCTATAATAAATATTTTCATGCATCCTTAGGTATGACACCTTTCGAGGCTCTTAATGGGCGAAAGTGTCATACACCCAATAGTTGGGACAAGTTGGAAGACATAATTATAGTGGGTCCAAAAATGCTTAAGGAGATGGAAGATAAAATGAGACTCATCAAAGGTAGACTAAAGGAAGCGAAAAATAGATAGAAAAGCTATATCGACAATAATAGGAATTTTAGATGGTTTTCTGAGGGGGATAAAGTCTTTATGAGAGTCAAGCCACACAAGAGCTCCATTACTTTTGGAAAATATTCCAAGTTGGATTTGAGATATGTGGGTCCTTTTGATGTGCTAAAAGTGATTAACCTGGTTGCATACGAACTTGCTCTAGCTCAAATCCATAATGTATTTCATGTTTCTTTACTTAAGCCATACCATCCAGATGTAGCTCACATACTTGATTGGCATTTCTTACAGGTGCAGGATCTCAGGGTGGTGTTGGTGGAACCCAATAATAATTCTAGATAGATGCAATATCAAGTTGTGAAATAGAGATATTGTTCAATATAAGATCCAATGGGACCAATATTTTGAGGACAGTGCCACATGGGAGAATGCAAGGGAGATAGAATGCTCCTCTCCTCATTTGATCTCCTAGATAGACTCAATATTTCATTGAGATATTATTGCTCTAGTATTTTTTTTGATGAATAGGAAACTATCTATATTATAAAATAAAGATAAAGTTACATATTCACAAAAAGAAGGTGGGTGGTAAAAAGGAACACCCTGAGAGTTACACGGGTAAAGCCCAAAAAACCAAAAACCAGAGTCACTTGGGCCTAGCCCAAAAGTTCATAAACATTACAAATAAAAAGAAAATTGGCCATCAAGCAGCCAAAGTAGTTCCAGTAAAGCCAGGAGGGTCTCTATCATCCATGTGTTTCCCCCATACATTAGCGAGGTATGGAGTGACGTCAGGAGGAGGACCCCATCCATCATCATCTTTCTCTTTATCTTTATTTTTTTCCTTGCACTAAGGAAAGATTGCAAGCGCCATACATAGAAAGCATTTTACAGAATCTAGTGAACCAGAGCCAGTAGCAAGAGTTTCATCAAAGGGCCACCCAGAATCGCCATCGCTGTTCCCCGCAGCTCTTCTAGAGGGCCACCCCTAGCCAACCCATGGAGGAGGAGAACAAGTCTGCCTATGAGGGAGGGAACCATGCTGAAGAGGAGGCTAAGAGTGGGGGCAATTAGAGAAAATATGTTGTTGGCCCTAAGAGGGTGACCAACCATGAAAGGAAGTGGGCGATGTGAGCACCCGAGCAATAGTACACAGGGCATTGCCCCAATGATCCAAAAACACTAGAAGGTGAGCCACCCCAAGTGCAACCTTGTTGGCCTAAACTTGAATCTGCAAGAGCACATTAGAGAAAATAATAGCTTTAGAATACAAAGAAATATTTTTATCCATTTGTGTGTTAGCAAATATGCAGGCATTTCTGTCTTTCTGGATATTGAAGAGCATTTCCACCCTGAAAGTCTACCAAAGTTGGGTATATTTAGCAAGAAGTCTTGGCGAGTCTCCCAATGAAATCATATGCCAAGAGAATGGCTTAGGTCTAAAAGGATGAAAGAAGTCATGAATCCAATTCCAAAATTGTTGAGCTCTGGTGCAAAACCAGAAGAGATGCTTAAAAGATTTGGCTTGCCCATGAAAAGGGCAACAAGGGTCCTGGACCCCCAAGTGAACAAGCTGAGAACCCATAGGCAAGCCTTGGAAAATAATACACTAAGCAAAGTGGGAAAGTTTTGGCTCAACACTTGCAGACCAAGTGGTAGAGAATATTTTTTACCAAACATGAGCGAGAGATTGAAGAAGCCACCTCTGGTTCAGACTTTCAATCATACGAAAGTGTGGTGAAATCCATCTATAACCAAGCCTAGGCTTGTAGTTCCTGAAAGGGGTGTCTAGGTACCACTTCTAGTCCTTCCACCAGGGCTTGGACCCATGAATTCCTGCATTATGAAGCATTCTACAGGAATAGAATTCACTAGACCATCATAAGTAACACAATCCTAGTTTTGAAGCCTGTAAAGGGCACAAAAATCTTCCCACCACATGATGCACATTGTGGGTCTATGGAACACCTACTGCAAAGTTTGAATACTGTTCTTGTGGAATCTTAGTGCCTTAAGCCAAGGTGACTTAGCTAGCGGCTGACCATTGCTAGAAAAAAGAGGTGACCACCAAAAATTTTGTTGATTAAGCAAAATCCCATCACGGAAACTAGAGCTAGCCCAGTGGAGCCAGGGCTTAACCACCTTCCAGGTCCTCCAAATTCTCTTGGCCATGAAAGTTCCCATAATTTGAAATAGTTCCTTCATGACTGGAAGGGTTTGAAAGCCAATCCCCTTCTAGGTGGATCTATGGAAAGGAAAACCAGGCTGAATGCAATGCCTAAGGAGAATCTTCCAAGATTCATCTCTAGTAAGAGCATGGATTATCCATTTCAGACACAAGGCAATCCCTTGTCATTGAGTGGAGAGCAACCCAAGTCCTTCAAAATCTCTGGGAAGGTAGCAAAACTCCCAAGCAATGCAATGAAACCCTCTATGGGTCTTTGTAGAGACCTAAAGGAAGTTTCAAAGAAAAATTTCAAGCTTGCCAAAGGCAGCTTTCAAATGGGCCCAACAAGAGGAGTAGTAAACATGTGTTGTTGCTAAAATATTAGAGCACACCTAGAATTTCCCTGCCAAAGAACAAGGCTTGGTAATCCAGTAGGATAGCTTCTGCTCAATCCTGGGGAGGACAGCTTGCCATAGCTTAGCCGAAGAGGCCTATAAGGAAAAGGGAATTCTAAGGAACTGAAAGATCCCCCCAGGCCCAATCCATTTCCAACTGTTCTGTTGAATCCAATGAGGAGTGGGAAATATGGATTTTCTGTAACACAAAGTTTTGTGCCATTGAATGGTGACACCAGATGCTGGGAAATTTTTTTAAGACATTCAAGAGCCATTTTGATATTATTCTCTTCCTCCAAAAGAGTGAGAAAAGATTCATCAACAAAATGGCCGTTAACCAGTTGAGCTTGGGAGTTAGGCAAAGAAATTCCTTTGACACGCTGTTGAGAAACCGTATGAGCACATAAAGAGAAGGAGCAAGCATACATCCTTGCCGAATGGAGCGGAAGAGCCCAAAGGAAAGAGATTGGCGGCCATTAATGGTGATACATGTAGAGGTGTCTACGAAGAGCATTTAGACAACCTGAATGAAATTAGGCCCAAAACCCAAGGGTTGCAAAATGGCCATAATAAAAGGCCATTCAATGTGGTCATAAGATTTGGCAAAGTCTATTTTGAGAAAAATAGCTTTTTGGTCCAAGTGCTTGACCCACTCCATTCCTTCCCACACAAAAATGATGTTTTCTAGGATAAATCTAGACTTGATAAACCCAGTCTGCTCGAGGCACACAATCTAAGGAAAAAGATGGTGGATCTTTAGAGACAGAGCTTTGGCGATGATTTTGTAAGAAACATTGAGGAGCATGATAGGCCACCAGTTGCAAATATCCTCAAGATCTCCAGTCTTAGGTATGAATTTAATATTTCCTTTGTTTATTAAATTACCTAGGGATTTGGAATAAAAATCCTTGAGATAGACTTTATGCAAGTCGTGCCCAACACAGTCCTAACGGGCCTTGTAAAATTCACAAGGGAAACCATCAATCCCTAGGGCCTTGTCACCAGCCATGGAATGAATGACTTCCTTTAAGTCTTCAACTATGATTAATTGGTCACAAAAAGCTCTCTGGGCTAAAGATAGTCTATTTGGCACAACAACAAGACAATCCTAAAGGGCTTGCTTTCACTTGGGCGTAAAATCTTGCATAGTGAAAACTTGCTCATAGTGACAAACAAAGGCCCGTAGAATGTCAAATAGCTCAGAGAGCACCTAAATTCCATCTTTAATTTTTTTAATTCATGGAGATGAGTGCCTAGAACATAGGGCCAAAAACAACTTCTTGGAGGCACGATCGACAATTTTTAAGTAGTGCAATCTGGCTTTGATTTGAGCACCTCTTGCAACATAATTTTTTGCAACTTGATTTTTGTGTCTTAATTCTGCCACCCTGATTTGTAATGATGGGGACAAAGGGTTGGCTGCCAAAGCCTTGGTAGCTAAGCGCAGGTCTGGTAGCCTTATAAGACCGCCAATGAAAAATGGCTAGCTGGTGCCCATAAATGTGCAAAAATCTTGTCATGCGAGTGATAGCATCATTCCACCAATTAATCCAGCCTGTATTATGAGTTGGCCTGCACTCTAAATTCTAGACTCGAGGAATGTGGGCCAATGTGGGTTGATGACAAAGCAGATATGTGTTCAAAAATAACTATGTTTTGCAAGCCCGAGGTTGTCTTGTCTCCCATTCAATGGAAAAAAAAGGGGAAATGATTTGACAAAGTCACATCTACTAACGGCTTAACCGAGAGTGAAGAGCTATCAAAAGAGAAGAAAGATTGAGCCGCGATCATAGAATGATCAAGGCATTTAAATATCCTATCAAAGCTAGCCCTGTAATTATACCAAGTGTACCAGAGGGAATGAGAATGGTGGCAGCCAATATTGGGATCAAAGATCGCCAATTTATTATGCATGTAAAACCATGCCTCCCTTTCGCCAATTGCCCATCTGAATGGAAAGGTGCCATATTTATCATAGGCCATATCAACCATATTGAAATCCCCACACAATAACCAAGTATCAACTGACAATGAATCAACAATCCAATGCCAGAGCACAGAGCATTCCACCCAATCATTAGAAGCGTAAACAATGTTGAGAAGGATTAGATGAGCCAACGTTGAGAAGGATCTAGATGAGCCAATGTGTGGGGTTAGACCCGTAGTCAACCACACAAGCATGCCCCCATGGGGAAAAAAGGGTGACAACACCACCACACCCAAGTTTATGATCAGTACAAAACATTTGACTGGTTGGCCAAATAGAGCAACAAGCCGATGCGAGCATAAAACCAAAATTTTTAACTTCTTGGAGACAAAGCACTTTGAATACCATAATATTTCTTCAAATTATCCCTAACATAATATTTTCTGGAGAGGTCCATCAGACCTCGAACAGTTCAAGAGAGGAAATTCATGAGCAAAACTCTTCCATATCGTCAGAGTCTGGCTCCTCTTGATCTAAAGAAGAGAAGCGATTTTGCAAAAACTCTAGTGGAGCTAACCCAATTTGAATAGTCAGATAAGAAACTCTATATTTCTCTTGCACACATTCACCTTGTTCTAATGGTGGGGAGGGACTACAAGACTGCCTTTGAGCTCTTGACACGGGAGGATAAGCGTTTGGCTACACTATCATAGTGATAATAGGCTAAGGCGTAGCCTTCGGCCTAGGCCACACTGGAACATTATCAGCCCCGAACGAAGCCTTTTTCCCCTTCGCTGAAGGGTTTGAAATTTTTTTTGTTGGCTCAGGGGCTTTGGAAGCCGAACCAGAGCCATTGGACTTATTTTTATGGTTCATAATCATGGTCCATTTTTTATTAAGTTTGTCAATAGAATTATCTGCCTGACGAGGCTTTTCAGATTCTCGTGGCAGAGAAGGAGTACGAGGCACTGCCAAAGGGTCATTCTTGATCTTGCGGTTTTTGGACTATCACCTATAACACGTGTTAGGAAAATTAAAAAAAGTGACCTTTTGGGTATGCCAAAGAGCTCCAATTTGAATGCATATGGAGTCCTTCAAATATTGTGAAAGGTCCACTTCAACATAGACTCATTTTTTGGGCCGGGCCTGAAAAAACCTATCTAGCTCAATACAAATGACCCTCCCTAGAGAGGATGCAATATGATTCAAAAAAGGAACAAAAGGCAAAGGTAAAACTAGAAATTCAATCCAAACCAGGACCTGAAACTTGGTGTCATCCAAGACAACGAAGTCCTGGGTCCATGCCTGGAAGACCAACAAAGAAGACCTGACATACTATGGACCATGTGCTAAGATTTCCTGGACATAGTTGACCTCTACAAAACGAAACAAGAAAAAACCCTTGGTTAAATTTTGGACCATATCAAGGTGGATCCCATGAGGTACCCAGGCCTTGCTAACCCATTCTTTAATCGCACTTTCAAAGGGAGTCCTCCCAACAAAATATCCAACAAGGGTATGTTGCTCAAGCCATTGACAAGCAAAATAAAAATCAGGCAAAGGTAAAACTACATCAGCTGGGGAGTCAAAAGACTTACCTTGTGTGAAAGAATTTAAGAACAAATTTTTGGGGTCGTTTGTTCAGAGGAGCCATTGATCAGAGTCGTCAAACTACCAACACTAGCATGAGTTGTTGGGTTAGAGTTGGTTGAATGCATACTAAAACAAAAAAACTGCAATAAATGTGGTCGTACACATAGGAAATAAGAAAATTCCTGCATAAAGAGTGTAGTATGATGCAAGAGGGGCCAAGAATGACCATAGACACAAGGAAACCCTAGAGTATTTTGGATTTGCATGTTATGATATTTTGGTATGACAACAATATGATTGGATGTTGAAATAGACATATATGATCTAGTTTTTTCTGACAAAGACATCAGGACGATGTCTCTTCCTAGTGAGGAAGGATGTCACATCTAAATTTTTTACTTCCATTTAATAATATTAAATTATTTAAAATCATTCGAAAATGAAATTTATCAATTTTTGACTTGTGATAAATTTAAGGTTTCGATGTTATTTGAAAATGCTTATCCGTGTAAACTTTATGATTGAACATGTGTTGGATGTTGTGGTTGTGTTGTTGATATGTGGTTTTCATTGATGTCAACACTATTGCATTATTGTATTGAAGGTTGTATATGTCGAGGATATTGAGAAAATTGTAAAAGAAAGAGTTGCAGGTTGCAGTGGAACAATGAAGGTCATGAAGGTATTTTGTTCTATATGTTGAAGATCAATTGTTGTGGACTAAAGGGTTTATTTTTGAGAGTATTTAGTTCATCTACCGGAAGTTTCAGAGGTCTGTGTGAAGACTTGATCATGCTATGAATAGTTGTGTTCTGACAGTGTTTTTGTGGTCTCTCTCAGTGTTCTTGATTGAAGTTTTGTGTAATTCTAGTTGTTGCGGATTCTCTCTATTAGTTCTTGATGTTTGTGGATGTTTCTAGATCATTCTCCATCATTGTTGTAAGTCCCATTGATCGGTGTGCTCGTGGTCAAAGATTTTTCTTGTGCATTTTCAAGTTTTCATGTTCCTAGCCGACATGTTGGTGGTAATGTGTTGCGGATCCTTGGAGATTAAAATTTGAATTTTTGGTGCGCTGTGAATATTGTTTTGGGTTGCATCATTGTATTGGCTGATGATGTTTAATTCGCATTGAAAATTTAATTGTTAAATTGGGCTGACATTGTAATTGTATTTTATTTTTCTGGCCAACTAAGAGGTTGATGTAATTCCATGATACAGATATATATGAGTGATTGGTTGAGCGAATTTAGTGTGTGTGTGGTGTGAGAGAATCCAGAGATAATGCAAGTGTGTGATAATTGATCTATTCATTCGATTGCAGAGTAGAGTGAGAGTGAAGAGTGAAGGATTTTTTTTTTGTGCTTAACTGGAATTGTAATTAGGCTTGTGCATAAGCTATTTTATCAGTTCATACCCTCTGGATTTAATCCTATTTTGTTTTTTTGGGCAATGAGCCCCTATTGTATTTGAGCAGTGAGCTCTAGAAAGTGTGCCTGAATGCATGTGCATTCCCCTTTCTATTTTCATTATACTTTTAACAAGGTATAATAGTATGGACTAAAATCCATCGTGGCTTTTCCCCTAACAGGGTTTCCCAGTAAAACAACCTCAATTTGTTCTGGTAAAATCAAGTAAGTCAGGAAGCAGAAACAAGTGCAAGTGTAGAAGAAAGAAAAAAAGAACCAAAAGCCGAAGAAAGTTCTAAAGTTCCAAGGTATGTAAAGATAAATCATTCTAAAAATCAAATTATAGGAGACAAGAATAAAGGAGTGCAAACTAGAAGAAGGATTGCAGAAGAGTATTGCTTGATTTCCAAGATTGAACCTAAAGATGGCAATGAAGCTTGCAATGATGAACACTGGATGGAAGATATGAAGGAAGAACTAATGCAGATTGAAAATAATGATACATGGGTGCTTGTTCCCATACCTAAAGACAAAAATGTGATTGGTACTAAATGGGTCTTTCAGAATAATCTAAATGAACAAGGTGAAGTGGTTTGGAATAAAGCAAGACTGGTATGTAAAGGGTATTCACAAATGGAAGGTATTGATTTTGAAGAAACCTTTGCCCCTGTTGCTAGAATTGAAGTTGTTAGATTATTTCTTGCTTATGTTGCATATAAGAACTATAAAGTCTATCAAATGGATGTGAAGTCAGCCTTTCTGAATGGAGAACTAGAAGAAGAAGTTTATATTGAACAGCCAAATGGATTTCAACTAATTGACAAGGAAGACACGGTTTTTCGATTGAAGAAAGCTCTATATGGACTTAAGCAAGCCCCCAGAGCTTGGTATGCTAGATTATCTTAGATTAAATAAAGGTACTATTGATAGCAACTTATATTTCAAGTTGGATCATGACAAAGAGTTAATTATTGAGGTCTTTGTTGATGACATTATTTTTGGAGGAGATGATAATCTGTGTATGAAGTTTGCTGATGAAATGAAGAGTGAATTTGACATGAGTATGATTGGAGAGATGAAGTTCTTTCTAGGACTACAAGTTACTTAGTTAGACAAGGGGATCTTCATATCTCAATCCAAATATGTGAGAGGTGTTGAAGAAGTTTGGCATGGAAAATTCAAAACTTGTTGGTACTCCTGTGGTAATCGGATGCAATTTAACATAGAATGATGATTCTCCTAAGGAAAGTTAAACAAGATATAGATCAATGATTGTGGATTACTCTATTTAACTCTTACTAGACTAGACATAATGAATGATGTGTGTATGATTGCTAGATTTTAGGCTGATCCAAAAGAATCTCATGTGACTGTTGTAAAGAGAATCTTCATATATCTGAAAGGAACAATTGATTTTGGACTTTGGTATCCTAAGGATGATGATCTTACTTTGAGTGCATATACTAATGCAAATTAGGCAGGAGATGTAGATGATAGGAAAAGTACTAGTGGTGGTGCCTTCTTCCTAGGAAAGAAGTTGGTGTCTTGGTTGAGCAAACAACAAAATTCCATTTCTCTATCTACTGTTGAAGCAGAGTATATTGCTGCTGCAAACAACTGTACTCAAGTGATGTGGATGAAACATATGCTAAAAGATATCAGGGTGGTATATGAAGAACCTATTTCCATATACTGTGACAATTCAAGTGCAATAAACATTTTGAAGAATCTGGTGCTACACTCTAAGACTAAGCACATATCCATCAACTTTCACTTCTTGAGGGAGAAAGTAAATGAGAAATAAGTCAGATTGGAGTATGTGCCTACCAAAGAACAGGTTGCAGACATTTTCACTATGTGGTTGCCGAAGGATACTTTTGAATATCTTAGAGAAATGCTAGGGGTGATTACCCCTCCTGATAAGAACTAAGAGATGCATTTACTTGGATCAATCCCTATGCTTTAGAGCTATATTTATTGACCCGAATTGATGTTTCCATGGCTGCTACTCAGGAGGAGTAGTCAAATGTGTAGATATGTGGTTTAGAGCCTATATGTGGGAAGATAATGCTTATCTTTTCCATTGATGTCAAAGAGGGAGAAAAGTTATGTGAAAAAATATTGCCTATTTGTGGAGAAGAGCCTTGCGGGGAGAAGACCATGTAGAAGAGGAAGAGTCAGAATCTAAGGGGGAGTAAGTGCTGATTGAGAGTTGTGTTGATGGTGTTTTTCACATCATGTGTTGCCATCAATTCCAAAGGGGGAGATTGTTGGATGTTGTGGTTGTGTTGCTGATATGTGGTTGTCATTGATGTCAAAACTATTGGAATTATTGTATTGAAGGTTGTATATGTCGAGGATATTGAGAAAATTGTGAAAGAAAGAGTTGCAAGTTGCTAGTGGAACAATGAAGGTTATGAAGGTATTTTGTTCGGTATGTTGAAGATCAACTGTTGTGGACTAAAGGGTTTATTTTTGAGAGTATTTAGTTCATCTACCAGAAGTTTTAGAGATCCGCGTGAACACTTGATCGTGCTATGAACAGTTGTGTTTTGATAGTGTTTTTGTGGTCTCTGTCAGTGTTCCTAATTGAAGTTTTTTTAATTCTAGTTGTTGCAGATGCCTCTCTATTAGTTCCTAATGTTTGTGGATGTTTCTAGATCATTCTCCATCATTGTTGTATGTCTACATTGATCGGTGTGCTCATGGTCAAATATTTTTCTTGTGCATGTTCGGGTTTTCATGTTCCTGGCCGACATGTTGGTGGTAATGTTTTGCGAATCCTTGGAGATTAAAATTTGAATTTTTGGCATGCTCGTGAATATTGTTTTGGGTCACATCATTGTATTGGCCGACGATGTTTAATTCACATTGAAAATTTAATTGTTAAATGGGGCCGACATTGTAATTGTATTTTATTTTTCTGTCCGACTAAGAGGTTGATGTAATTCCATGATATAGATATATATGAGTGATTGGTTGAGCAAAGTTAGTGTGTGTGTGGTGTGAGAGAAGCCAGAGATAGTGCAAGTGTGCGATAATTGATCTATTCATTCGATTGCAGAGTAGAGTGAGAGCGAAGAGTGAAGGAGTTTTTTTGTGCTTAACTGGAACTGTAATCAGGCTTATGCAGAAGCTATTTTATCAGTTCATACCCTTCGTATTTAATCCTATTTTGTATTATTGGGAAGTGAACCCCTATTGTATTTGAGCAGTGAGCTCTAGGCAGTGTGCCTGATTACATGTGCATTCCCCTTTCTATTTTCATTATAGTTTTAATAGGGTATAATATTTTGGACTAACATCCACCATGGTTTTTCCCCTAATAGGGTTTCCACAAAAAAAAATCTTGGTGTTCTCTGTGTTTATGATGTGTTGATTGTTTATGGTTTTCTACTCATTCATCAGATCTGAGATAAAGTTAAGTAAAGTTTGAGAAGTTTAATATTTTGTGACAACTGATTCACCCCCCCTCTCAGTTGTCTTCCCTTGTTTTTCCAACAACATGAAGGATGAATGTTATGATGTAATGATAAAATCATTTTGTTTTGAGCATCAATTAATGTTACTGATACAAAATTGCAAGTGCAAGTGTTTGAGAATGTAGGAATAGGTTGAAGAACGAGAACATAGTTGAGGTAGGATTATTTAGCTGGATGGTGATCTGTAAGCATGTTGGAATCTAGAACACACACACCATTGAAAAATAATAGTAACACACACACCATTGAAAAATAATAGTATCTGCATTGAAATTTACAATTGGTAGAATATCATTTTTATGTGAATGTATTGCATTGCTTTAGAAATGAGGAAAGATGTGGTGATGATTAAATAAGTAAACTAATGGAAAATAATTTATTAGTTCATTCATTTTACCATGTATATTTAATGATCTTTGAGTTAGACATACTAATTATAGAATGTATGATCGAATATATGTGTGTGTACATGTGTGTGTAAATGTATATAAATATATAAATATATAAATGAACACATGAAAAGATAAATGATCGATTTATTTAAAATCTCTTTTAAGGAATTGAATGCTTGGAACCACGATATGAAATCATGGTTTGCCCTATTTTTCAAATTAGAAAGTGGGAATCTAAATTAGTAGGGGGGCACTAATAACCTTGAGAAATATTTTTATTGCAAGAAGATAGGGGTAGCTAGCAATAATTAAACACTCCAATTTTAGAGTAAAAAAATAGTTTTTGGAAAACAAAGAGAACCACTAGGAAAATTGAAAGAAGATAACACGATGAAAGGGAAGGGTTTCACAGAAAACTAGAGAATGGGGTTGAGTTCTTGAAAAGAGGAAAAATTCGATTTGTTTGGAGGAAAAAACTGATGTGTTTGGAGGAAAAAACTTGTTTTCATTATTGTATCATCCCCTCTTAGCCACAATTGGATTTGGGCTAGAAAGAGAGGTATGGCTAAATTAGAATCCTTCCTTTTAAGGTATCGAAGGTTTTTCTTTCACCATCGAATATCTCTATTATCCTTTTGAATCTCATTTCTTCTGAATGAATCAATTTGTTATGTTATTATCATTTCCTGGTAAAATTTCATACTTATTATTGATGATATTTTGGTGGGATCGAATCCTTTTATGCACCTCCATTATCATTATACCACTTTTGTTTTATCTTTTGGGACTTTATTTGATATCCAACAATTCTAATGCAAGTGTTAGAATGACCTTGTATATCTTTTCTTGTCAGCCTTCCTGAAGAGACACATCATTATACATTTTTAATACATTCATTTATTCCTAACTTTCTCTTGTGCAATGATAGGACATATTTCATTCCTTTATTATTTGCATCTCATCTCATGTAGTAGAGGTTCTCCTATATGCTCCTCTGAGTATTCAGTAAAGCCGAATCAACCTTGCAACCGACAATGTATCTCACATTGAATTGACTATCACCAAAGTTGTTGTTACTTTTGAATATGTTGCCACCTGCACATTATCTCCCGATTATAGGAGTATTATTCTTTTGTTTTCAACTTCAATCATTGCATTTATCGATCACCCTTTGGGGTTGAATGTATCTTATCCTTCATAGAAGCCACTCCATTCTATGAATAACTGCATTGATGGAACCCACATTTCATGGGTAGCGTATGATTCTATCCCTTATTTTTGTTTGTGCAATGAGAATGCACTCGGTTAACCCATTTTACTCTATTTGAGGGGTCAACTACATGTCCTTACCCACTTATCTCTTATTATTTAACTTTTTCCCTATGGGCTACTAGCGAGGAAAATCGACTTCATAAGTTAATAATGTCACCCAAAATATCTATCATGGTTGAGATTGGTATGTCGTGGGTCCACTAGAACCCAATAAAGGGCGACATAGAGACTAATCTTTCTTAGTCTAGAGCTTCATTATTGTTATGTTAGCAAATTTAATTTCCTTTACTAGGGATAACATCTATATATTCCTTCTATGCATTTGAATTCAACCTTCCCTCATATGTGCACGTTCTTTTAAATCTATACAGACTACTTCATATGTCATAAGGCATGCCAGTGCATGTTGACCCTAAGTTTTGTTAGAGGGTTCAACCCATTCTATCATATCGTTTCCTCAAAATAAAGGGAAGGGCATGCAAAGTAAATCGATAATGTGGCATTTTCATAATGAACCCCCATGTTTATCAAATGATTATGGTGAGTTCTAGAATAAACATGCCACATGAATTACCAACTTCCATGTATCCTTAACTTGATTTATAGTTCGAATTGAAAGATTTTGTACAATATTTGTAATTTGGTTTGAATGATAGAACATAAGTATTCTTTATTAAATTGTTATCAAATAAATGACAACACCTCTAGAAAAATGATTAGACATAATTAATTAAGGGAAAAGAATGTATTAAATGAATAATAAGAATGTTCTTAACCTTCTGTGTAAATGATTGTAAAATTTTCTGAAGGAGAATATTCTTGATTACAAGAAACACCCGTGAAATCCTTAAACTATTTGATTGGATTGAAGTTCTTAAATGCAAGGATAATGGGTTTTTTGATAATAGTAATATTTCATTCTACACATTATAATATGGAAATGGAAATATAATGATCTGTGTGAAATATGGTTCTTTTTTGTTTAATTAAAGAATGCATACACATACTTTAATACTATAATCGAAGGCCATATATGTGTATATACATAAACCAATTATGTATATACTCATACATGTGATATACCTTCTTTTAACAACTTATTTTTTTACTTGAATAATATATTATTCAATCTATGACGAATATGGAAAGGAAATATATGTATTAGTATGTTGTGACATCCATTGCAAAATTTGCATGGATGTTTCATTTAATTGATGAATATAGACCATGCTAAAATGGATGAATATTTGTTTTGATTAGAGGTAAAAGTGGGTTTTGATGGGGCCCCAAAACCCAATACAAGGAAAGGTAGGCCGCAGAAAAATATACCATAAACCTACAACAGCACCACAACAACTTCTAAAAGATAAACATGACTACAACCAGTGCAACAATCAAACAAACAAGGGTCTGAGACCCTGAATACAACCTGGTTTTACCCAGGACCAGAAACCCTTAGAGATACAAAGAAACCACCTACATTAGCCAGGCATCAACAAACCAACCACTCATGGAATACACCATAGAGCCAAGAGAAATACCCAAATTAATGATGTATAAAACCATTAAACCCATAATTAGAATAATATGCTGGAACATAGAAAGAAACTTAGAATACCACCCAGCCTACAACAAAACAGGAGGAGCCAAAGATCCCAAAAAATCCATGGACAGCTCCAACAACAACACCTCCATCAAAATACTTTGGTGATAGGAAACCAACTCCAAACACACCTCTAAAGGAATGGGCTCCCCTCTATTGGAAAGGATGCTACCAACAACAAGACCACCATAGCCAGAAATCACTAGCACCCTCCACCTCCACTGCCATAGGAGAACAATCCACCTCAATAAGAACATCTGAGGGAGGTCCACCTCCATGGGACCAGAGGAGAAAGCTAACTCAGTTTCCAAGCACACAATAGCATCCTCCAGTAAACACTACACTAGAAACAAGCATTGAGCCTTCACACAAGGAAAAACCAGCTGATCCAACATAATACTAACATGAAGTAGTTCAGCCCAAGAAAAGACCAAAAACCCCAACATCAGCCACTAGGGAGGCACAAGAAAAAGAACCATCCTTAGCAAGGAGGATCCAAAGACATTCAACCTAAAAGTACAAGGCCACAACAGAAATTCAACCAAAGCAAACAAGGCCACAAAGAGCACCATAGGCCTAAAGTCCACCAAATGCAAAGTTTCAATCCGAGAGTGACTAAGAGCACCCAACCCCCAAGAGAAATAGGGGAACCCAAACAAGAAGGAAATCAGGAGAAGGGACAGCAAGAAGGCACACCAAGCAATCCTAGCACGCTGGTTAGAGCAAGAGAAAAGCCACAAAACCCAAAAAACAACCAGTGGAAAATACCACCACACCTCAAAGAGGGGCCATGAAGAGCTCAAAAACATCTAGGAACAAAAAACCTCAAAATAGAGCCACCAAATAGGCATCAAGAAAAAGTAGAGGACAACCAAGATGAAGCTAGAAACAAACCAGACCAACAATAAAGATCCCCAAGCCTTCCTATTATGCCGAATAGGAACAAAGAGATGCCCAATTTGCACCCAAACTTCCTCAAAGAAACCCAAACTCACCGACACCAAGAGAGGCAACCAAAGAAAGAAGAAAGGCCAATGTCCACCAACAACCACACACACAACAACCACAGGAATAAAGGGGCACAAAACATCAGCATTCACACACCCATGCCCACACACCATAGGCCAAGAGGGAAGGCATCACAAGGAGACCAGAAGGAAGCACTCCTTCCCAACATAGCCTTGCCCCAAACCAGGAACAACAACCCAAAGATCTCCAGATGCAGCCACCAATGACTACAAAGCCAGTAGGAAACCCCCACTAGGGTCACCGTCGACATCACCAACAATTGCACCAACAATAGTGCAGGAAAAAAACCTCCCGAACCATTCAGGAGCATTCCAACCAAGACAAGGCCAAAGCAAAAGCATAGACACCATTTGTGCCTCCCCGAGCAACAAGGCCCCAACATCAGCAGGCGGATCTCCATCTTCCTCATCAGTTTCAGCCTCTCCATTGCCTACAGTTTTCAAACTACTTCCTCCGCACCTATTTCCATTGTTCCTCTCCATCGATATGGATAAATATGATGTTGATAGGATAGTGATGCTAATATGATGGAAAACATAAATTAATAGATGGAAGAGCCAAATTTTTTCACAAAATATGGCTGAATATATGTTGCATAACGTACAAAAAATCAATAAATTTGGTGTTCACTTTATCTTGCAAGAATTTCCTAGTGAATTATATGAAAATTGTGCATGTAAAATTTCTATTTTAATGTCATAAGAAGGTTGGTTAGGATAACCTATTGTAAACCAGATTATATGTTTGCAAACTAAATGTTTAGAAGGGAAGGGTGTTTCCTTATGTATGTGGAATGTTTCTTTCTAGGATGGGTACTGAAAGTGGAATAACAAAGAGTATAGGTTTTTCTTTTTCCAAAATTTATCATTTTTTTGTTGTATACAACATATGGTTGTCCAAGCTTTTGTAGCCCATAATATTGAATGGACTAATTTCTATGATGTAACTCTTTTCCATTTCCTAACATTGATCTTACATGTTTTCATTGTGTATAGAAATGCATATAGTTATGCTAGGCATGCACCAAATTCCACCTTGGATATCATTTTCTCTTGCTAATTAGTATTTTGTGCAGGGTCAGGTATTCTTTGATTTATGAAGAACTCGAGGGAAGCATAGCTTCTTGGTTGGGTGGAAAATCACTTGAGCCATGTTCTCGTCCACCAGTTGCAACTAGTGTTGAAGTAGAATTACAAGGAATTCCAACTTATGATTATTGTACTTTGTACTACTTGATGTAAAATTTTGAGTTGACTATTTGGTGATGTTAGCCTAGTCAAACTATGTAATCTAACATTTTGAAATTTTGGAATGAATATAATTCATTATTTTGGACATGTGCTATGATAGAAAATAGCTACTCGATTTATGTATTGAATTTATTATTCATAATGTCATAATTGATTTATTTGGTGTTATTTTTAAGCCTGACACATTACACCCCTAATGCTTCTATTGATGGTGGAAACACTGGAATCCCTATTGGTCTTGGTGTTGGGGTTTCTATTGGTATGGGGGTTGGTGGCTCTCGAGGTTTTGGTGGTGGTTCCACTGGTCCCGTTTCATCCTCCGATCCTATCTTGAATACTTTATTGTAAAATATGGGATACATGCAAAACCAGTTGGTGAACCTATCTAGATCCTCTTTTAAAACTATTTTCCAAGATTTCTTTCATCACAGTCCTTTATCTATAACCATCCTAAACACTCATATCCCCTAGGGAACAAAGATTCTAAAGTTCAAAAATTATGGTGGTCATGGAGATCGTCAGATACACGTATCAAAATTCAATGCTATGTGCACTGACTTCTTCCACTATGATGCATTGATGACAAATATTTTTCCACGATCCCTTAAGGACACTACCTTTGAGTGGTATTTCTCCTTACTAGATAATTCTATCTTTTCATTTGATTAGTTGGTGAATCAATTCCTAAGATAGTTCCAAGATAACATTGGATCGAAGATGACATTCTTTGATCTTGTCCAATGCAAGTAGGGGGACCATGAAAAGGTTACGGAATTCATCACTCATTATCAAGAACTCTTTTCTCAAATCTCTTATCCTCTAGCAGACTCTGATGTTCTAAAGTTCTTCATCGGGAACTTGCAGAAATCACGGCAAAAAAGTTTTCCTTGATGAAGTATCCTTCCTTTTCCCATTTGTGTGCAACACTCTGCAAGTACCAATATATGGTCGCTCAATTCGGGGGTTCATCCTCAAGCTCACATTCTGATAACCAGTTAGTGGTGTCATTTTTTGGTGATGTAAGAAATAATAAGGCCATTGCGAACATGGTCTTTTCACCTAAAGACAAAGGTATAGGGCACCATCAAAATTTTATAAAACTAGCTGAATCCTATACTACTGCCCTGAAATTTTTTTTGAAAGATAAAAACTTTACATTTCAAGAATTCTGACCTCTTTTCGAGCCATATCCTGAGTGGTACAAAGCACAATAGTTCTACCAATTCCATCAAGTGCACAAACATGACACGGAGCAATGTGTATGCATACGCCACAAGATTTAGGACTGCATCAAAGATGGGACTATCTATCTCAATGGGAGGAAATAGAACTCCAATAAATCTATGGCCAAGGCTAATAGTGAGTTATAGATTTATATTGATCCATTTCCTTTTCATTCTACCAATCTAGTCACCCAGTCCTCTACATCTTCTGAGCTAGTCCCGTTTGAGTACATGAACATGGTCATGTTCATGTGTATACCTCTTGTTGAGAATACGAGTGTTATGCCCATCATAACTTTCACCTTGCATGATTTAACATTAAATAAGGAGCCTTCCCTGTTATATGAAAACATAGTATAAACTTGCATCATGGTCGATCTGACGAGTCAAGTGAACATAATAACAAAGGAAACTTTGTTCATAAATAGTTTGCATAAGGAGAAATATGAAGAGTTGTAGGACACTCTCCATACTCATGAAAAACTCTCTATTGACCCTATGGGAATTGTTTCTTTATCAATCTTAGTTGGACCTAAGGCTATTGATGTGTCATTTATTGTGATTTTGGAGTCTGACTTGTTCAGAGTCAGACTAGGAATTTCATGGCTAGCCTCTATGAATGAAATTTCCTTTTTAATCCACAAATGCTTAAATTTTTGCATGAAGGTGTTGTGCACACGGTTCATGATAATGGCTATTAACTGTTGGTGTCATGTGCGGGCTTCTCTATGGATCAATTTTGGACCCCTCTAGTTGGACCTCTCCCTCTAAGGGGAGATCTATTATATCGAGCCTATGTTAAATATAAGATTAGGGGAACAACACTAAAGTAAGTTTTCTAGTGTCTCCATATTTTATTTTTGTGAAGGCCTTTATGATAGCACAACAACGAGTTGTTTCTTTATCCCCGTCAAAAGGGAGGGAGAAGCTTGCTTGCGCTCTAGAGCCTTCTCCTTTCGTATCTTCTGCTCCATCTAATTATACTTCCCAGCCCATGGTAGCACCCTCGGTTCTTTCTCTTGTTCCTTGCATGGGAAGTGTGATGGTGCTTGAGTGGTGGAAGGCGAAGTGTCAGGATTTTTAGTTTCCTGTTCTTCCCATGGTTCCCCGACCCACTATCTATAACAAGGGGAAGCATTCCCATGGGTTTGTTCATAAGTCTCAACCTTCGCAAACTCCAACCATTCCTCCACCTATCCCTTGTACAATGAATGGGAAGAGGCCCATTAGTGAGGCACTTGTATTCATTTCTACTTAGGAGAGCACCCTTCCACTAATAATGGTTTTCAAGGATACTCCTACAATTGAGCAACCACCTTTAACCTCTTCTTAGGTCATGTCCTCTAGTGCTTGCAGCTGACATAACTTGCTTGCACATTAGCGCAAGCATAGGTGAAAGCCTCTAACTGTGGAACATGATGCCTCACAAAAGATAGAGGGGGAGCTAGTTGCATTTTTTTATGTCTCTCCTGTTGCTCTGCTTTCTTTTGTTGTTCCTACTCTAGTTCCCATCACTTTTTCCTTGCTTTCAACACCTCTAGTGGGTCTCGATGATGCTCACCCCAAGAGGGTGCAAGTCTTCATTTCTCCTTCTGTAGAGCCTCTACTTCTCATGTCCCTCCTAAACATTGCTCCTTTCTATAGCTCATGGACATGCCTAATACAACAGTGGTGTCCTATTTGGCTTTGTCTTCTTCTTCCTCTGCTTCTACTTGTTTTGTGGGGATCCAACATCCTCTAATGACGCGCAAGCTAGAGGACGGATTCACCATGAGTGGAGGTCAGATGAAGGGTTCCCCTTCTTCAGAGTCTATTTTTGTCTTAGCTTGCACCGTCCTTATGACAGAGGCAACCCCTGCTTCCTTGGAGTTAGTCACTGCCCCTCTTCTTGAGGTTGGTATTGACTCTCGGGTACCTCATCCTACCACTGCAAAGTGCATGTTCAAATTTGTGGAAGACATCCCAACTTTGTACTTATTTTTTTTTTTAAATCAATGACTTTTTCTTCACAAGAACTCGATGAAGAAGACCTCGAGGGACCCTCTTCCTTAGCTCTTATGGCAGGTGAGTTAGAGGGTACTTCCCTCACTATCCCACCCTTGCAAGACCATCGTCCCTCCCCTTATAATGATCTAGATTTGGAGCAGGATGACCTACTGGTCGATGAGGAATAGGATGGTGCCTCTTCTACTTCTGTAGATCAGATTGTTAGTCTATTTTTGCTCCCTTGTAATTTTCTTTTTATGTTTGTGATCCTACATGAAGGACCCTTTCTACCCTTGTGGTACTTGGATACATGCACAAAAATTTTCATGCATTTCTTCCATTTGTGTCATCATTCTTCTATGTGTCATACTATTTCCTTTCAATATTGGGGATGATGCAAAGCGTTGGGGGTATTTAGGCCTTCTTCCATGTTGACCTAATTTTTATTTCTACTTTGTCTTTATGTGATCTTCTTCACATTCTGAGAACTTTGAGGATTGGTGACTGTTTATACATATACTATCTATTTATAGCTATGGATAGTTCTAACTTCAAATTCTCAGATTCCCCCATCCCTTATTTTCTTCGTCACTACTTGTCTACTTCATAATGTTGTGGTTTTCATGTGTTTTCCCTCGTGAGTGTGAAATCACACCACGAATACATCTTTTCATGTGTTTCATGCCACAACATATCTATCTCTCCTTTCTCTCCTTAGGATGTCATGTTCTCCTCCACATAGCACACATCATCCTAAGTGAGGGATACCATGCAGTCTAGTTTTCAATAAGGTAAATTATTTCAAAGGGATTCCTTGGTGTCAAATTTCTTTGAAATGAATTCCTTGACAAAATAATCCCTTATTGAAAACTCTCATTTTCCAAAATGATTTATTCTCTCATAAAGGAATCTTGGAAAAAAAATTCTTTCAAAAAGGATTCCTTAGTGAGAGTGAAAATTTTCCTTTTGAAAAAGGAGCACTTTTTCTAAAATGAAAGAGTTTGAAAACTTTCCTTTGAAAAAGGAGCATTCTTTCCACTATATTGTTGAACACCTAGAATACTGAGAGGGGGGGTGAATCAATATTCTATTAAACCATTTGATCATAATCCATCCAATAATCAAAACATATCTAACTGCAACCATGAATGAAAGCATGAAAGGAATCACAAGATCATATAACACATGAACACCAATATTTTTATGTGGAAAACCCAAAAAGGGAAAAACCACGGTGAGGATTAGCTCACAATATATTATAACCGGTTATACGATATTATAGAGGCTCATTGCCAAGACACACTATCCAATAAGGCTCACAATGAGAAATAGATACAAAATAGAAATGGCTATACAACCAAAATGTGAACTAATACAAAGTGCACCTTCCTTGTGCCAAATTCAGTTCCTTTGAAGCTCTCAATACAAAACACTACTCTACTTAACAATTGCTCAAAATTCACAACAATTCTACCCTTATTCTGATCTCACACATAAAAAAATTTGCAAGTTCACATAATATCATATCTCTCTCACATCTCATCACCTCTACAATCTAAAAAATGTCTCACATATATACCCAATACATTCACATACATCAATTAGGTTGGCCTATTTAGATGTAGCCCTATTTTAATTCAAAATTACCTTGTCGACTCCATACTTCAAATCAAACATGCATCACTTAATTTAGTTCAACATGGACCTAAAAGAGATCCCACTAACATCCGCAATACTTATTTAATCTTCACAACACATCAAGCATTAGGTCAGCCAAGAAATAGATCTAATCACAACATAAGCCAACTACTCAACCATCAACAATCCATTTGATCATATAATCACTCACCATCTAGAATATGTAGAATACTTAAACTTGTAAACAATCTCTCAAAAGCGCTAAGTCTATTATTGAAGTAATGCAGACCAGATTACACATACCCATTTACACTATATAAAGCCAAAAATTGTGCCTAAATACTGTCGCTTGTATCTTTCAACTGTTTATCCAGAACTACTAAAAAATTAATCATAGATGCATATAATAGCTAGGAATAACATACTATAACCTCATAAACTGATCTTATTACATGAGCAATTTCGGATAAAAATACTAGATTAAGATGCATACATTTTATTCACTGGATAACACAAACTGTCAACAATTAATGTTGGCATGAATGACAACACATTAAAAGGGATCCTTCTTCATTCTTTCAACAATATCCCCCTTTTTCATTGATGTTAACATGTGCCAAAAGTGAATCTCCAAAACTCAAAGAATACACCAGAATCGACTGTCTTCAAAAACTTCAAACTTGCATGATCTCCCCTTTTATCTGGTTTCTCCAATCATCTCTAAACTTCTCCCAAAAGCATCTCTTATTACTTGAGTTCTCATTTTTCCAAAATTCTCCAGCACCAAAACTTCTCCCCATTTGACATCAAGGACAAAGGGTGTACTGGTAACACATATGTAAACTCTAAAACTTGATGTATATGTACATCAAAACAACTAAAATGTACTTACTCCCCCTTAGGGAGTTATCCCCAAAAATTCATTCGATCATATGTACACTGGAAAAAATGAAAGGAACTAAAAAAATGAAAGAATATTGCATGAAAAAATTTTAACAAAAGGAGGAGGCACCTTCTAGTTCCTTAAGAATTGCTTGCTAGGTGGATTTTCCTTCATTCCAAATCTTTTTAGCTGCAGCAAGTGACTTATACATTGAGTCCAATTCAACTAAGCTTTCCTCTTCATCTTCTGGAGTACTTACTCAGATTCAGATTTATCTTTGCAAGTCTTTCTACATCAATAAGGGAACTTGACACCGGTATGTGCTTGATCTTCACCAAGTCCTCAAGTTGTCCAAATCTCATTATTATGTCTTCTTTCTACTGTTGTAGAGTGACAAACTTATTTTGTAGATCTAAAGTGGAAGTCCAAGAAGTGTAATCTCTATCTTGTGTCAGGTCATATGCTCCAAAGGCATTAGATATTTGTGACTCAGTAGAGTCCATTAAGTTCTTAATTCCTTGAGTGACATCCGACCACCTCATGCAATATAAAATTAAAGTTTTAGCTTCATCTTCACATGCTTGCACTTCTTTCAGACATTCTTTCAACTTGTTATGTGTAGATGCACATCTGTCCTATCACTCAATTAGCCTCTTCTCAGCAAATCTAGATTCAACATCTTTTTCAGTCTTCTCCTTCAGACCAGAGGCATACTCCTTAAGTGAATCAACCAAAAACTTCAAATTTTCAACAGGTTTCAAAGAATTATCAACTGTGGCATCGAGGATAGCACCTTGTAGAGACTTGATGGCATCATTAATTAGTTTTGTCCCCTTTTGATGAGTCTCTATGATCTCCTTTCTTCAAGAGTCATGAAAAGCATCTTTGAGCTCAAACTTTCAGATTGGTGAGATCTTGTCCAGATCTACACTGCCTTGGTACAATGGGAGTTGTAGCAACTGGGGAGGAATAGTCGGTTGAAATCTTATCTATTTTTTCAAAAGACCCTTGAGAGTATTACTAGAGGATTCTCTAGATAGCTTTGGAAGCTCCATGGTCTTTTGAGGCCCTTCTTCATTACTATGAACCTCAGTCTCTTCTTTATTTTCTTCTTTCTCTTCTTTGTCGAAGTGATTTTCCTTCTTCTTTTCTCTATTTTCATCCTCCTTTTTCTCATCATCATCTTTCTTAATGTTCTCTTCCCTTTCTCCTTATCCTTCTCCATTTTGATTATTTTCATTACCAGTGTCTTTCTTTTTCTTGTTAGCATAATTATCATCAACATCCTTTCCTTTTTCCTTTTCTTGTTCTTTCCTTGTATTATCATTAGTACCAGTGGTAGTGTTTGTATCTTCTGGGGGAGTAGAGATCTCCAAGGAAGCATTTGTATCATCTACTGGTGGTGGTGAGGATACCACATTCTCTAAATCATCAACAGTATGAACATTCACTTCTTCTAAAATAGGTAAATCTGAAATCAGAGGAATATTTTCCTCTACATTAGTGACTTATCTTTATCATGCTCCTTGTCTTGAGTTGTTTTGGAAGATGAGACAACAATCATCCCAAATTTTTTTGCTAATTCTCTAACAATATTCATTGTATCCTATTTTAGCTTTTCTACTTGATCCTTTTCTCTACCCATACGTATGGTTACCCTTTTTTTCACTTTGAATTCTTTGGTTTACAATTCAATTAATGTGGCCTTGTCATTCTCAGATAAAGAGGATCCAATTTCCTCTAAGGGATCAAATTTTATCTTATCTTCAACCTCAATTGCTTCACACCTTCTTTCCACCAAGGCATCCCACACAACACTAGGAACCTTCTTCCTAATGTTATTCATATTTGCATCTAGAATGATAATGTATTGAATGATGGCTTCAATAATTGTTTCTTTGTCTTCTTCATCCACTTCATCATATAGTTGTGCAATTCCTTCTAACAAGTCATCATACTCTAACATATTACTGACTAAAACATCTAATTTCATTGGAGTCCAAGCTCTTAGCCGAGGAGTTTATGTCTTCTTCTTTTTCTCTAGAGATCCTTTCTTTGATTTCTTCTCCTTCTTTTTAGGATTCTTATGGATGTGCACTATGAAAGCCTCTTTTTCTTTTTCTATCTCCTCTTCCTCAGAAGTGTCCACGATGCCAAATTTAGGCTTCTTTGCTCTGGTGCTTGCTTCTTGTGAAGCACCTTCACCTCTAGTGGTGGCACTACTTCTTTTCTTGGTAAGTTGTTCTTCTTCCTCAAGTCCAAGCTCAATTTCTTCTTCCACAACCAAACTCAAGTTCTTCTCTCTGAATTTCTTTTGCTTCTTCCTTCTTCTTGAGGTAGCAAGGGGTGCTACTGGAGGTGCATTCTTCCTTTTAGTAGTCTGGGTCCTAGGTATGGAGGGTCCAGTCACTTCTTGTGTTACCAAAGCACTAGGCTCCACCTTCTTTCCTTTAGTGGAAGTTGTAGAGGAGGGTTTGGGAAATGCAAAGGTAGGGGTGGAAGTTGTTCTTCCCGATCTCCTCGGTTTAGAGGGGCTCACTAGCTACTTTACCCTCTTTTTTAGCTATTTCTCTTAACCTCTATACTTCTTCTTCTGTAAGTACATTTTTGCATAGAGTATTCATTTACTTTATTTGTTACCCTTTTAGTCCTTGTAGGTGCTAATGCTTCCAAGTGCACTTCAGATGATTTTTCCTCATATGTGCCATGTCTCAGCAAAGAGGGGTCCTTAGGAATCTTTAGCAACAATTCAATATATCCCTGAGCTTCATTCTTAGAAACTTCATATCTAAGAGGCTCAATCCATACTAGATCCTAGGTTCAAAAACTTATATTATGCACTCATTCGTAGATACAAGGAAAGTTATTTTCTTTGCATACTTATCCACTAGATTCTAAGGAATCCTTTCTCTGTCATGCATGTTCTTTTGGAATACTACAAAGAATGCAATCAATGCATTATCTTGAGCCTTGTAATCATCTATGTTGTGCATATAATCAAAGTTTTGGTGACCCACTGGTCTACTTCTATCCCATACAATGTCTTTCCTTCCAAGAAGTTCCCTTTCAAATTAAAACAATAAGCATATAATCAGAGTTCCAAATTTAAATGCATACTTCTTTTCCCTAGTTTGTTTCAGGTTTTACAAGAGTTGTTTCCAGAGCAACTCACATAAGTCATAATCCTTCCCATTTACAACCATCTCATGTGCAACATAGATAGTAGTTATAGACACAAAATTATCCCTGTTAGTAAAGTAGATTTTGTGACCTATCATGATTGAAGCATACTTTATAGTAGGATTTGTGATAGGTTTTGTTGTCAATGCTCTTCTATCAAAGGTAGCACCGATTAACTCCATAACAACTTCATTCTTTATATATTTAATAATTGGTATAGGTCCGATATCACATAACACAATCACTACCTTGATCACCTCCTTACAAATTAGTCTGGGCATGTTGGTCCACATGAACTTATCATGCATTCTATTTAATGCATGCCTTACATATTTTGCATCCATATCATTCTTTAGTTGGGAAACTAGTTCCAAATATCCAGTTTCTTTCACACCAGGTTAATGTATTCTAGTTTAACTAAAAAATCATCTCTTTTCAGCTCATTTCTCCATAGATCTTTGATTATCTTGTGATTATATTCATCCAGTTTGCCATGTATGTAATCCCTAGTGTCCTCAATGGGTAAAACCCTATGAGGAATCTTTGAAAATGTACCATCAGGGTTGTTATCAAAGACTTTCCATGAAAACCTCTTAAATTTTGGTCTAGGTCTCTCGGTGATGTTGACAACGGTTGGTGTAGCCATTATCACTTCAATTCAAACTCAAATGCTTATGAAATCACTTCTATTTCAAACCCACAAAGTGTAGATAGTTGTAAATACCTTTTTATGCATTCAATGGGATCTAGGGTTTACACTAAATTGCTTTGAATCACCTTCATCTCACTTTCAATTCACTCTTATTTTCTCCAAATGCATAAATGTGATTAGAATCGACTTAGAAAATCATTTTATGCCTTTCTGATTTCCCTAATTTTGCATTAATTGATTCAATTTCTAAAAAATTGGTATACACTTCATTGACACACTATAAACCCTACAATGCTCCATAATTCTTCATATTTGCATATTTTCTACCAATTTTTTTTCCAGAATCTTAAGCATGTCATTTTACACCATATATCTTCGTGTCACTCCTTGACACATCAAATTTTTAGGGGGTCACTATATATTTTTTTTTATTCCTCCCCCTAAGTCCATGCTTAGGTTTAATTTCAAAGAGAATTATCTACACTAGAGGGAGGTACATATACATTTGATTCATATTTTCTCTTAGGTTCCTCTTTATTTCTCCAAATTTTCTCCATTTCTTTCTTTACTTTAGTAGGATCAATTCTCTTCACAGGTTGATTCCTCTGTTCCAGATTAGTCTGCCTTCCATTCTTACTTATGCAAAATCTTAAAATGTGCCCAGGTTTGTTGCAAATATAGCATACAACATTTTTATCACTAAACTGACCTCCATTTAATCTTGATCTTCACTAGTTAGCTTTATGTCCAAATACATTGCATGTATAATAGTAACCATTGAAAGATTGAACCATTCTACCAGTATTAAATATATTCATCATTTGATTTTTGTATTCAACAGCTCTATGTCCAAATTTATTGCATGCAAAACACTTTTTGGAGAAGGATCCAAAATTTTGATTCATTCTACTTCTACATTCTATAGCCTTATGTCCAAATTTATTGCATGAAAAAAACTACCATTAAAATATGGGTATGTTTTAGCATTTGGTTGTCTGATAGGGGGTCTTCCAGCATTGCTTCTTTGATTTCTGAATTGTTTTCCATTACCTTGAGTCTTATTTTGATTGTCAACCTTGTTAGGGGTCCGATTGGCCTTTGAACTTTCTCCTTCTTCAAGTCCCAAACCACCTTTATCTTTAGAAGGTTTCTATCTAGAAATTAGCTCATCAAGCATTGTAGTACTTGCTTTGAATTTGTCCTCATGAGCTCTTGCTTTCTCCAGATCTTATCTTAGGGTTACCACTTCTTGTTCAAGTCTTGTGCATTCATCAGTCTTGCTTTGTACCATTGTATTCAAACAATCCTCAATTATTTTATTTTCTTCCACTTATACTTTTAGTCTAATGATGTCTTGATTTGCTTGCTTCAACTAAACATCATTGACTTCTCTATGTCTTTCTCTAAATTTCTTGATTTGTTCTCTCAAATTTTTGATACATTCATTTTCTTCCTCTAGGTTTTCCTTCAGCCTTTTGTTTTCATCTTCAATTCTAACAAGATCTTCAAGAGCAACTTTAATTTCTTCTTTACCAATCATGCAATCATCTTCTATGTATTCAATTACATAAATTTCTTTTGGAGGAATAGGATAATTTTTATCAACCATGTGTTCAACCTCCAAGATCTTCCTCAAGTTGTTAGGCTTCTTAAAAGGAACCAAGATATGATACCATTGTTGAACACCCAAAATACTGAGGGGGGGTGAATCAATATTCTATTAAAGCAATTGATCATAATCCGTCCAATAATCAAAACATATCTAGCTGCAACTATGAATGAAAGCGTGAAAGAAACCACAAGATCACATAACACATGAACACCAAGATTTTTATGTGGAAAACTGAAAAAAAGGAAAAATTATGAGGATTAGCTCACAATATATTATAACTAGTTATAAGATATTACAAAGGCTCAATACTAGGACACACTATCCAATAAGGATCACAACTAGAAATAGATACAAAATAAAAATGGCTATACAACCAAAATGTGAACTGATATAAAGTGCACCTTCCTTGTGTTGAATTTAGTTCCTTTGAAGCTCTTAATACAAAACACTGCTCTGCTTAGAAGTCACTCAACATTCACAACAATTCTTCCCTTATTCTGATCTCACTGTATACAAATACGAAAGTTCACATAATATCATATCTCTCACACATCTCATCACCTCTACAATCTCAAAAATGTCTCACATATATACCCACTACATCAACATGCATCAATTAGGTTGACCTAATTAGATGCAGCCCTATTTTAATTCAAAATTACCTTTTCAGCTCCATACTTAATTCAAATACTTCTTCATGCTCAAATCAAACATGCATCACTTAATTTAGGTCAGCATGGACCTAAAATAGATCCCACTAACATCCAAAATACTTATTTAATCTTCACAACACATATCAAGTATACGTCAGCCAAGAAATAGACCTAATCAAAAAATAAGCCAACTAATCAACCATCAACGATCCATTTGATCATATAATCACTCGCCATCTAGAATATGTAGAATACTGACACCTATAAACAATCTCTCAAAATTGCAAATTCTAATTCCAATTATTGAAGGAACACATACCATATTACGCATACCCATTTACACTGTATAAAGCCAAAAACTATGTGTCAAACTACTACCAATTGTAACTTTCAACCTAATTATCCAAAACCATTGAAAACTTGATCATAGATGCATATAATAGCTAGGAATAACATACTATAACCTCATGAGTTGATTTTATTACACAAGCAATTTCAAATCAAAATATCAGATTAAGATGCATACATTCTATTCATCTGATTAGACAAACTATCAACAATTAATTTTGGCATCAATGAGAACACATCAAAAGGGTTCATTCTTCATTCTTTCAACATGGATTCCTTTATGAAAGATCTTTCAAAAGGATTCCTTGATGACATAATCACTTGTGAAAAATCCCGTGTCTTTCAAAAGGAACGTTCCTTCAAAAGACCCGCTTGGTGTCTTGATGTCCTGAAGGGTTCCCTCCAAAAAGAAACCCTTTTGAAAGCTTCTTTTCAAAATAATTATTTTGTGTCTTGTAATTTTTGTCTTTATCTGATATTTGATGTCGTGTTTCTTGGTGTCAAACATCTTATATCTTGGTGTCTATCTTGGGGATATCCTGACTAGACCTATCTCTTTTGTGATTGTCCTGCAACATAGTTTGTAGTAGCCACATGCTTATCTATCTGATCAAATTGTGTCTTGTGTCTTATCTAATAAAAAAATGTATTATTATGTTAGCTTGTGTCAAATTATTTTTTATAAAATAATTTTTATTATTCAATTCACTTTTTTTCCTAACATGTTTGTCTGCAACCCATGTTTGTGGTGAGATCATAGCTAGCTTTGTGGGATCAAAGACCTATGTCATATTGGAATCTTGGTAGAGCTCCCTCTTTCAGATCAAGGCATGTCAGATCAAAGGTCTGATTCCTCAATGATTTTGTTATGTTCTCTTCAACCTCTTTCTTCTTTAGCTCACATATGCATCGACACATATGCTCACTAAAGTGGAGGCAAAATGTAATGTTCTAAATTTTCACCTAGGAAAATTTCCCATTATATTACCCTCATTTTAGCCTTACAAGTTTTATAATGTAAAAACCCGCTGCATTTGTCCCGCTTTTCCCACGTGTGCCTATTTTTTAGGATCAGTGAGTGAATTTTTATTGGGGATGTGCATGTTACACAAACATCTACACATTGCGCTTTCATCCTGATAGGAATCTCAGGTCAGGAGATGTTAGAGATGTTACGATTCTTTGTCATTTGCAAGCATAATATCCCTTTTCAAATCTTGACCATTGAGAATGACTATTTACTTCCAATTTGGCCTTATGAACTTCATTCTTTTATGCTATCAAGTCTCATGATCATTCTCTTAAGATCCTGATAAGAATCTCAGGTCAAAAGATGTTAGACATTATGATTATTTTTCATCCGCAAGTGTAACATCCCTCTTCAAATATTCACCACCAAGAATTACTATTTGCCTCCAATTTTCCCTTTAGAACTTCATTCTTTAATGCTATCAAATCTTTTGATCATTCTCTCAAGCTCTCTCTACATTCAATCAACTCTCTAGCTCATTTTTCCAAGTTCCTTGCTTCTTTATCACTATCTCTTGCTTTTATTAGCTCTATACTTCACTTCTACACCATCTTGTTGCTCTGGTTTTGTGTTGTTATTGCAGGTTATAGAAGCTCTACTCCATTGGTGTGGTGATATTTTTCTCTTCCTTCCTCTCTTAGCCTTGAGTGCTTGTAGAAAGGGAGGTGATCTCGTGTAAATTTGCTTATTTGTATTATCGTACTTGTAGAGTACTATAGATTGTCTTTTCTCTCTACTTTCTTGTGTCTATTCTCTTTATTTCTTTATTACTTTTCTACATATTGTGGTCTATTTCCTGTTTTTGGAGGTGGGAACACCAAATTGGGGGTTTGATTGAGGCAAACCTGAAAAGGATATGTGTAGGATCATCATGGAAAAAATAGGCCCTTCAGTGGCAAAAAAATTAGAAAAATCAGAGTTAGGCAACTTCACATAAAAATTTGAATAAGTTATTTATATTATTTCAAAAACATGTAAGAATAGAATCTGTAGCAAATTGAATGTAGTTTCTAAATTACTAGGCTTTTTAAAAAAAAAAAATCTATTTGGTGAAAATTTGAAATTCCAATGCATTAGTACTTAAATTTTAGGGAAAAAATAAGAAGTAGGTGTCTATCTGACCATAAGATTTTAGATATAAATAGAGGACTCATGTTCCAATGTGATGCATATTTTTTTGTAATTTTTTTCTAAGTAAACAATTAATTATAATTTTTTTATTACAACTTTTAAAAAATATAAAAAACTCGTATGTCTAACCACCTTAACTTGGTCAAAACTTTATGAAATTCATTTTTTTAAAATCCTATAGTATTTGAAGCATAGAATGTTACACATATTTTGGATTAAAAATATGTGATATCGTTTGAAAGCTATAGATGTTTTTCAATCGGTCTATCAATCAGGACTTTAGTCGTAATTTGAATAGAAAATGAATAATAATTACTTATTAAATTCAAAGTAAAGCATAATTTATATTGATGGAAAGCTAAGAATCTCCTTTAAAAACCATTTTCATTTCATCAATTTTGGGTAAAAAAAGGTCATCAACCACATACCCATCATGTATTGCCACTTTTTGGCCCATCATGATCCTGCACATACCCAAAACATAGCCCCAATTTTTTTATGTTACTGTGTATGTGTAGGTGTGATTCATTCACAAGGAGCTTGCTAGAGAATTGGATCTTCAACAAGTTGGAATTCTTCTTCTCTCTTCATCATTTCACTATTAGAGTAGCTTATATTTATCAGTTATAGTATTCTTCTTGCTATATTTTATGTTTCTATACATTTTTGTCAAACTGTAAAACTAAAACATTTGGGTTGCTAGTATACTTTGTGTGTTTATGTATGCTACTTGACCCTTTGTTTGTACAAGATTCCAACATGTCTCTGAGAGTCCAACTCGACACGCTATTTGTTTCTGGAAGAGAGCCATCCGATTTGTAGATTGATACCTCTGTGGTCTGCTCACCCACTTTACCCTTCCTTTTTGTCACATCTCCCTTTCTTACATAAATTCAATTATTAAATAATCATATATAAATTTTTAAATATATAAATAACACATAAATATTAAAAGAATAATTTTTATTTAAAAAGTGCTCAAATTTGAAATGCTTAGTTTATGTCAATTAAATTATAAAATAATTAATATAAATTAAAGGTAATTAAAATAATAATAAATATGTTATATATAGATATATGTTGCTTGTAACAGTTGCATATAACAATTGTTGGTACGTGGCGACTGATCATGCAAATACTGTACACTCGTAACGTATCCTTATTGGGGTTCGGGAGTGGCAACCCTTGATAGTGGGGGTTTGGGGGCGCAACCCCCAATTTTTTTTCCTGTTAACTCGTCAAGGTTTTCCCACTGACATGTCAAATGAAAAAAATGACTTTGTAAAACCCTAATTATGGAAGCTTCCAAAAAACTTGTTATAAGCAGCTGGGATGTAAGTTGCAGGGTGTGTAATTCGCGAGATTGTAATATGTTTTGCAATAGATAATAAAATCATTGGATGACTGAGTTTCTCTGGATGTAGCCCATATTGGGTGAATTAGGTCAAATTTCTGTGTTGATCTCTTTTGTGTTATTTTTATTGTTATTTTTAGGCTATTTAATCTGCATATATTTGTTAATGTTTATTGCTCCGATCTGCCTAAATCCTAACAATTCCCTTGAAGAAACATTTGCATGCATGGAATGGGCATTCATCAACCACTCACCTAAGGAAAATTAATGATTGAATGAAAGAATTATTTTATTTTTTGAGAAGGATTGTAGAGAGTGGGGGGGAGTCGTGAGAGATTGTGGGTAAGTCACGACATGATATTTTGAGGTTTTCTATTAAAATGCGTTTGGTTTTTGCACTCTCTGTTGTATTCCCTTGTTTAAATTTCATGATCAAACGAATTCCAAGTTCTTTGGTATGATATTTTTGTATTTTGAAAACAGTCATATGAAGATTCTTTTTCCTATCGTCCATATTCCCCAATAATCTGCAAGAGAATGTTAGAGGGATTCGTAGCCAATGATAAACTCGAGGATATCTAAGTTATGTTCACAACTTTGTGACCCTTTAACAACGCGTGGACTATCTTTGTATAGACAACCATTTTTTCTAGTTAGAGCCACACATTCTCTTCTCTTTTCTTGTTCTTATATGTAGGATCTTTTCCTTGGCTCTAGGAAAATTCTCTACTAGCAATTCACCGAGGGAAAATTCACCATCAACAATTCACCGCAGGAAAATTCATGCCACCAGCAATTCACCGCCATGGAAAATTAAACACCAAAAAATTCATGCAATTAATTTTTTGCATGGTGAATTGTTGGTGGTGAATTGCTAGTGGTGAATTTGTAGTATGCCCTTTTCCTTGATGTTAGTCAAATTTAGAAATGGGCCGATCTATCAATGAAGCTCTTAAATGGTTGGTTGGTATTCGATAGAAAAAGGGAATGACTATATGGAATATTGATCATAAATTTCTAACCCATTTTACTTGATGCCTGAGTGCTTATGTCATATCAACCTCACTCTAAGTGCATGGTCTCCATAATCATTTTAGTATTCAAAATATACCACAAACTTTCTGCAACATCTCCCTCCATCAACAATATGAAGTCATATGTTCACTAAAATTTTCTTCATAACGATTAAGGGGGGGAATCCAAGTATGTCTCTGGAAGGGATATCATGGAACTATGGGACTGAATATGTGTGATGATTAAGAGCTAGGCCATGATGAAGGATTGGGGTCGCAAAGGAGACGCTATGGGAGAATTGAGTTAAAAGTGGCACTGAAAGAATGGAAGTATGTGTATGGCTAGATCACTTCATGTTATGTTCATCTCATTCTTAAAAAAATATTGTGTTATCTGTTAATGAAGGTATTGTGAAAAATATGTCTCCCTTATTGGCATTGTGAAACCCAGCAATAAATTCACTATTGTTTAATCTCATAAATTTGAATAACATAAATCAAATGACTAAAATAAAGAACTAAAGCATGCAGAACACCATTCACTAAAATACTGAATGCAGAGAAAACCAATCACACTTTGACACAATAATTTACCTTGGAAAACCCCTAACTTTGGGGAAAAACTAGCATTCAAAGAGAGATTTTACTACTACAGAAAGGAAGAAATTTACAACAACTCCAGAACTTGGCATCTACAACAATATTGCAAACTTTGGATAATGTTCAAATCCTTCCTCTATTCACTACAATCTCCCTTTCTTCTTGTGTCATTTCCTACAAAAACCTTCAAACTGTATATCTCTACAATACACACATCAATCCCTTTTTATAATCTCTTATTCACCAACGATGAAGCAAAGCAGAGATTAATCTTAGAAAGAAGACAAAGCTATTTCTAAAAAGGAATTGCCAAACTGGCAAGTGTGTAAAAGATAAGAAGGATAAAAAACAAAAAAATATGGATATAATTATCTCCACCACTACTCTAGCCTGGGTGACATGGTTCCAGGCTGGAGACACCTTCGAGCTACTGATTTTAACACTCGCTCTTAGCGAGGAAGGTGTTATCTACTACACCTAACTTGTCCCTGAAGAAGACAAAATTGATTTTCATCAAGGCCTTTGTTAAGATGTCTACAACCTGCTCATCTGTAGATATATACTGTAGTCGAACTAATCCACGCTGTACACAATCCCTGATAAAGTGATATTTGATGTCAATATGCTTTGACCTATCATGAAACATAGGATTCTCAAAGAGTTTTATGCAACTCTGACTATCACAGTGAATGATGGTCGATTCTAGCTCCTAACCAAACAACGCCACTAACAACTTCTGAAGCCATATGGCCTCACATGTTGCCATGCTCCCTACCATGTACTCTGCTTCTGTAGAGCTTAATGCAACAGAATTTTGTTTCCTGCTATACCAAGAGACAATCCCTGATCCCATGTTGAAATAGCACCCTGAAGTGCTTTTCCTATCTACTGCATTGCTTGCCCAATCTGCATCAGTGTAGCCAATCAACTTGACACCATCACCTCAAGTATATCTCAACCCATACTCAACTGTACCATGTAGATACCTCAACACATGCTTTGTTGTTGTCCAATGTACTCTCTTTGGTTCTACCATGAACTGACTAAGAGAGTTGACTACAAAGAAAATCTATGGTCTTGTGTTGACCAGATACATCAATGACCCAATAAGTTGTCTATACAAGGTGGATTCTACTACCTCCTACTTTGATGCATTGATCTTCTGCCAATCTATAACCATTGGTGTAGACATGGGTCTACAGTCCAACATTCTGAATCGCTTCAATATTCCCATGGCATATTTCCCTTGACCAAGGAAAATATCTCCCTCTATTTTCCACACCTCTAGTCCAAGAAAATAGTGCATCAACCCCAAATCCTTCATCTCGAACTCTACTACTAGGTCCCTCTTGCAATCCTCTATGAGCCTCGGTGAACCAGTCATAAATAAATCATCCACATACAAAACTAGGATGAGTGGTTCACCCCCCATCATGAGATAGTAAAGGTTGGAGTCCGCCTCACTCTTCATGAATCCCATGCTCTGCAAGTAGCTATCTATGCGCTCATACCACGCTCTGGGTGCTTGCTTAAGTCTGTATAGTGCTTTCTTTAACCTACAAACATGAGAGTCACTCCCATGCGCCACAAAACCTTTTGGCTGTTTGATGTACACCTCTTCCTCTATGATTATGTGTAGGAAAGTTGTCTTGACATCCATTTGATGGATCTTCCATCCCATTTGTGTTGCTAATGAGATCACGGCTCGTATGGAGGTATATTTGGCCATTAGAGTGAATGTCTCATCATAGTCCATTCCCTCCTTCTGAGAGAACCCCTTGGCCATGAACCTGGATTTGTATTTCTCTATGCTAGCATCTACAACATGCTTGATCTTATAGATCCAATGAGAACCAACCACTGCCTTATCTATAGGCCTACACACTACCTCCCAAACATCGTTCTTCATGATGGATTTGTATTCCTCCACCATAGCATCTTGCCAAACTTGCTGCTGTGCAGCATCCTGATAACTGGAAGGCTCACTGTCAATGAGCTCACTTATTAATGCCACATAATCTGAATATTTAGCTGGTGGTCTCCTCTCCCTGCCACTCATTCTAGGAGCTCCCATAAACTCTTGAGCATCTCGCGCAATATGAGTTTCCACTTGGCTAATCTTTCTATCATTGGTAGGAGATACACCAATAGATGGAGCTTGTTGTTCCTTATTCTAATGCTCCTGATCCTATGGACTCAACTCACCCAAGGTACCTGTATCTGTATTTGTTCCTGTCACAGTGACCTGTACCTGAAAAATCCTGATCCACTTTTGGAGCTTCAATCTACTGAGTCTGCTCAACTGCTGGCAAATCCTAAGATTTTCTGAAGGCTTTCTCCTCCAGAAACTTCACATCATGTCTCACTATGATCCTCCTCGTCCCTAGAATAAAGATCTTGTATGCCTTGGAGGTTTCGTTGTATCCAACAAAGAAACCTTTCTCTACAGTTGAATCAAACTTGGTTCTTTTCTCTGATGGTACGTGACAATATGCTATACTGCCAAAGATCCTAAAATGCCCGACCTCAGGTTTCTTCCCTGTAAAGGCTTCTTTTGGTGTCATTTTTCCCAACATATTATGAGGTACTCTATTCTAAATATATACTATTGTGCTGCAAGCCTTTGCCCAAAGATACTTAGGCAAATCCTAATCAAACAACATGGCCCTGGTTGCTTCAACAATTTCCCTGTTCTTATGCTCAGCAACCCCATTTTGTTGTGGGTTGTAGGGAACATTCCACTCTCTCTTGATTCCTTCTTTGGTATAGAACTCCTGGAAGGCTTTGATTTTATACTCAACCCTGTTGTCTATCCGAAGAACCTTGATCTTCCTGCGGTGTCATATTCTCCACAAGAGCTTTGAATTCTTGGAAGCGACTGAAGACCTCATCTTTGGCCTTCAAGATATATATCCAGGTCTTCTTGGAGAAATCATCAATGAAGGTTACGTAATAATCATAACCTCTCAAAGACTGAGTAGACATGGGACCACAAATATCAGAATGTATCAAGTCAAGAACACCTGTACTTCTACTGTCACCTCTAGGGAAGGTTTCCTTTGAAAATTTCCCGAGTGCACACCCTTTACATGTGTCATCGTGCTCTGCACTCAACTCTGGAATTCCTATCACGGTTTCTTTGAGCAATTTCAATGCCCCATGGTGTATATGTCCCATCCATTTATGCCATAGCTCTCCTATTTCCCTGCTGCTATTACTACTCACTAGTGCCTTTGGAGTTTCAAACTGTAATATGTATAAATTGTCACTTATAACTCCAATCTTCTTTGCCTTCTTCCAGTCCTTGTGTTTTAAATACACCTTCTATCCATGAAAGAGTACGATGTACCCTTTGTCTTCAAGGGTAGATACTGAAATTAGATTCATGTACATCCCTGGCACATGCAATACATCTGTGATCTCAATATCACTACTTGATTCCCTCTAAAATGAAACAGTCCCTCTCCCAACTGGAGTGCATGTGGACTTGTTTCCCATTTTTAGCTGGAAGCCTATTTCTTCTACTTTGTAGTTGGAGAAGTTTTCTCTAACTCTTGTCATATGGCATGACGCACCACTATCAATGTACTAGATCCTTGTAGTGTTGGAGCTAGATAAGCAGTTTAGAAGAGCGAACTCATATTGTAGTCTAGAGGATAGCTCATCAACATCCGATGAAGCTGTTGTCTGCTTCTTCTTCTTGTCTCCTTTCTTTCAATTCAGACATTGACTGACATAATGTCCTAGCTGATCACAACCATAACATTTAATTTTACTCAAGACTTTCTTTTTCTTCTTGTCTCCTTTTGAGGTAGACTCACTGCTTGAGCCTTTCTTAGCTTTTCCTTTGCTGGCAAGAGCAACATTCTCTTCCACCTCACCGTTACGACCATTGCTGCTACCTCCATTAACATAACTCATGTGCAATTCTTTCTGAGTGATATCAGTCCACAAACGATCCCAATCAGGAATATCTTGCTGTCTGGATACAACTTTGACAAAGATGTCCCAATCCTTTGTGAATCCTTCCAATGCAATCCTAAGAACCTCATCATCTGGTATTGCTACCCTGACAGTTACCAGCTCATCTTTTACTGTTTTGATCTTGGTAAGGTAGTCCATAATGCTCTCCCCTTTCTTCATTTTGGTGTTTCTCAGCTTATCTCTGAGAATCAGCTACCTGTTCAAATTTGAACTCTGGTATAGATTGAGTATGGCATGATACATCTTTTTGCAAGTGTCTAAATCTGCAATATGAGGAACAAGGTGATCCTTGACCCCATCCATAACAATGCGTCTAGCTTTGGCATCTTCTTTCCGGTAGGTCGCCAGTAGCGTAGCATTTGTTGGAACAAAAATGGTAGTGGTTGCATATTCCTTCAAACCATTCTCCTCCAGTAACAAAAGAATTCTTGCTTTCCACACGCCAAAGTTTGAAGCCCCCTCAAGTCTGTCTGGATCTCTTAATCCGGTTGCTGCCATTGTTGAAACCCTTGAACTTAAACCTCCCTGAACACAAAAAGAAAATTGAAACTTGTAGTTGTGTGATTAAACCCTAGTTTTCTCTTTCAGAGTATTTGCTCTGATACCATGTGAAAAATACGTCTCCCTTATTGGCGTTGTGAAACCCAGCAATAAATTCACTATTGTTTAATCTCATAAATTCGAATAACAGAAATCAAATGACTAAAACAAAGAACTAAAGCATGCACAACACCATTCACTAAAATACTGAATGCAGAGAAAACCAATCACACTTTGACACAATGATTTACCTTGGAAAACCCCTAACTCTAGAGAAAAACCAATATTCAAAGAGAGAGATTTTATTACTATAGAAAGGAAGAAATTTACAACAACTGCTAGAACTTGGCATCTACAACAATACTGCAAACTTTGGATAATGTTCAAATCCTTCCTCTGTTAACTGCAATATCCCTTTCTTCCTATGTCATTTCCTGCAAAAACCTTTAAACTGTATATCTCTACAATACACACATCAATCCCTTTTTATAATCTCTTATTCACCAACAGTGAAGCAAAGCAGAGATTAATCTTAGAAAGAAGACAAAGTTGTTTCTGGGTGATCCCACAATAGTGGTTTACACTTTTTGGCCTAACTGGACACTGATATATTTTTTTTAACACAATCTCCACATTCGGGCACCTATAGCGATTAAACTGTAAGGAATTTGAAGATGATGTAAACTAGAGTCTTGTCATATTTTGTCTGCAGATTCTAAAAATATTTTTTTCAATTTTTTGGAATTAGATTGCACTTCTTTTTCCATCTCCCACAAAAATTGGTTTTTTCAAAAATAGCATTTTTAAAAGTGACACACACCGTATAGCATAACTTTTTTCCATGAAGGATAAAATTCTAATTCTTTCAAATTTAGATTTCTAACTCCAATATCTAGTGCTTCCACTTGGTTAGATAGTTTTTATTGAATATTTTTTTCTTTAATCAAGTTTTGAAGTCAATCAAATGACAATTCGGACATAGCGTGACCGTATAACACAACTTTTCTTGTATGTATCGAAATTATTCTCTTTTTGTTGGATCAAGGACTTCAATATCTGTTGCACTCATATTTTTAATTTTTTTTTTATAATCTTCTATTTTTCCACTTGTGCAGAATAGAGATTTTTGTTTTCGATGAAAAACCTATATTTAATAAAACTTAAAAAACAGATAGATAATAAAACCAAAACATACTAAAATTATATTCATTGGATAACTCATTCTGAAGGCTACTCGATTCCAAGTTTAGTTTCTAAATATTCCCCCATTTTCATCCCCAACCGGAGCTTGAAAGTGTAAAATTTTAGGTTTTTTGTGTGAACAAATTAAAAAATTAGGGAAAAAGGGGGTTCTAGCGAACCAGGGTTCATTCGAACCCCCACTAATATGCATTTTTCCCTTTGTTTTTTGGGCGGGAAATGTGGGCCCAATAGTTAATGGGTTGCTCGAACCCTAGTTCACGAACCCCTTTATGGTTCGGTCGAACATGTAGGTTCATGCGAACCCCTAAAACCAATTTTTTTGCCATGGGGTCATTTTTTCTCAATTTTCCTTCCTCCATCAAAGTGTAAACCACTATTATGGCTTCACCCTTCTAAAAAGGAATTGCCAAACTGGCAAGTGTGTAAAAGATAAGAAGGATAAAAAATAGAAAAATCTGGAGATAATTATCTCCACCATCGCTCCAACCTGGGTGACATGGTTCCATGCTAGAGACACCTTCAAGCTACTGATTTTAATAGGTATTGGATTTTTGTTTTGTTTACTTAGTCGACATGACTGGTGCACCTTTTAAGAGCTTTTCTTTTGTGAAGTTTATGAGCATTTACTTTGGTCTTATAGATGTCTTTTATTAAACTATGTTTTAAGTTAGGAGAAAATGTAGATATACCTTAAGTTTCCCCCTTCTCAATGGGGCTTGACCCCATTCCCTTGCAATTCTATTCGATCATGTTTTGGAATAAGTCTGTAATCTATGACATACATGTTGCAGGTTTAAATGTTTATCCTTAAGCCTTTGTAATGATTCCATTTTTCACATATCCTGCCATCAATCCATTCCATGAGATGTCATCTAATGGCAGCATCATGCCAATAGCCCCTGTACCCTTTCAATGTATCTATATGAATATTCCAAGGCCCTAACAGTGAGACCAATCTTGCGGTGCCAAACACCCTAAGCAACCATTACTCTTATAAAGATCCCACAATTGCAAGGAGATAGATATCGAGTTTTCTTACAAGCATTTATACTTGTAAATCTAGATAATAATGTGATGAATTTATGAAATGCACGATATATCATTCTTTATTTAAATATTTAGCGAGATGAATATGTTCTTTAAGTGAATAGCTAAGCAATTTCAAAGATTGGTGTTTGTTATAAGACTTGTAATTAAATAAGATTAACAATAGTTCCCTCAAGAAATTATTAGTATTTCTAATTGGTTAAAATTGTTGGCAAGTAAACATTATTAATCAATATTAGATTGAGATGATTAGGTATACTTGACAATAATAATTAAAAGACGTGGGATTATATGATCATAGAAGAGCGATTACTATTTTGCATTAATGGAAAATCGAAGTGCTTAAATATGAATCTAAATTGTCTAACTCATTAACTTATTTGCTAACTCATTAACTTATTTGCTGATAATACTCTAAACTATCCTAATTCCTTCACTTAATGATTTTATATCATTTAAAGCCTCTTCCACCTTGGCTCTGATCACCTCAATTATATATATTTCCTTCAATTCAATTTATGATGATTTTATGTATTTTTTGGTACAAGGCCATACTTAGATTATAAGCTCATACTCCTAATGAGTATAGTGTTTTTGTCACTTTCTTCACTTGCCATATCAATATTATTCGATTATGATAACATATTGTTGTGTACAAATTTAGTTAGAGAAATTGATTTGTTGGGTGATCCCACAATAGTGGGTTACACATATTTTTAGCCAAACTTGACCTTGAACTGATTTTTTTAATTAAATCTTCACTTTCGAGAACCTATAACTTCTAAACTACGAGGAATTTGAAGATGATGCAAACTAGTGATTTGTGACATTTTATTCGTAGATTCTAAATATATATTTTAAAAAAAAATTGGAATAAGATTGTATTTCTTTTTCCATCTCTTTCGAAAACTAGTTTTTAACAGTAAACACTATTTTTAAAGAGTGATGTTCACTATATAAAACATAACTTTTTTCTATGAAGGATAAAATTCTTTTTTTTTTGAATTTAGATTTGTAACTACAATATCTAGCACGTTCATTTGGTTTCATAGTGTTTTATTAACTATTTTTTTCTTAATTAAGTTTTGAAGTCAAACCAATTACAATTTAGACATAGATGGACCGTATACATCACTTTTTTTGTATATATCAATTTTTTTTTTGTTGGATCAAGGACATCAATACCTAGCACAAACATATTTTTCAATTTTTTAGCATGTAGTAGGATGTTATTTCTAGTTTTGAACATTTAGTTTAAGTATATATTTGTTTCCACATCATTTAAACTTGTAATTTAAATATATTTGTTTCAAAATATATTTAATCTTGTCTAAATTAGGACTTCTCTCCGTCTTTCCCTCTCTCCCTCTCTCCCCCCTCTCTCTCTTTCTCTAGATCTACTTCCTCTCTATATCCTTCTCTCCAAGGTTCTCTCTCTCGTGTGTTTCCCTTTCTAAAACCTTTTTAACAAATCCATTTTCTGCATATCCTGTGATCATTGCAATCCGCAAAACCACATTTCTTTAAGGTTTGTTATGAAACAGTTCAAGGGATAAACATATGGAATAGTAGAGGCACAAGCTTAGTCTACGCTGGAGTTTTCCAATGTTGGGTTGTTCCAAGGTAAACAAGTTGCTAATGTGATGTTATCTTGCTGCAGTTTCATTCTTTCCATGAATTTTCATTTACATTGTTTTATTTATCAAGCAACTCTTGTGTATTCAACATAAATTCATGTATTTCATGCATGAAAATAGTTGATTTTGATTGTAATTACATGCATTTCTAATTTGGGAGCACATGCATCAACATTAGAATGTATGTAAATCATGCATTTTTCCTATAAGCACATTGAAAACAACGATGTTCTGCAAATGACAACATTTAGCAGAAAACATAAATTTCCACATACGCATTGATTTGGTAATGATTTTGATAATTGATAAGTGCAATATTTAGGATTATTAGAAGATGAATCCCTATCTTGAACTAGAGGTTAGAATTCCTGTACTTATTCTTCTAATTCCTGTGATGAAAAAGCTGTGACTGAAGAACAATGTTTGTTGGTAGTACGAAGAGATCATTCCATATGAATGCAAAAAAATGTTGTCATTTACTACACTTTTCATGATGAATTCCTAAATTTGAAATATCTTTCTGTAGTTGATCCATAAATAGCTGAGGTTATGCCTCCAGTCTTAATCACAAATAGATTCTAATAATTTTTTCAACTAATAAGTACTATAGAATTAAAACTATAAGATATCTTTTGAAATATTTTTTTAAATTGAAAAAAATAAGTATTTATGGTAGATTGTGCTTAATAATTTAATCTTATATTTTTTCTATCATTTGTGCTAATTGTTCTTTTTACAGTGATCAAATATAGTTGTCAATTTTAAAAGAATGGATGTACAGATTTTTTTTTTAATTTTTCATTCATGTTTTTTTAAATACTAATTATTTATCTTAAAATAATTTCACAATTATTAATTATAATTTTAAAATAAATCAAGAACACCAAGCTAATAATAACAACAACCTTTGGATTCTATTTGTTTTTTGTTTGCACAAAAATAATTTCATATTAAGTTAAATAAGAAAATACTAAAAATTGCCAATATTGGCATGGTGTGATGGTTTAAAGGTGGCATTGTTGTTCTCGCCACCAAGGTTCAAGCCCCGTTGGGGTGGTATTGTTGAGTGGTTATATTCTGGTTCATAGCTCCAGGTCAAAAGCGTTTAACCCTTGAATTAAAAAAAAAAGAAAAGAAAATACTAAAAACAAAATTAATTACTAAAAAGAAACTAGAGTTATGCAAAGGAAAAAACCATCTATAAAGAATTATTCCATTTTCTTTCCTTTTAGTTTTCTTTTCTCAAATGCATTTCTTCTTTTGTTTTTAATGTCTATCAAAATATATTTTTTAAACTTCTAGAAGAGAAACAATAGTTGAATATTTGTTTACATATATAGATTTTTTTTAAATATTCATTAAAAATATCTTAGAACAATATTTTTTAAAATTAAATAGATCTATTTTACATATGAAATTGTCTATACAATTTTTGGATATAATAAATATAATTAATCAAATGTATGGTTGTGTTATCTCATTGTAAATATATTTTTTAAACAAAAAAAGAATATATTATAAAAAATTATTCTAACTTATTTTATCAATTTATTTTTTAAAGATAAATTTAATTAAAATATAGTATAATTGAAACAAGTAATAAATATATATATATTAATTGATATCTATTATCAAATAAGTAATGAATATATATAATTAGACTTCACATCAATATACTTTAAAGCTTTTAATAATATAAAATTTGATAAGTATATTTAAGAAAAGATTTTGAAAGGGTGTTTTAATCTTTAATAAAGTCAATAGATAAAACAATAGCATAGAGAATAGTTGAGGTCTTTTAAATCCAACATAGATTCAATATGGTTTGCTACTCGAGGAGGAAGAATGGGCGGGAGCTCTGGAGGCGTTTCTTTTTTGAATCCTTCTGCTGTTGTCGACGCGTCTTAGCAGGATGGGGATTCTGAGGACTATGGGGAGGCAGATGGTGATGCGATAGTTCATGTGCTGGAGGTTTCATGGCCTCGTCTTCCTGTGGTCGTAGGTGGCCTTTCTAGAGGTGTCGTGGTCTCCTCTTCCTATGGCTCATTGGTGGCCTTTCAGGTGTTGGACAGTTTTCTTTCTCCTCCGTGTAGCGTGGGGTATTTTTCCCTTTTTTCCTAGTGCCTTTCTCGCTAGTCTTGGCAGGGGTTTGCTTCCTTTGGCTGTCTTCTTTTGGTATCCCTTGTGGCCCTTTCTAGGTTGGTTGCTCCTCCTGGAGTGGGGTTTTGTTATGTGAGCTCCTTAGCTCCGTTTGATTTGAATTTTTTGAGCGTTGCGGGTCTGGCTGTTTGGTGGGTCGGCGTCTGTTGTTTGACCTGGCCAGGTTTGGTGGTGGAGGTTGTTGCTCTCGCCTCTTGTTCTATTTTTTTGCTGCTCTCGGGAGGGCTCCTGTCATGCATTGCTTTGGTCCTATCATTGAGGTTTGGTTTTGCTACTCATGTTAGGATGTTTTCTTCCCAGTGCTTTGTTGGGTCTTCTGTGTGCTTGCTCTAGTGTTATCATGGTTTTTTCGTTGTGAGAGCAAGTGTCCTTTTTCTTCCCTTGCTCATGGCTCTTCCCTCGTATGCTTTGATGTTCTTCGCTTGTGTTTGGGGGTTGGTGCTTCGGTTGGACCCCTCTGTGGGGGTGGATCTTTTGAAGGACTCTTAAATGTTGAAGGCTGGGTGGATTTCAGAGATTATTTTGGTGACCCAAATGTTGTTGTTGTTGCTACTTGCTAAGGTCTTGCCTCCTACTGCAGTCTTTTCCTTCTCTTTGAATACTAGGTCTTCTTTTGAGGTGGAGACCTCTCCTATGGAGGTGGAGTCCTCTTCTCCAAGGGTTGATGTGTATTTTGTGGGTGAAGGCTTACTCCTATTTTTCCTATTGAGATGAACCCCATTCCTATTGAGGTGAAGTGTTGGTTTGTAGGAGTGTTATGGCTATTGTAGGCTAGACGAGCTTGGTTTTTTCTCCTATAGAGGTGGAGAGAGCAACTAGTTTTGGTGGAACATTTTTGGAGCCTTGAGTATTTGTAGTGACCTCTCCTATAGAGGTGGAGAGGATATGTTGCTAGGCTTGGTTTTGTCTACTCTTGGGGATCTGCTTCTGCAGATCTATGTCTTAGTAGTTTTTTTCCAGTGGTATGGAGAGACTTATCTTTTTGTTTGACTGGTATGTTGTTGCCTGACTGTTGCAGGCATCTTTCTTGGGTTTAAAGTCCCTGCCAAAACCTGGTTGTATAGGGTTGTTGGTCCCTTCAAAACCAATGGTTTTGGGTTTAAGGTCCCTGCCAAAACCTTGTTGTAGTGGGTTGTTGGTCCCGTCAAAACCAAGGGGTTCAAGATCCATGTAAAATCTTGGTACTCTGTTGGGTAGTTTGTTGGGTGATGGCTGGCTAAATCTCTATTTCGTTGTTGGGTGTTATTGACTCTATTCTTTGGGCAGCCTGTTCATCTTAGTTTGGGTTTTGGGTCCCTTCAAAAAATAATGGTTTTGAGTCCATTCAAAACCTGTTGTAAATGGTTTTGGGTCCATTCAAAAATTGTTTTCCCCCTTATCAAAAAAATAGACTCAATAAAGAACAAAAAAAAAGATAACAAAATTCTAATCAAAAGACAATTAGAAAACAATAATTTCCAATAAAAATAATTAAAGGACATATAAAGAGGCATTAGGCCTATAGATAACTAAATCATTAAGACTTTATGGTACATCTCAATCCTCCTCTATATTTTTATTTTCATTAACTAATTTCACAATCAATCAAGCATTTCACAAATTAACCTAATAGGGGAAAGAATCCAACACTTGACCATCTTCCAACAGTAATGATAGAATTTGTTGATTTAATGACCAATATTTATAATAATATAGCACTAATAGTTATGAATTTAAAGTTGTTAGTGTTGATCTTAGTACTCATAATTGAATGAAATATATTCCTTACATCTAAAAATCAACAAATAATGTGATGCCTCATTAATACACTTAGGATTAGGGTTGGGGTTCAATTAGGGTTAGAGTTACGACTAGGTTAGGGTTTAATTAGGATTATGCGTTTTAATTATGGTTATAGTTAGGGTTAGGGTTTAATTAGAGTTATGTTTGAATTAACATTTAATTAGGGTTAGTGTTCAAGTAGACTTAGGGTTAGGATTATCAAAATTTTAAATTCAACAAAATTATAGTTAGGGTTAGAATTAAGGTTAGCTAGGGTAAGGGTGAAGCTCAAGATTATGATTATAATTAGAGTTACAGGTGGAGTTAAAATTATAGTTATAACTATGGTTAGTGTTAGGGGTAGAGTTAGGTCTAAAATTAGGGTTAGGTTTAGTGTCAAGGTCATAATAAAATTAAAATTAGAATTAAAGTTACAATAAGGGTTAGAATTAGGGTTACTTATGGTTAAGGATTGTTTTGGTGTTGCAATTGAGGCTATGTTCAATTGCGGTTATGGTTATACATTAACTAGGGTTGGGATTCAATGAGGATTATAGTTAGGGTTGGGGTTGGGATATAATTAGAGTTAGGGTTCAAATATGATTAGAGTTTAATTATAATTAGGGTTCAATTATGGTTGGGTTTAGGTTTCTATAATAAAGATTAGGGTTAGGGTTAGGATTCAATTAGGGTCAAGATTAGGGTCTAATTAGGGTGAGGGTTAGGGTTAGGATTTAATTAGGATTATGGTTAGGGTTTAAATAGGGTTACAGTTAGAGTTAACATTGCAATCAGGATTAGGGTTCGTGTTAGAATTAATATTATGAATAGGGTTAGAATTATGGTTAGGGCTATAATTATAATTAGGGTTGAATTTCAATTAGGATTTAGGTTATGGTAAGGTTTAATGTTAGAATTAAAATTCAATTACCTTTAGGGTTAGAGTTAGGGTTCTAGGATAAAGCTTGAGGATACAATTAAGGTGAAGGTTGGGTTTTGGGTTGGGGTTAACCAAATTAGGTTTAGGGTTAAGGTAAATCTTGGGGTCTGTATTAGGGTTTGAGTTAGAGTTAGGGATCAATTAGGATTAGGGTTAAAGTTATGTTAAGGTTCATCTAGAGTTAGGGTTAAATTTATGTTACAATTCAACTAGAGTTAGGTTTTAATTAGGGTTATAGCTAGGATTTAATTAGGGTTATAGTTAGAGTTAGGATTTAAGATAAATCTTGGGGTTCCTATTAGGGTTTGAGTTAGAGTTAGGGATCAATTAGGATTAGGGTTAAAGTTATGTTACAGTTCAGCTAGAATTATGTTACAGTTAGAGTTAGGGTTACAATTAGAGTTAGAGTTATAGTTAGAGTTAGGGTTAGGGTTAGGATTAGGGTTAGGATTTAATTATGATTATGGTTAGGGTTTAAATAGGGGTACAGTTAGAGTTAAGACTGCAATTACGATGAGGGTTCGTGTTAGAATTAATATTATGAATAGGGTTAGAATTATGGTTAGGGCTAGAATCATAATTAGGGTTGAATTTTAATTAGGATTTAGGTTACGGTTAGGTTTAATGTTAGAATTAGAATTCAATTACCTTTAGGGTTAGAGTTAGGATTTAATCACATAAATGTGCAATAGATTCCTTGAGAAGGATATCTCTCGATGTTTTTATATATATTATAAAAATGCATAAAAGTGCAATAGACGCCTTGCATACTTTAATAGACATCTTGCATACTTATATTTAGAAAAAGTGCAATAGACGAGAGATATCCTTCTCAAGGCGTTTATTGCACTTTTATGTGATAGACGAGAGATATCCTTCTCATAAAATACACGGTTGAATCTTGATAGCTCAATATCACAAAAAAAAAGCTTCAATCAACCTAGAAAGGAGTCAATGTAAGTATGCAAGGAAAGAGATATAAAAACACCGAGATATATATATTTTTGCTAAATAAAGATCATGTAACTTTGCATCATTTTTATATCATTAATGTAAAATGAATTCCTAGATATGTGTTCTAATGGTCATTTTTGTGTTTAAAGATATCTCTCGTCTTATTTGACATAGATTTTTCTAAATAAAGATCATGTAACTTTGCATCGTTTATATATGGTTAATGTAAAATGAATTCCTAGATATGTGTTCTAATGGTCATTTTTGTGTTTAAAAATATCTCTCGGCTTATTTTACATAGATTTTTCTAAATATATGTATGCTAGTAAATCTATTTCCAATTATGAAAACCATGTTAGATAACTTGGACTAATAATATTATTATATCTTTATGGGTTCATCTTTTTTTATCATGGTTTTTATTTTGTCTATTAAATTGTTTCAAATTATTTCCCTATCCTCTGTTTACATAAACCATTTTCCTATTAAAATAATGTGGATCTTTATATTATAATTACCCACATGGGGATTGATTGACTCAAGTACAATTCCCTTTAAACAATCCATATTGTAAAGTTTTTCTAATTTACAAGTGATTCTATATATCAATTTTTAGGAAGTGATTGAAGATAAAAGTGCATGAAATCATCCAATGAATCTCCCATAAATAAAATAGATTATTATAATGTACTATGAATGATTTTTCATCTTGAATAAACATAAAATCTTACTGTTTAGTGTCTTTCCTCCTTTTATTTCCATGACATTCTAGTGGACATATTATTTTTATCATCTTTTTTTATTTCCTATTTCAAAAAAATTATTAAACGCACATCATCAAGGGGTTTATCTTTTTTATCATGGTTTTTATTTTGTTTATTGGTTTAAAAAGAAAAAACAACTTGCAATTTCACTCATTGGTTTAAAAAAAACAACCTTGCATTTTCACCTCATTGGTTTAAAAGGAATAACAACTTACATTTTCACTCACTAGTTTAAAAAGAACAACCTTGCTTTCACTCATTGGTTTAAAAAGAACAACAACCTTGACTTTTCACTCATTGGTTTAAAAAGAACAACCTTGCATTTTCACTTCATTGGTTAAAAAGAACAACTTGCATCTTCAAATTTCATGGGTTAAAATGAACCACAACTTGCATTTTGTTTTGTCTTTCAAGTTAATTAGGCACATTTTGATTTGGGGTTTAAAATTAACCATTGTCTTCCGTGTTTGTTGCGCTTGCACAAATTTTGTGTTGTAGAACCCATAGGGTGTAGTGAAAGTATCATCTCCCATCACCACTTTGTGGATCTTAAGTAATATCCCTGGTAAATATTTAAGTCAGATTTTAAAATTCCTTTAACAACCATTGTCTTAAATTTTACAAACCATAAAAAATAGTGAAATCGGCTATGCGAAAATTGGCACCAAAATAACCATAAACACTCCAGAATTTATTTGCAGCATTAAAATATTTTTTCTACAGAAATTTTTACATCATAACGGCTTGTAAAAAGGCACTTTCAGATCTGCTAAATCAGATTACAAAACTGCTCTAAAACAGGAGATCAAACTCTACAACCCACTTCTAGAAAATTGCTAAATGACTGCACCAACATAGCACCATTACTGGAGAAATGAAAGAAATAATTTTTAACGTATGTAAAAGAAGAAAAATTATAGATCCATTTATTTCATAGAAGCTACAAAAAATAAATAAAATACTCTCCAAACTCTTCACACCAAACCCTTGCACACCACTCCTGCATCACACTAAAAACTAAAATAAACTATTCCATTCAACACAATGGTAATCTCTGCATAAGATTACACCATAATGAACCTCTGACTCCCATCCTTAGTCCACTTGGAAACCCTCAAACATCTTGTTCTAGAGCCTCATTCTCCACAATTTTGATAGCCTTTGAAGAAAAAAAAATGCATTAGCAAATACCATCAATAAATGAAAATCACTGAAAAAGCATATTTTTCCCTTAAAGTATTCCATATACAAAAATCAAATTTGGACACCAAGATTTCATGCCAAAATGAGGGAAATAATTTTTTAACTCCTCTTTCCCAAATGGTTGCCAAAAATTAGCCATTTCCCATAATTATTTCTTTTTGACAATTATTGCCATAACCAATAATTTTCTGCTTTTCTAACCAAAAAGTGCTCCATCAAAACCCATGCCCAAATATGGTGATAACTCAAATATAATATTTATTTGGTGATTAAATATTATTTATTCAATCAAATCACCAAATAAAAAATATTAATCTCTTGGTCAATCCAACGGTCCTAATTTACTATTTTTGGGCAACCCGACTTACTAAAAATAGAAACTGCTATTTTTAGAAAAAAGGCTATTTTAGAAAAAGGGGACATGACAAGTCCCCACTTCCCAAAATTTCTTGTCCTCAAGCAATTAAAATTGTGCATCTCCAAGATCATGTAGCCAAGTTAATCAATCATACCAAACTGCATACCAAGCCTTGATCTTGTATTTGTATGTGTAAGAGAGGGGGACCAGCCATGTCAAGACTCTAGGTCACAGAGAGCCAAGAGCAAAGGGCTGCCATAACTTACCTCACTCTAATGGATGTTCTGGGATAAGGATCGAGAATGAAGAGCACTCTCAAGTGATTCTATCACTCTACAGACTCAAAAATCTGGTTGAAGCTAGATGAGTTGGTTTTTGGAGTCTAAACTACACCTCAAACAACTCTCTATCTGAGGACAACAACACAAGATCAAGACAACAACACGTCACACTAGTGTCTCTCTGGTACATTGGTGTTCATATGTTGAGAAAATGTAAAGTACATCAAAAAATGCCAAAATCCTACTTAATAGCCTAGAAAATAGAATAATAAAGTATGAAAAGTAAATGTAGAAATGATAGACTAAGTAGATGATTTAACTAGGGTGACGAATATCAACTCACAAAAGAGTTAGTTTGTCAGTGACCTCCATGCATACGTTCACCTACACACAAGAAAGAGGGGAAAATTGTTGGGGTTGTATAGGGGTTTGCCTCAATCAAACCCCCGCTTTGGTGTTTCCGCCTCCACGGATAGCCAAAAAAGCAACAAAGTATAAAATATGATAAAGGAAAGAAAGAGAGATCACTGAACACTACAAAACAATACTATGCTACTCAAGCAAATCTCAAAAGGGAGAGTGAATTGTTACCACCTCCACCTAAAGGAATTCAAGGCCAATGAAGGGAGAATGGAAGCAATGAACTTGGAAAAGTCACCACAGCTGTAGTGGTGATGAAGGGAGGTCTCACAAGACTCCAAGCTTGCAACTTCTATGGCTACCTCATGCGTGCAAAAGTGAAGTTGATGGAGTATCAAGCTACTGCAATGCTCAAGCTATGAAAATGCTAGTAGAATGCTTCAAGAGTGTACTCAAGAGATCACAAAGTGTGAAGAAGATTGAATGAATGTGTAGAAGATGAAGTGAAGTGAAAATGGATGGATTTGAAGGCCAAAAGGAGTCGTTTCAGGTCGGTTGGTTGCATAGAGGAGTTATAATTTGACCCTAATCAAGTGTGTAACATCCCTGCATACTCCAGAGGTAGGAATCTATTAGGGATGGTAGCACGCAACGTAGAAATTCGTGTGCTGCACTCGCGTCCCTAAAAAAAATTCCCTCACTGATGCACAAAACACATGCCAAGTGGATCGAAGGCAAGTGGGTGATGTAGAATTTTGCCTTTAGATTTGATTTTCTAAGGTGAGAGTATGCAAAAGGGGAATTTACACAAGGGGTGAAAATTTGTTCCTATACATTTTTCCCCCACTTTAGTGAGCATGAGTATCAATGAGTGCTTGGTAAAGTTGATTGAAGAGTTAGAAATGTATACCTAAACTATCGAGGAAGAAGACTGTGATATGGAAAACTCAAAAGTACAGGGCGGGAAAAGGACTCCACAGGTACTCTCTCCTGAGGAGGTTCGAACAAAGGACTTTGTAGCTCCACAAAACTACGAGGTTGCACAAAGTACATTGAAGACTCTTAGACCAACGATGGACAAATCCCATAAGATGTAAGCGCTTCATAGGCCTGTTGACCTGCAAAGAAGGCATTCCCCCAAGTACTCTCTCATGAAGGAAGCCCAATGAAAGGGGACTTTTCAAAGTCAGACTGGAAATCAGCTTCACAGGCACACCTACAAAGCAACATGTTAATCTGCAGATAAAACATGTCAGAGAACAAAAAGCAGCCACACAGGCAAGCAATCAGATAGAAAGTCATGCAGACAGTCAATAAATTGGAAGGATTTCAAAGGGGTCCCTCGAGAACCCTTCAAAAGGAGAGGGGTCCACTCAACGAACACGCTATTTTGAAAGTATAAGAATTTTTCTTCGCAAATTGATTCAGTCATCAAGGAATCCTTTCAAAAGATGTTCACTTCATAAAGGAATTCAAAAGGAAGAAAATCCCCCTCGTGAAGGGAAGGTCGAGGCTTCTCCCATAGGAAAGATGCTCCCACCTTGGAGGAAAGTTTTCAAGTTCTTTCTTTGTGAACCCATGATGAAGGAAACAAATTTTGCTAGGGGTCCAAGTTGAGAATGTGATTTCTTAAAAATGGTTTGCTAAGATTTTTGAGAAAAGATTCATTGGCTACCGAATGTGTTTTCTAAAAATAAAAACATTGTGATAGTGATGTTTTCACACATACGAGGGAAAAATCAAGCAAAGAAGAGAGAAAGATAACCAAGATTGCAAAAAGAAACAATAACATCATAGACAAAGGGCATAGGGGTGATTTGATATTCTGGGGTCAGAGCTGCTCATAATTATATATAAGTATAGTAATAGTATATAGATGAACTATCATCAACCCCCTACTATATCAAACCATGTGAAGAATGCACAAGAAGAAAAAATAAAAATAAAAAATTGGGTCAACATGGAAGGGAAGCCTAAATTCTCCCAACACTTTGCATCATCCCCAATTTTCCGAAAATCAATACACATAATAGAGGAAGAATGATGCCCAAAAAGAGGAAGTTTTATGACACACAACCACTCCTCATGTATCCAAGCACCTACAAGGGTGACAAGGGTCATCTAGGAACACATAATGCAAGCATGGAGGAACACATCACAAACTCACACCTAATCTATAGGTAAAGAAGAGGTTCCCCCCTAACATTCATCAACCAAGAGGTCGTCTACTTCCCAATCTAGATCATTGTATGGAGAAGGAATACAAGCCTAGAATGGTGGAATATTAAGGGGAGAACCCTACAACCCTCCTGCAACAAGAGCCAAGGAAGGAGAATCTTTGGGGTCTCCTCTACTTGGTTCATGTGGAGAAATGGTCAATGATTTTGTGAAAATCGTCAACAAGGCTGGGACCTCATCCAAAGAGTTAAGCATGCACTTTATGAGAGTGCCATGTGTTACCTCAATGGGTGAGGGAGGCGGTGCCTGAGATTCACTGTTGGGTTCACCGAGGGACTCAAGAGCAGCAACCAACTCAGGGGACGCTGAAACTGGCTCCATCACTAGGACGACGTATGCTAATGCATGACCACCCTTTGAAGGGGGTGGAATCCTCTTACAACCCCCATTGCTAGAAGGGCCAAATTCCATTTTTTGCTTCTTTAGAGGATGTGAACTCCCCACATACGAGGTAAGAGGCATGGAGGAAGAGGAGAAAACAGCGGCGGACACCACATAGGTGTTCGACATGTCCACAGGTTTAGGGAATGGCAAGATGTATGGAAGGGACATCAAAAGAGGTGACTCGACTGAAGGAGTGATGAAAACCTACACCTTTTTAAGGTTAGGGGTGCTCACGATAGTAGCAGGAGCTAGAAGCAGAATCAATTTTGATTGAACCGAAGCAAAGGGGACAAGAGAGGAGGACATAGTAGGAGGCCCTGAAACAGGGGTGGTCATCTCCCCTTCTTTCCTATGCAAAGCAGTTTGCTCAGCCACCAGATCCTTTTGCCGGCGCTTGCACTCGCACGCAAGGCAGTTTCTATGACTCTAGGAGCTAGAGGCTAAAAGATGAGAAGGGATAGGAGGCTCCTTCTCAACCATAGGAGTGTCCATCACAGCCATCTCCAACGGAGGGGCAGAATCCTCAACGGGAGCAGGAGGAAGAGGTTGAGAGATAGCGGGGGGAGTTAGCTCTAGCGCCTCAACAATGGGCCTCTTCCCATTTACTACTTTAGGAGCAGAAGTAGTAGGAGGCCACGAAGGCTGACACATGGAGGATTCCCTGTGAGGACCCTTACTTCTACCATAAAGGTATGGCCAAGGTCCAAGGGAAACAATAGGAAGGTCTGATATCCAAATCTTAGATTTATGCCAAGCAAGCACCATCAGACTTCTTCTGTGGAATCCAAGAGCAGACATCCAAAACTCTTCTTTAGAAAGAGGAGCAGAGGAGGCACCCTAAGGATGAGGAGGCCTCTCCTTTCCCCTTCGAGAAGGGGAGGCGGCTTAATGTTGCACTACCAGAGGAGTCACTTTTGGTTGTCCCTTACCCCTGGTCTTATACTTCACATAGTTTTGGTCAAGTAGGCCCGTTCTTGGGGGAAGTAGACCAACCGGGGTAGGCCAAAAATGATCCAATGAATAAACCCCATGGGATACCAATGGCTGATACCCAGTGTCATGCACAATGTGTACAACACCTTCGTGGGATAATTTTAAACATTTATGAATGACGAAAGTGATTCCATTCATGGAAGCTAGCCATGGGGTGCCTAGCTTCACTCTAAATAAATTAGATTCTGGAATAATGTCAAAGGTTGTATTCAAAACCCTAGGTCCAACTAGGAATGTAGAACTTGTTTCTTCATATTCCTCCCTTTGTAATGAATTTAACCACAATGTTTTCTCTATAATAACATTCACTCGGATCGTGGGATCAACTAGGACCCTCGCCACAATGTTCCCAATGAGGTGAGTAGGAATGTAGAGGGGAGAGGGCTTGTTATTCAAGGGCATGTCTTGCAAAGTGAATATCACATATGGAAAACTAGTCATAGGCTACAAGGAAGGAGTAACTGTGACCATATTAACGTATGTCGAGGGCTGAGAAAAAGAATCAGAGGGGCCAATAATCAAGTTAATAGAGTGAGATGAAAACGGGTCCGTGTAGATCTGCAACTCACTATTGTCTTTCACCATTGATTTATTCACATTTTGTTTCGTCCCATTGAGGTGAATCGTACCATCATCAATGTGATCCTGTATCTCATGATGCAAGCACATACAACACTCGGTATCATGGTCGTTAACCTGATGGTATTGACAAAAAGCATTTACATCATACCAATCAAGATAAGGTTCCTTGAGAGGTTGAGGGTTTTCCAAGGTTATGAGCTTATCCTTCAATAACTTTGCAAGATGGAAGAATAAGATTTTTCTAACTTTATAAACTTTCTATTGTGTCTGAGGTCATTATCATTCATCGTGACTACTACATTCACAATAGCTTTACCTTTTCCTGATATAGATACAATGAATTTTCCTTCTAAACGGGAGCACGAGGAGGATCCCCTAAATTGAACTACCATTTGCTGATATTCTTGCAATGTGGCACATAGATGCACAAAAGAAGGGTATTTCATAAGGGAAAATTTTTCCTGCCAAGGTCTCTGCAAGTTACCTATGAACACCTTCTACACATCAGAGTTGGGTAGCGGGTATGAGATCTATGAAAAAAGCACTTGATAGCACGCTATTAAATTAGTTATCTTCTTGTTATCCCCTTGATTACATTGGATGAGATCCGAGAAGGTGATCTTTAGACCAATGTTAGCTTGGAACTGTCGGAGAAACTAATTTGCAAGTTGATCAAATGAAAATATAGAATTGTCGGGCAAGGAACAGTACCATTCAAGTGTTGTATCTTTGAGATATCAGGGAAATAATTTTTTCATTAGAGAATCATGATGGAAGAAGTCATACACATGGCATTAAAGGAAGACACATGTGTTTGCGGATCCACTTTTCTGCCATACTTCTCAAATTTGGGAATCTCCATTCCTTGCGGGAAGGGAGTACTCAAGACTGCTATCGACAATGGGCTATGTTAGAAGAAGGGCTGAAAGATAGGCTGGGTAGAGGCTTGGGAAAGGCTTTCCAACTAGTTTTGCATTCGACCCATGTTTTGAAGAAGGGCTTTCAAAATAGGGTCAAAAGATGACAAAGGACTAGTGGAGCCTCTAGAACTACCTCCGGATCCACCTCTAGAGCCACATTCAGAGCCACCACTGTGACCACCACTAGAGACATCACCACTACCAAAACCAACACCATGAACTCCACCAAAGCCTCCTCTGCCAGTACCACCTCTGCTACCAAATCCACCACCACTCATTCCACCAGATCCGCCACCGCTAGGGGCAATAGGAGGGGTGAAACTAAACCCAAGGGGCATTTTACTCACCTTGAGAGTGTTAGTCCTTTAGTATGTAGAAGAAACACTGATCGAGGGCCCTATTTTGGCCATGCACACAGACATGGTAGGAATTGAAACTCCTATTTGTCTTTCATAGGCATCAAGCACTTCTCCTTGGGTAGTACCTGATCTAGGCTTATATGAAGGGATATAAGCTTCAGTTAGATCGACAAGGCCTCATAGAAAATCTATTCCTGTTCAATCCTTCCCTAATAAATGTCTCACCTCAATAGTAAGCCTAGCAACTCTTGCCATGCTCGGTACTTTCTCGAAATGATTTACAAGGTCTAGTAATCTATTATCTAATTCCATAAGGTTTTCCATAGGAATACACACAACATCATCCTTGTCTACGGACGAAGCCATACAAGATGTTGGAGGGGTAGGCACATGAGTGGTTTCTTTTGTGAAACCTATATCATCAGTATAACTTATGGGAAAACCATTGGTACATTCAGTAGCTATACTAGTGGAAAAACTAGAGGTGAAGCTAGAAGTGACCTTTGTCTTTTCCATTGGCAAGTGTTGCACGCTTCTCCTAAAAATGTACCTAAATGTTGTGGATTGAGTTGTGATACTCATAAACCTTCACAACACTTAGGCTTACAAAAACCACTAGGTGCGAGGGAAAAATCTAAACATAGGCGAATGGATAGATGTTGTTCACATCAGGTTCACCAAAAATGTAAGAGAGGGGGACCAGCCATGTCAAGGCTCCAAGTCACGGAGAGTCAAGAGCGGAGGGTTGCCCCAGATTAATTCACTCTAATGGATTTTTTGGGATAAGGATCAAGAATTAAGAGTACTCTGAAGTGCTTTTGTCACTCTGCAGACTCAAAAATCTAGGTGAAGCTAGACAAGCTGGTTTTTGGACTCTGAACTGCACCTCAAACAACTCTCTGTTCAAGGATGACAACTTAGGACCGAATGATAGCATGGCGCGCTGGCATCTCTTTGGTGTGTTGGCATTCGTAAGGTCAAAAAAAATAAAGTACAAGAGAAAATCCCAAAAACCTACTTAACAACCTAGAAAATAAAATAATAAAGTATGAAAATTAAATACAGAAATGATAGAATAAGTAGATGAAAAATAGGGTGACGAATATCAACTCACAAAAGTGCCAGTTCACCAACAAACTCCACACATATGTTCACCTACACACAAGAAAGAGGGGAAATTTTTTGGGGTTGTATAGGGGTTTGCCTACTTTGGTGTTTCCACCTCCACGGACTACCAGAAAAGCAATGAAGTAGAAAATACAATAAAGGAAAGAAAGAGAGATCATTGAACACTACAAAACAATACTATGCTACTCAATCAAATCACAAAAGGGAGAGTGAAGCATTACCACCTCCACCCAAAGACACTCAAGGCCAATGAAGGGAGAATGCAAGCAATGGAATTGGCAAAGTCACCATAGTCGCAACGGTGATGAAGGGAGGTCTCGCAAGACTCCAATCTCGCAAATTATATGGTTGCCTCACACGTGTAAAAGTGAAGTTGATGGAGTATCAATTTGTTGCAATGCTCAAGCTGTGAAAATTCTAGTAGAATGCTTCAAGAGTGTGTTAAACAGATCCCAAAGTGTGAAGAAGATTGAATGAATGCGTAGAAGATGAAGTGAAGTGAAAATGGATGGATTTGAAGGTTAAAATGAGTTGTTTCAGGTTGGTTGGTTGCACATATGTGTTATAATTTGACCCCAATCAGGTGTGTAATGTCCTTACAAACTCCAGAGGTAGGAATTTGTCAAGGATGGCAGTGCGCCATGTAGACATCTACATGTGCTTGCATCCCTGACGGAAATTCCCTCATCGACACACAAAACATGCACCAAGTGGATGGAAGGTAGGTTGGTGATGTGGAATTTCACCTTCGGAATTGATTTTCAAAGGTGAGAGTATGCAAAAGGGGAATTTACACAAGGGGTGCAAATTCGCTCCTATATAATATAAAGTTGCTTCTTCCCCTTAAGAATCCTTAAAAATCCCTGAGAACTATCCTTGTGTTGTGTAATTTCTTGAAAAAAAATTTAATATGCAACCTCAAATCCTATATTACCTCTATATTTGTAGCATGCTTATCATCTTCTTCAATTAACAACCTCTCCCTTTCAATTTTTCTTCAAAACTGTGTATGTGTGCGGTCACCAAGAAAGATAAAACAAAAGTCCTTGCAGCCTTTGATATAGATTTGGTTTATCCAACATAATGGACTATTAGGGAAAATTAATAATCCTCCAAAATAATTAATACATTTAAAAACAATTGCCCCTTTTTATCTTGGAACTGTGGGGATACTGCTTGTAGGAATCAACACTATTTGTTCCAAATTGTATATCAACTTGATGAATGTTGTATGCAACTTTAGAATCTAATGTATAGCAGAAATAGTATAGCTAAGGAATTTGTATTAATATCATACAATAGTAATGCATACTCCTCCCAAATCTAAATTTCAACCCTGCAAACCATTCTAGGTCTTTAGCTAGTGACACATTGTCATTAGGAAACTTGCACCTGACACTTTTGAAACAAATGATGATGGTAAAAGTCTGATTTTTACACTCAATGAAGTTATTATAATAAAAAATGCATCCTTCACAACTATAGATACATAAATTAGAAATAATTACTCCTTTTACCTCCTTAGTACCAAAATATGCATTATAGGAATGCACAAGAAAAGGCCCATATTTTACCTTAACTTGAGAGATATTACTTTTAGCTTCATGGACTGATCTATAATGGAAAAAGTATAGTAGAGGAGTAGAAAATAGCATCATATAACAAAAACATATACAACATAATTCTCTTAAGACTAAATTTGCAAACAACAACCCATTTAAACAAAAGTTGATGTTCTTCTTGAGACTGTCTACAAGCATAAAATTATCACCCCATTTCTATGACTCATTGCTTTGAGTATTTTTCCAAGGGGTATAAATTTTTAGGTACACCCATATAAGCAACATGTTATAATTCCCATAACATATAAATCCCATCAAATACTCACAAAAACTCCAAATCACACAATATTGCCAACATTGTTCTACTCCAAACTGAAAGACTAAAACCACTTCTGAAGTTGATGTGAATGGGGAAAATAACAATATGGAATTATCTACAATAGAATTAAATTTATCTACAATATCAACACATTCCCCAATACATAGAACCCACAAATCTTCACACTTCATTGGAAACCTGCAGGAAACACTCACATACTGCACTACTGGAAATTTTTTTGTGTCTCTCCTCCAAATCAGTGTTATGATGGATGAATTAATGTTCATTGATAATTAAGCCCTTATTTGAACATTATCATGCAAAGATACTTCATCCCAACACATCAATCTATAATTGTTCATAACTAAATTTATCAAAATCAACAACATGCAACTGATATAACAACTACAATAATGACAAATCTAAGTAATAGTCATCAATATGACTAATGTTGTATTAGTGGGTAGCCAAATTAGGTTTGAAATTATCTTCACAAACATCTTCACACCTAAAATTCTTTGAAATCAACAACTCAAACTATTTTCTTCAACAAGATAAGTGGCTTTGAGAAGAATTTGGAAACATTTCTTGAACCTTTTCTTTCCATACTTTAAAATTTCATGGAGCTTCTCCTTTGCATCATAACCATAAAAAATCTATTTTCTACATCATCACATCCTGTAGACAATGGTTGTAAGAAATCTAAAATGAAAAGAACATAACATGAGATGGTTACCTTCTCAAGCCTAACCAAAGGTTCTTGTGTTCTTCCCATCAATGTAGAAGCTTCTTTATTTGTTTGGATTTAAAGTCTTTCACATGAACCCCTTAGATGCATGATATTAAAAGTGAAAGGGAATGATGAACTCAGAAAGCCTTCCAAGATCCAGTATGCACCTTCAGTATCTTATGCTTCTTAAAATAAATCAGATTTTATTCATCTTGATACAAGCACATACTACTATGCCTTAAAGCGGAAACAGACAATTTAATTTTCCATGCATTAACCCTTCTAGGAAAGTTGATGTAGTTTCAGATCTAAGAAAATTTCAGCAACATAACGGCATGTAAATTAACATTTCAAGAATGAGAAACACAAAGAATAGAAGAGAGATAGACAGAAGAGAAGAAAACATGATATATGTGGGGAAAACCCTTTCGGGTAAAAAACCCCACACTCCAAAGCATCGAACCAATGTATTAATCTACAACAATAAGGTTACAATACACTTGCAGGATCGCAGCCTTAACATGGAGACTACATCTTGCTCTTCGAGAAGAAATCCAACAACACTTCAATACCTACAATCAAACTATGCATTATACAATGCAAGGCATCCTATTTATAGGAGATACAAGCTTTGAGAGGCTTCTAGAAGAGTTTAGGCATCCAAACCCATGTGGCAATAATATTGATGAGCTCAAAATATGCTCATAATTTGAATATTATGATGTATTTTTAATATCCCTACTCTTATTGCTAATGGATGTTTTAACTCTTTGATTAAATACTTTTTATCTGAAATTGGGTAGTATCCTGTAGCAATACATTCCTATATTCCTGCAGCTTAACATCTCTATGTGTCTTATTAATTACCTTGTTTGACCTCCCGAATGACTGATATAATGCATGTGGTTTTTGAATAATGAAATAGATTTAATATGTTATTAATGAATGTATCGTGTTATTTTCCACGCATGCTTTCTTTCGCCTATGTCATCTTGTGCATCGCAGGTTGTTGAAGGGAGCATGAACGAGTCAAGCGCAACAGATCTCGGACCTGCCGTAAAGTCCATTTCTTGCACGACGTCGAGGAAGTTGTTCCAACGAAGACTCTCTGACTGGGTCGTTGGGAAGAAATCTAAATGATCATTATTCTAGGAAGAGTGGAATGCTAATTCTCTCTGGATCCTGTTGAATGGATATGCTTTCATTTATGAGAAGTTTGTTCCTCGGTTTCAGGATACATTTAAGTCCATGTCTTTCTCTGTTAGAGTTAGTTAGTTAGTTGTTTTTCTGGTTTAAATAAGTGTTCCTCCTGCGCGAGTGAGCAAGCAAAGCATGTAAAAGTTAGTATTATAATGAGAGATAGTGTTTTGTGTTAGTTTGTGAGCAGAACAATCAATGTATATGGTTTCAAGTTTATGAATAAAAGTTGATGAATTTTTGAGTTCAATTCTTGCATAACTGGTTGATGCTTGCTAAGGGGGACCACTTAGTGAGTATCTATAGTTAGTTGTTTATTTCCTATTGATCATAAGTTAGATTTCATTTATGAAGTTTCAGTGCAAACTCAATCTTATATTGTTCCTGTAACATTGGGAATCCATCCCTGTGTTTGTTCCTGCAGCATAAGGCCAGTTCATAGTTTGTTTCTTAGTCATAGTCATCATGATTTCTACTTTGATTAAGTTTAGAAGGCTTTGCATTACATTCCTGTAGCATGAGTAGAATTCATTCCACGCATTTATTTCTGGTAAATCATGACTGAAACTGGTTCTTAGTGCACATATAGTGCCGCTCCATTTCAAGTATGTGTTCCCTAGTTTGACAATGTAAATGAACGACCATAAGAAGATGTTAGTCGCCTGCTGGAATGTCCAATTCCTAGGTTAGGATTTTCCGTGACTTTTATATCCTTTTGTGGACGCGACCATTTTTGGCACCGTTGTAGGGGATGGTGTCAAGCTAAAAACCTATCGTAGTCATTGTTAGAAGTAGTTTATTATGTTATTCAAGCATTTTCAAAATTCATTCTATTACATGCATAGAAGAAGAGACGCTTTGGGAAGATTCCTCCCTAACCTTCCATTCCTTGATAACAATCTTGAACCAGCTTATAATCTATTTGAGGAAGGAGGAGACCAAGATATCAATCTGTTTGCTGAAAACCTGCTTGTTGAACTACCATTTGATCTAGCTGACGAAGAACCTGAAGAAAACCCATTTGCTTTGATACTCCATCAAGTAACTATGGCACATAATCCACCTAATCGACCTCCTGCTTTTGAATTCCCCATTATTGCTCAGCAAGATAATGATAACCTTACAAATATTCCTTCTTCATTACTTCCCAAGTTCTATGGACTAGTTGCAGAGGACCCAAAAAATTTCTTGTTTGAGTTTGATATCCTCTGTCGCAACTATGATTACACTTCAAATGCTCACAGGCTGAAGTTGTTTCCGCTACTTTGAAAGAAGGAGCCCTTAGATGGTTTATGAGTTTGGGAAGAGGTGTTGTTGATAGTTGGGCAGCCATGCAAACAAAAATTCTTGAGAAATACAAGGAATATTGTAAGAGTGGTAGTAAGGGTGATGATATATTCAGAATTCAACAAAAGGAGGATGAAAGCCTAGAAGAATATATCTCAAGATTTTTGTTTTCCCTGAAAAAGAATTTAGACCATACTCTCAATGAAGAATCTCATAAACTACTTTTTCTAAGAGGAATCAGTGATACTTGTATAGATGCCCTAGACCTGATGGGAGGAGGAGATATAACCCAAGTATCTTGGGATGATATAAAGAAAATATGTCTCAACTACTCTTGAGCAATTGTTAAGAAGGGTAGAGGTCATCAAGCCACAGTGGGAAAGTCTTCTACTAATGGAGTTTCATGGATGAAGATCACAAATTTGTTGTCTGAATTTAAGTATGATATCATAAACAATATGGCTACATAGTTGGATACTATGCAAGCTCGGAAGAAACATGAGGAAGCTGAAGCAATCTTGGCTAAGTTTTGTCCACATTGTAGACAAAATAAACGTGACTGCAGATGTAAGATGGTGGCTAACCTGGAGGCTAAGTAGTTACTAACTTTAAGATGGTAGAGAGTGATGATGACCAAGTATTCGTCGTCGCACAAAGGAGACCATGGGCTCAAAGACAAGGTATGCCTCAAGACCCTTTGACTTTTCGTAATCCTTATTCTAATTACAATAACCAATGGCAACCTACATATGGCCCATAACCACCTTGGAATTCTTCTCAACCTCACTAGCCTAACTATTAGAGTCTTCAATGGCAATCTTCTCAAGGAGGTTGGCAGCAGCCACAAAGACAATGGACTCCACCCCCAGGTGACTGGCAACAGAATCCTCAATGGAGAGGTTCTTTGCAATGGCAGAACCAATCCCCTGGCTCCCTGCAGCTTCAGTAGCCACAACCTCCTGCTCTCATGCCACCTCCTGCAGCACCTGCAGCAAATACTAGCCCTCAAAAAAAAAACCTATATTTGTTCAACCATTGCCAAATCCTAATAATAAGCAGTAGTAGCAACAACGCCTATGTATTTTGTAGAAGCCAATTAGTATCCAACTTATGCCGTGAATATTCATGATATCCATCTCAGGTCTGGAACCACTCTCCTTTCTCCACAGCCGCCTGTAATCACAGAGATTCTGGACTCTGCCTCTAAACAACCTACTGATCCTGTAGAACATATACCTGTATCAGATAATGTCTCTAAGGAGCCTGTCCTACAACATCAGGCCAAACCGCCTTTTCCTTAGATATTGAAAATTACTACATCAAATTCTATGGAAGAGCCTACCTTTGATATTTTGGATCAGCTAAAGAATGTACACATTCAAATTCCCCTTTTTCAAGCCATTAAAGATGTTCTAATTTATGGAAAATCCATTAAAGAGGCCTATTTAAAGAAACTAGGAAGAAAGAAAAAGGATCCCCAAACTATCCATGTTCTAGGACAGTTGGCAGATATTATGTTAGGGAAGGTAGTCATTCTAAAATATACTGACCCTGGGAGTCCTGTGGTACAAATAAATATTAATGGCCAGATAGTAAAGAATGTTTTGATTGGCCTTGGTGTAGCCATCAATGTAATGACCAAGCATACTATGGAGTATTTGAATATCCTAACCATTCAGTCCACACCTACCGTCCTACAACTTGCTGATAGTTCCACAGTAAAACCTGATGGAGTGGTAGAAGATGTTATTGTCATCCTTGAGTCTTGGGAATACCCAGCAGATTTCACCATATTGTCCACTAAGGCAACTTTGGGAGGATATCCTATCATCCTAGGTAGACCATGGTTAGCTACAGCTGATGCTTTTATAGGATGTCATTCAGAAAACATGACAATTTTTTATAGTCGGTCAAGAAAGAAATTGGGTTTATATCCACTTGCGCAGCCTCAGCCAAACTTATCTCAACCAATTTGGCCATATTTAGGAGAGGAAAATGAAAAATTCAATTCATTGGATCAGTTAATGATTTTGCAAACTAATCCATTTTCACACCTTCAAAGTGAGGATGACCTGCTTTTACACATTTTGCAGTCCAACTCTGATCTAAGTGGCCCATCTGTTCCAGATAGCTGTCCTCAGCAGTGTTTCCTGCAACAATTAAATTATGAGAGCCTACCACCTGAATCTCCTGCAGTTTATCACAACTTGCTTCCACATGAAATACAGACACCACCTTTATCAACAACCTTCATGAGTGATCTTACCAAGAAAGTAGAAGTATCTCTAGGCCACTGTCTGAACATCAATACTAAGTTGCCTCAATCTCAACAAGCTGCCCTAGTCACAATGTTGCAAGATCAACACAGAGCTTTTGCATGAGAATATGGGGATATGAAGGGAATAGATTGTCAACTCTATACTCATATGATCTACATTAAGGAAGACAGTTCACCTGTTAGGCAACCTCAAAGAAGGATAAACCCAGCACTTAGGGAAATAGTTAAAACAAAGCTCCAAAAATTGCTTGATGCTGGTTTTATCTACCCCATTTCAGATAGTCAGTGGGTATTGCCATTGGTGATTGTTCCTAAAAAAGGTGGAAAATGGAGAGTTTGTGTAGACTACAAAGAGTTGAACACAACAACTAAAAAGGATCACTTTCCACTGCCATTTGTTGACCAAGTGCTAGACTCATTGTCTATAAAAAGTATTTCTCCTTTTTGGATGGATATAGTGGGTATAATCAAATTAGAATTGCCCTTGAGGATCAAGACAAAACAACTTTTACCAGTCCATGGAGTAATTTTTCCTACTGTCTTACCTTTTTGACTGTGCAATGCACCTGCAACATTTCAAAGGGCAGTGATTAGTATTTTTGCTGAAATTTCTCATGATTCTATGCAGATCTACATGGATGACTTCACTACTTATGGAGTTAATTATGAAGAAGCATTAGCCAATTTGGAGAAAGTGTTGAAAAGATGTAAGGAGAAAAATTTGTCTTTGAATAGTGAGAAATGCTTTATGATGATGCAAGAGGGAATTGTTCTAGGCCATCATATCTCTCAAGCGGGAATTCCAGTTGATATTGCAAAAATAGAAGTTATTCTAACTTTGCAAACACCTATGAAACAAAAGGATGTTAGAAGCTTCCTAGGTCATGCTAGATATTATAGAAGATTTATCAAAGATTTCAACAAAATAGCCAGTCCATTATATGCCTTATTGACTAAGGATTTTGAATTTACCTAGACTGAGGTATGTGACAAATCTTTCTTGCAGCTTAAGAACCTACTTACTCAGACACCTGTTCTTCAAGGACCGAAGTGGATTTTTCCCTTTCATATACACACAGATGCTTCTGATTATGCCATTGGGGCAGCTTTAGGACAGAAAGAGAATTCCATAGAACATGCCATATATTTCATTAGCAAAAACTTTCAAGGCCCCGAATTAAACTATATTGTCACAGAGAAAGAATTGCTAGTAGTTGTGTATGCCCTGAACAAGTTTTGACATTATGTCACTAGTTATCAAATATTTGTTCATACAGATCATGCAACAATAAAGTACCTCATGAATAGGCCTGCCATATCTGGCAGATTAGTAAGATGGCTCCTATTGTTGCAGGAATTTGATATTACAGTTATTGATAAGCTAGGCCGAGCTAATGTGGTGGCTGATTTCTTGTCAAGAGTTCAAACAAATACACCTCCTGAGGTAATTGATGATAGTTTTCCCGATGAACATCTGTTTTCTATTGTTGCTCAAACTCCATGGTATGCAGATATTGCAAATTATTTAGCAGCCAACAAGATCCTAGCTCACTTCTCACCAAAGGAAAGGAAATTGTTGGTTGAGAAAAGTTTTAACTTTTCATGGATTATAGACTGTTTATTTTACACAGGACCTGACCAATTCATGAGAAGGTGTGTTAGGGAAGATGAGACCTATGACATTTTGCATGCCTGTCATGATGAGCCATGTGGTGGGCACTTTGCAGTGAAGAGAACATCTATGAAAGTGCTTGTTACTAGATACTATTGGCCCACACTACACAAAGATGTTGCAGCCTATACCAGAAAATGTGATAGATGTCAACGAATGGGGAGGCCAACCAAGTCTGATGAAATTCCCCTGTATCCTCAAGTGGTAGTCAGTCCCTTTGACAAATGGGGCATGGATTTTGTTGGACCTATTGACCCTCCGTCCAATGGGAAATCATACATTTTGGTTTTCACTGATTATGTAACCAAGTGGGTAGAAGTGAAAGCAATGACGCATGCCCGTGACAATAAAGTTGTTGATTTCCTGTATGAGCAAATTTTTACTCGGTTTGGAGTCCCAAGGGAACTTGTTACTGATCAAGGAGCTCAGTTTACATCAAACTTAATCACTGCATTGATGAATGATTACAAGATCAGGCACAAAAAGTCTAGCCCCTATCACCCTCAACCCAATGGTCAGGCAGAGGTTACCAACAGAGAAATTGAGGCAATCCTTACTAAGACAGTACAATTACACAAGAAGGATTGGAGTAGTCACCTTCCTGAAGCAATCTGTGCCTATAGGAAAACATGGAAAACAACTACAGGGTTTACTCCTTTTGAGTTACTCTATGGCAAAACTGCCATGTTGCCAATTGAGTTTGAGCATAAAACCTTAAGGATTGCTCTCTAGCTTAACATTGATATTTCAGAAGCTCAAAAAGAACACCTCCTGCAACTGAATGCATTGGATGAGATGAGGAAAGCTGCCCTGCAACATACTAAAGCTATCCAATAGCAAAGAAAAAAATGGCATGACCACCATATCAGAACTAAGCAATTCTCTGTCGGTGATTGGGCGTTGCTCTATGACTCTAGATACAAGGAAAATCAAGGTAAACTCACCACAAGATGGCTTGGTCCTTATGAAATAGAAAATGTGTTTGATAATGGTTCAGTTCAGTTAGCTACAATAAATCCAGTCCGATTCAAGCTACTGGTTAATGGAAACCATCTTCGATTGTATCTAAGCCAACGTCCAAAGATGAATTTATGAAGCTGTTTGTTTTGAATGCGGCCACTGATCTTCCTACAGTGAAAGGCTTCAGCCTTTCTCCTGTAGCATCTCTTTAAAATTCCACGTTGCATGCCCATAATAAAGGTTTCCTTTTTAAGGAAGCCACTTTCTCTGCTTTTCATTCGTCACCACCATTCATTACCTCTTCTTCCACATCACCCATCCATATCATCCATTCCATCGTACCACCCTCATTTATGGTTTCAATTCCAACCATCATTTCATGTTGAGCTGTAATCTTTCCCAGCATGTACAAGCATTTATTAAAAGGTACGCAATATCTTTTATTGTCACATTGTTTATTTATTTCATTTATTCATCAACTGCTATGTACATATCAGTCATTATTGCCTATTCTTCGCCTGTCCTTTCGCACATGTGTGGACACATGCCAAATTTTTAGTAGGGGGCAAGGATAATCCATTTCAAACCTTTTCTTATGTCACTGTCACAACTGATAAGATATTTTTATTTTCTTATAATTTCCAAATATGACTACGTGTTTTATCCTAAACAACAATTAACTGCTTGATTTGAGTAGTTCCTAACAATTATTTTATGCAAATATTCTTTGACTCATTCTTGGAAAAGTAAAGGAAAGTGACGACAGAGCAGAAAGAAACAGAGCATAATTTTTTTTTTGAATTTTTAGAAAAGGTTTGAGTTTCAGGAATCTCAGCAGGGATAATTTGTGAATATGGGTGGCCAATTATTAAGACATGAGCCTATAGCTCATGAGCTCTTGACACAAAATACTCAAACGATTTAGGCATTTAGCAATTGTGGTTGGCTAAATTATTTTCTGAGGTTAGATTCCTTTAATGAGGAAGTTGCAGGTGAGTTTTTGAGAACTCTTTCAGAAGGAGAAGCTATAGTGTGGGGTTTGAAAATGGTTGTAACAGAAGAACGGATTGTAGAAGTAACTGGGCTTCTGGCGGTAGGAGAAATTTTTTCTTCAGATGTTGTCTCTGCTAGGGCAGAATTTACAGTACCAACTGATGGACCCTTGGAGGTTTCTAAACAAGGATGCAAATGAGTGTCACTGCCTTTTCCATACTCAGAATATGCTGCCTTCATAATCAGGTACTTGACTTTTGAGGGACGTTTTTCCTAATTACATTCCTACCATTTTAAATTATTTAGTCATATGAGGCATGGTTTAGCTGTTAATGTTCCAAATTTTTTGTTAAACCTTTTGAAACAATGTGCCCATGAAACCCAGAGGGGAAGGGACATCTCTATCACCCATCATTCCCTCATTAAAATTTTGATTGAGCGTTCCTTGAGGGATGTATCACCCCTTTCTTGGCAAGAATTTGTTGCCCAAAAGGGTCTGCAACTTCCAGAGCCTCCTAGAGCACTCCCTGCAGCATCTATTCCTGCGGCCTCCACACCAGAGCCCTCTACCCAAGTACAAACCAGGTCTGCTAGTATAAGAGAAAAAGGAAAAATGAAGGTAGGAGAGTCATCTAGGGCAGAAAAAACCCCAAAGTCTGACCCTCATGTTCAAAAACAACAGTGTTCCTCTCTTGAAACATCTTCTCCTATAGTAGTTCCTCCTGCAGCAACACCTATTGCCATTGCAGTTTCACCATCATCTTCTTCTATTGAGTTTGAATCCTCTAGGAAATTCAGAAAGAGGAAAGCCACGAGAGTGCCTCCTGCAGCTGCAACATTTCCAAAAAGGGTTTCAGCAAGGAAACAACGTAAAGTCACCTCAACATCTGCTCAACCTGAAGTTATAATAATTTCTGAGGACTCTGAAGAATACAGTCATAATGATTCTCAGAATGTATCTGAGAATGTTCCACATAGCCCACCTGTTGTTTCTGAGGAAATGAAAAATGAGCCAATGGAATTTGAGGAAGCACAACATGTTAGTAATGAAAGGGGAATGCCAAGTCTTGATGACTTGGCTGAGGCAGCTAGGAAAATTTTAGAGGAAGCACAATCTCCTCCTGCACAGCAATAGGAATTCATCCTGCAGCAAGATGACGAACAACCTGAACAATTGGAAGTGTCTAATGAAACCTCATTACCCCCTGCAACTTTTCAAGCAATGGTTGTCTATAAAAAGATATTTTTGATTGAATTTTTGGAATACCTTAGGACCACATGGAGGCCGGTCACATTTCAAACCTTGAGTTTCCACCACTTAGCCAAGACTGAAATTCAACAAAGTCTTTGGGAGGAAGAGAAGAAGAAATTGAAAAGAGAAATTGAAAGGAAAACATAGGAAATCCAGGAAATGAAAAAGAAAATGGATGAAATGATGAAAATAACTGGGAAAATTATGGAATGTAGACCTCCACCTAGGGTTTATGCTATGTGCCTAAAAGAGCAATTTATTTGGTTTCAATTAATGAGAATTTCAAGGAATTTAGATCCTGTTATTCATACAGCCAAAGAATTTTATGATGCATACCAAGTAGCCCCTAGTTGGCTGAAGAATTCTTTGTGTGAGTTTTATTTGCATGGTTTGATAATTCCCTCTGAAACAAAGTGGAATCCACTTTTTTATATTGGTGATATTCATTTGAGGTCACTCATTTCTTGGGAGGCCAATGAAACTAATTATGGTAGACAATTGGAGGCCTATGAAGAGGCTGAAAGGGATGAGCCTATCCCATTGCGACCTGAACGCTCAGCTCCCTACACAATGTTGAAAACTTGGCTTACTATTACGTATGGGTTCAATGATCAAACAAAAAGGATAAAAATATTTGATATCAGGAAGCAAGTGTATGAAGAATTCAAAGGCCAACCATATCTGTTTTGGAAGCTTTCCTCTTCTAGAATTGAAAAGAGATGGGAAAAGCTAACTGTTGGTCTGAGGAAATCTAAGCCTCATAGCCCCCTGAATTTTAAAGCAGCCCTTGAAAGGACAGAGAAGTACATGTAGCTTGGTCTTCAGAAGAGGTTCGAGTTATGGTTGCCAATAACATTTCGACCTCCGGTTTTAATGTGGCCACTTTATCCTTATCGAGCTACAGATGTTAATAAAGATACAGAAACCTGCAGATATGAAAGATGGCAACATTTCAGAGGTTTCTACTATAAATTTGAAACTTCACCACAAAGCCATACTGCTCCTACGGATTTTAGAGAAACAAGCAGGAAGCTTAATGTTGGCGAACCATCATTAGGTTAAGTAGGGGGCAGATGATGAGCTCAAAATATGCTCATAATTTGAGTATTATGATGTATTTTTAATATCCCTACTCTTATTGCTAATGGATGTTTTAACTCTTTGATTAAATACTTTTTATCTAAAATTGGGTAGTATCCTGTAGCAATACATTCCTATATTCCTGCAGCTTAACATCTCTATGTGTCTTATTAATTACCCTGTTTGACCTCTCGAATGACTAATATAATGCATGTGGTTTTTGAATAATGAAATAGATTTAATATGTTGTTAATGAATGTATCGTGTTGTTTTCCACGCGTGCTTTCTTTCGCCTCTGTCACCTTGTGCATCGCAGGTTGTTGAAGGGAGCATGAACGAGTCAAGCGCAACAGATCTCAGCCTTGCAGTAAAGTCCATTTCCTGCATGACATCGAGGAAGTTGTTCCAGCGAAGACTCTCTGACCGGGTCGTTGGGAAGAAATCTAAATGATCATTAATCTAGGAAGAGTGGAATGCTAAATTATCTCTGGATCGTGTTGAACAGATATGCTTTCATTTATGAGAAGTCTGTTCCTCGGTTTCAGGATACATTTATGTCCACATCTTTCTCTGTTAGAGTTAGTTAGTTAGTTGCTTTTCTGGTTTAAATAAGTGTTCCTCATGCGCGAGTGAGCAAGCAGAGCATGTAAAAGTTAGTATTATAATGAGAGATAGTGTTTTGTGTTAGTTTGTGAGCAGAACAATCAATGTATATGGTTTCAAGTTTATGAATAAAAGCTGATGAATTTTTGAGTTCAATTCTTGCATAACTGGTTGATGCTTGCTAAGGGGGCCCACTTAGTGAGTATTTGTAGTTAGTTAGTTGTTTATTTCTTGTTGATCATAAGTTAGATTTCATTTATGAAGTTTCAGTGCAAACTCAGTCTTATATTGTTCCTGCAACATTGGGAATCCATCCCTATGTTTGTTCCTACAGCATAAGGCCAGTTCATAGTTTGTTTCTTAGTCATAGTTGTCATGATTTCTGCTTTGATTAAGTTTAGAAAGCTTCGCATTACATTCCTGTAGCATAAGTAGAATTCATTCCACGCATTTATTTCTGGTAAATCATGACTGAAACTGGTTCTTAGTGCACATATAGTGCCGCTCCATTTCAAGTATACATTCCCTAGTTTGACAATGTAAATGAACGACCATAAGAAGATGTTAGTCGCCTGCTGGAATGTCCAATTCCTAGGTTAGGATTTGTCGTGACGTTTATATCGTTTTGTGGACGTGACCAAATATTTCACACCATAGGCATGATTTTTACATTTGTACAACATTCTCTTACAACTCTTACAATTGTCATAACATGCAAAACCTCTCTCTCCAAGCTTGGGTGCCTAGTTCATGCTTATAGTGTGTTATGACAAATTCCTTACAAATGTCATATAACATGTGCCATAAAAGCTTGTCACACTTACAACACATTTAGCAAACGAAGAATAAATCAAACATGACTATCACACTTATTCTTTCACACTTTTTTCATACCCCACTAAGGCACCACACTTTCTCCATTCAAAATATACCTTATGACACCACTTGTCCTAGGTTCATGATTCCAAGATGGGACGCCTACCTCCACATGTAATGAATATGTGTCATACAGTCACCTCCAACCGGGATGCCACCTAGCCAGTGGGTCCCACTTAATGACATGACATTGTAGGCAATTAATTAAAATGAATAAATAAAATAATGGGTGAAACCACAATAGTGGTTTACAATTGAATAAGGAAGGAAATTTTTTTTTTTTGAGATTTCAATAAGGGGGTTTGGTCGAACTTCCATGTTCGAACGAACCAATAAAGGGGTTCGTACGAACCCACGGTTCATGTGAACCCACAGAAAGTCAACAAAAAAACATTATTTTAAGGGGTTCGGTCGAACCCCTGTTCGACCAAACCCTTTGAATTAGGGATTTTTAAAAATCCAAACCATCATTGTCAAATGAACGGTGAACATTCCAGGTTTGAGCGCGACAAATGAACGTGAATAGAGAAGAAAACGTAGTGAACCAAGTGCGTGGACCACCATTTCAATGTGCACCTCTTCGACCTCCAAAGCTTGAACCAGGTTGGTTTTGTTTTCCCACAATCTATCGATTTAAAATTGCATTTGTTTGAACATGGAATGATAGATTGAATGGATTCCATGAGACCAAATTTAGGCAAATTCCATGAAACAAAAATTCTAAACAATAAGCAAAGACCAAAATTTATTGTTTAAAATGAATATATCCTTTTCAAAGCTCCCATTTTGGCTCACAACTCAAGTGAAGGATGTGGAAGTTGGCTTTACAGCTGTGAATTGCATTTGCTTGAAATTTTCTTAAACCTTTTAAACAATACCTAATTTGAAAATTTAGATTTATAGATGCCAATTGAATTTGCTTGAAAGTTTCTAAAGCCTTTTAAATAAACCCATTTTGGAACAAAATTGGATTTATAGCTGCCAATTGCATTTTCTTGAAAGTTCTAAAACCTTTTAAACAAACCCATTTTGTAAAATTTGGCTTTATAGATGCCAATTGCAAGTTTCTAAAGCCTTTTAAACAATACCCATTTTGCAAAATTTGGGTTTACAGTTGCCTTTTAAACTTCCCTCTTCTCAAGATAAGGTAAGTATATCAAAATATCCAACCTATATTTCATCATCGATTTCAATGGATATTTGCTTCAACTTCCAAATCATCCACACAATCCTCCCTGAAATATTCAATATGTGAAACATAATTATGAGGAAGATACAATCAATAATCTATTTAATCGAGCAATAATCGTAATTTAAGGAAAACATAAATTACTTGAATCTTTTAAAGGTCTCTCATTAGATTCTACTTTTACTCTAACTTAAATTTAAAAAACAACATTAAAATCCATTTTTCTTATTCTTTCTTTCATTGTTTCATTTAAAGTTTGAACCATTTAAGGATGCTATGTTATAGATTATAGTTGTCTTCCAAGTCTTTAAAAATTGTTCAACCCTCTCATGGTCTAAATAATTTTACATTCAACAACCATGTCTAAAGTACATTATATACCCAACCTCTTCCCCTATTTAACACACTCATAAACCTTGTTACTAATCTCATTCGAAGAGGTGGAACAACCAATCTTAGAGGGATCCTCATCCATTGGTTTTTTATATTTTTTCTTGATATTGAGATCCACCACATGTTTAGGTGGTTATCAATAGAATTAATCATTTTAAAGAAAACATAGGAGAGACAAGGGATCCATCAATCTAGGCTCTAGTACTATTCTAGAAATAGTAGGACTAGAAGCTAGAATCCTAATAATGATAGCCTTTGGATAATACAAAATTTTTCCTTTTGAAGGGATTGGGGAACACTTATTGGATGGGTTTTATTTCCCCTTCACCACATTTTGATTACGATTAAGAATTGAAATAATAAAATTCTCAAATTGGTATAAGGAAAAAATAAGCCCTTGGTGGAGGGGAGCTCATTTTTTCCCCATGTACAACTCTAATAATAGATATCTTAAATTACACATGAGTAAATGAAAAGGGAAGCTAACAAGTCACATGCATCTAAGGTTATTTATAAGATAAAAGTGATAGGGTAAACAACATTTATAGTTTCCTTCTAGGATGAAATAAATAATCAAGTAAAACATTTATATACTTGTGAGGAAATCATCTATATGTTCCTTCCTCTTGTATTTACTTTCTTTGTGAGACTTCACGCCCTTCATGGATAAACCACTTGTAGCAGCAATACCTTCCTCAATGGCTTTAAAGGTTAACCTTCTTACTTTTTAACCAAAATATTAATAACATTCAATTTTGTGTAATTTATGGAGCACTATTATCATTTTAATTCAAAATAATGTAAGAAATTATATAAATTTTAAAATTAAAAATTCCTAAAATAATAGTTTCAAATTAATTGAAAACATGGTTGGACCCCTCTAATTTTGTGGAACTATTTCTTAAAAGCTATTTTAGAGAGAGAGGGATCAATAGAAAACAGATGGATGGGGTTGGAGCACTCTAAAGATCGTGGGTGTTCCTTGGGGCTGGCCTAGGGTTTCTTACACAGTTTCAGTGGGGGAGGCTTGGCCCTCCCCCACTTAGGTCTATTTTTCTTTGTTCCTCCTTTAAATGTACATAGTTTCTACCCTCCAAGTGATTCTAGTTTTGCGTGCTCTCTATGTTCTTTTTAATCTTTGCTTATGCCTTTATGCCCATGACCTCTGAAGTGATTTTGTGTAAGTTCCCTTTTAATGGAGGGGGGTACAGACCCCCCCTTGCCTTCTGGTGCCATCCTAGACAACAATGGTGGCAATTTCACTACCCTCAAAACTTTTAGAGACGCTGTTGTGGATGACCCTACACCTTGCTCGGTGGGTGCCAAGTTTTTTATCATGTCGGATGACAGCGACCAAGATCTTGGGGCCAATGGAGGGAGGTCTGGTGAGTGTTCTCTCAATCAATCTGATTATGTTATCATTTACCCCAACAATGAAATGATAAATGCAATTTATAAAGAAAGGTGACCCTGGGAACCTTCCCGCTAGGAAGTTCTTAGATAACTAGTTAAGAAATGTGTGGCTTAAAAAATTGAATGTGCAAGTTTCATTCTGTAGAATGGTTTAGCGTGGTTTGTTTCTTGTTTTCTTTAAAAACCATGAAATGCAAGAAAAAATCTTGAAAAAACCCTACTGGAGTGTAGGGAAAAGAATTTTTAGGGCCATTCCTTGGACCCTTGGAGCCAATGGGGATGAAATCCTGGCCTTATCATGCCCTCGATGGATGCTAGTGAAAAATGTCCCCCACGACCTCTGGTCATTTGTCCCCCAATTGCTTAGACCCTTTGGAAATGTCCTAAAGATGGACAAGCTGAATGTTACTTAGCCTGGCATGGATGCTTGCATGCTTATTTTGCTTAGCCATGGTGTGGAACTGCCTAGTAATTTGGGCATCTCCTTTGAGGGCTCCCTGCATTTCTGCCTACCTGAGATTCTTGGGGGGTTGATCGCATGTTATCTCTGTAGGTGTGAGGGGCATATTAGGAAACATTGGCCCATTATTAAGATTAACATCATCTCAGTTGCTAATCTGTTGGGCAATGTTGCTTCTTGTTTGGCCATACCAGCGCACTCTGATAAAACCCGCTCAGACCCTCGAAGTTTTGAGGTCCTTGTCAGCTGCTCGGCCATGGGTGTTGCCTGTGCCTCTCCTGGCCATCCCTCGTCCCCCCACTCGCCCTCCTTTTATTTTGTTCCCAATCCCTCCCCCCAACCCTCTGCCCTGCGCCCCTACCCCTCGTCAATCCTCCTTTTGCTTTGTCAACCCCTTCATTTCCCTTCAGGCTAAGGATCCTCCCCCCTCCATTGTCTCTCCTGTTTCTCCTCCTTCTCCTGCCCTTGATGTGGTCCCCTATGCTCCAGTTCACATTCTTGACTCTTTTGTTGCCTCTTTGGGCCCTTGCAAACTCAATGCACAACAACTTGTTATGAAAGATATTAGAAAGAAAATTGAAGAAAATAATGATAAGAATAAAAAGGACAATGAACCTAAAACTGAGGTCTTTCAAAATGGAATTAAAACTAGTGGCAATTGCAATGTGATTATGACTAATGAAAATAGAGGAAATAATAACAGAGCAATAAATCCTTCTAATGTTAAAAATATGATTTCTAATTTTGAAGGAAAACACCATGCCACCTTGGATGTGCAAGATAATACTACCTCCTTAGTCCCCTACTCCAACCAAGGTAAGAAAAATGAAGAAAACTCGGTGCTTGGCACCCCCCCTAGTGGTAGTATTATGTTGCAGACCCAATCTGACATGGTTGTTTACCCTAGTGACATTGACTACTCTAAATTGAATTTGCTTTCCCATACCAAGTCTTACAGTAACCCTTTGAGCAACACCAAGAAGGGTAGGGAGTTGGTGGGTTTTTCCTCACCAGAAGTTTTGGAAACTTCTTCAGAATGTGGTGATAAGATACCTAAACCATTAAAAGAAATCTTGGAAGTCCTAGTTGAGTTAGTCAAGAACTGGACTATTGACAAGACTAACATCTCTAAAGAGCTTCACAGTTCTTTTAACCCCACCTCTATCCCTACAGACACTTGTAGGCAGTTTGGTAATAAAGAAATCACTGATGGATTGTTAGATCCTCATGAGCCTGTTGGCACAATTGTGAGTACAAAAGGCATGCAAGGGTCTATTGAGATACCCAAAAACTTGAAGACCCCAAAAGGAAATGAGCCTAATACTACCCTTGAGAAAGAGTAGATGGATCCTCCCAAAGAACCCAAAAGGGGAAGAAAAAAGAAGTCTACGGCCCTTAGTAAAGGGAGCATTGGCATAGGAAAAGGTAAGAGAAAGAAAACAAGTATTGTCCTCCCAACGCCCTCTTCTAAAAGGCTGGAGAACAAGGAGCTTGGGCTGAAACTGCTTGAGATTTTTAAGAATGCTAAAGAGCCCCTCAATGAAGTAGTGAATAATGATGCTTAACTACACCTCCTAGAACATCAGGGGATTGAAATCCCCTGACAGAAAATACATTTTGAGAAGATTCCTTAATTTGGAAAAAAACAAAGACTTTGTCTTCCTCTAGGAGCTTAAGGTAGTGGGCTTCACCTTGGAAACAAACCTGAAATTTGTTTGGGGCAACTCCACCTAGGTTACCACTAAGCATGATAAAGGAAGTGGGGTGCAACCATTTTGATCTCTTACAATTGGACCCAACACCTCTCTGGGGTTGGGGCCTCCTCGTGCAACAGGGTTGTATGGGCCACCTTTTTGAAAGGAGATACAAGGTTTGGTGTATGTTCAGTGTATGCTCCCAATGACTACAAAGAACATATTGTTTTGTGGAAATGGCTCTTAGACCTCCTTGAAATCCCTTGGGTTGTTGGGGGGGACTTTAACATGGTTGAAAATGATGAATACAAGAAAGGTGGCTTGAACTTGGAGTGGAAGGGCCACGAGAAACACTTTTGGATGAGGCTGAAGAACAAACTCAACCTTTTTGACCCCTTGGAAGGGTTGAAAAAGGAAATAAAATCCATCTGGTACACATGGTGCAATGCCCAGAAAGGAGGTAAGAGAATCTACTACAGACTGAATAGGTTCTATGTAAACAGGGACTATTTCACCTTTGAGCCCCTTCAAGATGGCAACAAAGTCATGGTCCACCCCTATACACTTTCAGACCATCATTCCATCAAAGCTAGCATTATTCTCAATAGTTATGGGAGGAGAGTGCCTAAAGGAAAAGGTAACTTCATCCTCAACACCAAGTTGTTGAAGGATGAGGATTGTAGAGTTGCCATTACCACCTTACGAGTTATCAACAAATATATGCTTAAGGGACTTAACCCTATCAAAAAATGAAATCAAAATGTGGAGGGTTGGAAGCTCTTGTTCCAGACCATTGGTAAGAAAAGAGAAATGGACTTTAGAAAGCAAGAAAACCACCTTCAAGAACAACTGCTTGAGGCTGAAACTAAAATCCAAGAGGGTCTGCACAACAAGTCCCTATATGATAAGTGCAATGGAGTCAAAAGCTCCTTGAGAAGCTTTCAGACTAAAAAAATTCAAGGCCTTAAAGTCAGAGCCAAACTGAATTGGCTTAACTATGATGATAAGGGTTCGAAGTTCTTCTTTAGGTACATTAGGGAAAAAAGAAATAAGGGACAAATTGGCCAAATCTGCCACAATGGATCTATTGTATCCAATCAAGATGAAATCATGGAACAATTCCTCCTCTTATACAAAGAGCTTTTCCAATATGAAGGAAATAGGGGTGAGTGCTTTAATGCTAGGGAGACGATAAAAAGGATAATTCCCGCTAAGATCTCAAAGGAAGACGTTGTTGACCTTACAAAGCCTATATCCATAGAGGAAATTAAGATGGATTTAACAACATGAGAAATGAAAAATCTCCTGAACCAGATGGTCTCTCTGTTGAGTTCTACAAGGAGTTTATTGATTGGACTAGTGATAATCTACATTTGGTTTACACGAAAGCCATAAAAAAGGGGTTCACTTGGTAAGAACATAAATAAGGGGATTATCAAACTCCTTCCCAAAGAGGGTGATAAAACATTGATAAAGAAATGGAGACCAATCACTCTCTTGAATGTCTCCTCTAAGATCTTGGCCAAATTAATGGCCAACAGGCTTTCTAGTATTCTGCCCAAATTCATTAACACCACACAAATGGGGTTCATCAAAGGTAGATACATTTTGTAAATTTTGATTACTAGCTGGGAGGAAATGGAATGAGCCAGGCACAGTAACCAGAACCCAGCCATGTTGTTGTTAGACTTTGAAAAAGCCTATGATAGAGTGGAATGGTCATTTCTCAGAATGATTCTAGAAGCCTTTGGTTTTCCACAGATCTTCTACTGAATAGTTGAAATGCTTTTGAAGGATGCTTTTTCCAAAATTGATATAAATGGCTCACAGATTGAAACACTTTACCTTGAAAGGTCCATTAGGAAAGGGTGTCCCTTGGCCCCTACCCTCTTTTTCATTGCTTTTGATGCTTTGAATTACATCCTAAGAGGCATTTCCTACTCACCTAGGGTCAAGGGCCTAACTTTACCTGATTAGAATGAACTCCTCAATATCCAATTTGCTGATGATACTGCCCTATTTATTGAACTGGAGGAAGAGAACCTAGACAACTTAATGATCAAGCTCAACTTATTATGTCTGGCCTTAGGTGCAAAAATTTTTAATTTGAAATCTACAATGCTCGGCTGGTCTAAGGCCCCTCCTATTTGGCTTAAGAAGCTTGATTTTCAATGGTGTGGACCCCATAAAAAATTAAGGTACCTCAGGATTCCATTCTTAGTCTGCCCCAATCTTAAGGAAATGTGGCTTTGGGTCAAAGGAAAAATAGATAAGAAACTTGATAGCTAGAATAGACATTACCTCTCCCTAGCTGGAAAGCTTCAAGTGTGCCAAAAAATAATGTCCTCCTACACTGTCTACTTTGCTTCTATCTGGTTCTTTAGTAGCTATCAGGTGATGGAGGTGCAGAAAAAAATCAGGCATTTCCTTTGGTTTGATGGGAAAGGGAAATGAAAAACTTCACTCTGTTAAGTGGGACTGGTGCTGCTTGGATAAGGTGCATGGAGGTCTAGGATTGAAAGACCTAAATAAGCATGGTGCAACACTCACTACAAAATGGATACTGAATGCTCTAAATGGAAATGAGCCTTGGAAAGTGTTGATAAGGAACAACATTGAGCAAGTTGTGCCCAAGTTGGAAAAATCTTGTAAATTTCTACCCTTCAGTGATCTCCTTATTACCAAACACCAAATTGTGCTTGCAGGATCAGTTGTCTTCAAAAGCATATGGAAAGCATGGGAAATCATTAAATCTAATGTTCGGTGCCCTTTCTTCATTGAGCTCAACTCTAACTTCTTTCACCCCAATAGGTCCATCTAGTGGAATCTTGAGCACAACGAGAAACCACTAGCCCTCCTTCAGGGGTACTTTGCCAAAAAGTGGGCCCAAGTCGGCATTAATACTTTCAACAATATTCTAAGGGATGGGATTTTGATGGATTGGATCCAACTTAAAGAGGACTTCAACTTGCCCCATTCCAACTTCAGAACCTACTCAGTGCTCAAAGAGGCTTGTAAAGACCTTCCCCTTAATCCAATGAGCAAAGGCATTTGCTATAGCCAAATTGAGTTCAATTGGTAGGGTAATACCCCCCTACATGATGTCAAAACCAGAAATATTTATAAAGAGCTTGTTAATTCTAAGCCCCCCATGGATTACCTAAATCATATCTAGCATGTCACTAAAGAAGATAAGTTTTGGCTCAAAATATTTACCTCTCTTTGGCATGATAATGTGGATGCAAAGAAATCATGTTTTAGATGGTCATTACTGCTTCAAAAGCTCCCTTTTAAATTGAACCATGGTGATATTGACATCTGCAATATTTTCAGAGTGCCTGGAATTGTTTTTCACATATTTTTTTACTATATTTTTGCAAATGAAGTTTGGAATATGTTTTGTAACAATCACTTCTTTGATATGAATGGTAAAGTCAACTGGATGCTAATCTTATTTGCGAATGAAATTCAACTTAACAAAGAGTTGCATTTATTCTAGTATATTTTATCTATTGAAATTTTATGGTTCATTTGGAGGGAAAGAAACAATGACAGGTTTAATGGAGACCGTAGAATACTCATCGAGTTTTCCAAAAGACTCACACTCTTTAACATTGTGTTGCAGGTAACTGCCACGATGGTGATTCCAGAGAAGAAGTTTGTGAAGATCCTCAAGGATGGTGTGGTGCTACCTAACTAAAATGGACAACCCAATTTAGTTGTGTTTGAGAAGGCTCTGGATGCATTCCAGAAGGAGCTCAATGCGAAAGAACACAAGACCCAACAGGAGCCCAGAAACCCCAGAGTTTGGTGATGGAATTAGAAACTTCCAATTTGATTTCTAAGTTGTTGCTTCTGAAGATTTTTGTATAGAAAATGGGCACAGCTAATGTTTAAATAATTTTTTTTCTGTATAAGTTGTTCTTAGTGACTGTACCTTTTCTCGCCCATAGTCTGGGGGTTGTTTTGAGTCATTTTTCTCTAAAAATCTGAATTGTTTCTAGGTACAGTAGTACCCAACACCTGTATAAGTTGTGTTTATGAAAGTTTAAACTATTATTAATACAAAAAAAAGCTATTTTGGTTGAATTCTATATAATAGGAAAAGGAAGCCACATATGGCATTAAGACCTTCTTTGATGGTCTTTACTAGGAAATTTTTAATTTCATTCATAGGTCTTGAGGTATTTTAAACAAAAGTTGTGTTTGGAAAAAGGTATTTGGTACAAACTCTCAAAAAAATTAATTGTGTTATATGTTTATGCTATTAACACATGAAATTTTGGGCCTTAAAATAGCCACATCATCCCCATATTTTAATACAAATGAGACATTGAGGCTTTATGTCACTTAATTAATATCTACAATTATTTGATATAGCCCCACTTAGATCAATCCATATATCCTAATTTAGATATCAAATCATAGGGTGTCAATTTCAATAATTACACAATGAAGCACATACAATTTTTCATTTGCTAGTAGAGGGTTATCTTATTATGCCATTAAAATAAAATATAGGTCCTCAATACTTTTCATCTTTCTTTTCCATCATTACATTGAACCTTATAAGGGACATCTTCATTGGGAATCATCTAATGCATAAAGATAAATAATGTCAAACTTAAGCCCTTAATTTTATAAATAACTTAAATTAATTTATAAATGTTGGGTAAACACTAGAGTCAATCACATAATCTATCATATACTTATCAATCAAATTTCATATCATGTCTATCATTCTAGATCTTTGTTTATTTTTATTGTGGCTAATGAATTTGAGCACCTCTACATTCCATTGATAGATGTGATTCACCCATTTTATTATTTTCTTTGGTGGAGTAGAATTTTGAGTGATGGAAAAAACTTAAATTTCATAAGGATATTATAGAATAGAATAAATATTATCATGTATGGATTCTCTAAAAATGTTACAATTCAGAACATTCAACCTTTTAAATCTCCTTCCATGATTCTTCATCATAGTTTTAGTATCATTGTTAGACCAAGATTTTAAAAAATACATATCAGAGTTGCTTTATTATGATAGATTATTGTATCTATAAAGGAAGATTTACATTCTTATTTATAGGCAATGAAGAACAATTTAACTACCACATATAAGAAAACTAGATCTGAATTGAAAACTAAATGGGATAAATTGATATTACTAATATTAAGGTATATATTTTGAACATATATCTGTAATATGATACTTGTTCACAAATGTTTGTTTCATATGCACATTCAATGAGACATGAAACATGTATTCCTAAGCTTTGTGCAATAGTGAGCATCATATATTGTTTGGAATCTTTGTATGCCATGTTTTTGACCTAGCTTTCTTGAGAACATCAAAAAGCTAACACAAATGATCTCTATTATGTATGAGCTAACATGAGCCATTTGGTGGGTATCAATTAGATTTCTAGACCAATGCCTATGTCATTAAAAAATGATGAAATAATTACACTTCTTATGAAACAATTGGAGATACCATATATTTTGTATTAAATCTTGTATGAAAATCTTATGCAATTTAATACCAATGTTGGAAGCCATCTAATAAATATTTTCACTAATTAATTTTTTGAAGAATTAGCCTATATGACATCCTTAGAGAGAGAAAGAGAGGTGTTCCATGGATAATGAAAAAATATGGTTACTATTTTCATGTATCATGTGCCTTAACGAGTGTCAATTCTTCTACATTTGTCTTTAAATAAAATATCACATCATTCTAAGATATGTTTCAAAAATCCTAGAGGTGATATATTTTTTATTCAATTGGTCTCATCATGTATTGCTAATATAATCAAGTTTGTCCATTTCTTATGTGGAGTATGTTTAGTGAGGTCTCTTTTCTATGTATGTGCACTATTTTTAATTTTAATTTTTCATAAATTCAATTTCTTTATGTTCTGTCAACAACATATTTAGTTTGGTAAGGTTGACTTTGTAAATGATTGGAATGATCATGCTACATCATTTGATCATCTCTCATTTTTGAGATGCTATATATTTTTATTGTTCTTTGAAGGTTCAATTTTTTTTATATGATTTAATCATTAACTATTTAATTTTTCTATATTAAATATCATTGGAGTATTTGACCTATACTTGGTGATTATCGTGTTGCTTGTTGGATATTTATTTTCAAAGTGACAACTTTGTAGACTAAGGTCATCTTATGCCCTTTTATTTATGATCTTGGTAGTTTATATGTTGATATTTTATAGATAATGACTAGCTTCCAAATAAAAGCATCCTACTAAATAAATTAAAGTGCTCAATTATGGTTACATGTTACCAATTTTACTTCTTGTAAATTAATATAATCAATAGACTCATAAGATCTTCTAAACATACAATCAATAGCTCTCTTGCTACTTGAGATTCTTTACCTTTTACATTTAAACTATTAAAATTCATAATTAGCCATGGTAACACTTAATATAGTCTATTAATAAAAATATAAAGCCTTCATTTCGTTCCTCTTTTGGGATACTTGGATCTACAACCAATTATGTGAATCATTCCATATTTCATCAATGATTTGGAACATCAAGGATTGATCACTGTGCATCATTATACAAAGCTAGTCCATTATATCTAGTTGTGGAATTTGTGTAGGCAACTTTTAAATTTTAAAAATGTAAGAGTTGATTTATGTTTATAAAAATAATAGTAAAATAATTATTAAATATTATCTAAATGAGTAAATATAACCATATTTTCATATGGAGGATTTTATATTATCTATAAGATTTGAGATAATAGAAAAAATATGTACAAAGATTAAATCAAGTCATTTTCTCATATTCTTTCATTATTTCTTTCTTTTTGTACTAGGCTTAAATCTTCATCTATGTTTGTTGTGTACTTATAAGAAACCTTTGTTCCTTAGTATCATGTTCTTGTACATTGTATGGCAACTTTCATGATAAATATTATGTGCATGTGTCCCTTCCTCCTATCAAATTTTCTTTATGGATACGAGGAAGTTTATTTCTAATTTTTTGGTTTCCTCCTTATCATAATATTTCTTCAATAATTTAGAAATCATATTTACAAGCTTATATCATCTCTCTCATTTTCTTCTCTTATTTGTACCTTCAATAATGACTAAATTGATTTTACATGACCACCAATGTTAAGTAATGATGCTTTCCCTTTATTTATTTATTTTTGATCGAAAGTGGTAAGCCACTTATAATTTTATTTATAATATTTTTTATTTACATATTGTTGGTTCAAGCGGACATACTAGCGGGAAAGAGCCAGCAAGAAAACCTCCAGTCGTAGTCCGAGTAACACTTTTTACAATTCAAAATATAGACTAGAATGGTCATTTAGAATTTTACAATACATTAACCTTCCCGATACAACTGAAATAGATAAATGACTATGAAAATATATTTGATCATTCCCCTTTGATGCCCAAAATACCCTAGCAGAATATACAAACTATGTATATATCACTATCCCTTAACACAAAATTTAGCCCATTACACATATAATTCTTTAACATAAACTCTGCTAAAAAGATGCATATTTGATTCCAGCTCTTTGAAAGCCATTAACCAAACTTTCTTCTATATCCACATGCTTTCCTGTATGCTGACGATCATAAGATGGGATTGTTTTGTTAATGTCAGGTACATAACAGTAACAGAACTTCCTCTCCAATCTCTCTAGAATGATAAGAACTAAAAAATAGAATTGTATGAAGCAAATGAACAAAGCAAACAGTTTATAGCCAATTTTCATGTCCGCACGATGTAAGCATTGGAAAATACACCTAGTAAGGATAGCACGGGTGAAGGATATTTGAGGATACATTACAACTTCCAGCTTTCCATATTATAATGCCAACATTGTACTATCAATGCTGCCAATAAAATGGCTTTAAATCCTTCAATAGTGAAGTACCATTGTAAAAAACCAAAAATTTTAACAATGCTTCAAACCACGATATCCTTACTAGATGTCCAATGCTCCACCACATTTGTACATTCTGGCTTAGTTTGCATAGTGCTTTAGAAAGCCACGACAACTGAGGCCACACATGCCATCGTATGGCTTGAATAACTGAATCAACACAAAATCTTGTAAGCTTATCACAACAATCATTAGAAGTACCAATCTGACAATATAAGTACAACAAGTGTCTTAGAAATCCATGACAGCTGAGGCCACACATGCCATTGTATGGCTTGAATAAATGAATCAACACAAAATCCTGCAAGCTTATCACATAAATCATCAGAAGTACCAATTTGACAAAATTTTGCATAGAAATTCGACATAGATGCCCTACCCAAATGCAAACTTTCTTGTCAAATATGTATATAAAAACAATAATTTCCTTAGAATGCCACGACATCTAATACTACACATGCCATCGTATAAAAATCCTGTAAGTTGTAGGAAATAAATCTTAGATGCAACCTTTATCAATATTTTTTAAGTCTTTAATGGCAAATTTTGTACTAGAGTGCACACTTGTAAATTTAAAATTAAATAGAACTATTTTAGATTATGTTTTGTGTGCAATCTAGTAATTTGAATGTTTTGATTATTAAAAACTAGATAGATGTTGAATTTTTTTTTGTTAATGGTATGAAAATATTATTGATGAGTAGATGAATTATTACAACTATTTTAGATTTCTATTCCCTATATCTACATATATTATTTACCAAGGTTTCATTGCTCCTTTAGATGTACATACATATATATAACATGGAAAATGCAGATGTTCCACCTGAGCCAGAAGATTTGTTTGCAAATACCACTAATGAGATAAAGAAATTGAGAGACTCATTAGCACAGGGTGCAAACCCAGGGGTATATACTGAACCATGCATGTCAATATTACATAGTCTAGAAAAACTAAAAGATGAACTTGAGAGGACTAGTGCATATTCCCTAGATAGAGAAGTTGTTATTATTTCCTACATGTGAGAAGTACATGGTGACATTCCCCTTAAACAAATACAGGATAGTGTGACCAAAGAAATGATAAAAACCACTTGTTTTCCATTCTATCAAAATGTGTGTAAGGTTAGGTGATACTAGGTCACTAGATGTGTCGATCATGTTATGGCCTCATTGATCTACCCACGATTTCTCACAACACATGGTCAATACCCAAACAATCACCAGATTCCATTGTATTTTGTTCAACAGTTGTATGTTGAGGTCCATTTGGGCCTCAAAGTCAACTACCTAGACATTCCACCATATGTTGGTCAGGGGCGTTGTAGGATTTCTAATAGGCCCACCTATCATCGAGCAGATAAACCAACCCCAATGTTTAGGGTATTGGTTGGTGAGAGGTCTCCTGCTCTCACCCCAGCTCTAGCCCCCATAGTAGATGAGGTTGTCATTGCTTCCCAAAAGGAAGCAATTGACACTATAGGTGACATTGTAGATGCCACAAGTAGGATATCTACTGATCATGTAGGTTAGTATTTGATGTCTAGAGGAACTTCTTGATCCATGCCATTTTCATCACAGTGGACTACCATGGATCCTTATATAGTAGTGGACATCCCTACTCCCACACAGCTTGACACACTTACAAGAGATATGGCACACATGACTCTGCATTGTTTAGCTGAGGACCTCTTGGATGCATATGCCTTCATTGCATCAGACTATGGAGTTGGTATAGAGCATGTTAGAGATCATTTGGGATGTAGAGGTCGTTCATTTCCAAGATCCCATCACTCTCAGCTCAGCACTAGTGCACATCAAGATCCACCTACAGATCATTCGACAACTACACGGACTATGGGTTTTACTGAGATGTTGATTGGTTTTGGTTCATCATCGCCGATGCCATCTCACCTCCATAGTCCTCTTCACTCATCATTTATGGCATGACATGGGATAGATCAGATGGATGCAAATGTTGTTTTTTCGCTTGACCGTATAGTTGATATGGTGGAGGTGGCCATTTCAGAGGACTTAGGTCATCTGATATCAAATGATGTGCATGCATGTGTGCATGTGCATGTTTCAATTCCTTTTTAATTATTTTTAAATTTTAGTTTTAACTAGATATTCATGTACTAATATATATGTATATATATTGTAGGTGGACATACCTCATGTCACTCCTAGCCTCGTTCCTCTAGATCATGTACATCGACATGACTCTGGGGATGAATTTGCTGCTAGTGGACATGTGAGTTTTAAATTTTTATATATACACATGTATATGTACATGTATATGTACATGCATATATATGCACATAGATCTAGATAGATATTTAAAAATATACAAGTACATTCTTAAATTTATAACTTTCATAAAATTTATTTAATATAAATTATATGTATTTAACACATTTTTATTTGTAGGGCACAACACATCCATCAGAGCAGGACTATTCTCATTCAGATGGTCGTTCAACTAGGAGTCAACATTCATATTAGGCCCTGCACTAGATCTATGATCTTTACTACATGTATTTGCTTATATGACGATCTTTAGTATTCAACATTTGATGATCTTTGCTTATATACATACATTTGTCTCTTTTCTTATATACATACATTTGGCTATTTGCTTATATACATAAATTTGGCTCTTTGCTTATAACATGTTACATGTTTATACATTAAATCTATTTACATGTATGTATGTGTTTGCTTATGTTTACATGTTTATATGATATATGTATACATTTTCTATATATTCAATATACATACATTTTCTTATTTGATGATCTATTAGAACTTGCATTTCCTTATATGATATACATTTGATCTCTAGTAGAACTATGGGAAATGAACATGCCACTTTATAATTTAGTTCATTCATGTTGACCACAATAAATAATTTGCACGCACACCCATTGAATTTTATAGTAAGAAGTAAAAAATTATAAAATAAATGACTCTCAAGCTCAAGTAAACTAATGATATTTTGTAAACGAGTTATAAAATATAATTATAAAGAAGAGGTAGGAACATTCCTTTTATAATTATATACCATTCTTCAAACACTTTCCCTCTCAGTTATAAATTTTTTATGTTAAATTATGTCATAAATAATCCCTTAATCTACACCATTATTAAATTATATGAAAATTTTATTCATTGAAACATTAAGAAAATTGAATTCAAATATACCCCTATTGTCTTTTTGACAAGTAACAAAATTCTAAAATTACTCTAAGATATATGTTGCATATCTATACATTAAAAAACAACAAACTCCACAATGAAATAACTTGTTTGATTACCACTTGATTCATTTAATGATCTAGGATGTAGTTATTCCATACACTAGAATAATTTTTTTCCCATATGCATATAGATACAAGCTTATTTTTCATTATTCCATATCAAATTGTAAGATTCATTCACATTTATATCACTTGGAGCTCGCAGATTTTGGAGAAAAGGTTTTTGCACATTTATCAAGGAGGAAAATATTGGAGAAGACAACTTTTCATTTTTATTAATCAAGGCAAAATTTGGAGGATAATTTAACTAAGTTGCTAGAGGATTTATTTTGAGACATCTTTAACTTGAAGAAAATGGGACAACAAAGAAAAAGAAATAATGTGTCTCAACGAAAATTGTCAAAAGAAGAAGAACAAAAGAGGCGTGAACAAAACTTGGAAAATTATCATAGAAAGAAACAAGGTACATGCTTGTTTCTTCTCTCTCTCTCTCTCTCTCAAGTGTGTGTTTAGGACTTTTATTAACACCTCAAATTTTTTTACTTATAAATATGCATGCCTTTTATGAAAACCATGTTAGATTTAACTTGGAAACTTTAATACTAAAAAATAGTCATCTTGCATAGACATTACCTAAATTGCTTATCATCTATTTCCAATTGCTTTTGTTCCATGGAATTCATAAGTTTAAGAATATTTGACTTTATTTGTTTCAACTTCACTTAAATAACTCATAGTCTCTCACTTTCTTTGCTTGCATGTAAATTCAAAGAAGTAGGAAATTCTCAAGCGGAAGTCAAGCCAAATCTAGATATTGGATCAAAAAAATCCGTTGAAGAACATATGGACCTTGAAGTTAGGGAGGAGACCCAAGTTCAAACAATGCTTGTTGGAGAGGGGTCAGGATCACTTCCTTCTATTGGTATGGATGAGCATATAAAACTAGTTGTTCAAAACTTCTATCACTTATAGCATCATGTCTTATCAGTTTTTTTGCTTGCATACATAAGCTTCACTTATATAGAATCATCTCTCACTTTTCTTTGAAAAATATTTTGTGACATGTATAAAGGGCTGAACAAGTAGGAAGTTCTCATGTTGAAGTCGAGCCAAATCTAGATATTGGATCAATTGAATTCGTTGAAGAACACATGGACCTTGAAGATAGGGAGGAGGCCCAAGTTCAAACAATGCATGTTGGAGAGGGGTTAGGATCACTTCCTTCTACTGCTATGCATGAGCATATAAAACTAGCTGAAAAGGTGATGAAACAAATTTCTTATAGAAATTTAGATCATTTACTTGAAATGGATATGCAGAAGCTGAAATGTTATGCCAACCAGTCTTATAATAAGAGAAAGAGGTCAATGACTAAATCTGTAAATGGAATAATCAATCATCATTTCAATCATCTTGATACACTTGAAAAAACCCAATTGTTATCACATTTACTTCTTCGTAATGAGCTGAAAGAGTCATTACAATTGTTGGGTGTACATTCGGCATCAAATAAGAAGAAACACATGGGATTACAAAAGGATATTGCTCAAAATGTTAAAAAGGGTTTAGATTCCATTGGGAAAGGATCTCAATCAGTGGATAAGGCCACTACAAGAAGGGTGATGTTGACATCTATTGTACATCAAGATATAGCAAGAAAAAGAAAAATGTTTGTACTTTCAGCTGAAATTGGTTATAGTAGAACCACATTAATAAAATATGAGAAAAAAAGAAAGTTTTTGGATGAGAGTTCAGAAGGAAATTGGGAAATTATGTGTAGAGCTCCCCGTTCTGACAAGATTGAAGATGTTGTTAGGAACTTGATCTCAATTTTTTGGTATGATTAGACTCGTCCATCATCAAATACTAGAGATGTTATGAGACACGATTGGTCCTGGTATTTATGAAAATCATATCAAACATTGGCTAGACATAACACAATTTGAGATGTATATGAAATTTTGTAATACATATCCTCATATAAAGATTGGGAAAACAATATTTGAAAGGTTAAAGCCATATTATGTGAAGATAAACAAGTTTTTTGAAACTTCTTGTTGCCTTTATCACATTGAATTTTATCTCTACTATTAGGTGTTTCGAAAGATGAGAGAAGAAAGTTGTGGGTTTCAAAATGCACCTCCTAAATAGGCAAGTTTGTTCATAAAGGATATTTTATGTGATCATGAAAATGGACCTCAAATAAATTGCATAAAAGGAATTTGTGAGATGTGGAAATTTGACTAAATTTCCTTCAAGAAATGAGGATAATGACCTAACAAAGATAGTAAATTGCAAGAGGTAAGTACTATTTTTAAAGATTTTACTTGTTTTAATTTGATTAGATTGTTATTTGAATTCTCTAATGTAATGTTTCATTCATTGTGTGGTTTATTACTTATTCACATATTTTACTCACACAGGTACAAGTATGTAAAGTTGCAAACAAATTTTGTGAAAGAATCCACAAGGTTGAACTATGTAGAAGAGGAGATTCCTATTGGAAAATTTATTGAAGATTTTCAAAAATTGATACAACCATACATACAACATTCCTTTTTTGCTAAGTGGAAAGTACAACAATTCCAAACATTGAGAGATACTTTTCCACTTGGAATAGTTCTATCAGTAGTTGACTTTGCAAAAAATTACTCCTTCGTACATCAAAAAAAGATTCAATCAGAGTATTACTTTTTAAAGCATATCACTATTATGGTTCATGTGTGTTATCAACATGCACAATTGGAATTGGATGGTGTTGAGAGTATAGATGAAGAACGAGCCATAAAGAAATAATATCACTTTTATATTAGTGATGATAAAGAGCATGACACACTTTTTGTCCAACATTGCTTTACAATTTTTTTGAGAATTTGAGAAGCAGGGGTGTAAAATTTGAAAAGAATTTTGTATGGTCAGATGGATGTATGACACAATTCAAAACTTCACGACCATTCTATGCACTTTTTAGATATCATAAAATCTACAAAATACCACATGTTTGGAGTTTTTTTTAGAGTGGGCATGGAAAGGGTGAGCATGATGGAGCAGGAGCTTGCATCAAACAAGCTTTAAGAAAACATCAAATGAGTTATCCAAAAGATCGTATAGACAATGCACATGATGTTGTTGAATGGTGCAAGAAACACTTTGCATCAAATGTGGTCGGCACATCTTCGAGAACAAACCGACACATTCCACATAGACTGTTTTGGGAGATATCGGGTATGTATAAATTACATTTTCAAAAATTTGAATTTATTTAAGTTTAAAATTTGTTTATATATATATATACATTTTTGTTCACATAAGTTTGTTGTTGTACATGTATCTAGGTGTGGACAGAAGATCAATGCATGGATGCAAGAGGGTAGAAAAAACAAGATCTTTGCATTGTGTTGGGAGTTTAGATAGTCACCATGGATGGACATTACACAAAAGGGATTACTCTTGTTTTTACACTGAGTGCATTGCAGGAAACTTTGATCATGCATGCAACAACAAGGAAGTTGGATATGTTGGTAAATGGGATACAGTGCCACTAGTTGTTTCAAAAACATATGATGAAAATGAGAAAGAAAGACTTGAAGACATTCCTTTGATTTCAATTGATTATGACCATATATCAGGATTGGTTAGAAAAGGTACATGTGTAAGTTTTCAATAATTTTTATATTATATATATCTAGTTAATGATCTTTAAAGTCTAGAGACATTTCTAATTTTTTTAGAAATTTTGTGTGTAAATTTGGTGTACAGGAGATGTTTTTGTAGTCATAGCAGAGCCTAGAAACATCAAAGGTGTTAGCTATTATTTATTGTGTTGCATAGAAGAGAGGAATAAGCTAACACAACCTAAAACAAGTGATGGAATGTCATTTCCCACAGGTGAGTTTGAATTTAAAATTGTATATACATTGTGTTCACATGTGAGTGCATTACATTATAAACATTAAATATATATTGTACAAACCTTGAGCACAAAAATGTTGTACACATTCATATGTCTTACCAAGTAGGTTCATGTTTACCATGCAGGTTCTGTTGTAGTGCAAGGGACATATCTAAAACAAGTCAAAGTTGTTCAGCATGGGATTCATTTTGTTGACTATCAACTTGATAACAAGGTATATCAATATAGTCACTTGATAATTGCTACCGTCCTACATCTTCATGCAGTTCCACATGCATGTGGCCGAAGAAAATGGAGACTAGATAGTGAAGATCATCAAAAAATTCTACATGTTATTGAAGAGCGGGTTGAACCAGAATCTAACTTAGATTATATCCATGTTTTTCAAGTTCACTTGTAACCCTATACATGTCCAAATGAGAACTTATAGTAACTTGTACATAGTTGTAAATCATTTTGCGTAAATTACAATTATATGTACATATTTTTTCCATGGAATTCTTAAGATCAAGAATCTTTGATAGCATCATCTCTCACATTTAATTATATACAACTTATATTTGTTCCATCGAATTGTTCCATGGGAAATTATGTAAATTTTAAAATTAAGTATTATCTAATTATAAAATTATTGCACACATATTTAAAACATAAATCAATGTACCCTCGAGATCCCTCTCTCCCCTCTACCCTTAACCCTTAAACCCTAAACCATTGTACCCCCTACCCTTTATCTCTCTCCCACTCCCCCCTCTCTCTCTTAAGTCTCTCCCTCCTACCCCCTCTCCACTGCCCTCTGCCATGCTTGGGGTTCAGGCCTAAGCCACATGCCTCTGTCTGCCACCACCTCTCTCTCTCAGGTCTCTGCTCTCACGCTTTCTCCTCTCTCCCCTCTACCCTTAGCCCATGGAAGCCCTGAAGCCATGGCACCTGCCCTTTATCTCTCTCCACTCCCCTCTCTCTCTGAGGTCTCTCCTCCTGGGACCATGTCTCTCTCTCACTCCTCCTTCCTATCTCTGGATCTGGCTCTACCCTCTGCCTTCAGAGTATGGAGCCATAAAACCCTCTCTCTCTTACTCACTCCACTAGTTATATCTCGGGCTCCCTCTGCATGGCCCTTGACCATGGAAGCCCTAAACCATTCTACCCTCTGCCAGCTGTCTCTCTCCCACTCCCCCCCTCTCTCTCAAGTCTCTCCCTCCTACCCCCTCTCCCTCTCTCCCCTCTGCCCTTAACCCTTAAACCCTACCCTTTATGTCTCTCCCACTCCCCCCTCTCTCTCTCAAGTCTCTCCCTCCTACCCCCTCTCCCTCTCTCCTCTCTACCCTTAACCTTTAAACCCTAAACCCTTGTACCCTCTACCCTCTATCTCTCTCCCAAGTTCTCATGCTCACTCTTTCTCAAGTCTCTCCCTCCTACCCACTCTACCTCTCTCAATTATCTCTCTCTCTCTCTCTCTCACTCCTTCTATCTCTAGATCCCCTCTACCCTCTACCCAAGTAAGCAAGTTAAAACCTTAAACCCTCTCTCTCTCACTCACTCAATCCTTCTGTTTTGAGCTCCCCTCTAGCCTTAAACCCTTAAACCCTCTTTCTCTCACTCACTCACTCCTTCTATCTCGAGCTCCCCTCTAGCCTTAAACCATTAAACCCTCTCTCTCTCACTCATTCACTCCTTCTATCTCGAGCTCCCCTCTAGCCTTAAACCCTCTACTCTCTATCTCTCTCCCACTCCCTCCATATCTCTCTCTCAAGTCTCTCCCTCCTACCCCTGTGCTCCCTCTCTCTCCCACTCCAGGTACATATCTCTCTCTCAAGTCAATGATATGGGCCTTCCGTAAAATTTTCTAGTCATAGTTGCCATTCTTTCTAGCTGAAAAAATCCATGTAGGCATTAAAAAAACATAAGAATAGTTAAAGAAAACCCATAAGCACAAAGCTAACGAATCTTCAACTTCACTGCTCAGGTGGTTTAAAGCATGAGAAAAAAATCACCTTTTGGGTCTCTAAATTTTATACAATATATGATACGAAGAAATTTCATCATGGTGGGAAAATCATTGCACTAAAAAGATTTATAGAGAGAATAAAATCTAGGAGGTTCGTAGGGTTGTAAATACATTAGAATTAGAATAGGTACAACTAAAAAAGGAGTGAATCATAATCATTTTAACCACAATTTGCATTTGAGAATACAAAAATATGGAATATGCATCATTAAATTAGTTAGGCTATGCAAACAGACCTCATCTCTCAACTGAATATTCTCAATACGCAGTTGCTACTATTGAACACTAACTTCTACAATAACAAGTCCTCCGCAGTTGGTGCATATGGGATTTTTGAATTTGCTGAGGAGTATGCATGTGATATCACTTCTTTTTGGGATGGTTATCTTCCTGCTCATCACCAAATCCATTCCCTTCCATGTTGTCATTGCCAAACCTTCTCTCATACTCTTCATCTCTCTGTACATCCCAAGCTGAGACTCTGCACCGCTGCTACCAAACATGTCTCCTTTTCCTTCCAAGCTACTTGGTTGTCTAACAATTCCCATCATAAATATATACTTACTTATATCTATAAACAAACAAAATGCCCCTAAGAAAATCAAATTAATACGCATTTCCACATGAATACCCATGTTTTTATGATTTCTGGTTGAAGAGAACACCTACCAGCGTCAAGGAGAGCTTGAGTTCGGAGTTGTATATATTCATGTTCATATTAGACCTTGGCTGAGGGGCAACGAAATAAGGTTGTGCCATTCCAATATTGTTAGATGAGATCTCAAAGAAAAACCTTTTTTTTTAATCGTTCCTGCCCTCAACTAAACTACCCAATCCAAAATTCATCCCAAAATGCTTTTCAACCATTTCTAATATATATACTTTTTAATTATATACTTTTAATATTATAATAATAACAATTATATATTATAATAATAATATATAATTAATAATTATTATATATTATTATTATTATTATTATATATTGTAATAATAAGTATATTATATATTATAATATAAAATAATATAATTTAGATTTATATTAATATTATATATTATAAAATACAACTATTTAAAAATGGGTAAACAAATGGTGAAATGGATCCATGTCAAGGGGTTTGGCCGAACCCATTTTTCTAGTTCGACCGAACCCCTTTAAAGTACATTTTTTTATTATATTTCAAAGTGGTTCGACCGAACATATGTTCATTCGAACATACTTTTTTGGTTCGACCGAACAGTGATTCGACCGAACCACCTTTTTTTCATCTTCACCCTCCCAGAGACCAAAATTGTCCAAAATTTTGCACTTCGAAGCTTGATTTGAAAATGAGAATAGAGGAGACTTCAAAAACCCAACTGGTATCAGGAATCCCTCAGAATGAGCTATCCAACGAATATAATTTTAATATGTTTTGGATTTATTATCTTTTTTTTTAAAAGTTTTATTAAGTATATGTTTCTCACCGAAAATGAAGTTCTCTATTCTGCACATGTGGAAAAATAGAAAATTATCAATTTTTTTTTTTAAAATATGAGTACACCAGATATTGGAGTCATTCATCCAACAAAAATAAAAAATAAAAAAAATTGATGCATACAATAAAAGTTATGCGTTATACGGTCACAATATGTCTGAATTGTAATTGGTTTGACTTTGAAACTTGATTAAAGAAAAAATATTCAATAAAAAAATATCTAACCAAGTGGAAGCACTAGATATCAGAGTTACAAACTAAATTCAAAGAATTAGAATTTTATCCTTCAAGGAAAAAAAGTTATCGTTATAGGCAGTGTGTCACTTTTTAAAAATGTTGTTTTCTAAAAAAAACCAGTTTTTGTGGGAGATGGAAAAAGAAGTATAATATGATTCCAAAAAAATTGAAAAAATATTTTTAGAATCTACAGAAAAAATGCGGAGAGACTCTAGTTTGCATCATCTTCAAATTCCTCGCGGTTTATCCGCTATAGGTGCCCCAATGTGAAGATTTAGTTAAAAATAATAATTTCAATGTCCAGCCAAAAATTGTAAACCACTATTGTGAGATCACCCTAATACATTAAATAATTCAATGTTAGGACTCTAAGGTTGAAACACCTTATTCCCAACATTCTCCCACTTGTTGAAGACCTTCCAAGAGTCAAATTAAATCAATGGCTCAGGGCCCCAAGGCCCATAGATTCAAAACATAATTTTGAAGACAAAGAATCCTCCAAAGAACAAGATAAACCATCAGCTAGACCAATAACCAAACCAGGTTTTCCTCATCTAACTGATAAACCCACGAGATCAGAAAATAGCACCTACAACAAATGTTGATCCATCCAATCCGCCATACCTCAAAGGTATCCAAAATAAATAGAACTTATGCCAACAACATATCCAACCCATAAACTGCAATCAAAGGCTCCCATGTGTCAAAACCGTCACTAAGAACACACACATCTAGGAACTCCCACTGCATGGGTAATGTCAAATCTGAAAAAGATCAAGGCATACCAAGTCTACCAATAATATCATATAGAAATTGTAAACAACATCATGTAGTACCAAGAAACATCCACAATGATATGCAAAACCTGTAAATGAGTAACCGTAAGAGTAACTCTCACCACAAGTCTCCAAAGCTCTCCCATGTTCTCCACACTCAACAAAGGAAAGAGATAAAGAAACCTCCATGTCATCACCCAAGAACATAAGTGAAAACACATTATCCAAGTAAAGGTACCAAATTTTTATGCTTAACCTTTCCAATAGTTTCCATCCAAACCTCAAAACCAATGTAATGTGAGACCAAACATACAAGAGGATAACCAAGACCAAAGAGAGAAATATTGCACATCATATACCTGTGGAAAATCCTTCTACATACACCTCTAAATGTCAAGTGTGTCAAGTATGATCTCCTCCAACGCCCCAAAATAAAATCCATAACAACACCCAACTGTTCAATCACCAAGATCAGTCATAACATATGTATCATGTAATCAACATGGATGTAAGCTTCTCAAGCCAAAGAAGATCAAACTAAATATCTATTCCCATATCAGGAAATAAGCCCAATACATCTCCTAAACTCAACATCAATGAATTTTCTCATAATGCATAAGGAGATAAACATGCCAATACTCCTCAAATGAATCCTCCAAAACCATATATCCTTAGCTTAATATCCATATGCATGAGAGGACAAAGAATAACATAATACACCTAAAAGGAACAATGGGCGATACCTCTCAAGTAGACTATCGAGTAGACCAAGAGTAGGGAATGAGAATGCTCCTCCAAGATATCTAAGTCATCATGACTCATCCAAGAATAGGTCCATATTGAACTCATGTCCAACCAAGGTGTAGGCTCCTCAGACTTCCTACTAAAATCTCATCAAGAGTGACCATCTCAAAACATGTCTCTAACTGCAAGCCTCACCTAAGTCTCCAAGTATCCATGAGTACCAGTAACCAACCAATCCATGCCAAACTCCATATGCAACATAGCACCATCATGAAGTAATCAAGAAAATGATCAATGTACTCAATACAAAGAGAAGCACCAAGATCAATGTCAAAGCTCCAATCATGAAATAAGAACATAAACATGACAACAAGATCTAACCATCTCCTCCTAGGAGATCACATACAACAATGCACACATTACGGTCTAAAGAGAAAAAGTACCATATTGAACTCTAAACGCGTATCAAGAGTAAACCATAGCATAATACCAAAACACTCTAAACCAAGAAACATCTCCAAACACATGAAGATAACCATCTCCAAATAATTTTCATGCAAATGCTAAAGAACTCTTCTGCAACAACAAGATCTAAGAGCTCCTCCTAGTAACATCTTGCAACACTAAAGAAGATCATCAATCACCAATGGATGAATCCACAGTCACTACTAAAGCTCCCACTGAATAGTGATACCAAGCTCTCCAAGCATCATGACAACCATCACCATAATGAAGATTATTTATGGTTCTAATGCAATAGAATGCAATATCAGCAACACCAAATAAGTAGAACCAAAATCCCCAAGCCAAGAAGATAAAAAACATGTTGACTATCCAAGCACTCAATATTAATCATCATCTCATCTTAAAACAAAATACCAATCCATAAATGACCACCGACAAGGCCAACTAATGAAATCTGCATCAACACTAAATCAATTTCGTGGATATAGAAAATCCACATCCGAGTCATCCCACTGCAACCAATGTGTAGCTAATCCACAAACTGCATAACTCGTAGATCCCAAACATTGAAGCATATGAACTCATCATCACATTAGTAACATGCAAAAATGAGATATCAAAGAAGATAACATGTAGATTTCAAGAAGCAAACACCAGATCACCAACAGACTTGATTTTCCAAACAAATCCACTACTGAGTACCATAGTCAAGGAATTAAATAATCATTCCTACAAATCTGCAATTGTTTTCATCTAGAAAACTCCAAGAGTCTGAACACAAAATTTTCCATAGATCTATAAACCACAATTTTTTGTTAACATGTAAAAGCTATAAAAATCATCTTCGTGTAAATATAAGACCACTTAAACATCCAGAATAATAAATCACACATATTTCATTTGAATAAGTGAATACTCTAGATCTACACAAACCCACAACTTTTAGAACATAGGAAAACTGTAAAACCTTTAGAGGATATAGGTTGTCCAGAAGCTTACAAAATATAAAGTATCCCAACTTCACAATCCACAAATCACCATTGGTAAAACATATACCAACATCTCCTCACTAAGAAAATTTCAAACCTCCTCAAAACATGCACAAAGCATACATGCAAACTTGTAACTATCTTACATCCAAAAATACCACAAGGGAAACATAATCTAAAAAATAGTTCATCTACAAATCTGCAAAATCGTAAGTTTTGATTTATAGTGTAGACTTGCAAACCCACCATGTTTTGTAACACACATGCAAATCCATATCCACTTACCATTTGGAAGACCCTCAAGTCTGTATACAACCATAATAGTTAAACCAAAACAATGTAATGTCATGAATATGCATAATCATAGATTTTTAAACAAAAAATCCATAAAACCCTCAAATCCAAGGAACATGAATCTGAGCCATGCACTTGTACAAACATCCATTAGGAAAGAGAGGTCTAGGAACTTCTAGGCCCATTTGTAAGCCAACTCCACCACCAACATGTACATGCATCTGAGAGAGAACTAGGCTATTCCAGAAGCTTCTAGATCATCCAATGATCAACTTCATAGCCTACATGCATTCAAGGTTATTAAATCAATTCCTTCCAATGTCAGGAATTAAAAATGAACACCAAACATAGGCACACCTAACTAAAGTAATAACAACACAAGTCTCTTCATATGACTAGAGAGTCCATCTCAGACATCCAATATGAAAAATTTAATGCACATAACCACAGAATGAAAAATAACCACCATGCATGAGGGTTATTCAGTTGTCCAATTAGGAGCTCCAGATCAATAACATATCAAATGTAACCACATGACCAACTCCATAAAATCTCTATCTTTTCCATTCTTCACAATGCTTGTTGTTTCCAGAAAACAAGATCAACTACAAAACTTCCACTTAGTTAAGGATTAATAATCAACCAATTCCTTCAAAAAAAATTCCCTCAAGCTTTCCAAGCTAAGAAATCACAATAGAAGAAATATCCAAAACCCCAAACACCACATGCATCACCATGTGAGCATATGCAAGTGACATGCAAGTTCAAAACTAAGCTCTGATACCAAATGAAAGGAAATGATGAACTCAAAAAGCCTTCCAAGATCCAATATGCACCTTCAGTATCTTATGCTTCTTAAAATAAATCAGATTTTAATCATCTTGATACAAGCACATACTACTATGCCTTAAAGCGGAAAAAACATAGTTTAATTTCCCATGCATTAACCCTTCTAGGAAAGTTGATGTAGTTTCAGATCTAAGAAAATTTCAGCAGCATAACGGCATGTAAATTAACATTTCAAGAATGAGAAACACAAAGAATAGAAGAGAGATAGACAAAAGAGAAGAAAACATGATATACGTGGGGAAAACCCTTTCGGGTAAAAAACCCCACACTCCAAAGCATCAAACCAATGTATTAATCTGCAACAATAAGGTTACAATACATTTGCAGCTCGCAACCTTAACATGGAGACTACATCTTGCTCTTCTGGAGGAAATCCAACAACACTTCAATACCTGCAATCAAACTATGCATTCTACAATGCAAGGCATCCTATTTATAGGAGATACAAGCTTTGAGAGGCTTCTAGAAGAGTTTAGGTATCCAAACCCATGTGGCAATAATATCTCACACCATAGGCATGATTTGGACATTTGTACAACATTCTCTTACAACTCTTACAGTTGTCATAACATGCAAAACCTCTCTCTCCAAGCTTGGGCACCTAGTTCATGCTTATAGTGTGTTATGAAAAATTCCTTACAAATGTCATATAACATGTGCCATAAAAGTTTGTCACACTTACAACACATTCAACAAACAAAGAATAAGTCAAACATGACTACCACACTTATTCTTTTACACTTTTGTCATACCCCACTAAGGCACCACACTTTCTCCATTCAAAATATACCTTATGACGCATCATAGAATATGTCATAAGATGAAACCACTTGTCCTAGGTCCATAATTCCAAGATGGGACACCTACCTCCACATGTAGTGAATATGTGTCATACAGTCACCTCCAATGGGGATGCCACCTAGCTAGTGGCTCCCACTTAATGACATGACATTGTAGGCAATTAATTAAAACAAATAAATACAATAATACATTAAATAATTCAATGTTAGGACTCTAAGGGTGAAACACCTTATTCCCAACAAAAATAATTACCACTTTCCTTGTGTTGCTTCCATTTATGTACTTTCTCAAGTGAATGCCCCTTAATTAAGACTTCTTGAAACTCCTCCTCACATAGTGTAGAATATGCCAACTTCTTGCTCTCAAATTGAACATAGCCCAACATTTGCATTAAGGAATCCCAATAGACATTTGATGTAATATGAATGGTATGTTGAAATCCAATAATACTATTTGGTAAGACACCCTTTTCATGTGCATGTTTTTCAATAAGTTCATCACATAACTCCTCCTCATAGACACATAATGCAACAATAGATAAGAAAAAATACTCAATGTAACCCATGTAGACTTTACAACCCATGGACATTAACTCCGAGGCATACTAAATTTCTCTGTCATAGATGGAAAATCCATTTCCTAGACCTTTCAACTTATTATTCACACTCTGAATAGAATTCAACCTTTGCATTAATGGAGCACAATCACCTCCTCCTATGAGACCATACTGTTTCACAAATGCATGTGAGAAATATGAAATAAAAAATGCATAACATGAGCACAAATTACCTCACTTGTAGAGAACTTGGGTGTTGCATTCCCTTGCATATCTGAAGTCTTGACATTATGACCCAAGTATGATAGCTTTGTCATATTAAATTCATATGAAAATTCCTTGGTAGTTAGAGCCTTTTTTATGCTAGGAATACTATAACAATCTTCTAAAATATCCCCCTTAAAAACTCCTCGATTCATCCAATGATAGAAAACCTAAATGTAACTTGGTCCCAAAAACACCATGCCATGATTTATCATAAAATATAGAATATCAAAATGACATATTTTTTTCTTTCCACATTTCTGCAATAAACATTTCATTATCCTTATCTCCATTTGGCCATCAACTAAAATCCCATAGGATGGATCCATGCATCGTGAGCATATATCTTTCACACTATGCACAAGTTTCCTTTTGACTTTATCAACAAGGTAACTTTTCTCATTGTCCTACAAGACTTTTGAATAGTCTTCATTTGTAGGAGTTGCATAAATTTCAAAATCACAACCACTCTAATGCCTTTGATGCAATCCTCTTGAAAAGATGGCATGATATAATTATGCTCAAAAAATGAATCATCAAGAAACTCCATTGCTTGGTTCACTATGATATTTTGTATTGGGTAATCCCAATAATTACCTGGATCCAAAACTCTTGTGTATGGTCCATTTTTAATTCCTTCACCCTCATGATGTCTAGAGCCATGCAATGATAATGGACCTTTGTTAGAGATAATACAAAAATTAGAATTGTCTTCTAGGACATACCTTTTAGTAAGATCATTCTGGGATTCATTTTGAAAGATTTCTTGAAAATTCCCTTTTTAAAAAAAAAAAATAGCTTCATCAAAGAAATTTATGTAATCATCACTAATTTCTACTCTAACAATTTCCAAATGCTCAACATTAGCATTCTCTTCCAGAATTTGTGTCTCAGATTTTGCTATCACTATCTCCAGTTCTTCATGCACCACATTATCCACAATAATTTCATGCATGTCCAAAGAATCATCTTGAGAATTTATAACATATTCATCTTTCTTCAAATCACTCACTGCATTAGACTCCTTTGATATGAACTCCTCAACAACTATCTTCTTCTTTTCAACCTTTTGTTCAAATCTATCAATCAAAATTTGACAAAATTCTTCAAAAGAATCTACTTGAATGTGGACTTGGGTATTCATATCTTGGTACCACCAATCAAGAGCAGCTCCTTCAAGGTGTAGGATTGCATGCTGAATGAAAACTTTCTCCTCCATGGAACTAGAGTAGTAATAGTCGTGCATCTCAAAAAACCATTCTTTGACTGAGATCTTGTCTGATCCATCAAAAGTGGGAGCTAAAGATTTAATAACTTTGCTCCTTAGATATTTTCCACCCAAATTTGAATGTTTTTTGTAACCCTTGATAACCATCATGTCCTGCATATGAATGATATAGTCACTATATGGGATATCTTTTTTAAATCCTTCATCTTGTTTAATATTTGTTTCTTGAGCATGCTTGCAACATCTTTTGCCAAATCTTTCATGTGATTAGCCATCTTTTAAACTCCTCTTTCCTTTTTGCAAGAAAATGATCAAACCCTCAAGCTAGAAATATCATGGCTATGATACCACTTTAATATCCTTGGTAAATATTTAAATCAGATTTTAAAATTCATTTAACATCCTTTATCTTAAATTTTACAAACCATAAAAAATAGTGAAATTGTCTATGCAAAAATTGGCACCAAAATAACCATAAACACTCCAGAATTTATTTGCAGCATTAAAATATTGCTTCTATAGAAATTTTTATAGAATAACGACCTGTAAAAAGGTGCTTTTAGATCTACTAAAATAGATTACAAAACTGCTCCAAAACAGGAGCTCAAACTCTACAACCCACTTCTAGAAAATTCCTAAATGACTACACCAACATAGCACCATTACTAGGAATGAAAGAAAAAAAATTTAACTTATGTAAAACTAGAAAAATTATAGATCCATTGCTTCCATAGAAGCTACAAAAAATAAATAAAACACTCTCCAAACTCTTCACACCAAACCCTTGCACACCACTCCTGGAGCACACTAAAAACTAAAATAAACTATTCCATTCAGCACAATGGTAATCTCTGCATAAGATTACACCATAGTGAACCTCTGACTCCCATCCTTAGTCCACCTAGAAACCCTCAAAAATCTCATTCTTGAGCCTCCTTCTCCATAGGTTTGATAGCCTCTAAAGAACAACAAAATGCATTAGAAAATACCATCAATGAATGAAAATCACTTAAAAATAAGATTTTTCCCTTTAAGTATTCCATATGCAAAAATCAAATTTGGGCACCAAGATTTCATGAAAAAATGAGGGAAATAATTATGTAACTCCTCTTTCCTAAAGGGTTTCCAAAAATTATCCATTTCTTATAATTATTTCTTATGACAATTATTGCCATAACTAATAATTTCCTACTTTTTTAACCAAAAAGTGCTCCATCAAAACCCATGCCCAAATATGGTGATAAATCAAATATGATATTTATTTGGTGATTAAATAATGTTTATTTAATCAAATCACCAAATAAAAATATTAATCACTCGGTCAATCCAATGGTCTTGATTTACTATTTTTGGGTAACTCGACTTATTAAAAATAGAAATTGCTATTTTTAGAAAAAAAAAAAGGCTATTTTTGATAAAAAGGGGACATGACATCTTGGGTGTAAGAGAAATCACTCCATATTATCTTTTCTTTTGTACAAGGGCCTACCAATTGAGAAACATCCTAACAGAGAACTCATTGATGACCCAAAGCAGTTTTTCCCTCGGGTCGATATATAAAAGGATAAGATAAAAGTCAAGTTCAAACTATCGTTATCCTTCATCATACAGTGCCAGCCCGAAAGGGGAAGCTACCCACACACATGTGAGGTATTTTCTTATAGTACCCTAGTAAGGTTGATTAAATCCTTAAGTGGCTTGTTGGATGCTCTTGAGGTGGTAAGTCCCCAAGTTGTGACTAGACACCTTCTTAGTAGCCACCCCTTTGATTGAGATTATTTGGTGTCGCTTTCATTGTAGGGGATGCACATTGCACCCCGAAGTTACTCACCATGAGGCTCCCTTGAGATGAGGAAAAAATTCTCAGCTTAGTATAAGCTACTTGTTTACTTGTAGCTTTCTGGGGAGAGGGTGATTGGGTCATCCTTCCAGTCCTAGAGACCCCTTGTTTTCCTCTCTTGCAAAGAAAAGAGTGAATACACCCCCTAAAGGTGTCCCTACAAAAGTGCATCAAAGGAGATTCCAAATTGTAGGCTTGAAAGTGCCACCATTGGCCATTGAACTTGGGGATAAGAAGTGTTTGATGTGTTTTTGATTGTGCTATACTAGTAGAAATTGGGGTGAATAACCCTCAAACATACACATATTCGCATAGGGATTTGACAAGTCAAAAACCATTTTTTTTTTAGAGTGTTTTCTATGTTTGCAATCACATTTCAAAAATTTCCCAAAATGAAAACCATTCAAAACATCAGATTTTAGGAAAACAAACTGTGAACTATAATTGTCAGTCAGTGAAACACAACTATTAAAACAGTAAACTACAACTGTGAAATTTACATTGCATCTGTGAGATAGTGAGCTACAACTATTGGATTATAAAATTTTAGAAAAATCTTTGCCCAACTTAGTATATTTTGACAATGATCTTACATTCTGATTACATACTTGCTTAGTTTAACCAGTCTATTTCATCACATTCATCTAGGTTTTCTTAGCTAGATTGCATTGCCTACCTTGCATTACTTATTTGGTTTTAGATTGTTCTTATCTTTAGGCACCCTTCAAATTTCAGATTAGGAGGCCTTTCATATCTCTAACCAGTCCATGGTTTTTCTTCTATATTGTTATTAACCTTACCTTTCTATCAATCAATTGTCAATCATCATTGGGTCTCAAACTTATGTCTTAGTTTAGACTCACCCTTGTCAAAATCAATCATCCTTTCAACATTCATCTTCTAAGGTCTTGACATTCTAGCTTGTTATCTTGGTCTACCATAGATTGGTTGGCATCCTTTTTCCTAGGTCCAAAGGTGCATCCCCTTAGTTTCATTTGGAATACCTTTTAATCTTAGTTGCATATCATAAATCTTATTCATAATCTCATTTGGTCTCATTACATATCATATCCTTTGGTCATAAGGTCATTATCATCGTTGCATTTCAAACCTTATTCTTAGGTGCATTAACATTTGACATCCTCATACCTTCAATGTTGGAAACACAAGGGAAAACAACTGAGAGGGGGGGGGGTGAATCAGTTGTCATGAAAATTTAAACTTATTCAACTTATTAACCTTACTCTTAGATTTGATAAATAAGCATGAAAGCATAAATCAACACCACATCAGAAATACACATAACACCAATATTTTTACGTGGAAACCCTGTTAGGAGAAAAAGCACGATGGAGATCAGTCCACAAGATTATACCATGTTAAAAGTATAGGAGAATAAATGGGAATGCACATGAATTCAAGAAAACTTCCTAGAGCTTACTACTCAATTACAACAAGGGTTACTGCCCAAGGAAGACACACTGTCTTACAAAAAGATTCAGATTAAATCCGCAAGATTGAACTAAGAAAATAACATCTACTCATGCCTGATTATAGTTTCGGTTAAGAACAGAAAATCTGCTCACTCTTCACACTTTACTTCTGCCTTCGAATGATTAGAACATTATTCACACACATGACTCACACACTTGCACACTTTCAAATGATAGAAAAATCACTCATAAATATCTGCAACCAAGAATAAGATCATCTACATGTCGGCTCCAATATAAAATATAAAATGAATACATTAACTGTCAACTCAATTCAATAAACAATTATCAATGTGAATCAACCAAAGTCGGCCACAACATAGTGAAGACCCAAAACAACATCCTTGAATTTGAAACACCTTCAATAATTATTCCTTGAAGACCCACAACACGCTACAATCACCATGTCGGCCAAGAACATGAAAAACATGAACACGCAAGAGAAAATCACCAATCATGACCACTCCGATCAATGTGGACCAACAAAAAAGATAGAGAACAATCTAGAAAAATCAACAAGAATCATGAAACACCAGAGAAGCATCTGAAACAACTAAGATTACTAGAATCACATTATCTTCTTTCAGGAACACCAACTGAAGCAACAAAAAAATTGTCATAACACCGATACTCATAACTCGATCAAATATTCATGCGAATCTCTCAAACTTAACGTGGATAAACTAGATAGACTCGAAAACAAACACTTTAATCCACAACCTTTGATCATCAACAAACTGGGTTGGCCAACATAATGAACTTCACTTCACCATTGGCAACCTGCAACTTACTTTATTACAATTTTCTCAATATCCTTGACATATACAACCTCTAATACATTAATGCTAATAGTGTTGACATCAATGAAAACCACATATAAAAAACATCCAACAATCTCCCCCTTTGGCATTGATGGCAACACATGATGTGAAAAGCACCATCGACACAACTTCTTCTTCTTTGCACTTTTCTCCCCCTTAGGTTTTGAATTTTCTCCTCAAATCTTCTCCCCACAAAGTTTTTCAAATGACTCTTCTCCCCCTTTGACATCAATGGAAAATATACATATACAAAAGCTCCAAAAACACATATTTGAACATCTGACTACTCCCCCTAAGTAGCAGCCACCACAATATCAATCTGAATCAAGATATGACTGTGAAATGCATAGACTGATGCAAATCAATGCATCTTAGTTTTGATTAGGAGGGGTAATCACCCCTAGCTTCCCTTTGAGATACTCAAAATTATCCTTAGGAAAATGCGTAGTAAAGATATCTGCAATATGTTCCTTAGTAGGCACATACTCCAATCTGACTTCCTTTTCACTCACCTTCTCTCTCAAAAAGTGAAACTTGATAGATATATGCTTGGTTTTTGAATGCAACACCAGATTCTTAAAAATATTAATTGCACTTGAATTATCACAGAATATAGCAATAGGCTCATCATACACAAATCAGATATCTTTCAACATCTGTTTCATCCACAATACTTGAGTACAATTTCTAGTAGCAACAATGTATTCTTCCTCTGTAGTAGATAAGGAAATGACATTTTGCTTCTTACTTAACCATGAAATCAGCTTCTTTCCCAAGAAAAATGCACCACCACTGGTACTTTTTATGTCATTCACATCTCCTGCCCAATCAGTGTTAGTAAAAGCACTCAAAGTAAAATCATCTTCTTTAGGATACTATAGGCCAAAATCAACTATCCCCTTCAAGTATCTGAAAATCCTCTTCACAGCTGTCACATGAGATTCCTTAGGATCAACTTGAAATCTAGCAACAATGCATATGGCATTCATGATATCAGGTCTAGTTTGAGTCAAATAAAGAAATCCACCAATCAATATGGATCTGTATCTAGTCTAATTTTCTTTTGGAGAATCATCATCTTGAGTCAACTTACATCCAGTCACCATAGGTGTACCAAATGGCTTTGAATCTTCCATACCAAATTTCTTTAGCAATTCTTTCACATACTTGGACTGAGATATAAAGATCCCTTTGTCTAACTGAGTAATTTGCAATACCAAAAATAATTTCATCTCTCCAATCATAGACATCTCAAACTCACTCTGCATCTCATTAGCAAACTTCATGCACAAACTATCATCGCCTCCAAAAATGATATCATCAACAAAGACTTCAACAATCAAATCTTTATCATGATCAATCTTGAAATATAGATTACTATCAACAATACCTTTATTAAATCTGAGCTTCAACAAATATTTTTCCAATCTGGCATACCATGCTCTTGGGGCTTGCTTAAGTCCATACAATGCTTTCTTAAACTGACAAACCATATCTCCCTGATCAGTTAATTGAAATCCATCAGGTTGTTCAATATACACTTCTTATTCCAGTTTGCCATTTAGAAATGCTGACTTGACATCCATCTAATAAACCTTGAAGTTTTTGTAAGCAACATAAGCAAGAAATAATCTCACAGCTTCAATCCTAGCAACAGGGGAAAAATTTTCTTCAAAGTCAATTCCTTCCATCTGTGAATATCCTTTACATACTAGTCTTGCTTTGTTTCTGACAACTTCACCTTGCTCGTTCAGTTTATTTCGAAAGACCCATTTAGTTCCAATTACATTTTTCTCCTTAGGTCTAGGAACAAGAATCCATGTATCATTCTTCTTAATTTGTTGTAGTTCTTTTTTCATTGCTTCCATCCAATGTTCTTCTTTCATTGCCATTATTGGGATTAGTCTTTGAAATCAAACAATATTCTTCTGCAATTCTTCTCCTAGTTTGAACACCTTTGTTCTTATCACCTATAATTTGATCTTCTGAATGATTTAATCTTACATACCTTGGAGTCTTAGGATGTTCTTGAATTTTAGGCTCTTGTGATCTCACTTCAGCACTTTCACTTGTTCTTTCCTCTTGGTTTTGTTGATTCACCAGAATGATTTGCACTTGATTTTGATTATGGACTGTACTAACATTCTGATAATCTAAATCATATCCACAAGTTTTGGATGGTATAACTGTATCTTCATCAACCTTAACATTAGCACTTTCAACTACTTTCCTCAATCTCTTATTGAAGCATCGGTAGGCTTTACTTTTAGTAGAATAACCAAGAAAGATATGTTCATCACTCCTAGCATCAAACTTTCCTATATCTTCATCTCTTTTGATATAGCATTTACTCCCAAATATTTTGAAGTATCTAACATTAGGCTTATGACCAAACCATAACTCATAAGGGGTCTTACCAGTATCACTTTTGATATTTACCTGATTGAGAGTGTACACAACAGTACTCACAGCTTCTCTCCAATAGATATGAGGGACATTTCCTTCCAACATCATAGTCCTAGCAACATCTAGAACTACCATGTTCTTCCTTTCCACAACTCCATTTTGTTGAGGGGTCCGCATTGCAAATAATTGTCTCTTTATCCCATGTTCTTCACAAAAAGAATTAAACTCACCATAAATGAATTCACCACCTCTATCTTATCTTAGATATTTAATCTTCAAACCTGTCTTTGTCTCAACTTTAGCCTTAAAAATCTTGAATTTCTCAAGAGCTTCAGATTTTTCCCTTAAGAAAGCAACCCACATCAATCTAGAATAATCATCAATGAGTAACATGAAATACCTATCTCCTTGTAAACTTATGACTCTAGAAGGACCACACAGATCAGTATGCACAAGCTCCAATACTTCATTTGAACAATGTTGTTTGCTCCGAAATGAAATTCTAGTTTGCTTCCCCAAATGACATTCCTTGCATATGGTATTAGTAAGATTTACCAACTTAGGAAGATCTCTCACAGTATGAGTAGAACTTATTTTGATAATATTGTCAAAGTTTGCATGACACAATCTCCTATGCCACAACCAACTTTCATCAACTTGAGCAATCATACAAATTTTACTAGCAGCATTCAGGTGAAAGATATTACCTTTTGTTTTTGTACCAAATGAAATCATATTTCTAGAATTCCTCAATATTCTACACTTTCCATCCTTGAATTGAAGATTATATTCCTTGTCAACCATCTGTCCAAAACTTAAAATATTATGCTTCAAACCTTCCACATATAGGACATCATCATTATTATTCTTACCATCAAGAGAAATGGATCCTCTACCATGGATCACACCAGCTTTGTCGTCACCAAATCTTAACACCACCATCATACTTTTCCAGGGTCACAAATTTACTTTTATCACCTGTCATGTGATGCGAGCAACCATTTTCAATCACCCATTCATCCTTTTCTTCAATTTTGGTTGCAAGATATTTCTCCTCATTCATGCAACTAGCAAATTCAGTAGGTACTAGATCATTTTCACTGATAGCAATAAATATTCATTCATCTTCACTTGCATTCCCTTTATCAGATTCATCATCTGTCACACCTTCATCAACAACATAATAACATTTTCTTTGGAATCTAGGCTTGTTAGGTCTTGGCTTAGTAACTCTTTCAAGAAACCTTGAGGAAAAATGACCTATCTTATTGCAAGAAAAAAAATTAAGAGGCAATTTCCCTTTATACTTACCTTCTCCTCTGGGTACTCTCTTGACAAGAAGTGCTTCAAGCTCATCTAGCTTCCTCTCTTCTTCTTCAATCTCTCTCATTTCTTCCTCATACTTGAACACCTTTCTAGAACTTTCACCTGGGTCATATCTCTGCTTATCTCTTTCAAAGGTAGTAGCTTTGAATGCAGATTCTATCTTAGGAAGAGCATCACCAAACTCACTCAGCTCAAAAACAAGCTTACCAATCAACATGTTGTTGGTTACATTTGTCACAGTTTGGATTTCCTCAATAGCAGCAACTTTATGTTTGTATGGAGTAGGAAAGGATCTAAGCACTTTAGCAACAATCTTTGATTCTTCCAGTGTTCCACCAACACATCTGATATTACACACAAGTTCATTCACTCTCTGCATAAAAGCAGTGATGTTCTCATCTTCACCCATTTTCAATGTTTCATATTTCCCTTTCACACTTTGCAACTTAGCAATCTTCACATGTGCATCACCTTCATACAAAGTTTCCAAAATTTTCCACATCGCATAAGCAGTTTTCAAATCCATTACATTTTTCATCTTGAAATCAATCAAAGAACTCAACAATGCTTCTTTAGCCCTAATATTGTAATCAACATCTTTAATCTCCATAGAAGTTGAAGGACCATTATGAGGGATAACATACCTATTCTTTGTAATGTTCCAAAAAGGTTCATCAATGCATCTTAGATGACACTCCATTCGAGTCTTCCACAAGGAATAATTTGTTCCATCAAATCTCAGACTATCCTTCTTATATGCCACCATCCCAGATCACGTCAAGCTATTAAACTTCTTCCAAGGAACCTGCTCTGATACCAATTGTTGGAAACACAAGGGTGGACAAATGAGAGGGGGGGTGAATTAGTTGTCACAAAAATTTAAACTTATTTAACTTATTAACCATATTCTCAGATCTAATAAATAAGCATGAAAGCATAAATCAACACCACATCAGAAATACACATAACACCAATATTTTTACGTGGAAACCCTATTAGGGGAAAAACCATAGTGGAGATTAGTCCACAAGATTATACCCTGTTAAAAGTATAGGAGAATAAATGGGAATGCGCATGCATTCAGGCACACTGCCTAGAGCTCACTACTCAATTACAATAGGGCTTGATACCCAAGGAAGACACACTATCTTACAGAAAGATTCAGATTAAATCCACAAGATTGAACTGAGAAAATAGCATATGGTCATGCCTAATTACAGTTCCGGTTAAGCACATAAAATTTTCTCAATCTTCACACTTTACTTCCGCCTTTGAATGATTAGAACATTATTCACACATAGGACTCGCACACTTCGCTTCACAACTTACTCACACAATTGCACACTTTCAAATGATAATACAATCGCTCATATATATCAGCAACCAAGAATAACATCATCTACATGTCAACTCCAATATAAAATATAAAATGAATACAAACTGTCGGCTCAATTCAATAAACAATTTTCAATGCAAATCAACCAAAGTTAGCCACAACATAGTGAAGACCCAAAAAAAATCCTTGAATTCAAAACACCTTCAATAATTATTCCTCAAAGATCCACAACATGCTACAATCACCCTGTCGGCCAAGAACATGAAAAACATGAACACGCAAGAGAAAATCACCAATCGCGATCACTTTGATCAATGTGGACCAACAACAAAGATAGAGCATGATCTAGAAACATCCACAAGCATCATGAAATACTAGAGAACCATCCACAACAACTCAAATTACTAGAATCACGTTATCTTCTTTCACGAACACCAATTGAAGCAACAAAAAACTGTCAGAACACCAATACTCACAACTCGATCAAATCTTCATGTGCATCTCTAAAACTTAATGTGGATAAACTAGATAGACTCGACAACAAAGCTTTAATCCACAACCTTTGATCATCAACATACTAGGCTGGCCAACATAATGAACTTCACTTCACCACTGACAACTTGCAACTTACTTTATTACAATTTTCTCAATATCCTTGACATATACAACCTCTATGACATTAATTCTAATAGTGTTAACATCAATGACAACCACATATCAGCAATATCCAACATTAAAAAATTAAAAAATTCCAAAAATATATATTAGTCTCATATCTCACCTTATCACCTTTGCATTTTCAATCCTTATGTTGGAAGTCTTATATGGTTCAAACAAGGTCGCGGGAAAAAATAAAGGACATGGATTCTTCAAGTGATCCCCTTTTTAATCCCACAAGTGAAATTAAGTCTTTTTAAAGCTCTTTCTTTCTCCCTAGATGTATCCTTCTTTCTCTCTAAGGTCATCTCTCTCTTGAATTAAGTATTTTTCAAGCTCTCTCTCTCTCTCTCAACTTAATTCTTTTTAAATCTCTTTCTTTCTCTCTATCTTTCTCTCTAATATAGGTCCTCTCTCTCTCTCTCTTTACTTAAAAGAATTTTGTGTGTAGAATGGGGTCAACAAGCAGGAAGTTCTCAAGTAGCAGTCGATCCAAATTTAGATATTGGATCAAATGAGGTTGAAGAACATATAGTTGAAGTTATGGAGGAGGCCCAAGTTCAAACAATGCATGTTGGAGAGGGGTCAAGATCACTTCCCTCTATTAGTATGGCTAAGCATATAAATCTATCTAAAGAGGTGAAGAGACAAATTTCTTATATAAATTTAGATCATTTACTTGAAATGGATATGGAGAAATTGAAATGTTATGTTGGACAACCTAGAAATAAGTTAGTAGGAGGTTAATGAATAAATCTATAAAGGAAATAATCAATTCTCGTTTGAATCATCTTGAACACTTGAAAAAGCCCAACTCTTAAATCACTTTTACTTCTTCATAATGAGTTGAATGAGCCACTACAATTGTTGGGTGTAGATTCAACATTGAATAAGAGGAAACACGTTCTAGAAAAAGATATTGTTGAAAATGTTAAAAAAGGTTTAGATTCCATTGGGAAAGGATCTCGATAAGTGGATAAGGCCATTTCAAGAAGAGTGATGTTGAAATCTATTTTAAATAAATATATATCAAGAAAAAAAAATCTTCACTTTCAACTGAAATTGGTTTTAGTAGAAAGAAACTAGCAAAATATGTGAAAAGGAGAAAGGTTTTGGATGATATTTCAAAAGGAAATTGGAAATTATGTTTAGAGCTCTCCATTCGCACAAGATTGAAGATGTTGATAGGAACTTGATCTCAACTTTTTGGAATGATCATACTCATCCATCATCAAATAGTAGAGATGTTATTAGACAAAGGATTGGGTGCAATAATTATGTAAATCATACAAAAAAAATTCTAGACATAACACAACATGAGATGTATGTGAAATTTTGTAATAAGAATCCTCATATAAAGATTGAGCAAACAATGTTTGAAAGGTTAAAGCCATATAATGTGAATATTTAAACAAGGTTTTTGAAACTTCTTGTTGTCGTTATGATATTGAATTTGATCTCTACTATCAGGTGTTTTGAAAGATGAGAGAAGAAAGTGATGGTTTTCATAATGCAACTCCTAAATGGATAAGTTTATTCATAGAATCCAACTTATGTGATAATGCAATTGGTCAAATATGTTAGAAATCTGAAATAGATTGAATAACCCAAGAACTTTATAAGAGAAAATCAAAGCTACATAAACTGGAAAAGCATAAATAATGCACACCAAAACTCTGAGAGATTATGCAATGTCAATATGAAAAAATGCATTAAGATCTTTCAAGCTAAAAAGATACAATGAAAATATGCATGAATGGATGAAAATACAAGCTAAGTAGTGAGTTTATATAGAGCTTAGGAGAGGAGGTAGGTGGCAAATACAACCAATAGGGATCAACCACAAAAAGTGGAGATGAACCACCAAAAGTGGAAAGTGGTTCCACCCTTTAAGAAAGGGGGCACCTCATCACTTATCTCCTAGTTATTAAATAATAAACTCACTTTATTATCCTAAGCAAGCTTAATTAAGTGTAGAAAAAACCTAGGACTAAGGGAAAATAAATTAACCCTCTAGGAAAATAAAAACCTGCACCAACACCCCCCTTAAGCACAACTTAAGAGGATGTAAAAGATGATGGGTCCCAACAAATGAGGCCATATTAGGTACCCATTTACAAATGCAATGCAAAGAAATCTCTCACAACCAGAGAAAAGGAGAAAACCTAATGGGACAAAAATCCTCCCCAAAAGAGAGATGAAAAGAAGAAAAAGGACTAAGTAGCCCCTCCCCATGGATGACACCAACCATAGCCCAAGCATAGCCCACAAATGAAGGAAATTTCTCTCAATGAAGTGTTTGGTGAATATTTATGTAGTCTGATGTCATGTTAGATAGTACTTGAGAACAATGATCTCACTATGAATCAACTCCTGAATGTAGTGCATGTTGAACTCGATGTGCTTGGTCCACTAATGATGGACCAAATTGTGAGAGATCTGAATCACACTCTAGTTGTCACAATGGATTACTATGGGCTTCCATAAGGGAATGCCAAACTCAGTGAGAATGTTCTAAAGCCAGATGGCCTTAGTAGCAGCATTAACTACTCCTCGATACTCAACCTTTGTAGATGAAAGAGCAATAGAAAACTGCTTCTTGCTCGACCAACAAACTAGACCAAAACTAAGGGAGAAGCAATATCCTAAAGTAGACTTGTGATCTTGAGAATCGCCTGCCTAAGCTGAATTTGTGTGTTCCACCAAGTCACCCATTGCATAATGAATCCCATAACTGTGAGTACCCTTGATGTAGTGAAGAATCCACTTAGCTGCTTTCTAATGCAACTCATGTGGCTCCTACATGAATCGAGAGACCATGCGTATAGTATATGAAATTTCAAGCCTTGAAAGAGTCAGATAGATGAGACTACCAACAAGTTGTCGATACAAAGTGCCATCAACCAAGGGTGAAGAAAACTTAGCCTCAAGTTTGACCCCTGACAAAAATGGAATCAGTGCAGGCTTACAATTAGCCATGTGAAACATCTGGAGCATGTCAAGTGCATACTTAGACTGTGCAAGAGTGATATCTAAGGAATATGAGTAATCTCAATCCCCAAAAAGTAGTGCAACAAGCCCAAGTATGACATCGAAAACTTATCATGAAGGGAAATTTTCACTACCTGAAATGGTGGATGAGTGACTCCCTGTGACCAACAAGTCATCAACGTAGAGAACCAAGAAGGTGTGAGTATCATCCTGTTGTAATATGTAGACATTAGGATTAGAATGACATCGAGTGAACACCACTGTCATAAGGAAGGAGTCCATCTTGGCGTACCAAGCCCAATGGGCCTATTTGAGGGAATAAAGGGACTTCCGAAGATGACACACAAGTGAAGAATCCTAAATGAACCCATGTGGCTACTCCATGTATATCTCCTCTTGAAGATCACCATGAAGAAAAGCACTCTTCACATCCATCTAATGAACATCCCATCTATGTGTTGCAACTATGGCAAGAACAAGTCAGATGGAATTCATTTTGGCGACTGGTACAAAAGTCTCAGAGTAGTCAATCCTTGGAACTTGGGAGAATCCTTTTGAAACCAAGTGAACCTTATGCTTGTCAACTGACCCATTTGCTACATATTTTGTTCGATAGACCCACTTGCATTGAACAATTTTTATTCCCTTAGGAAGTGGGAAAAGATCCTAGGTGTGGTTCCTCTCCAAGGAATTGAACTCTTCTTGCATGGATGCATCCCACTTGGGGACACAAGAAGCTTCCAATAATTCTATGGATCGGAAGTTGAAGCAAGGAAGGTATGTGGAGCATCCTTTGAAGATGAACTGTGTGCATCCTCATGATCACTATAATCATCTAAAGTGAAGGAAGAAGACTCCTCATCATGATCTGAGGTATTATGAACCTCTGAAGAACTATCATAATGATACAAGGACTCCAAGTTGATGGTGGTAGGAGAATTTTTGAGAGAAGGACTGAAAGTACTCTCTTCAAAGTGAACACTCCTCTGAATGAACAACTCATGTGTGGTAGAATGAAGAATCTTGTAGCCTTTGACATCATTTGGGTAACTAACAAATATGCAAGGCTTTATCTATGGATCCATAGCCTTGTGTTTCTCTACTAGAATGTGAGCCCATGCATTAGAGCCAAACACTTGAAAGTTCTTAATTGATAGTTTCTGACCGGTCCAAGCTTGAAAAGGAGTTACCTTCTTCACATATTTTTGGGGAATGTGGTTCTAGATATAGCACACATAGTTAATGGCTTCTGCCTATAGTTAATGGCTTCTTCCTAGAAAGGTGGTGCCAAAGTGTAATGCCCCATCTTATAACCTAAGGAATGTTGCAATTGTGTATAAAAGTGAAATAATTTTTTTTTTAAAGTAATAATATTAACTTAATTAGTTGCATACATTCATTAAGTTACGCGAGGTCACACTACTTGAGATTCCATAGACGACTTTAGTATTTTGCATTGCATATATTTAATTAATCATAAACTTAAAAGTAAACATTGTACAACATTTGAATTCCATTCATGAAAGTATAAAGTACAAATATGATTCTTACATTGCATTTGAAATAATATTACAATACTCATTCATCCGATGAGGTAGATCAATAAAAGTTACAATTACATTTTACAAATGTTCACCTCATAAACAATTGAGGGATGTTTCAAATACAAGATTTCCAATAATGCAATAAAGAAAGTACATATAAATCCAAGTATGAGCTCTCCATCCATGAAGCTCTCATTGCCATGATCATAAACTGGGGACCCAACAGAGTAAGGTGCACGTTCCACCCAACCATGTGGTACTCGTAGGTCCACCCCCCGTGCTAGGAGATAGTAATATGGTTACCTAGACATAACCTATTCACCCTAGACACAAGTACATAACTAACTGATGGTTACATTGCTTCCAGAGTTAAGACAAATTAAATATGCTAAGTACACAAGGTAAACTGTTATTTTAGGTGGAGTGTCATCACAACATTGCAAAGGTTACCCTGGTGTTTCTTCCTAGGTTTCGGCCCCCAACTTGGGTTACCTTGGTAACCTCTTACGAAACCCGGCCCCATTTGAAAACTATTGTGGAATCGAATATCTTTTAAAGTAACAAGATATCAATTTTCCATTCCAGGCCTTCTCAACTTATACTCAAGACTGAACTAGCTCTAGAGTCTATAAGCGAGGCATAATAATCTTATTAAATATTTTAATCTAACTATTGTGTTGTTTAGTTATCACTGACTTACTAACTCTTTGTAAGTTACCCTGACACCACTTTGTGTGTTGGCCCTCACACAGAGCCACTCCCCTAAACATAACAAAGGAATCTAAGTTTTCCTGACTAAGGTAGGCAAGGTGCACATATATCCAAAATCAACATATAAGACCAAACGTATCATAACGGTCATCAAATCTTTGTTCATAAAAACAAGTGTCTAATCACCACACATAGTCATGTGCACTATCCTAGTATACTCAAAAATATGAAATCATTAAGAAAACAACTCCTTCAAAGTAACTATGTCTGGAAGACTTACTATCACAGTTATCCCAATCTTTTACAACTGACGTAATAGGGGTATAGATAACTCAAAAATCATTACAGACAAACAAACAAACTATCGTTTGGATTTCCTAAATCCATTTATTACAATCACTCATCTTATGCAACTACTCGAAATAAATAAGATTCAATTTGCAATAATAAAGTAGAACTAATTATTTCATTACAATTTCCACAATCATGCTTATTAATAAAATTCAACTACAATAAATCAATATAATATCCTCTTCTTATTCACTTAAATGTTTTATTTCCTCAAAACCTAGTTAATTATAAATTAACTTTAACAAATACAAAATTACCAAAATCAACCAATATAAATAGTATATATATATATATTATATACTATATATTATTAATAATATATAATATATATAACACATATAATATATATTATATATATTTGATTTGTTTTTACTAAATCGAAATTAAATTGAAACCATACAAATTTTTCTTTTAAACAAAAGAAATGAAATTTTAAAACAATACTCGGCCGCACCAGGCAGCCTCCACTGTGGAGGGCACGTTGCCTGTGGGACAGCGTCT